>OY757923.1:24777444-25237444 GCA_963585895.1 Sepioteuthis lessoniana
ACCATTCTGGGTCAGAGTGGACTTAGGAGAAATGGTAATAAAGGAGTACTCTACATTACCCAATTCTTCAAGGTTGGAATTTAATGTCATATCCAGGACACGATATTAATATATCCGCCGCTTTTTATATAGACCATAGTCGAGGGTGACCCGAAGGCTCCCTTTTCGATAGCTACTACACCAAGGTGTAGGGGAGGGCGCTACTCCATTCCCTGGATTGCTCCACTTTACCCTTGAACCGTACCTTATAATGATGAGTGTTAAGCAAGGTGGTATCAAGTTCCATTTTTAAAGTCTTTGGTATGACTCGACCCAGGTCTCCCGGGCCATTGGCGAACACTCTAACCGCTGGGCCAATGTCCCGGTGCTTTTTATATAAACTGTTTAAATTCTAATCTAACATTTTATTGTGATAGAATTTGTATGAGAAAATTCATATTTCTCCAGACTGAAGTGTTTTCTTGGTCTATTTTTAGTTACTTTTTGGATTTTGAACATGAAAAAAATAATCTAATGCTCTTTCGTTTTTTTTTTGTTTTTTTTTTTTGTATGAGTTTAAGTTTGGACATGTCTCTTAAACGGCTGCTAATACCCACAGAACAAGAGATGAATAATATACATGTGAACGTATTGTATGGTGCTGATTTTAAAAGTTCCTTTTAGCGGATACTAATCTTGAAGATGAAGAGGATAGAAATCCATATTCAGTGAATCAAAATGCGACTGGCATTGATAAATCAACGATATCCAATTTTAAATTCATGACAATACTCAACCTTTTGTTACAAAGCTAACACAACAGAAACTATGACTTAGGATATGTGACGCTACCACATCCAGCATATGTTTATGATCTCTACCCCATTGACTAACGTTTCTTCAAGTGCCTGGACTCTCTTTTTCGACTAAAAATATTTCACTACACAGGAGAAATAGAAGCTGCATTTAAAGATTTCTTGGCACAAAAACTTTTAAAGTTTTATCGTAGAGGCATGAATAACATTATTATGGTTAAAGAAAATCAAAAGAAAGATGAAGTTAAAAAATACAGAAACAAGAAACAAAAACATGAAAAAGAAGATACAAGGAAAGGATCTAATATCCTGATTTAAGGCATCGCTGTTGCGTAATGGTTAAAGTACTAAAATGCGGCCTCGGAGTAAGCGAATTCAAAATCCAATGATGCTATTTCGTTTAGTTTCAGAATAATATCCTGGGGTATGTTCTGGATACTCCTAGTCCCACACCTATGGGTTAAATCGTACCACTGCTGTTCTTTTACAAAAAATACTTAGACATTAAATCCCCCCTCCAAGGTTAATATGCCATTAAACAACGAAATTAAGATATTTTGTATGAATAGTTGCTAAAAATATTACTTATAAAAGAAATACTTTAGGAAAGCGAATAAATGAGGAAAAACAGAAACCTTTCCACGGCAGGGCTGCAAAGTTCATGTGATGAAATCGTATCTGCTGGTGGTGACTTTTATGACCAATGGTGTCCAAGCACAGCAACATAGAGCCAAATATTGTGTGGGATTTGCTTAAAAACTAAACCTCATTTGGACACGATCAATGCAAGTATCTTGGCCAGCTAATGAACTTTTCAGTCGACCCTTATAAAAAATGAAAGTGTTAAAAGCAAGAAATAAACTATGTGGATGAAGAATGAGAAGAAGATTATGAAAAATACTGAATAAATGAAAGCTAAAATAATGTGACAGTAGAAATAAAAAAGGGTAAAATATGATTGATTGAAAAAGACATTCACTTGAAAGAAAGAAAAAAAAGACAAAAAACTAGCTGGATAGAAAAAAAACAAATACACAATTTAAAACAATCAAATTGACATAAAGAGAAAAAAACAATTCTGAGGGATTAAATGAAATTGATTTTTAATAGTTTATTCATTAACTTCTTTGAGAATCAATATCTTTAAGATGTATTGACTTTGTTTAATGAATTAGTCGTTTCACAGAATTAAACAAATCCCTGAGTTTAAATTTTTTATGGTTTTGTTTAGATCTTTTTTTTTAAGTCTAAAAGAAAATTTTCTCGTAGCATCTTTCGTAATCTCTGCTCCTGCTAATCCTGAGGCAAAATTTCAGCCGTATTATTGTTTCTTAAAATTTAAAAACCAAAAGTGATTCATAAAAATTATCTAAAATAAAATGAATAAAAAATACTGTAAAACTAAGATGAAGTGCTTGTGTTTTCAAAAGTGATAAAAATTACAACAGTGGGCACTTAAAATGTTAATGTACAGATAAAAAGAAAAAAAAATCGAAGAATAAAAGAGAGCGATCTGTTGTTTTGTTTTTTCAATTATATTCGTATTTAATTTTTTAAAACACAGAAAACTTTTTAGTAGGTCGGCTTTCAACAAAAATATTTCATTCATTTTTCAGAAGAAATTTATTGAAAACATTTCCAAATGAAAATAATACTAACTAAAATAAATGAATAAATAAATAAATAAATAAACTAGCTGAGCGAAAATGGGATAATCTAGCGAGATTTTTGTTTACGCAATAGGGAAAAAAATTTGATGAATGCAACGTTTGCACTTACCCAAGTAATTATAATTTCCCAAGAAACATAACCTGTAATTGCTAACCATAGAATACTTATTTTTATTTGTCTTTCATTGGAATCATTTTGAGATGAGGCTTTTTAATCTGAGAATTAATTTTTATTTATTGCGGACTTTTTGTCCTCATCTTGGTAGTTTTTGTGTTGTTTCTTCTTTCACTACGTTTTGGCCAAATTTCACCTCTGGCCTTCTTCGGGTGATTTACCGCGATCTCAGATAGGAATGCTGAGTCTTGTAACCGTATCCTCAGTAATTACTGCCTTCCATAGTTGTTGTCTATCGCACCACCAACAACTATGGAAGGCAGTAATTACTGAGGATACGGTTACAAGACTCAGCATTCCTATCCGAGGTCGCGGTAAATCCCCTGAAGAAGACCAGAGGTGAAATTTGGCCGAAACGTAGTGAAATAAGAAACAACACAAAAACTAACAAGATGAGGACAAAAAGTCCGCAAGAAATAGAAATTAATTCTTATTATTATTTGTTTCTCTATTTATTTGCAATTAATTGTAATAAAAAAATCTATAGGAAGAGATTTGACACTGGGTCTTATAATGATTGACGGAGCTTCTGATTTATAATAAGTAAAGTTGGCGACCGTAGTTGAAGGCGACCAGAAATCTCCCTTTTCTATAGCTACTACACCGAGGTTTAGGAGAGGTCGCTACTCCTTTCCCTGGATTGCTCCACTTTACTCTTGATACGTACCTTATATTGCTGAGTATTAAGCAAGGAGGTATCAAGTACCATTTTAAAAGTCTTTGGTATGACGCGACAAGGAATTGAACCGTTGTCTCCCGGATCATTGGCGAACACTCTACCCACTAGGCCAATGAACCGGTCTTTATAATAAAAAACTTTATTTTGAGCAAGTATAAGCAACAGAAAACAGGTGAGTAAAGGTTTTCAATGAAAACCTTACCATCTTTACGTGATGATAATATTTAGGTTAGTCAAAAATTTTGCAATATTATGATAGGTGTTAGTATGTGGTTCGTATATCACATAACCGAAAAAAGTTCAAGCTGTGGGAGGTACCCGCTGTGATGGGTAGTATCGAGAGAAAAGGCTCATTATATAAGTTTTCAGACTTTTTTCGCATGGGCACTTTTATTGATAGTACACACATGAAACTCTAGTCTCATTCGAAGTAATCTCCTCCGGCTGAAATGCATTTGTTGTACCGTTCCAACAACTTATGGAAGGCCTCATGTAAGTCCTATTGTGTGAGCGTGTCAATGACCTTCGTTACAGCCTCTTTCCTCTCCTCAATTGTCTCATAACGACAGCCTCTGAGCTTAGAGAATAACCAAAAGTTACAGGGAGTAAGGTATGGACTATGGGAGGCTGAAAAATGGTCTCGATGCCCATCTTGGTCAAATAGTCTGTGACAAGGATGGAGTTGTGGACTGGTGCATTGTTCTGGTGGGAATGCCACTGACTCGATTTGAAGAGTGCTGGGCTCTTCCGATGGAATCTCTTCCTGAACTCGCTTAAAACCTCAACAGAGTATTCCTTGTTGACTGTCTGTCCAGTGGGAACCCAGTGAGTATAGATCATTCCAGTACTGTCAAAAAAAGGATCATTTAAAGTTTGTGGTTGGATTTGCTCTGTCTGACCTTCTTGGGTCTGGGAGAGCCAGCATGCATCCATGGGAACTCTGTCTCTTGGTCTCTGGGCCTTAGCAGTAGATCCAGCTTTCATCACTGGTCATTAGAGCATCAAGAACTGCGGGATCTGAATTGATCAGCTCAAGCATCTCCCTGCTGTCGTGACGATGTCTTTCTTTCTGATCTTCTCTGAGCACCCTTGGGACAAATCTTCGGCATCTTCAGATCCTCGCGAATAATTGTGTGTACAGTTCCTACTCTGCCATCAAACTGTGCTCTAATTGCCTCTATAGACACACGACTGTACTTATCCATGAAATTCTTTATTTGGCTAATCAACTCTGGTGTATTGACTTCCTTACTCCTCACACACCTCTCACACCCCTCACAGACTTCCTGCCTTCCTTGAATCTCTTATGCCACTCAAAAACTGATGCTCGATTTATGCAAGATGGCCGAAAAGCAGTCTAAAGAATTCCATACGTTTCTGTGGCATTATTTCCATGTTTATGAGATAATTTTATGGCATATCCTTCTTCTAAAGTGTCCTCACATCCAGATTGCATTTTTGAAATTCACCACCTGTAACAATTAGGCTTTAGTAGGGTGTATTCCAATTGCTGCTGTAGCTGTCAATTTAAACCTGATATCGTAAAAATTGGTCAGTCATCTCATACGATGTATAGCAATAACATAGTGAATTCTCAAGAGTCTACGACAATTTTAAATGCCTGTACAAAAAATTCTGGAAACTTATGGGAGGCACCTTGTAGTTGGTGCACTGGCACGTAGTGTATTGCTCCATTCCGTTTTTTTTTCCAAATCTGATCGGACGAATATGAAACTTAGTCTATTGCAAGTTATGTATTACAAGTTCCTGCTGGGTCACAACGCCGTTGAAGCACACAAGAACATTTGTTTAGCTTAAGCTGAAGGTGCAGTTAAACACAATAAAATAACCAGATGGTTGTGAATTGAATTACCATGACCAGAAAATCCTGTGGACACTTAAACATGACATACGGAAACACTGGACTGCTGTTTCGACCTTATTAGGTCTCATCAGCACTGTATACCGTGGCTCCCCACCATTGGAGATCGAACCAGCGACCACAGATTGCAGAGCCAAAACTCTACAACTGACTATCAGTCCATACCGCACACAAGTGACGCCAAATCAACTAGTCATGGTAATTGCGCGGCCAATTAACCTGAATGTGTCTTGTAAGTTACATCCGTACTCTTTACAATGGACACGGTCACCTCCAGGGCCACGTCTTCCCAAGAGGATTAGTAATACGCATCTGCGTAATTATTATGATCTCGGGGGCAAGAATATAGATCTACGTTTTCTTTAGAGGAATTATATTGTGAATTGAATTGCCATGACCGGAAACTTGTGTGCGATGAAATAGTGTCTCAGTTGTAGAGTTTCGGCTTTCCAATCTGTGGTCGCTGGTTCGATCTCCTGTAGTGGAGATAACGGTATACACGGCTGATGAGACCTAATACAGTCGAAACAACTGTCCAGCGTTTCCGTATGTCGTCTGCCGGATTTTCTGGTCATAGTAATTCAGTTCACAATATAATTCTTCTACTTAAACAAAAAAAAAAAAAAACGTTAACCAGATGGTTTATGAAATTTTACTGGCATTGCAAGGTCAGATCGGCGTACAATCGTTGATTACTAGGCTATCTTCGAGGGTAGAGAGGTAAATACAGTGAGTAGTATTCGGAGAGTATCAGACGAGCTTATCATTTAACTGTCCAGTCAGGTTCATCATCTTCAAAACCTCAGCAAAATATCTCATAATGCAGAATTGTGCCTCACAGAACAAAAAAATATTGCAAAACTTTTGACTTACCGTAGTATTATGAAATCATGTATACGCATAACCGACGAAGATTAACTTGCTTGGAGGATTTATATAGATAGGATTTACAAATTCGTTTTGTTCAGCATTCAACGGAGAAGGTAAATCCATCTGATAGTCCAATGGTAAAAACAGAAAAAAAAATTATCTAACTTCATCACTAATTCACACCTACTACATGTGTTCATTCAAACATTTTTTTCTTTCCTGTGGATCTGCTACATATTTAGAATTCAACTGGAACAAAGATGAATAGATATCAGAAAAGGAACTAAATAATGACGTATTTTTATACCTTTTACATTCTCATAAAAACAGAAAATCAAGATATTACTGAATCTTAGTATGAAAGGTGTTGTAGTATCGATCTTTCTACAACGAAAATAATCTATATTCAAGTTTTGAAATCACAAATAGGGAATACGACTTGCCATCATCATCATCAAGTCACGTTGCCAGCACGGATTTCACTGACATGGTCTCTCTCTTTCCATTCATCCTTATTATCTATCGCTCGCGGCAGGTCTTCCAAACTACATCATGTGTCCATACAGAGCTGAGATAGATAAGCTCTTGCCAGTCGGCCAACACTGGCACGACCATGTGTAGAGCTCTATGAGTTCGTCTTTGCTTTCGACTGGCATTCGCAGCTAAAAGTTAGGTTTACTTGGGTTTGGTTTTATGGCATATCAACCATTGCAGGTTATTTAATGACAAACCTTCTTTATACTTATATACCAAATATATAGGATTTGGTTTGGTTGAGTTTTAAGGCATATCAACCATTGTAGGTTATTTAATGAAAAATGCCCTTTATACATACGAGTGTATGTATAATACGTATGCATTAAATATATGTGGTCCGGTTTTATTTTATGGCATACCAACTATTGCAGGTTATCTAAAGCCAAATTCTCTTTACGCGTACATATCAAATATATATGGTTTGGTTTGGTTTTATGGCATATCAACTATTGCAGGTTATCTGAAGCCAAATTCTCTTTCCACGTACATATCAAATATATATGGTTTGGTTTGTTTTTTATGGCATATCAACTATTGCAGGTTATCTAAAGCCATATTCTCTTTACATGTACATATCAAATATATATGGTTTGGTTTGTTTTTTTATGGCATATCAACTATTGCAGGTTATCTAAAGCCATATTCTCTTTACATGTACATATCAAATATATAGGGTTTGTTTTTTATGGCATATCAACTATTGCAGGTTATCTAAAGCCAAATTCTCTTTACACGTACATATCAAATATATATGGTTTGGTTTTTATGGCATATCAACTATTGCAGGTTATCTAAAGCCAAATTCCCTGAACACGTACATATCAAATATATATGGTTTGGTTTGGTTTGGTTTTATGGCATATAAACCAGTGTAGGTTATTTAATGCGAAATACCCAATATTTATATACATTAAATATATATGATTTTAAGCATATTTTGTTGATAACATTTTTAAATCAACCTGAATTCATTTCTTTGCTTACGAGTAAATGCTTTAAAGTATAAGAAATACGAACAAGCGTTTAAGTGTATGGAAAATAGAGATAATTATATTTACTATTAATCATTTGTTTGCATAATTAAAGAGGTTTATGTCTTGTTATGTAACAGTAAAGGTCAGCCATGTGTTTTCATACGGTTTAATGGTCAAAAGTTTTAGTTGACCCATAAATAAGACCCCATCATGAGATACCATCCGGGTCATTGTGAACCTGAGAGCATAACTGATAGTTTAAAATCAAGGAAGTATCTCTGTCTCACTGTAGAGAATGAAAATAGAGTGTTCGCCAATAGTCTGAGAGGTCGGCGTTCAATCCTAGGTCGAGTCATACCAAAGACTTTAAAAATGGTACTTGATGCTGCCTTTCTTAACACTCAGCATTATAAGGAATTGATAGAGGTTAAAGTAGAGCAATCCAGGGAAAGGAATAGCGGCCTCCCCTACACTTCTGTGTATTAGCTATTGAAAAGGGAGCCGTCAGGTCACGCTCGACTAAGGTCGCCAACTTTACTTATTTTACTATATACAAAACTGAATATATGTACTTTAATCAAGCAGGCCACATTTTCACACTAGACGGGACCACTTTGAACCTGGTTGACAAATTCACATACCTAGGAAGCAGTGTGTCATCAACCGAAAAAGACATCTACACGCGGCTAACGAAGGCATGGACAGCTATCGATACACTATCGGTCATATGGAAATAAGACCTGACCGAGAGAATGAAACGCAGTTTCTTCCAGGCAGCGGTCGTGTCGATACTGCTGTATGGATGCACCACTTGGACGCTGACAAACGGCTGGAGAAGAAGCTAGACGGCAACTACACAAGAATGTTGCGAACAGTATTAAACAAGTCCTGGTGGCAACACTCCACAAAGAACCAACTATACGGCCACCTGCCTCCCATCACGAAAACTATCCAAGTTAGACGAACCAGGCATGCAGAACACTGCTGGAGGAGCAGGGACGAGCTCATATGTGATGTACTCCTATGGACCCCCACATATGGCCGAGCTAAAGCAGGACGACCTGCTAGAACGTACATACAGCAGCTGTGTGAGGATACGGGATGTAGCCTAGAAGACCTGCTGGAAGCGATGTACGGGTATTAGAGCTATGTGAAATGCAATCAGTCTCGTCTAGGATTTGAACTCGTGTCCCCGTGTCCAATTCCTGCGACGATAACCATTACACCACGGGCACCTCTGTTTCAAAATTATCGTTAATGTTGTTTGATATCAAAGAAGTGTGCAAATAAATCTTCGTGTCAGGTGGATGATATTATAGTCCCATGAGGCATTCCTTCCCAAAGCAATATCTGTTAGGCAGAACAGAGTTTATTGCTCGGTGCCTTATGTATCCCTAAAAGGACAATACCTAGATGACCAAACATTTTTAAATAGCTACGCGTGAGCAACGATTCCGGCAGGAATCCCGATTAAAAATGATCTTGTGTCAAATCCTGACTTGGTGGGAATTAATTAAACACGGATAATAACATGGACTTCGCTCTCTTGGTTTTTGAGGGTTAACCTAGATTGAACTCCCGGTAGGTGTTATGAAGTTTACCGTTTGGTCCCTGAGGTTTCACCGCCAAGCCATATCTGCTTGGCAGGGCTAATCTTATCGTTTGGCACCTGAGGCATGCCCAGGGCATCAAGCATTTTTGTTGATATGCCGTGACATGATGATTAAAAATCATTTTCTTTTTTCTTTCTTTCTTTCTTTCTTTCTTTTTTATTACTCTCAACATCATAATTAATTTCCTTATCTATAGACAAATTATCGTGTTGTTTTCTTTTATTTGTTTATTTATGTTCCAAATTAAACCTTCTCAATCATTAATTTTGACTTGTATTTTTTTTTAGCTTTTGATAATTAATAACGCCACAATCACTATCGTAATAAGATTTTTCGGGAGGTTGTGCGTTGGATTAAATCCAATTTAAAAATCATGATGGAAATTAAAAAGAAAGGCTCCATGAAAAGGCTCCATCCGCCAAAAGAAATAATCTTAACTGCCATTCGGGAAAATTGGAACCACTTTGTTAAAGAATATTGTTTTGAATTAATGGAATGAATGCCCGAAAGACTCAAAGAAACTCTTGGGTTTGGTTTCTTTGCTTAATGGCATATCAACCTTTATAGGTTATTTCATACCAAAGCCACCTTTTTAGAAGAACAGTAGTGGTACTATTTAACCCATAGCTGTGAAGATATGGGGGTTCTCCCTTTTTCCAAGGGTATTCGTCCTAAAGTGAAAGTAATAACGCGACTTGAGTGTCCACAATCCATTGCTTTAACCATTACACCAAGAAGACATCCCCAAAAAACCTAGAAGAGATCACTAAGTATTAACTCTATTTTTTAGAGGTGGGGGCATTCATTCCATACCTTTTTCTGGCTTCTTCCATAATATCTTCTTCTGAAGGATTTGAAAAAAATTACTCCATTAATTTAAATAATTTAATATAGATTATTTAAGAAATATTTTAGGAAGCCAGAATATTCAGCTCTAAAAACAAAATAAAAAACAATAACAAACAGCAATTATTTGTTTTTTGTTAATTTACTGTCAAATATAATTCAAGGTGAACCCTCTTTAAGTGTGATAATTTTAGAATTGTTACCAGGGGTAACAGAATTTAGTTTAATCTGTTAATTCTAGTTACAACAAAACAATAGATGATTTTAGGGAAGCACCTGTTATCTGATTGCTTGAAAGATAACCAGTTAATTGTTTTACTCACATTTTCATATATTTGTTTCTTTTTTTCTCTTGTTTTTCAACAGATTAGGTGGTACACTGTTTACGTACAAAATTAAATTATATCCAAATTTTAGGAAAATATATAATCAGTTCATTTAAGTATTACCAGGACTTGTAAATTTCAGCAAATGAAATTAAATCAAGTGACGTAAACTCTCTGGCATTTTTATTTTAAAAAAAGATAAAAAAATAAAAGCAAAAAAAAAAAAATTATTGTTATAAACTTGAAAAGCAAATACAAATTATGTCTTAAAATGTTCCACAATAAAATACATTTTTAAAAAAAATCTACACACTGATATATGTTTTAGTTTTTTAATTTAGTTGGACAGCCCGAATGACGTAATGTAGCAAGCTAGACTACCAAAAACTTCACGAGTGAGTTCTAGTTTCATTGGGTGCCCATTCATTGAGCCATATCTAACCAAAAAAAGACTTAGTAAATTACAAAATATTCCACAGCTTGGATACCGATTGCGGTGAACAGGTTAGCAAGCTAGACTAGCAAAACCTCACGAGTGAGTTCAGTTCCAGTTGATGTCCCATTCATGCAGCCTTGTGCCATGTCTAAGCAAAAAAGACTTAATAAATTAGAGTCCTTAACGAGAGAGTTTGAATTTCATTTGTGTCCCATTTATGTGGCTTTGTGCCACATCTAAGCAAAAAGCTTAGTAAATTAAAGTCCTTTACGATTGAGTTGGAGTTTCATTGGTGCCCTATTTATACAGCCTTGTGCCACATCTAAGCAAGTACCTTATTAAATTACAGTCCTTTACGAGTGAGTTCGAGTTTCATGGGTGCCATATTTATGCAGCCTTGTGCCATATCTAAGCAAAATGCTAAGTAAATTACTACAACAAAATATTTCAATGCTTATGCACCTCTTGTGATGTTATGGTTAGCAAGTTAGACTAGCCAACCTTCACGAGTGAGTTTCATTCGCTGTCCCATTCATAGGGTTTAAGCGAAAAAGGTTAGTAAAGAACTAAATATTTCACGGCTTAGGCGCCTCGGCCTTGCGGCGGGTGTCGCACGTTGTGGGGTGGGAGATGGGAAAGTCAGAATAGAAAGATTGTGTATCTCTCTTTTTGTCGAAAAACCTTTTAACTCAAAGATAATAAAAAGTTTGCAAGGTAGACAAGGAAACTTTACGAATGATTTCGATTTTCATTGCGTAACCCCATTTTAACAATTACAATACTGGAACTAACACGATATTAATAAAGTACAAAAAACTATCTAAAATGAATGATTTGGTTGCTGTATGTATTGCAATGGTTGGTGTTCTCGTCCAGCTGATCATTACAAGCGAGTTCGATTCGCACTGAGTGTCAAATACCGTCGGTCTTTTGATAAACTAATCGAAGCTTAGTATATAACTAGACTTGAACAACTGGTGACATATTGATGGGAGACTAATTGGAGTGGTCTCCCTCGTCACAGCGTCTGAGGAACTTTCTCACGTCACGAGACCTTTTTGGTCACGTGACAAGGCAAATCCAGGAATCCACCTCTTTTACGAACAGGATTTCAGAAGCGACAGACGTAGGCATTTGCCCCTCAGCAACGACACACCTGGTACCTTCCACTTTTTACCAAACCTTAGAAGCAGTAAGTGGTTTCCATCTCTGTGTTATTTGAATTTTTCATATTCCTGGAACACACTGTGACTCTTTTATAGCTTGGGACGGGAACTTTTCTTCCTTGTTTGTTGTAGAATTAAATGTTATATAGGAATAATTTGCTTTTCTGTTCTCCTTCTGGCTAAATATTCTGTGTTAAGTTACTCTTTTTGGGGGAAACCTTATGCATTATAAGAAATTATATGTGTTATGTATGAATTAACATCTCGTAAAATCATATAATAGTTTTTTTTTTCTTCACAAAGTCGACCATTTACAAACGTGTAATAAATACGACAATGTAAATATTTAAAATGTTCATTTCTGAAAAAAAAATCATTTACTACTGATGATTGGTCTATGGATGTGCAAGAGTGGGACGACCAGCACGAACTTACATACAGCAGCTATGTGAGGACACGGGATGTAACCCTGAGGACCTGCCGGAGGCGATGAATGATAGGGAGAAATGGCGAGAGACGGTCAGGGATATCCGCGCAGGCGGCGCGACATGATGATGATGATGATGCCTAACCTATTTTATTTGTGCAATAATGCATTTTTAAGTAACTAAATTCTTAATGGCATCTATTAGAAGTAATAAGAAAATCTATAATTGGAAAAAAAAAGTTCCCTTATATATATTTATAATTCGGATTTTCTCATTATTATGTCTTGTCCAGTCTGCTGAAGCCCTAAATTACACCGACTGCACCTCTGCAAAGGACTAAGACCTCCATAGTGAGTGTCCTGCTTATGACACTAAACAATCAGATGCTAAGATTCGAGTAAGGCCTGAGTTTTGGGAATGCAGAGTACCCCTTCATTGCTATCGCTACCAGGTTCACTCTTGACCGGAGTTGTAGCACCTGATAGGGTCCTATCTATGGGTCAAATAGAACTAAACTGCGTACTTATACTCAACTGAATTACTTGAAATAGAACACTTTTGATATTTAAACTGTGGAATTATGCAAAACTGAACTGCTTGTAAAAGAACTGCTTTTACATATAAACTGTGTACTTATGTTAAACAGAATTGTTTAAAATAGAACTCTTTTTGATATTGTAACTGCACTTACGTTAAAATGAATTGGTTGAAATAGAATTGTTTTGACATTTAACTGTGTGTACCCAAGATCTATACTTATACTAAACTAAATTATTTGAATTTGAACTATTTTACTAAACTGAATCGCTTGAGATAGAAATGTTTTTGACACTTAAACTCTGTGCTCATGATAAACTGAATTGTTTGAAATACAACTGATTATTAGTATAAAAATGGATTTGAAATTAAATAACCTACAAAGATTGATCTGCCATAAAACCCAATCAACTAACCCTCTAACATCATAAATATATCTGTAGGTGGGGTATTTGGACTGATTAATTAGCGTTAAAGTCTTATTGTTTCTTGTTTTTTTAACACTGCACTGAGAAGTTCTCGGCTTGACCAAAAAGGAAATTACCAAGAGCCATGATATCTTAATGCTATTCTGTGCAATATCACATTTCAATTCCGCTTTTTTAATTCATTAAAATAAAAAAGAAAACCTTCTAATTTAGACCAAGGATTTGTCAAAAGCTCCAAGTATAGTGTCTCAATATACATGGAACCCATGTTGTAATATAATGGCCGAGGGATTTCGTTTTATATATCTTGCCTTTCGGTTAAGTTAGGCTGAGAACGTTTCGCTTTGCGCATGGGTTAGTTTGGTGCAACATGAGCACAGGTGTCCACGCGCGTGCGGGGAGAATGTGTCATTCAGAGATGTCAAAATGAAAATCCCAGATCGAAAATATGACCGCGGGATGTGAATGACGTCATGCACCGGAAGCGTGCGTGGAGGATTTTGGGGGTTCAGAAAAGTCAGGGGTTGAGTTTCTGCCTCGGAAGAAGAAGGTTGACTTTTGGGGCTCGCCGAGGCCTTGGGGGAGGGAGATGGGAAAGTCAGTATAGAAAGATTGTGTATCTTGCATGCTAATGAATTGAAAGACCATGAGAAAACTGTCAGGACAATAATTAAACAAAATTTAAGCTGAGACCTTTACCCTCTTGATTACGTTTTATGAAGTGTTTTAGAAAACAAAACATATACAACTTCTCATTCAAATATTATTTCGCTTAAGTTTGCTATTGAGGAGGAATGGAATAAAATGTTTGAAGAATTTATTTTGAAGACACGCAAATTGTTTTGAAGGTGTGTTTATACGATAACTGAAATAATAAAGAAACTCATATTGAGTAAATTTATTCTTTTTTGTCTATCTTCTTTTTTGTTGTTTATTTTTTAAAGTAAGAATTAATCTTGTTTTAATAGAATCCTTTATTATTATTCAAAAATATTCTTGATTTTACTTTCGCATCCTGTACTTATGAACACAGACGTATTTTGAAATAAATCCTATTTTTAAGCAATGGTGTAAAATGAAACGCAGTTTCTTCCAGGCAGCGGTCGTATAGATACTGCTATATGCATGGACTACCTGGACGCTAACAAAACGGCTGCAGAAGAAGCTAGACGGCAATTACACAAGAATGTTGCGAGCAATATTGAACAAGTCCTGGCGGCAACACCCCACAAGTCACCAACTATACGGCCACCTGCCTCTCATCACGAAAACTATCCAAGCTAGACGAACCAGACATGCAGGACATTGCTGGAGAAGCAGAGACGAGCTCATAAGTGATGTACTCTTATGGACCCCCGCATATGGCCCAGCAAAAGCAGGACGATCAGCTCGAACATACATTCAGCAGCTATGTGAGGATACGGGATGCAGCCCTGAAGACCCGCCAGAGGTGATGAATGATAAGGAGAAGTGGCGAGAGAGGGTCAGGGATATCCATGCTAGCGGCACGACATGATGATGATGATGATGATGATAAATGATGACAATATTTGTCAATTTAATGTATATAATTGATTAAAAAAACAACAACGAACCAACCTTGCCACAAAGTACTTTGTCAACCTACCCCTTTTTACTGAGAACAGACCCTTGTGTCATTCATCAGACTAAACTTTGATGGATTGATTTCAATTGCATGCCAACACGTCTTTTATATTACATTTTTGTGTTGAAAGTCCTAAAGAGATTTTTTTTCCCATGGTCTGATCGAATCTGAATCATTTTTAAATATTGATAGGTTAGTTAGTTGCTTTATTTTACAGCGTATCAACCAGTTTTGTATACACACAGTTAAATGTCAAAACAGTTCTATTTCAAGCAATTCAATTTAGCATTATACGCAGTTTAACTGCCAAGACAGTTCTATTTCAAACAATTCAGTTTAGTATATGCACAAAATTTAGATATATTTGACTCATAGTGTTGTATTGTCATCTGCTGATTCATGCAGAAATATACATATTATGCTGGATACATACCGACGCAATGAATAACAGACGCAAGATAATCGATGCATACAATGGTAAAGACACAGGAAGACTTCTTTAACAAAATATTACCTCTCACTTTATTGCAAGGGTTCGAAAGGGTTGTGTGGGGTTTTACTGTGAGAGGGAGCTGGAGACCGAACATAACTGAAATATTTTGATCCCAAACTTATGGCCGTCAGCGTTGTGTCTTTCTCGTTCTCCATGGCTGATCAACCGGAGCTCTGGAGTTCACTCTGCTGGGTGCTGGCTTTCCTTACTAAATCTCGTCTACCTCCGTCTCCAACTCTACTCAACTGTCTCAACTCTCCTCCTTCTATTCAATTCGTTGGCCTTTTATACCTTCAAACTCCCGCGCGGTGATATGGACACGCCTCCACGCCTCCGCAACTTCTTCCGATATCTGGCGATCGGAATGTGTCACTTCCGCTATCTTTGGAATGGCCTGTGTGGTCGTCATCGAGCGGAAATAACTGTCATGCAGTTCAGAGGTCACTATGAGAGTATAATGGGATTTTTTTTTACCTCGTCCCATTTCATCAGCCAATTTCCGCCCACGCAATTTCCTCTCATAACTGCCATTAGAATGTGTCTCTGCCTTCCGGTGCATCACCTTGAATGGCATTTTTGGCCGGGTCAAAAGGTGAAAACATAACAATAGAAAAGGCCTTATCAGTTGCTACAACTCTGGTCCAGGGGAAATACGCCTTCACCAAAGCTCAAGCAATACTTGAGCCTCAACATCAGGTTGTGTAATATCCCGGAGACTCATTGGGGGAATCATGCACCTCTGCAAATATATTATCAGTGTATTCTGTAGCCCCAGCTAACTGGGCCGCCTATAGATAGTTACCTAACAGGTACTACAGCACCCGTTAAAAGTTGACCTGGGAGTAATGGTAGAAAGGAGTGTCTCCACACTCCCTGGTTCTCCAAAAACTTGAGTCCTTCCATCAAATACTGTTTAGTGTCATTTGTGGACACCAGAAATATAATTTGGTTTCTTTTTATTGATCACATGTCAAACTTTGGGCGTTTTTTTTTTTTTGGCAAATCCATCCTTTTCGAAGAACCGCAATTATACTATTTAAATCTTAGCTAAGGGAATAAGGGGGTTCATATCTTTCCCAAGCTTATCAGCCTGCAAGTGCACGTAACAGCACAACGGGAGTTCAAACTTGCTGACTTCCAGACCACAGTCCAGCACTTTAGTCACGAGAACTCTCCAGTCTAGAAGTATAAAAACTCAATGAAAATCTTGTTTCCTAGCCAGTCGAGCACGCACACTGCCCCTCGAGTATTATCATATTTGAATTATGTTTTGATTCACAGAATCTATTTTCAATAGAATATATTTATTTATTTTTCAATGTATTTTTTTCAAAACATTGAATATTCGATTCAATGTTGGTGGTGTTTATTTATTGAGTCTGTTGCGAACTTGCCGAATGTGTAAGCATTCTTTTTTAAATTCAGTTTGTTAGAGAGATTACAGGTGATCGATTAGAGGTCGGGGGTCATGTTGCTCTTTGCATTATGGTAATCAGGAATTTGCATTAAAGCTTGCATCAATATCGTTACTTTAGAGTTTCTTCTGAAAACGTTGAATAACTAGGGTCAATGCTGCATAGAGCGGAAACGCAACAGCAAAAGATGTCCGTGTCTGTCAGACTGTGGTGAAGGAAGAACGACCGTGAATTGCTGAGACGGTAATATTCTATTCAATACAGTCTACTTCTTACGTTTTTGAGGGTTGTAGTTTCGTGGAGCAATGGCTAGCAGGTTAGTTTCAGTGTAAAATTCAATTATTACTAGTGAGGCTATATGAGATATTAAATTGAATTTTACAGCAAACACATATCTGGCAGATACCTTTTAAAAAAGGTATAAAGGACAGTAAAACGGATTCCCACAAGAGAATTTGATTTGTGAAATGAAAAGAAGAGCCTTTATAGCTTCGACCACCGCAGATAAACAGAAAAGGTCAATCATAAGAACCCTCTTGCTAGGGGCGAGACATGGTCAGACGCGACACGACAATTGGGAATTCTCATACTTGAAATTGATTAGTGAAAGGGAATTAAGTGGTTGTATGAATTCACTAGCCTCCTCTACTGCCGTACGACAGCAGAGGGAACACACGTGTTAAGGGCAAGAGACGTTCAGACACGACACTAAGGGATTCACATACGATACTTTGATTAGTGAAAGAAATGAATTCCCTCGGTACAGTCGTAGCACTCATTAGTTTCCGACAGCAATAGACTAATTACAGAACGCTCATCGATTGAGTGAGAATCGCCCAGACCCAAGACTAGGGGATTTTTTAAAAGGATCTGACAGTTAGTTACTAAGTACAGTCACAAAACGTGGTCTTAACTACAGGGCTAAGTGACTCAAACAAATGACTAATACTAAAAATAATTATTAGTGTTTAGTAGCAATACTTGAAACCATTTGGCTGTGTGAAAACAAATGAGGTCTAGTTCCTTTAAAGTGTTGCTTACAAAATATTCGTTTACGAATCCTATGTATCTAATATATGAATATGTATAAACAGAATTTGATATTAAATAACCAAGAAGAGTTGATATGGCATAAAATCCAACCAACCAACCAACCAACCAATCAAAAGATACCGTGTTTGAACGTTCCAAAGAAAGCATCGTGTTCCTGAAATGAATGGAGATAAGCCATTAAAAGAACACAATGTGGATGTCGTGATGATTGTCGATAAACATAAGTTGATATCTGGCAACAGAACACTGTAAGGGGAAAGGTCAGAGGATTAGATTTGAATTAGAAATGATAAACGTAAAGAATTTGGAAGGAGGAGCTTTAAAAAGAGGAAGAAAATGATCCAAAAAAACCTTGTTGAATGTATTTACCTAAACCCTCCGCTATGAGCAGAATGTGATATAATTCCAGTTTTTAAGTGGCGCACAAATTCAGTTTTCCTTCTCCTAGACTAGCTGCCATATCTCAGCTAAAGAGCCCAGTCTACCCAACAACGTAAATATAGCTGGGGAGAGAGAGAGAGAGAGAGAGAGAGAGAGAGAGAGAGAGAGGATCCATTCTTTTTAGGAGAGCATTAGCTCCAAATGAAGTGCAAACACTGATGTCTGAGATTTGAACACGCGTCGTTGTGTCTACTTCCTATGAAACTAATCGTGACGTCGTGAACTTCTACGTTGTTATCGGTCGTTTCAATTAAACATTTGTTACAGTAGAAAGCGAGATAGAGACAGAGTTGATGACGAAGGAAGAGTAGGCGAAGCAATGACAGCGAAATGACCCCCAAGGGTTTCGGGCCGTAGTTGTAGGCGAACGCACAAATTAAAAAATTGTATCGAAGAAATGAGTCAGATAGTGGGGGCGGAAATAAACTTTTGACCAAAAAGTAGTAACGGAAGAATTTTAGTTTCGGAAAGGACACGAAGCCATGTAGGCCCAGCTGAAAATTCGGCAGACTCTTTTCTTTTGATTGGGCAGAAAATAAGCCAGCCTGGCTTCAACACTTAACTAAAATCAGTGCCAATATTTACATGCTGAATAATGAAAAAAGCCGCAATATTCCCTCTGAAAAGGAACAAAGAAGAAACCATGAATATGATGACTCCCATGATAAAGGAAAAAGGAAAAAGACTGCCAGCTAAATCAAATAAAGTTTGTAAATTAAATCACTTCCTCTTCGTTATATTGAGAATTTACATGTACCCTTCAATACACAAAGATAACATTTAAAATGACAGGACATTCCGCCCATCATATAGACATTAATGTCTCTTCATTTGTTTGTTTGTTGGATTGCTTATTTCTGTTATAAGATGCTCCATTTTCTATCTTAATCTTGGCTCTTATTCATCTTCTTCCATATTCGTAGAACGGGGCTTAGTCGAATGGCTATCTGCCTTCTTTATTGCCTTTTTTTCCTCATGTATGTTTAACGGGGTCTCGTTTCGGATCCAGAAGAGTGATTATTCTCCCCATACCGAGAATGTTCTCTCAACTCGGAATATATTAAAGAGACACTTTAAAGAGAACATCACTAACGTTTATTCCGACCACCCGATAGGGTCAAATGCAACAGAATAAAACACTGCAAATACATGGAAAAAACTTTTGACAGTTGAAGAACATGAAAAAAATATGTCAGTTTTGTTTAATTTTATTTTGTTTTATGGCATATCAACCATTGTAGATTATTTTACGGCAAATCTATTTTCATACTTATAAACATGTTTTTATTTTGTTTTACGGCATATAAACTCTTTTCGGATCGTTTAGCGCCGATTTAAATTTCAAACACTTCAGTTTAGTATGAGTATGGTTTTTTATTTACACTCAGTCAAATGTCGAAACAATTCAGTTGAATGTCAAATCAGTTCTATTTCGAACAATTCAATTTAGCATAAGTACACTGTATAAATATCAAAACACTCCAATTTCAAGCTATTCAGTTTAGCATAATTACGTAGTTTAGTTCTATTTGACCCATTGATAGTGTTATATAGTCATCTGCTGATTCATGCAGAAATATACATATATAGGCTGGATACATACCGATGCAATAATAATTAAGACGCCCGATGATAAAGTCGCAAGAACAAACGACGCACGCAAGGAAGACGCAGGAAAACTTCTTTATAAAATATTTTACCTCACATCTTTATTTGTAAGTTTCGAAAGGGTTGTTCCAAGTTTGCGTGTGAGAGGTAGCTGGGGACCGAACATTACTGAAATATCTTGACCCCAAAGTTATGGCCGTCAGCGTTGTGCCTTTTTCGTTTTCCATGGTTGCTCAACCGGACCCTGGAGTAAACTCTTCTGTGTGCTGGCTTTCCTTACTACAACACGTCTACTTCCGTCTTCCACTGTACTGCTTGCCCTCCTTCTCGCCTATCTCCCCCTGTCCTCAATTCGTCGGCCTTATATTACCTTCAAACTCCCAAGCAGTAATATAGACACGCCTCAACGCCTACGCAACCTCTTCCGATTTCCAGCGACCGGGATGTGTCACTTCCTTCCGGTGCACCACCTTGAATGGCATTTTTGGCCGGGTCAAAAGGTCAAAACATAACAATAGGAGACAATCAGGTGCTAGCGCCTTGGGGCATAGTGGACCCGGGAGTGATGGCAATGAAGGGGTACTCCGCATTTCCCGAAGCTCCAGCCTTACTGGAGCCCCACCATCAGATTCTTTAGTGTCATATCCAGGAAACTAGTTGTGTCGGAAGGGTCTTACCCGTCTGCCGAGAAGCAGTCGGTGTATTCAACTGCCCCGGTTGACTGGGCAAAAATGATGTAGGTTGGCTGATTCGATTAGAATTTAATGAAAGGAAGACATTTTTTTTTTCGAATATATTGCTTGGTTGCTGGGTGTTTTATTGCATATTAACTCCTTGTGCGTTATTTAATTCATAATCCAGTTTATATATATATATATATATGCCAGGCTCATTAAATAAGTTCCCAGACTTTTTTTTCGTATGGGCACTTTTATTGATAGTACACGCATGAAACTCTAGTCCCCTTCGAAGTAATCTCCTCCGGTAGCTATGCAGTTGTTGTACCGTTCCAACAACTTCTGGAAGGCTCCATAGAAGTTCTTTTGTGGTAGCGTGTCAATAACCTTCGTCACAGCCAATTGTCTCATACCGACATCCTTTGAGCTAAGAGAATAAGCAAAAATCACTGGGAGCAAGGTCTTGACTATAAGGAGGGTGAGGAACTGTCTTGATGCCCCTCTTGGTCAAATAGTCTGTGACACGGATGGAGGTGTGGACTGGTGCATTGTTCTGGCGGAAATGTCACTGACCCTTTTTGAAGAGTGCTAGTCTCTTCCGATGGAATCTCTTCCTGAACTCCCTTAGAACCTCAACATAGTAACCCTAACCCTACCCCTTTGCCCAATCAACTCTGGTGTTCTGACTTCCTTACACCTCCCACTCCTCTCATCATCCCTCACAGACTCCCTGCCTTCCTTGAATCTCTTATGCCACTCAAACACTGATGCTCGAATCATGCAAGATGGTCGAAAAGCAGTCTGACGCATTCCCTAACGTTTCTGTGGCCTTTTTTCCTAGTTTAAAACATAATTTTATTGCATATAGTTCTTCCAAAGTGTCCTCACGTCCAGATTGCATTCTTGAAATTCACTATCTGAGACAATAAGACTTTAGTACAGTGCTGATTTGAACCTTAAATCATGAAAATTAGTCAGTCGTCTCATAAAATGTATAGCAATAACATAGTGACTTTTCAAGAGTCTATGACAATTTTAAATGCCTGAACAAAGAAGTCTGGGAACTTACTGAAGGCTCCACGTATATATATATATATATATATAAGAGCCTATATATATATATATATATATATATGAGTGTGTGTGTGTGTGTGTGTGTGTGTGTGTGTGTGTGCTTTTAGGCATTCTACTTGTATTGATATTTTTTACTTATTAACCTTGCTAACTCTGTCGGTGTTTTTATTTTTTGTTTTCTTTTTTGTTTTGGCTAGGCATTGCGTAACTGGTTAATTACTGTTAAACAGTTTTAGTCTTTTTTTTATAATGCTTTTTTTTCCAGATATTGGTTTGTAACGAATTATTCAATTTACAAATTACATTATCTCTTTTTTACTCCGTCAGAATTATAAAAAAAAAAAAATTAACATATATGTATGTATGTATGTATGTATGTATGTATGTGTGTGTGTGTGGGCACGTGTTGCTGTGGGATTTGCTAACTAATAATTTGCCGGAAAATTTAATCATAAATTACTTGTTAGTGTTCATTTGCTTGAGCACCGTTAAATTTAATATGAGTTATATCATTTCTCAAGTAATCCAATTTTCCTAGTAATATAAATGTATACAACTCAATTATTTCGAATAACTAATTATAATCAATAAATAAGGGGACAATCATAATTGACACATACATGAGTCTCTTATAGATACTAGCAATTCAGCTCATGATTCTGCTAGTGTCGGTTGAGGTTTCCTCCGCTGGGTCGGTGGAAGTGTCAGATAATACTAATGGTATTGGTTGAGATTTCTTCCGCTAGGTTGGTGTTGGTATCTGATGATTCTGGTGTCGTTGGTTACGGCTTCCTCAGTTGGATCATTGGAAGTGTCTGATGATTTTGTTGTCGTCGGTTGAGGTTTCTTCTGTTGGGTGGGGGAAAGTGTCTTGTCATACTGGTGGTGTTTGTTGAAGTTTCTTTTGTTGGGTTGGTGTTGGTGCCTGATGATTCTAGGGTCGTTGGTAGAGGTTTCCTCTGTTGAGTCGGTGGTGGTATCTGATAAGTTTGTTGTCGTCGGTTGAGGTTTCCTTTGTTGGGTCGGGGGAAGTGTCAAATGATACTGGTGGTTTTGGTCGAGGTTTTACTCTGTTGGGTCGGTGTTGGTGTCTAATGTTTTCGGTGTCGTTGGCTGAGGTTATTTCTGTTGGGTCAGTGGACGTGTCTAATGCTTCTGTTGTTGGTTGAGGTTTACTCTGTTAGGTCGGTGGAAATAGCTAATGATTCTGTTGCTGTTTGTTGACATTTCCATTGTTGGATCGGTGGAAGTCCCAGATGAATCTGGTGCTGTTAGTTGATGTTTTTTAATCAGAGAATTATGAAAATGAAAGGGTACTCCTCATTCTTCATAGTTACAGGACTTAAAACACACCATCAGATGTAGTTTACTGTTTTATTTAAGACCTTCTTTTATAGAGGGGTCTTACAAATTTGCAAGTATGCAACCGGTGTATTCTACAGCTCAAGCTCATAGAACGAGTTTCGAAAATGCTAATTGTGGGGCTGTAGAATACACTAACTGCATCTATGTTGTTGGGTAAGACTCCCCCGACGGGTGTCCTTGATATGACACTATACAATCTGGTGGTCAGGCTCCTGTAATGCTGAAGCTTTGGTGAATGCAGGGTATCCATTACATGCCGCCGCTCTTAAGTCTTCTCTGACCCCTGGTCTTAGCACCTGATAGGGTCTGATCTATGAATCAAACAGTACTGTTAGACATTAAAACTGAATGAAAATAAATTACTTATGCCAGACTGAATGGCTTGAAATAGAAGTCTTTGATCATTTAAATGCGTAAATAAATGACTGATGTTTAATTGAATTGTTAGTGATAGATAGCAATACTTGGTGTCATTTATTTGTGTAGCCTTATGGTAAACTGAATTTTTGAAATCATCATCATCATGTCGTGCCTCTAACACGACCCTCTCTCGCCACTTCTCCCTATCGTTCATCGCCTCTGGCAGGTCTTCAGGGCTACATCCCGTATCCTCACATAGCTGCTGAATGTATGTTCGAGCTGGTCGTCCTGGTTTTACCGGGCCATATGTGGGGGTCCATAGGAGTACATCACTTATGAGCTCGTCCCTGCTTCTCTAGTAGTGTCCAGCATGTCTTTGAAATAAAACTGTTTAATTATTTAACTGTGTGTAAACAAATGACCGGTGTTTAATTGAATTGTTAGTATTAAATATCAATGCTTGAAAACATTTCAATTTGTGCAAATAAATGATTAATCGTAAATAGAATAATTCGTATGGGATAGAAATAAGTGAAATCATTTTATTGTGTGCAAAAAGTTATAGCTGATGCTCGTTTAAAAATATTATCTACAAAATGTGTTTCGCAATCCTATACTTAATATTTATATATACAAAGGATTTGGCATTAAATAACCCGCAATAGTTCATATGCCATAAAACCAAACCAAACCAAATTCTATATATTTGATAAATTTGTATAAAAAGGATTTGGCATTAAATAACCCACAATGGATGATATGGCATAAAACCAAACCAAACCAAACCAAAATTTATATATTTGATAAATTTGTATAAAAATGATTTGGCATTAAATAACCCACAATGGTTGATATGCCATAAAACCAAAACAAACCAAACCAAATTTTATATATTTGAAAAATTTGTATAAAAAGGATTTGGCATTAAATTACCCACAATGGTTGATATGCCATAAAACAAAACCAACCTACACCAAAATGCTAATTAAAAACCGTAAAGTAAAATTACTCTCGGAACCAGTGAGGATTGAACCCTGGTCAAATAGAGTAAAATCATTTAAAACGAAATGAATTTTACTCACGATGTAAAAAAATGTAGATGCAAACGTCATCTTTTTAAATAAGAAAATGACAGCAGATACATGGCGCAACAAAATCTTTTCAAAATCGATCTGTATTCTCCATTAAGGGGAGTATGGATTTATTACGTGGGTTGTGGCTTATATATTGGTCTAGAATAGGGGAGGTAGAAAGTAATCAAGTATTCGGGGTTATTTACCAAAAAGGTTAGGAAACAATGTCTTTAATAATTATTTTCGTTAGTGGTGCAATGGTTAGCAAGCTAGACTAGCAAACCTACACGAGTGAGTTCGAGTCTCACTGGGTGCCCCTTTCGTATGGCCTTGTGCCACATCTAAGTAAAATGCTTAGTAAATTACAACCTGTCGTCGCTTATGCATAGTGTCATAATTGAGGCAAATTGAATTTTACACAGGTGGCGTTAGTCTGGCACACGGTCCCGATTCCTGAGCGTTCTTTTGAACATTGACGTTACTACTGTTTTAATACTTCATGAGAAGAGATTGCTAAGAATTTTCCTTGGGGTGGAGCTTGGTTATATTTTACAAAATTTCTAACGATTTTATGCAAATCACATATCTGGTTCAAATAACTTCGGTTGATTTCAAAAGGATTCTCTGTCAGCAGAAATGTATATTCAAAAGAATACTGACATCTATCGGATTTGCCAGAAGGCATGAAATAGAAGGAAAAAACTTTTCAAAGGTCTTGTCATCCTGACAAAAACATGAAGACGAATGGAACGATGTATGATAAGTCTATATATATATATATATATATATATATATATATAGCCATTTCGGACGATTGAATATGAGACGAGTAACCTTTCTGAGAATAAGGTTACCTGTCTTACCGAGCGCTTTTTGAAGCGAGAAATAGGTAATTTTTTTTTCTTGAAAATAAATTTTGACGCATGTGAATCTAGAAAAGATAACTTAGATATTTCAGGATTATCTTCTGATCAGGATTTGGTAAAGAAAGAAACAACAATAACCAAAACCAAAGCAAAATTAGTGAACAAAACTGTCTCACCTAATATGGTATTCGATAACATTGAATAATATAAATAAATAAGAGACGAACATTGATGATCAGTTGATTGATTGATTTGGTCTGGTTTTATGGTATATTATCAATTATAGGTTATTTAATGCCAAATTTCGTTTTCACATATACATTAAATACATGATTTGTATACACATTTTGTCGATACAAAAATATTGCTATGCATCACAAACATTTAAATTAAACATCAGTCATTTGTTTAAACACAGTTGAATGATCAAACAGTTCTCTTTCAAATAATTCAGTTTAGCATAAGCAATTTGTTTGCACTTAGTCTGAATGTCAAGCAATTCTATTTGACCCATAGATCCTATTTAACCAACCCCTCCGCTCCGGCAGAATATGACACAAGGCCAGTTTTTAAGCGGAGTTTAACAGGGGTTGGAATTCAGATTTTTCCTTCTCCTAGACTAGTTCCCTAACCAAGGCTGAAGAACCTAGTCTGCCCTTCTATTTACCCATAGCTGGAGGGAGAATAATTGGATTCATACCTTTCCCAAAGGTATTAGTGCTATGTGAAATGCAATCAGTCTCGTCCAGAATTTGAACTCGTCTCGCCGTGTCCATTTCCCACAACGATAACCAATTCACCTCGGGCACCTCTTATTCGACCCATAGATAGGGCTCTATAAGGTGCTACGATTCTGGGCCAGAGTGGACCCGGGAGCAATGGAAATGAAAGTGTAATCTGCATTCCCCAAATGTTCATGGCTGGTGCATTGGCATCAGATTCTTTAATGTAATATCCTTTCGTTTTGGCAACAAGCATCTTGTTCTTGAGTTTAAGTTGGAGTGCAAGTTATTGCCAGAATAAAAATGTTTCGCTATGTTCTCTTTCTGGATGAGGCTTAGTACTTTTTAACAAACCCACGTATATGGGAGATGTCAGATCGATTTCAGTATAGACTACGTTTTGGGTTTGGTATCAACAGTCATGTATGACACTATGTACGGTCTGGTATCTAGATGTCTTCGAGGTGTTTAGCTGATTTTAACAGTTCAGAATATTCTCTGCGCCCCATTTTCTACAATGATGGCTTTGTCTTTAAATAAGGTACGAACGTTGATATGCCATTAAAAGGAAAGAAATACTACTGATTTTCTACACGGATAGATTCGGCAGTAAATAACACACGAAGGTTGATACATCACTAAAAATAAAGAAACACTTCTGATTTTCTATAGGGTGGATTCGTCATTAAATAACGTAAGAAGGCTGATATGTCATTAAAAACAAAGAAACATTAATTATTTTCTGCAAGAATGGCTTTGCCATTAATACATGGTGATTGATATGTCATAAAAAACAATAAACGAAAGTGAACACATATAGCCTCCTCCAGGTCTTGACTTTGAACGAGTAGCTGATTACATTTTATGTGAAAATAACTGTTACGCCACATACGCCATCATAACGCGTACTGCTACTCTGCCTTATCATCAGCCAGTAATGATAATGCTAGAGGACTCCACACTTTACAAAGCTCCTGAAGTACAACCCCACCAATAGATGCAGCTTAATACCATATTGAGAACTCTATTTTCGGGGTGGGGTCTGACTCTCAAATCGTTTGGCTTATAAGCTGTATCGTCTATTCTATTTTTGAACTTTCTCGACAGCAGCAGGCACCTCCAGTAAAATTGGCCAATCGTAGACGAGGAATAAAAGCATTTAAAATCATTTGCAATAATCCTCAATACTAAATTGTTGTTTGAACTTTCTGCCATGACGTATCTTTTGGACTAAAAACACTGGATTCTGTGAACAAAATATCAAAATAACGACAAGGATTTTAACACTGTTTTTCAGGGAATATAAAAGGAAAATATGTAAAGTTGACGACCAGTGTCAAGGGCGACCCGAAGGCTCCCTTCTATAATAGCTACTACACCGACGTGTAAGTAGAGTGCTGTTCCTTTTCCTTGATTGCTCAACTTTGCACTTTATCCTTATCTTATAATGCTGTGTGTTAAGTAAGGGGGCATCAAGTAATATTTTTGAGTCTTTGGTTCGATTTTACCTGGGCCATTGGTGAAGTAGATAATGCCATTGATGTTTTTTTACAGGGAATATAAACAACATATTTTAAGCCCCTACGTAGTGTAATATTACGGACGGGCGCTGTCGTCAGTCAGTGAAGGTGTCACGAAACTAGAGCGTGCGGACAGAATGACCTGCAAAGTTGGACGTGATTTTAAAATAATCACCGATGAATTATCACGTGTTTCACGACAGTTTCACTGATGACATCGAACATTCGGGGATCTTCGATTTGTTCCCCGAAATCTCTATATAAGAAGACAAGTCAGGAGATATTGGCAGAGTTGAAAGCAGCTTTCAAAAAAGGCGAGTCAAAGGTTCCGGGGCCCCGAACCGTCCTACCCAGTCTGCTATGACAGGTGTATGTCAACAGCCAGCTCTCACCGACACCGCCGTCGCCTACAAGAGGAAGGGAGAAGAAAAACGTAACTAAAACGAACTTTTCGAGTGCAACGATCGTAGCCTTACGTGAATAATAAACGACTGCTATGTTTTCTTCTCTAACCTTTGAGTTTGAGTATTTCTTTTTCTGTGGACTTCTTTCTTTACAGCACAATACGTTGGTCCTATGTTACAGTAGGGATGTCAACAAATTGGTTTTCTTTTTCCTATAGTATTTCTTAACCCCACACATGACACTAAATTTGCTTTAATGGTGAGACTCCAATCCTGGATATCTAGGAAAAGTTTTCTTTTTTTACTTCTTCATTGTCATTAATATCAGATTTACTTATACTTTCAGTGATAAAACTTTTCAAGGTCTCATCTATGGGTCAAAAGGGTCTTTACAAAAATAATTCGATAAGAATTCTTGATGCCATATAACTCGTGGTGTAATGGTTAAAACGCTGGACTGTAGAATTGAAGTAAGCGAGTTCGAACTCCAGTCGTGCTTTTATGTTCCCTTGGGACAAATATCCTTGGGAAAAGTATGACACCCCTTATCCTCCCACCTATTTTTTCTATATAGATGGATTTGGCATTAAATAACCCAAAAAGGTTGTTATGCCATGAACCAACAAAATGACTATTATTGAATAGAAATAAAAAAAAGTAAGTAGTAAAGTTGGCAACTGCAGAGGAGGGCGACCGGAAGGCTCCCTTTTCATTGGCTACTACACCAAGGTGTAGGATAGGACGTTATACCTTTCCCTGGTTTGCTCCACTTTACCTTTGATTCGTACCTTATACTGCTGAGTGTTAAGCTGGACGGCATCAAGTACTATTTTTGAGTCTATGGTACGACTCGACCTGGGATTGAACCCTAGTCTCCTGGGCCATTGGCGCGCACTCTACCAACAAGAACAATGGGACGGTGTTGGCGTCAGCATTGGCGACAGTGGCTTTTTCTGCGCCAGCAGCCGCGACGAGGACAAGGTTGTAAGAGAAGAGGTACTACTGCCAACCGGGGAAGTGCTCTTCTTTTTGTAACTCTTTCTTTTCTCTTCCATCATCATCATCATCAGCAGCAGCAGCTGCATGCTTTCCGAATCGAACCAAGTTTGCTCTTGCTTCCTACTTTGAAATAATTACTTGAAATCGTACAATTATTAGCATGATAGAAGTCTGGAAATAATACAACTATATGCAAACTACTTGTATTAGATCAAAATACTTGATATCATATAACTGTGCACCTCCATCCCCCCAAAAAACAAACAAACAAACAAAAAAATCTCTAAACAGCAATACAAAATGAAGCAAAAACGAAAATAAAAGAAAAAATAAAATAGATAAAAAATTATCCAGAAACAACGACACAAAAATATACACATGAATTATCCTTGTCTTTAATTGGAATCATTTTGAGATGAGGCTTCTTAATCTGAGAATTATTTTTTTTATTTATTGCGGACTTTTTGTCTTCATCTTGGTAGTTTTCGTGTTGTTTCTTCTTTCACTATGTTTTGGCCAAATTTAATTACTGGGGAAAACGGTTACAAGACTCAGCATTCCTATCTGAGGTCGCGGTAAATCACCTGAAGAAGGCCAGAGGTGAAATTTGGCCGAAACCTAGTGAAAGAAGAAACAACACAAACACTACCAAGATGAGGACAAAAAGTCCGCAATAAATAAAAAAAATTAATTCTCATGAATTATCCTGACAACGATTCTTTAACCTCTTGGTATAAAATAAGCCTATACGTGTTGACATGCCATTTTAAATGACTAATTAATCAATAATTAATTCCACACTCACCCGAGAGAGGGTATCACAGTGTTCACCAATGGCCTGGGAGACCGAGGTTCAACCCCAGGCCGAGTCGTACCAAAAACTTAAAAAATGGTACTTGATGCCTCTTGCTCAACCCTCAGTTTTATAAGGTACATATCAAGGGTTAGTGGAACAATCCAGGGAGCGGAGTAGGGACCTCTCATACACCTTGTTTTATTAACTGTTCAAAAGGGATTCTTGGGGTCACCCTCGACTACTGTCGGCCATTTTACTTAACTTAGCAGTTAGAGTGTTCGCCAATGGCCCGGGAGACCTGGGTTCAATCCCAGGTCGGGTCATACCAAAGACTCAAAAAATGGTACTTGATACCTCCTTGCTTAACACTCAGCATTATAAGGTACGGATCAAGGGTAAAGTGGAGCAATCCAGGGAAAGGAGTAGCGCCCCCCCTACACCTTGGTGTGGTAAGCTATCGAAAAGGGAGCCTTCGGGTCACCCTCGACTATGGTCGCCAACTTTACTTAACTTGTATATAGAGAGAGATAGACACAGAAAGACAGATAGAGACAGAGAGGTTGTCAGGCATCCCCTTAAAGTAAAAGAAAAACGGCTAACTAGATATCACATTTGTCGAGATACTAGTTACAGTGATTACTGCTGAAAATAAAGATTTATTTCCATTCATTTGTTCATTACGATCTTTTGAAACTTTTGATTGCGCTGAATCTCTGACAATGAATGGACATGAAATATATCTTTACTACTTTTGTCAATGCAAAAGTGAACAAACGATTTTCGTTCACAATTGTTTAGTCGGATATTTTTTAAAAGAATTAAAGAGTTATGTTTTATGGAAGGAATTGATCAACGGGTGAATGCACAGGGCACATTTTCCGGAATAATGTCTGATTGATACAAAAAAAATTCAATCAACTGGCACGAATACAGACATAAAAAACTTTGCAATCGAAGCAAATTCATTAACGTTTATTCATTGCAAAAAATATTAGTCATTGTAAAAACAAGTTGGTTGTACTAAGTTGCATGTGGTATCGTTTTATGACTGTTATATACAGGTGTTTGATAAATTGTCAGTACAATGCAGTCGCAAGATTACAATCCATCTAATCGGAAGTTTAAAATAATTTTTACAGAAATAAATGGTGATTATTTGTGTCTAAAATTTATAATTCTATTAAAATTACATCAGAAAAATACTAGCTTTTAAATGAGTTCAAACTATGTTTGCGTTCTATTGAATAAATAAAGAAAAGTGATACTTTCTTTCTCTACATAATACCTTAAAAATCCCCTTAGCTAAATAGGTTAGGTTGTTGGCCGAGCGGTCTGAGACTTAGTCTAACGTAAAGTTGGATGTGTTTCAATCCCAGCTTCGTGCGTCCTACGTGTCTAGCCACACTGAAGAGTTCTGATAGAACGAAACAGTCTGTCTGTGGATGACAATATATATATATATATAACCCGAGACAAAAATAGAATACCAACCCCAAAAATGAAAAAAAAGATATAGCATACAATTTTCAAATTATGAAAATAAGATATCTGAAAGATAAGGTTAAGAGACAGATAAATACGAAAAAAGGAGAAAATTTAAGTCATTTTTATATGTACATCGTTCCTTCAATAAGTTTCCAGACGTTTTTGTACAGGCATTTAAAATCGGCGTAGACTCTTGAAAATTCACTATGTTATTGCTATACATCTTATGGGATGACTGATCCATTTTTATGATTTCAGGTTCAAATGAACTGCTACAGCAGCAATTGGAAGACGCGCTACGAAAGCTTGATTGTCACAGCTGGTGAATTTCAAAAATGCAATCTGGATGTGAGACCACTTTAGAAGAACAATATGCAATAAAATTCTGTTTTGAACTTGGAAAAAATGTCACAGAAACGTATGGGATGCTTCAGACTGCTTTTCGACCAGCTTGCATGATTCGAGCATCAGTTTTTGAGTGGCATAAGAGATTCAAGGAAGGCAGGGAGTCTGTGAGGGATGATGAGAGGTATCGGAGGAGTAAGGAAGTGAGAACACCAGAGTTGATTGGCCAAATGGGTAGGGTTAGGGATACTTTGTTGAGGTTCTAAGGGTGTTCCGGAAGAGATTCCGTCGGAGGAGGCCAGCACGCTTTAAATAGGGTCAGTGGCATTTCCACCAGGACAATTCACCAGTCCACAACACCATCCGTGTCACAGAATATTTGACCAAGATGGGCATCAAGACTGTTCCTTAGCCTCCCTATATTCCAGACCTTGATCCCTGTGACTTTTTGTTATTCTCTAAGTTCATAGGCTGTCGTTATGAGACACTTGAGGAGATGAAAGAAGCTGTGACGAAGGTCATTGACACGCTCTCACAAGAGGACTTCCATGGGGCCTTCCAGAAGTCGTTGGAACGATACAACAAGTGCGTTGCAGCCGGAGTAGATTACTTCGAAGGAGATTAGAGTTTCATGTGTGTACTATCAATAAAAGTGCCCATACGAAAAAAATTCTGGAAACTTATTTAATGATCATCGTATATTCGCATTTATGCTTCATTTTAAAATTCATTTTTGACATAAATATAAGACCACCAATAAAAATAAAGGAAAAAAGACCTTATTTACTTAAAAAATTATATATAATCTACGTAATATAAAAGCTATCAAAACCATAATAAAATACTAAATATATGAATGGCTAAATGAACTGAACTATCTGAATATGAGAAAGCTTTGAAAATAGTCGTCAAATCTCAGAGAGAAATTTTAAAGGCCTTAGGACGCAGTAAAACCGTTATCTAATATTATTTGAAAAGTCCAAATCAGTATGGAACAGGAAAATCAACAGCCAGTCCAGAAAAATTATCACCATGATTCAAAAGAAGAATTTTTCCCAAAGTAAAAAATATTAAAATCTCTTGTGGATGCTCTTTGAAGTACTAGAACAATTTAAAGGCATTTAAACAATTAAAAAATTAAGCATAAGAAAAAAAGTTTTATCGTCCAAGCACAAATAGAAACAACTGGAATATGCTGGACAATATCAAACCATGAGAGCTAAAGAATGGCGAACAGTCGTTTTCTCAGACGAAAAGAAATTCAATTTAGACGGTTCAGATGGCTTTCAGAAGTACTGGCACGCAAAAATGTTTCAGAAGAGAATTAGTCAACAAAGCAGAGTGGAGGAGGATCTCCTATGATCTGGGGAGCCTTTTCATCTCCTGGAAAACTTCAACTACTATTTTTCAGTGGTCGACAAAAAACAGCAGCTTATGTGAAGATGCTAAATGATTTATCACTCTCACAAGAAGAGCGTCATCTATGTGGAGAAGAATGGATTTTTAACCAAGATAATGCTTCTATCCACAATGCATCAATAACAAAGAAGTACTTGCTTAGACAAAAAATAAGACTTTTTGACCACCCAGCGTGCTCTGCATGCATTAATGCTATAGAAAATTTGTGTGGATTGATTGTTGCAAAAGTTTATGAAGGAGGTGAACAGTACTCAGCAATTTCTGAACCCAAAAATGCAATCTTAGACCAATGGGAAAAATACCTTTGCTTGAACTTCAGAAACCAGTTGATAGTATGTCTAGCCGAGATTTTAAGGTTATCTAAGCTAACGGTGGATCTATAAAATTTTAAATTTAAAAAATTACCTTAATATTCTATAGTTCAGCTCATTGGTCTTATATTTATGTCAAAATAAAATTCTAAAATTTAGCATAATACGCTAATGTACATTTAAAAATGATTTGAAATTTCATCATCTTTTAAATTTGAATGTTTTATGTCTTAGCTTTCATATATCTGATCTTCATGATGTAAAAATTGTAAACAGTATCTTTTTCTTCATTTTTGATGGTGGTATTATATTTTTTGTCCAGGGTTGTATATGTATTATATTACATGGTACAATCTGGGACCCTGGGTTTAACGCAATCAGCTATCGTCGGACTGGGTGAAGATTTAAAAAAAATGATGAATATGATTAATTGTTTGTTCGTAAAGTGGGGGTTATTTGTGTGTGTGCCTAAGTTTGTGTATTATTTAATGTTAGTATATTTCTTTAAAGAGATGTACTCCTATGGACCCCCACATATGGCCGTGCAAAAGCAGGACGACCAGCTCGAACTTACATACAGCAACTATGTGAGGACACAGGCTGTAACCCTGAAGACCTGCCGGAGGCGATGAGTGATAGGGAGAAGTGGCGAGAGAGGGTCTGGGATATCCCTGCTGACGGCACGACATGATGATGATGATGATGATGATATTTCTTTATGTGCTTTTGCTGGCGCATACCTATGTACATATATTTGTTTCTCTACTGGCATGGATATTTACATATTTACACCTATTTACGCTGTCTGTTGGTGAGAAGGAGTGAGACGAAGAAAGAGAGTGAGAGAAGGGAAGAGTGGGTGCAGGAGGAAGAAATGGATTGTTGCTATTAGAATTTCTTTTTCTTTTTAACTTTATGGTAACTAAAGATTTATTTTGATTTGAATATGAAATGTCTGTTTTGTGGTGAATTTTGTTGAGTGACGATGATGATGATGATTAAAATAAAAATCATCATCACCTTACCTTTTTTTTTTTTAATGTGGTATAGTGTTTATGGGCAAGTAATAAAAATAATAGGTTTTCGGTACCTTCTGCAATAATAATAAAAAAAATATATAATAATAACAATGATAAAAAATAAATGTATTTCTGTTTTTCAGTGTGTCTGGATGTAAGACTCGCCCCTCTCTCTATCTTGCTTTAAATCTATCTGTACCTCTCTCTTTAAATATATTTATCTGTACCTCTCTCTGTATGTACGTCTACTTCTACTTCTCTGTCTGTATGTCTCGTGTCTCTCTCACTCTCATTCTCTCTTTAAATTTGTTTACTGTGCCTCTCTCTATATATACGTCTATTTCTGTTTCTTGGTCGATTTGTCTGTGTCATGTCTGTCAACCTGTCTCTCCTTATTTTGCGTCTCGGTACTTCTTTGTGTATATATATATTTCTTCTTTTCTCTCTTATTGTCAGTATATATCTCTCACTTTCTCTCTCCCTCTCTCTCTCTCTCTCTCACTTTCTCTCTCTCTTTCTCTGTATATATATATATATATATATATAAGTGCTTGTATTGACATATCAACCTTATTGAGTTATTTAATGCCAAATCCATCGTTCTATTGGTACAATTTAACCAACAGCTAGCAGGATAAAACGGGTTCATGCCTTTCCGAAGGGTATTTGTCCGAATGTGAATTTAATAGTGCGACTGGATCTCAAACTCGCCTACAACGATTCCGCAGTGAAGCGTTTTAACTATTACACCACGAGGACACCCCCAAATATATATAGATATACTATGTATATATATATATATATATATATATATATATATATATATATATGTATGTGTATTAATATATATATATATATGTGTGTGTGTGTGTGTGATGTTTTTACAAGTAAATGCATTCTCTCTCTCTTTAACAGTGAACCATTTTGCTCACTAGTTAAACAAGTTAATCATTAAATAAATTACCTATCTCTCTTTTTTTTTTTCTTCACCCAGTCAGTTGAGCTTAGAACATGACAATTATATTTTCGACACAAGGGCAAGTCTTCCTGGTTGTGAAAATTGTGCCTTATGGCTATGACAATAATCTGCATCCAGTAGTCAAGCTCGTGTGCTGCAGTTCTGGGGAGTGTGGAGTTAGCCATTCATTACCATTACTCCCAGTTCTATTCAAATCCCGATTAATAATACCTGTTAGGGTCCGATTTACAGGTCAAATACCTCTGTTTGAAAATTATTCGTATCAAATTGAGTAAGTGAAACCGACAAACTAAGTGCAAACAAACGATTATAAAGTAGAATTATATTTGGTTTTCGTTGGTTTAATGGCATATCAACCATTGTAGGTTATTTAATTCCAAATCTTATATATATATATATATATATATATATATATATATATATATATATATATATATATATATATATCATCTTGTTGTGGTTCTAACACAGATTTCTCTGACTATCACTCGCCACTCGTCTCCATCATCCATCATCCATCGCTTTCGCCATGTCTTTTTGGCGTCATCCTGTGTCCGCACAGAGCTGCTGTTGATAAATTCTTGCTGGTCGTCTAACACTTGTTCGCCTGTGTGAAAAGGCCCACGGGAGTACGTCACTTATGAGTTCGTTCTTACTTCTCCAGCATGTCTTGTTTGTCTTATTTGGATGTTTTTTTTCAGATGGAAGGAGGTGGGCTGTATAGCTGCTACTTTATATTTGATATATATAGTTTGTAAATATATGTCAACGAAGTTAAATAGTTCCAAGTTTATTAACAATTCAATCAAACATCAAAAATTCGTTCCCACAAAGCTGAATGGTCTAACTGTTCTATGTGAAATAATTCAATTTAGCATCAGTGAAAGTTAAATTGTTTGACGTATTGTTATGTAAAACTACCACCAGTAATTTGTATACACACTAAAATGATCAATCAGTTCTATTTTAAACTCTTCATAAGTCAAAGTTAGAAGGTTCCAAGTATTGTTTTGAATCATTAAAAGTCAGTAACACACAGTTAAATGATCAAGCAGTTCTATTTTAAACTATTCATAAGTCAAAGTTAGAAGGTTCCAAGTATTGTTTTGAATCATTAAAAGTCATTAACACACAGTTAAATGATCAAGCAGTTCTATTTTAAACTATTCATAAGTCAAAGTTAGAAGGTTCCAAGTATTGTTTTGAATTATTAAAAGTCATTAACACACTAAAAAAATAAATAAATAAATAAATAAACTTATTTGTCCATGTGAATGAGTCCGTAAAAAGATCGCTTAGAGGACGTCCTTTTCATCTATTGCAATGCCCAACATGTCTTGTTCGGTTTGGTCGGGTTTCTTTTTTCATTAGCATGTTAACCTTCTTAGGTTTTTATTGCCAAAGCCATTCTTCTTGAAAAACATTAGAAGTACAATTTAAACCATAGTTCGGAGGATAAGAGGGTTCATACGTTTTCCTTGGGTATTTGTCCGAAAGTGAACGTAGTAGCGCGACTAGAGTTCGAACTCGCATGCTACGATTCCATTGCCAAGTGCTTTAGCTATTGCACCACGAGGACACCCATATCTTACTTTGATGGTTTGTGTGATGGGAGGGAAGTGGCCTAACAGCTGTTAGTTTGATTTGTTCAAAACATTACGTAAAACTTTTGAGTACTTCCTAACTTGCCTTTTCTCAGATTGTCCATTAGAGTCCATGTGGTGTAACCAAACAATAGTATTAACACGGCCAAAGTTTGGAGAAAGTCTCGTTTATTTTATAAGAGATCAGATTTCCATGTGGTTTTGAACCTGTCAATAAAAACCTACGCCCTTCCTATGAGTAGGTCTACATCACTTTCAGTTGATGAGATGTTTCTACCGATGTATGTGAAGTGGTCTACTAATTTTTGATGCCTGCCATATTGGATGTCATCACTATATTGTTTGTTTGTTTATTTTTATTTAATGGTATATCAACCTTCTCGGGTTATTTAATGCCAAAAGCGTCCTATTAGAAGGAAAGTAGTGGTACTATTTAACCCATAGGTGGGAGAATAAGGGGGTTCTTACCTTCCTTGCGTATTTGTCCGAAAGTGAAGGTAATAGCGCGACTGGAGTTCGAACTTGCGTACAACGTTTCTGTAGTCCAACGCTTTAAACACTACACCACGGGGAAAGACTCAGCATTATCTTGATTCAAATTTTAAAAAAATGAAATGGATCCATTTCTTTCCCAAAAATCATTTTAAAGAATTGAAATACAAGCGCCCTCGTGCAGGATTTGAACTCTGCTCGTCGAGTTCGTTGACTATAATAATAACCGTTACGCCCAGCGCTCTTTGTTGTTGGCTTTATACGATATTTATTCTTAAAGTGTCTGTGTGATGATATAAAAAATACCATTACTTATCCGGGTCATATTTATGAAAGCCAGATTGAACCTTGAAGCAATATTCATGAGTAAATCGCCCCCTCCCAACACATTCTGATCGAAGGTCTTATTTTGAAAAGTTGAACACTGCATTTTATTGATATCCTGCTATCGCCTCTGATTATTTTCCGACAACCTGCTTTCTTCTTGAATTGAATTGAACCAAATAATTTTGCAACGCACGTTTTCATTCCTCTAAGAGGTTGAAATAACATAAACAAAGACAAGAAATAAAAATAAAGGCAGGACGAGATCAAGTAATTGTATATAAGTTTGCTGCTTGAGGCTGTAGACATTTTAAAATGCAATTTTTTGGGGGCGAAAAATATACATAAAATAAGAATAAAATAAATCTTGCAGGAAATTATTTGCATACATAAACCAAGTCACGAGTCTTAGAAATTATTTTTCAACCGGTGTTTTAAGGCTAAACGCAAAACGTTTAGTCTCAAAAAGAAAACAAGAAATTAATATTTAGTAAACAGAATATTTGACTATTTTACCAACGTTAGCTAGTAGTCTTTACAGTTGAGTGACAGCAAGTCTCCTCAGGTCTACAGGACCCTTCTGAGTATTTTACCCATATTAACAAAGCTGTGGTCTGGATGGTCTTGCTTATTTCTGTGATATCAATTCCACCAGTCTTTTGTTTTTACTTTTTGGGGACCGTTCCAAGTGCACTAACGACAACTGGTATCACCGTCGCCCTCATGTTCTATAGCTTTTATAGTTCTCTGGCTAGTTTCAAGTATTTGTTTATCGTTTCACTTTCTTTTATTTTCCCTTTGTTGTCGACCGAAACGCCGAAATCCACAAGACGATAAATTCTCTTTTTGTACTGTAGCCACGATTAACACCATATGCAAAATAGACTTGTTCATAACGAAAGAACATATAAAGAACATAGGAATCTCGAAATTCGAAAACACCTAAATACTTCTTGTTCAGGTACGAAACCTTTTTATTAACTTTGAGTTAAAGGTTTCGACATAAGAAGGAGAGACACAATCTTCTATGCTGCCTTATTCATTTGGCCCCCATCTCGAGCGACTCCATAGGGCGCAAGTTCGCTTCGCGTCTGAGAGCTCCAAAAGTCGAACCTCCTCATTTGGTGTCTAGTTTCCAACTCTCTTAACTTTCTTCAAATCTCCCACAAACCTCCGCGCGCTTCCGGTGCGTGACGTCACCCCGTCACGTCATCTCGGGCTATTGTGACATCTCTGAGTGGCACGTCCACCTCGCGCGCCCGTTACCACCTACATCAATGTTTGCACCTAACGAACCCATGTGCTGAGCTGAAAGATTCTCAACCTAACTAAACCCAAAGGCATGAACCGAAATCCCTCGGCCATTACGTTACATTTTGTTGTTATTGTTAATCATCACTCAGTCTGTTCTTCTTGCTGGGATCAGGGTAATCCGTTTGTATCTCAAAATCTTGTAGAATTTTATGGGTTTGATTCTCTAGGATTGATTCTGGTTTATGCATAAATCATATTTTATAAGAATGATAATCACCATAAAATTTAATGGTATTTAGATAAGCCAGAATCTGTCCTGGAAAATGAATGTCGCAATCTCCGGGATTTCGAATTATAATCAGATCCCCAAACCTCGGCCAGGCGACCAGACATAGGAATGATAATAATAAAAAAAAAGAGAACCTGCCAAATTGTGAACTTTGTAATCCCGGCTGACCACTGAGTAAAAGTGAAAGAAAGCTTAAAGAAGAAAAGTTCCTAATAAGGAATTGAGGAAAAAAACTCGGAACATGAAATTGACAGCAATACCATTTGTAATTGGGGATCTTGGTACAGTCACCAAAGGATTTTGGTACAGGAACTGGAGAACTTGGAAATCAGAGGACAATTGGAGAACATCCAAACTACAGTGTTATTGAGATCGAGCAGAATATTTAGAAGAATCCTGTTGACTTGGGGAGACTTGCTGTCACTCAGACTCCTGTGTAAAAAACTCGAAAAGGAGAAAAAAATAATAATCCTTGAAAAGTTTTCACAGCAGTTAAAACGGTTGGATTTTGACTGAAGTCTGAGTGACAGCAAGTCAACACAAGTATCAAGAACTCTTCTCACTATTCTTGTTAATATTATTAGTGCTGTGGTCTGGGTGGTCTCGATTCTGCCTCTTATGATGTTGTATCGCAGAGTAAAACAATAATGCCGATGTATAGACATAAAAGCATTGCAGGACACTGCTGGAGAAGCAGGGACGAACTCATAAGTTATGTACTCTTATGGACCTCCACATATGGCCGGGCAAAAGCAGGACGACCAGCTCGAACATACATACAGCAGCTATGTGGGGATACGGGATGTAGCCCTGAAGACCTGCCAGAGGCAATGAACGATAGGGAGAAGTGGCGAGAGAGGCTCAGGGATATCCATGCTAGCAGCACGACATGATGATGATGATGATAGACATAAAAGGCAATTTAGTGTCATACCCAGGAAATAAAAGTTGTATTTTTCTTAACGCGATTTACTCTCAGTCATTGAATCCTGGCAACTTTAAGATGAAAAGAGTGAGACACTTGTTCCCACATGAGCAATTTGGAGAATATGCCTCCGGCAATCATAAAGGTTGTTGGTCTTAACCTGCTCATCGATCGAATCGGGCTCCTCCAACTATTCTTCTTGCCTAGTAAGGGCAAAATTGAAGCGTTGCAAATTATTTGAACTCTTTTGGTGCTGGGTCACAGACTTCTCACACACCACTATCCAGCTATCAAGTATAAGGGATAAGTATAAGTGATCGCTACTCACGGCCAACAGGTGACCTCGTTAGAGGGAAAGACGTGTCCTTTCTCCTCTACAGAGGTACAGTCGGAATATTCTACTGCCCCAGCTGTTCGATTTTTACTTGGTTCTCAATACTTCTGGTACTGGGTTAAGGTTAACTTAATGAAGGTGTTGTAGGTGGCGTACCGGTTAGGAGCTTGCCGAGTCGACTACGGCAAGTAACTAAGATTTGCGATGGATGAAGAACACTTCTTTTATTTTTTCTAAAACCAGGCAAAACTTAATTAATAACAAGACTGATCTATAAGATGTAATAGTTTAGATCTAGTTTTGCAGACCATTACGAGTGAGTTCAATTCTCACTAGTCTCACTATACTTCTGGTCTAGTGCAAATTAAAAGTTCAGGAAATGACTTGCACAGTGTTGAAAACTGATACGATGTGGCGGTCGACCGGGTTTTGATGTGATTATCCAGTGTGGCTGCAACTACCAAGTCTGCTGGTACACTGGTACGACGCATGCACAAGTTGTGTGTGTGTGTGGGGGGGGTAACTAGCTTGAGATTTGTCTGAACAGCCTTTTACCCAGTATCGCTTAAAAGAAGCAATACGGGTATCATCAGTCATATGTTTTATTTGAGAAATTGACGAAAATAACCGAGATGAAACAATCCCTTTGGACTACCAATTTTTGCGACAAACGGCCGCGACACTTAATATTTCTACTTATTTTCTGTCGCAGAGTCTGTGTTAACTGTGTCGGATAGGGGAGCAGACACCGAAACACAACTCTATTGCTTTTTCCCCTACATGGAAATGGAAAGTCTTTTTTTTTTAGCTGAAACCGGTTCTTCCAGTATTTTTTAATAGTTCTTCGTTCTCAGTTCCCGTCATTGTACCATACCCATGATACGTATATGTGAAACGTATTTATAATGTTCGTAACATATATACATAGAACATAGGAATCCCGAAACACGAAAAACACTTACGACTTCTTAGTTCAGGTACGAAACCTTTTATTACCTTTGAGTTAAAGGTTTCAACATAAGGAAGAGAGATGCACAATCTTTCAATGATGACTTTTTCATCTGCCACCCCACCCTCCATTACGTGCGGCGCCCTAGCGCACAAATTCGTCTGGCCTCAGCGAGCCCCGAAAGTCCACCCTTCCCGTTCGGAGTCTAGTTCTCAGCTAACTGATTTTTTCAAATCTCCACCAATTCCTCCGCACGCGCTTCCGGTGCATGACATCATTCCCATCCACTGGTCAACCTTTCTATCTGGGATTTTTATTTTGACATCTGTGAACGACACATCCTCCCCGCGTCAACACCAGTGCTCAAGTTTGTACCCAACCAATCCACGTGCCGAGCCGAAAGGCTCCCAGCCCAACCAAACCCAAAGGCAAGATACATAAAACGAAATCCCTCGGCCATCACATTACATGATCATTTGTCTCCTCGTGCCTCAACCATTTGTTTATATCCAGTATCCTGTCTAGAATTATTTTGATATGGCTCATCCGGCACACTTGCAAGCTTAAGACCTTTTGCAACTAAGCACACTTAAAGATCTTAGCTAACTTAAATTTTGACTAAATGAAAAAAATAATACAACAGTTATCACCGTAATTTTTTTACATAGAAATTAAACTGCATCTACTAGTTAGGTTAAAGTATTGTAGCTTTGTGTTTGAGTTTTGAGTTTGAGTTTTGTTAAACGGCATATGAACCCCTGTTGGTAATTTAATGCCAAAAAAGGTTATTTTGAATTTCAGTCATTAAAGTAGCAGTTCTATAGAGATGTTTGCTTATATCTTGCTGAAAAAGTTGCTTTTTTTTAGAAAATTAAAACTGTTTTCAGGGCTTGTATTCTTAAAGATGTCCCTCAGGTTTCTTGCTTGATAGTACTTAGTGCGGATATGTTTAAGTTTGTTACAATTTAGAAGGATATGTTTGGTTGTGAGTTGTACTTTGCATGATGGGCACACTGGGGCATCCCCCTCTTTTAACAGGTGTGAATGAGTAATGTGGGTGTGCCCAATACGCAATCTAGCAAGTATTACTTCTTCTCTTCTGATACTTCTGTAGCCTGTTGGCCACTCTCCGATAGCTTCTTGTATTTCATGGAGTTTGTAGCTTTGTGAAATGTAAAACATCCCTTCATTTCTATTACGGTCAGGTTAATTCTAACCCGCAGTGGAAGGGTCTGCTAGGGTCCCATCTATTGGTCGAATAGAACCGCTTAATTTCTTTTTGATTAGAGTATATTATAGTAGTTATTTGAAACCATACACCTGTTTTCAAGTTGTTCGTATTGGATAAGAATATTGATGGATGAAATTTTTATTATGAAATAGCAATATTTGAATCTGTTTAACTAAGGGCAGAAATAATCGTTTATGATAGTTAGAAATACTGGAAACTATTAAAATTGTGTGCAAACAAATAATTAAAATTAAATAGAATTATTAGCTCTAAAAACATACTTGAAACCATTTAACTGGGTGCAAAGAAAATGAGCTCCTGCTCGTGTGAAAATGATATAATTTAAAATTGTTCAATTACAAAGTATATATATATATATATATATATATATATATATATATATATATAAAGAAAGAAAGAAAGAAAGAGGAGTAATGTATTGCTTTGACTGGCGATGAACTTGGTAGATTTAGTTGATAGAGACATCTGGTCGTGAATAAAATCAGCAAAGTGACTACCGGAAAAAGAAAAATGCGTGGGCGTGTTCCCAAGGCATAAAAATGGTTGTCTATAAGCCGTGACCTCAGGAGAACAAGCATTGCGTGGATGAAGAGTCGATGCCATGTGGTTCGTGTGGGAGTTTTAAAACTATATAAGGTTTAGAGTTTTGGCTGAAGTCTGTTCCCACTGGCTATTCAGCCTTCTGACCGCTCCTTTGTCTGTGCAAACTCTTTCCGTCTGCTCTTATGCTCCACAAAAATATCACCGCTGAAGAATAAAAATATCTGATTATGTTTTTAAATATACGTGTTCCTCGTTGTTTGTCAGGATCTAGCCGTCGTATACAACATAGGATTTTGCATTAAATACTTCACAAGTGCTGATATGTCAAATGTTCACGTGAAAATGTCTCATTTTTCCCCTCAATCACAACGGCATCATCAAAATGTAACACTGAGGCTCCATGCATGGAGCTAGAAAAGTGACCTTGGCTAGCAAAACCATTACAAGTAAGTTTGGTTCCCGTTGTGTGCTCAATATATTTGGCCTTGAGCCTAAATAAAGAACATAGCTGGTTCACGGATCGTCTTGTCAGGATTAGTTAGGATTACATTACTTAATTTCCAATAGTTTTTTTTTTCTAAACTAGGATTACTGGTTTTGATAAGTGATGAAATTGTTTGGTTGTTTGGGTTTTATGATTTATCAGCCTTTGGAGGGTATTTGATAACAACTCCCCTCTCTCTCTCTCTCTCTCTGATATATATGTATATATATATATATATATATATATATATACATATATATATATATATATTTGATCTAAGATTTCTAAACGAAAACTTTGTAGATAACATTTTAGATAAGCTGGATCATATTAGTTTACATACGATTAAATAGTTTCAACTCGTTTGGTTTCGTTTGATTGGGTTTTATGGTACATCAACCATTGTAGGTTATGATTACCAAATTACTTTTTATTCATATAAACCGCTCTATTTCAACCAATTCAGTTTAGTATAAGTATATTTTTTTTTGTTTACATACAGTCGAATGCCCGTGGTGTAATGGTTATCGTTGTAGGAAATGGACACGAGTTCAAATCCTGGACCAGGCTAATTGCATTTCACATAGCACTAATACCCTTGGGAAAGGTATGAATCCAATTATTCTCTCTCCAGCTATGGGTAAATAGCAGGGCAGACTAGGTTCTACAGCGTTGATGAGACAACTAATCTAGGAGAAGGAAAACTCTGAATTCAAACCTGTTAAACTCCGCTTAAAAAATTGACCTTGTATCATATCCTGCCCGAGCGGAGGGGTTGGTAAATATGCATACAGTCGAATGTCAAAGCAGTTCTACATCAAACATTTCAGTTTAGCATAAGCAAAGTTTCAAAATCAAAATCTGTTCTATTTTAAAGAATTCAGTTTATCATACAAAAACAGTTCTATTTCTAACTATTCAGTTTCGAATCAGTACAAAGTTTAAATGTCAAAACAGTTTATTTCAAGCAATTCCGTTTAGCATATGTACTCAGTTTACAAAACAGTTCTATTTCATGCAATTCAATTTAGCATAAGTTTAGCATATTAAGTTCTATTTGACCCTATCAGGTACTACCACTCCAGGCCAGAGTGGACTTGAGAGCGATGGCAATGAAGCAGTACGCATTTCCTAAAGCTCCAGCATTACTAGAGCCTCACCATCCGATTGTTTGATGTCTTATTCAGGGCACTCGTTAGGGGCGATCTTACTCCTCTGCAAAGATGCAGTCGGTGTATTCTACAGCGATATTCCTAAAAGTGACAGCTCGTTTTTGAGCAGTAATTAAAACCGTAAAAGCTTTTTATACTTCAGTAACTTCTATAATTCAGAAATATACATGCAATCTCATCTGAATAACGGGTGCATGAATCTCTGATAAGCGAGAGAACTTAACTTGTTTTATCTAATAAATCACGAAATACTAATCTGCATGCTTGAGCATTGAGCTCTGTATATTACTAATTTTGACAAATTTTAGTCATAAATTTATCATAATTGTGCGTGTATGTATATATATATATTTTTTTTTTTGAGTGTTTTCAATTTTTACATTTACATACCACCAGATTTTATTTCCTTTTTCTACAATATATATATATAAGAAAATATTCAGAAGATGTATTTATTGATATATGTTAATATGGCATTGTTACTTTCTTTTTTGACAATCTTTAGGCGATGTTAGAATGCGATGTTAGAATCTATAATTTGAAAATCATTTAAAAAATGATATACAATTATGTCGAATTCTAACATCTTCAAAATGGTTGAATTAAAAATCAAAATGTTGTACGTTGGTGTATCATCATATATATAAAGTATATCCTTTAAAAATTACATATATATATATATATATATTTGTGTGTGTGTGTGTGTGTGTGTGTGTGTGTGTGTGTGTGTGTGTGTGTGTGTGTGTGTTTGCATTTTCGTTTGTGAATAAGTTTGCTTTTATATGCATTTTTAAAATACCAAAAAGTGCTCATTGTATATAATTATTATAGAAAGAGAATTAAATCGGAACTTCCTAAGATAAAATATGTTTTATTTAGAGCGAAGTTTCTTATTTTCACAATAAAAGCCCCAAGTATCTGTCATCACCGTTGTAGCTAAATTGCATAAGATTATGGTATCTGGCATCTGGTATTAAAGACACATTATTGATTGGAATATATCTATTGTTTTGGATATGTTGGTTGATAAAGAGGGGAATCATATTTATTAGTAACCCCACCTGCCAAAAAAATGAAAAAAGTAAAGGGATCCTTTCGTCCTGCACTTTATCAATAGTTACGCCGGTTCGTTTAAAACAATATGAACAGTAATTAACGAGGGAGGATAATTGCTCTTATTGTTTTAAACGAACTGCCGTAACTATTGATAAAATGAAGGACGAAACGATCCTTTTAGTTTTTTTTCGGGGTGTGGTAGTTTTCACTAATAAATATGATTCCCCTCTTTGCAATTATCATTAAATTTTGCTGTGGTAAATTTTTAGCATTTCACCCATTCTGTTAGCGAAAACTAAAAATCAGATTCTACTTTTTTTTTTGGCGAATACATGTAAATAACCAGAAAAATATCTGCAAAGAAGAAATTTTGAAGAAAAACCCAATATTTTAGAATTTGGTGATGGGATCACTTGGTTATATAAATTTAACATAAAATGATCACTCACTTCAAAATTAGCAAGCATTACTGATGACCAGACATAGCGGTTAAAGGGACGAGTAGCCTTTTTTTTTTCATTTTTTTGTAGGGAAATCAGATGGAGAGAGTGGAGATTTTTTTCACTGAAAAAAAATGGTGGAAACAATAATGGGGGGGGGTGTTCTTTTAATATGATAAAAATACTTAAAATAAAATAAAAAAAAACGCCCACTTTTCAGGTGAAAAGAAAAGAAAAGAAACTGTGTGTGTGCGTGTTTTTTTTTATTTTAAGTTTTTTCATCTCTAATAAAAAAAAAAAGAAAAAAAAACAAAAACACCGCCAATATTGTTTCAACCCCCTTTTTTATTATCTAGCAAAAGAAATCTCCTTCCCATATAAGCTTAGTTAACATTTCCACCTTCTCCATCTGATTACCCTGCTGAAAATATTTAAAAAAAATTGTTTACACGTCCCTTCGCCGCTATCTCTGGTCGTCATTAATGCTTGCTGATCCGGAAATGGGGGATCAGTTTACGTTAAATTTATATAACTAAGTGCTCCCCCTCGTTAAATTAAAAAATATTGGAGTTTCCTTTAACATTTCTTCTTTGCAGATATTTTTCTGGCTGTTTACATACATTCGCTAAATAAAAGTAAAATCTGATTATTAGTTTTCGCTAAAATAGGATTGGTTAAAGGGTAAAAAATTACCTTTGCTGTAAAAAAAAATTGGATATCTATATATGTATTGTTTGGTTGTTTTTATTTAGTTTAGATATAAAATGTATTTTGTGGGAAGGGTTTATTATTGTCAACAACACGCTGATTTTAGTACCTCCATAAGTAATAAAACGTTCTAACAAAATGAAGCAAACACAAACTAATAATACTTGATAAAAAAAAGAAAAAATCTCCCAGCGACAATCAATGGATATAATCAAAAATCCTTGGAAGCAGAACCTTGGGCAACGCTTTCATTGAGTGGTCTCTGATACAAAGAAAATAGCAACAAAGCCAAAGAAAAAAATTGATTATAAAAAGGAAGGTTCGGTTGTCTTTAAATAAACTTGCTCTAACTAGATAGATACATAGATAGAAACATATTTTAAAATAGGTAGGTCCATCTCTTTGTGGCCCTACCTATTTTAGAATATTTTATTTTCTCTTTGGACATACAGGAAAAAAATTAGACAGATACATAGATAGAAAAAAATATATATATATGGTGGAACGATAAAATTTTCGACCTAAAGAAAACAACACTACAGCTTTATTTTAAAACATTTATTGAAAAAATCAATTCAGGTAACTTGATTATGTAGTAGAGCTGAAATCTATTCAATGTAGCCGCCTTCAGCCTCAATCACCGCCTCAATACGGCTCCGGAACTGGGAGCATGCCTTTTCCACAAGCGCCGGCGGGAGCCCGGTGAATACTCGGTGGATGGCGGCGATCAGGCTAATTTTGGTGTTGTGGGAAGTCATGTTGGTGATGTTCTCGACCCATGACCAAACGAAGTAGTTCAGCGGGTTCAGGTTGGGGAGGGAGAGGGGCCAGTGAGAGAGGGGTACAAAGTCGTAGCACTTCTCCTGAAGCCATGCTTGGGTCTCGCTGAGTCCTGTTGCCACACCCAGGGTCTGCCACCGGCCACCTGATTGCACCACTCTTCAGCTAATCCAGGTACACTTTGGTGTTGACTTTCAAGCCGATTTCGAAGATGTGAGTGGCATGATATGGTCCTCACTTGAAAGCACACCAAAGACCATAACCGTAGCCGGAAATTTTCTTTTCATTACCCTGGAAACGTCACTGTTATTCGTGGCAATCCAGATTTGGATTTTGAGGGTGCTGGCACTGGTCCTGTTTTCATGACTTGGATCGTTAGAGAGCATGAGTTGTGTATCGGCACATCTCCGATCTCGCTCGTTGAACATTGTGTCACTTTCAGACATGATAGAAGACTCCTATCGCTCTTGGGATTTGTACACAGCTGGCCAACTAGTAGATGGTCTGCAACAAAAAAAAACCGGTTTTCATTAAACGGAAATGGAATCATGTTGTCTTTTCTAGGGCGACAATTTTATCGTTCCACCCTGTATATATATATTAAGGTAGTTTATAGATAATTCAACATTTAAATGTTTTATTAAAGAGTATAGAAAAGGAATAACAAATCAATTGATTTTTCTTTTTATCACTCATAAAGGGTTACAACCCTACCATCTTTTTCTTTTAGAAATAAAAATGTTAATATTCTCCAAAACCAAAGTTAGCTGTGTTATATCAATTCCAGAGAATTTTTGTACAATCTGAACTACTATTGTTATATAACATATGACATGGAATTTCGGTTCATTCCTTGTGACCCAGTGTGCTTTGACAAGCTGTTACGTTGTGATTAGTAAACAGCAGGATGACAGCGCGTCAGAGAAGGACAGGTCTAACAGGTGTGTATCTGACGATATTATTTGCAAGGGGGTGCAAGAGTTGGCACCCCCTGGCTCCCGGAAAAAGATATAAGACAAGAAGTCCCCTCTCTGAGTATATGTCTCTCCATCTATCTCTCAACTAACAACAAATTGTGGCCCCCTCTCGAGAATAAAATGAGGGATATATTTTTATAAAGAAGTGTTTCGTTCGTTCATTGATTGAATATACAACACAATTATCAGGTATTATTTAATCCCAAACTGTTCAGCTTTGAAAATTAGCGCCAATTTGATAAAAAAAATACATAACTATCTATAATTACTCAAACTTCGGTTTCTGTTCTGGTTTCTTTGTTTGATGGCATATCAACCTTCCTGGGCTTCTTAATTCCAAAGCCATCCCTGTAGATATAGTGGACTTTATACCTTAACAAAAGGTTATTAGTCAGAAGAGAACCTGATAACGCAACTGGAGTTCGAACTCAGTTTCTGCAGTGTTTCTCAAATTAGATGCAGCCCATTAATATGATAATGGTTTATTACAGACAGGCGCAATTACAGTCATTTGAAACATGTCCTGTAAAAAATACATTCTTTGAGCTAGAGACATCAAATCAATGTTTTATTAAATTGTTATTATATCAGCTTCCGAGACATTCAATCTTTTTATTTTTTGAGTTTCTTGTTTCATTATTAAATTATAATCATATGAATGGGTGGCATCTACTTTGAGACAGTTTTTAATGATTTTGTCTCCAAATAAGTATTTTTCCTTTCTTGTCCAAGGCATTGTGATCGAGGATTAGAGGTAGTTATAGTACAGTATTTTCAAATTTGAAACATAAGAGAACATAGCATTATTATTCGTAGAGTTATTAGCATTCACAAGGGTACCATGTCTACATCCAATATTACCATGTATATTGAGACATCCTACACTTTGCCCAGTTGGCTGGGGCGTCGAATACACCACATGCACCTCTGCTGAGGGGTAAGACCCCACCACCGAGTGTCCTGATACGACACTAAACATCTTCCTAACTTTTAATTCAAATTTTTAACAGAGGCTTAGAAATGAATAGCTTTATTTTACCCATTCATTCTTGAAAAAACAAAAATGTAAACTAAACGAAAACTTTTATAATAACCGATTTATATGCGAACGTGGTTTTGTTTGGTTTAGTTTTATGGCATATCAACCATTGTAGGTGATTTATTGCCAAATCAAGTTTTATACATATAAACAGTTCTGTTTAAAACAATTCAGTCCAGCATAAGTACAGTTTTTCGTTTACTCACAATTAAATGTAAAAACAGTTCTATTTCAAACAATTCAGTTTAGTGTAAGTACAATTCCAATGTCAAAAACAGTTCAATTTTAAACAATTCAGTTTTGCATAAGTACGCAGTTCAGTTCTATTTAAACCACAGATAGGACCCTATCAGGTGCTACAACTCCTGGCCAGAGTCGGCCAGGGAGTGATGGTAATTATGGGGTACTCCGCATTCTCCATAACTCCAGCATTACTGAAGAACTCGCAATGAGATTGTTTAGCGTCATATCAGGACACACATTGTGGGGGTCTTACTCCTCTGCAGAGATGCAGTTGGTGTATTCTACAGCCCCAGCCGACTGGCAAATATGCAAACAGAATTATTTTGTTGACACTTTTCAAATTTTGTAATAATTTATTAAAATAGTTCTGAAGACTCTGCGGAAGCCCTGTTGTTTTAAACAGTTTTGTATGAAGTGTGATAAATTAGAACAAAAAAACGTATATTCATTCCAAGTAAATTTTGTTAGAAAAGATGGCGTGAACACATTTGTTATATGTAAGAGAAAAAATAACTGTAAGCGTGTTTACCTCGCGCCACTCGATATCTTTTTACATTTTCGGATAAAGCTGCAAAATTACATCACACATATTGGCCACGTAACATCACTGGTGTGTGAACAGAGGTGATACTTTGCGTCTTTTCATCGGCGATAGCGTTAAAACAAATAATTAGAAATACACTTCATTCCTTATTTCACCGCGATTCAATATCCTTATGAAAGCTAACGTCAAGTCTATACTAGATCAACCTGGAATACCGCGTAACTAATACCACTCTTTGTTCTTACTCGCAGTACTTACCTATGTAATATAAGTTGTAAAATGGCCGCTAATTGAAACAAATCATTTGGATAAGCTTTTATCAAGTTTTATCAGCAAAACTTTTTCCATATTCCATACAGGTTGTTAGATGTTAATCACTATAGGTACCTGTGGTGTAATGGTTATCGTCGTAGGAAATGGACACGGCGACACGAGTTCAAATCCTGGACGAGAATGATTGCATTTCACATAGCACTAATACTCCGGGGAAAGGTATGAATCCAATTATTCTCCCTCCTGTTATGATTAAATAGTAGGGCAGACTAGGTTCTTCAACGTTGTTGAGGCAACTAGTCTAGGAGAAGGAAAACTCTGAATTCAAACCTGTTAAACTCCGCTTAAACATTGACCTTGTGTCATATCCTGCCAGATAGGAGAGGTTGGTAAATATGGTTAGATGTTAATCACTAAAATAGCGTTTTATTTTTTATTTTTTTAAGTTTTAAGGGTTTAGCTCAGTTGGGTTTGGTTTCTTTGTTTTAAATGCAAATAGGTCTTGCATCTTATTTATAACTTGTATATTTACTTCTAAATAAATAACAGACAAAACAAGCAGTGTACAAGTTCCATAATTTTCACCGGGGGTAGTATGGATATTCTGTTTTGTCTTAACAGAAATTTGTCAGGAATCGACCTTCATAAAAAAAATCTGTTAGTTATTTCATTTGTGCTGTTAACTTCTTACCGACTCTGGCTTTCTACTCGTTGACAATAATGTGAAAATAAATGTTATCATTATGAAAAGAAAATATCTTCTTTATGACAAAGCTGTATCACTGAATTATGTAAAACGAATACAATTATTAATTTCAACAATTTTTAAACAATATTTCTCAACTTAATTAATATCGAAGCCCTTTTTCTCGTGCTACGTTGCGAATTAATTTTTTTTTTACTTACATCGTGTCACCTGCTAAGAGGTAACCTACGTACACCTCTCTGTCATTTCTGTAAACTATGTTTTACAACCAGCTGTTGACAGCATGTTGTCAGATTGATAATTAATAGAACAATGATGACTCGAGGTACACCACCACCACCATCATCATCATCATCATCATCATTAAGGTATGCTGAGAGGACAGATTTCTTTGACACTTTCTATCTCTTGCCATTCGTCCCTATCAGTAATCGCATTTGGTAAGTCTCCTTGTCATCACACAGTGTCCGCACAGAGCTGTTGAATATAAGTTTTTACTTTTCGATCAACGTTGGTGTGTCCATGTGTGTTCATTCGAGTACGTCTCATATGCGTTCGTCCTTATCCAGGAGAGCCCAGTATATCTTATTTGTCTCATTTTAATGGTCTGTGAGATGGGTTGTACAGCAGTTGTTTTATAGGCTGCTGCTTCCAGTATTTATTCAAAATAGTTCGTAGCTTCCTTGTACCGTTTCCATCTTCTGGGTCTCTTTAAACTCGAGGGGAAAACAATAAAGTAGTGTTCTATGGATAAAGCTTCGATGAATTTCCGTTTTATTTTATCAGAGAAATCAGATTATGATATGGTCGTTAAACTGTAAATAGCAGTCCATACTTTACATCAGTATATAGTTTGGTTTCTTTGTTTAATGGCATATCAACTCTTTTTAGGTTAATTAATGCCGAAACCATTCTCCTAGAAGAACAGTACTGGTACTATTTAACCCATAGCTGGGAGGATAAGGGGGTTTATACATTTCCCAAGGGTATTTTCCCGAAAGTGAACGTAATAGCGCGACTGGAGTACGAACTCGCGTATTACGATTCCGCAGTCCATCGCTTTAACCATTACACCACGAGGACACTCCCATCTGTATATGTTGACAACCCTTTACGTAGATGCCATGTAACTACCGAGGGATTTGAAATGATCATTAATGTCCAAAGCTTGCCTTTTAATGAGAATATGGGGTCATAATGATTAAATAGATCTAATCAAATAAAATGATTTCACCCAAAAATGAGTTCATACCCGATCTAGATTATGGATTTTATTTTTGTGACATGTTAATGTTTGCGTGCCCTCAACAGAAAGGGTTCATTATATATATATATATATATATATATATATATGCAATGCGAGAAGAAAGATCTGAATATTTACGCAGGCAAATAAATACTAACGACAAGAAATTCATTGAGGAATGATAAGAACAAATGTGTCGATAGAATGACCACTTTCCCCTCATTATATTTGCAACCTACAAAGGAAAGGCTTTATTGACCGGCAGTATTTTTTCTTGATCAATCAATATTCTGCCTCTGGCACAGCAGCAGCAGCAGCAGCAGCAGTAGCAGCAGCAGCAGTAGCAGCAGAAGAAGAAGAAGAAGAGGAGCTATTAACATCAAAGGAATTTGCTGGTCTGTTTTCTGATTTTTTTTTTTATCAAATCGTTTGCAAACAGCGGGTCATCCATATACAAACATGCACATATCTAGTTGTCTGTTGTTAGATATTAATTAGGTTTCTCTAGACGAACCGGGACCGTTGGGTTTCGCCTGTATGTTACATGATCACAGAAAAATTGAGCTTTCTAGTAAGGTTCTATGGTTAAACAATGGACCCTACAATGAACCATACAAATGTATCATTCAATTTCAAATTGTACTGAAAATAGTTTTATTTTCAGAGATAATTTTTTAGTGTATTTATCTCAGAGAAAATCTCGTTATGATGTTTCATTGTACTGGTTTAATTTTTATTCTATCTATCTATCTATCTATCTATCTATCTATCTATCTATCTATCTATCTATCAGTAAAAGGTTATGGGTCAAATCTCAAACAATTTATTCTAAATCCAAACAATATGGTTTCGTCTTTAAAATAATTAACTTCTAGTTTAATTCACTTTCCTATCATCCTATGCCACGTTCAAAAGCTACCATAGTATTCAAATGGTTCCCGAAATTTAATTTTACAATTATCGTGCCTAGTCGCTTCCATATTATTATTGTTCTGAGAACATGATATTTCAGAAGCATAAACAAGTTAAATAACAATTCGTGAAACCGTTTAGTTTCTTTCATGCAGAACTGGTAATGTTTGAGAGCTGTACTTAAAACCATTTAACTATGTGCAAATGGAACTGTTGGTGTCCGGTGAAAATTCTTAAAAGAATTTAACTTGGAGCAAATAAATGATTATTATGAAGTGAAATTATTAATGCGATATAGCAATGTTTGCAATCCTTAAAATGTGTGGAAACAAATGATCGTTCAAAAATGAATTTACTATAAACTATTTGTTTAAAAACAATATTTAATATAGATTAATTTACTAAGTACAGGGTGACCAATAAAATTTTTTATTACTTCTACAAAAATAAAGAAAATAATTCTAATTCTTTTCCTTGGTAGACCAGGACATGTTGGTGAATACTATGGTCCAAATTTTTCATGCACAGAATCTACTTCATATCCTGAAAAAAAAAGAACTGGTTAGGATTAAATTTATAAATTTCAGTCAAAAATATATGGTTTCAGTTTTGTTTTGGTTACCCTGCACAATCTGCAAATAATTCCCTTATCTGTAGCATTCTCTCTCTCTCTTTCTCTCTCTCTCTCTCTCTCTCTCTCTCTCTATATATATATATATATATATATATAATGGGTGTGTGTGTGAGAGAGAGAGAAAGAGAGAGAAGGAGAGAGAGAGAGAGAATTTGTGTGTGTGTGTGTGTGTGTGTAGTTGGCAGTAGTCTTTCATTTAGGATTATTAGATTAAATAATAGACAAATTTTGTCTATACAATTTAATTAAGATATATTCAAGTTTCCTGACAAGTGTTTTGTTTTTACGTGGGAATTAGTTGACGAATTTACCGAAATTGTTCCGATCGATTTTGGCCCTTTCATAGGCCATCATCATTTGCATTGATAGGCTTCTCTTTAGAATTCGTTCGATGTTATCGGCATCTCAGTTTTATCCAATGTTGCGTTAACGTAATTTTTTAATGGTATGAAAAAACGTGAATACTTAAAGAAAAATCTCTTTATACATGCAAACAACTCCTGATGATGTCCTATATAAGGTCCGATAGCCCTCGGGACACTTTTGGTAAATTCAACTACCAATTCCAATATAAAACCAAAACATTGGTCAGGAAACTTGAAACGATACTAATGAAATTATGGGTAAAATAGATCTTTATTATTTAATTAAACTTATATATATATATATATATATATATATATATATATATGTATATATATATATATATATATATATATATATATATATATATATATCAAACAGTATTTGACTTTGAACAATCAAACGTATCCTCACATAGCTGCTGAATGTATGTTCGAGCTGGTCGTCCTGCTTTTGCCCGGCCATATTTGGAGGTCCATAGGACTACATCACTTATGAGCTCTTCCTCGCTTCTCCAGCAGTGTACTGCATGTCTGGTTCGTCTAACTTGGATAGTTTTCGTGATAGGAGGCAGGTGGCCATATAGTTAGTGCCTTGTGGGGTATTGCCACCAGGACTTGTTTATATGTATATATATATCATCATCATCATGTCGCGCTGCCAGCATGGATATCCCTGACCCTCTCTCGCCACTTCTCCCTATCATTCATCGCGTCCGGCAGGTCTTCAGGGTTACATCCTGTGTCCTCAAATAGTTGCTGTATGTAAGTTCGTGCTGGTCGTCCTGCTTTTGCACATCCATATGTGGGTGTCCACAGGAGTACATCGCTTATGTGCTCGTCCTTGCTTCTCCAGCAGTGTCCCGCGTGTCTTGTTCGTCTAACTTGTATAGTTTTCGTGATGGGGGGGCAAGTGTCCGTATAGTTGGTGTCTCGTGGGGTGTTGTCGCCAGGACTTGTTCAATACTGCTTTCAACATTCTTGTGTAATTTCCGTCTAGTTTCCTCTCCAGCCGCTTAGTTAGCATCCATGTAGTGCATCCATATAGCAGTATCGACACAACCGGTGCCTGGAAGAAACTGCGTTTCATTTTATCGGTTAAGTCCGACTTCCATATGATCGAGAGCCTATCGATAGCTGTCCATGCCTTCGTCAGTCGTGTGTCGATGTCTTTTTCGGTTGATGAGACGCTACTTCCTAGGTAGGTGAATTTGTCGACTAGTTTCAGAGAGGCTCCGTCTAGTGTGGCAATGTTGCCCGTTTGGTTGTAACACATATATTCAGTTTTGTTTGCATTGACATGCAGCCAATGCCAGCTGCAGCTCGTTCCAGACTATGCAGTAGTGTCTCTGCTTGATTAGGCATATTCGCCAGTAACGCCAAGTCATCAGCGTAGTCGGCGTCCGTGATTGTTTTTGCGGGGTACCTTTTGCTCCTTCTCTTAGTTTGCTCGAAGCCATTTTCTCTGATTTTGTCGATCGAAGTCCTAAGCACGTAGTCTAGACAGATGATAAAGAGGTACGGGGCTAGTGTGTCTCCTTGTAGTACTCCTGCAACAATGTCGAAGTATTCCGTGTCTCCATCTGGTGAACGTACTTTCACTTTTGTGTTTCTGTAGAGAATCATTATCGCTGCAACGGTTTCTTTTGGTGGGCCGTATGCTAGTAGGATTTGCTCCATCTTCCCTCTGTGTATGGAATCGAAGGCCTTGGTAAAGTCGACAAATAGTAATGTCGCCTGAAGGTTTTTTGCCCGAACGCCTTCAAGGATTCTACGGATTGTCAGTATTTGGGATTTTGTGGATCTATTTCTCCGGATGCCATTTTGGTTTTTCCTAAGGATGTTGTCTATTTTGGGTTTTTGCGGTTTCGTAGTAGGGCATTGTAGATTTTGGCTGTTATGGATGTAAGTGTTATCCCTCGGTAGTTCTTGGCTAGTCCGAGGTCGCCTTTTTTAGGGAAAGGAAGGATGCATCCCTTCGTTAATTTTTCTATCCTATTTTGACTATAGACTGCGTTGCATTGCCGGAGCAGTATATCGTCGAATTGTCTAGTCTTCCACACTTCTGGGGGGATCTCGTCTAGCCCTGCAGCTTTCCTATTTTTAATTATTCAAAGAACTTAGTCGAGTTCTTCTTTAGTGAAAGGACCTAGTTTAACGTCTAATTGTTTACTGATAATTCTGGTGATCGGTTCATCCGTTATTTTCGGTGGGTTTCCTAGTAGATTTTTGAAATGCTGTTCCCACAGTTTTACTCTTTCTTGTTGGCTTGCAGCTTTCAATTTTGCTTTGGCTGTGCTCTTCCTTCTACTTACTTCGTTTATCGTTTGCCAGGCTATCCTGGATTGTCTATCTTCCACCGAGTCTCTAATCTTATCTATCTGATTTTGTATGTATTCTGCCTGTACTTTTAGATATATTCCTGCTAATTGATATTGTGCCTTTTCTAGTTTTCGGGCATTTGTGTTTGTTGGGTTCTTTCGATAGCTTTTGGGGGCAGTTTTCACGAGTGCACGTTTTTCTCTAACCGCTAGAGTTTCCTAAGTACTCGATATTTAGTTCTAGGTTTTGTTGGAATACACTTTGATGCCGCCTCAAGGTGTGCTTCTACAAAATTTTCATATTCGTCATTTGGGGTACCTTTTTCTGCCTTCTCTTGTAGTGCTTCGAATCTGTTTCTTAATTCTAATGCGTATTTGTCTCTAATATCTCTGTTGTTGAGTAGGGCCCAGTCATAGTGCTTGGTTGTCGCTTTTCGTGAGGCGTTTTTTCGTAGGCTTAGTCGTACTTTGGCCGTAACTATTCGATGATCGGAGGACACACCCTCGAAAGAAGAGTATGCCTCGCAATTCATCGCACTATTTTTCCATTTTCTGTTTATAAAGACGTAGTCTATCTGTGCTTTACTCTTATTTGCGTATGTGTAGGTCCATAATTTCCTCTCCCTTTTTTGAAAGTTTGTATTGAGGCATGTTAATCTATTTTCTATCATGAAATCAATTAGACGTTGTCCATTCCTGTTTGACGCGTTGTGTAGGCTGTATTTGTTGTTTCTGTTTTTCCCGATTTGTGCATTCATATCTCCGCCAATGACTAGCAGGTTGCGTTTCGGAATGCTACCTACTAGGGATGATAGATCTTCGTAGAAGGTGACTAGTTTGTTTTTTTCGCTAACATTGGTAGGGCTGTAGCAGGAGATAATTGTTGCTTTGGGGTTGCCATTAAACGTTGAGGCCATCATCCTAGATTGTATTCTCTCAATGCTGTTTAGTGTTTTTAACGCTCTTGGTCCTATAAGCATTCCCACCCCTCCTACCGATGCATTGACAGAGTTTTTCCATGCCGATACAGTCACCAGCATCCATCCATTGCCAGTTTCGTGATATTTGTTATCTTCGGTGTGCGTGTATCGGTGCTCTTGTATGCAAATTTATATATATATATATATATATATACCTGTGTTCATGTGTATCAGTATAAAATGTTACAAAATTTAATATTTAAAAACTCATTTAATTTCATTCTTTGATTTTGTTACTTGACTTCTGCATTTGAAAATATTTGAAACACAAGTGAGTTAAATGATTAAATCGTTATGTTAAAGTCTCTTTGAGATAGAATCACTAAATACCTAGTATCCATGTGGATATCGATCGTGAAGTTTAAGCAATATCGAAATAAATATGAAGGCAAAATCCAGTCTGTCTTATGTAATATATCGTTTTTTAACGATCTTTATGTGACAGTAATTTCATTAATGCACTCTGTCACTCATTATCTCTCATTTAATCAGTATCTTTTTGTCTGTATCTCTCTGCTCTCCTCTGAATTACGTTCCTCCTCCTCGCTTTCTCTCTCTCTCTCTCTCTCTCTCACTTTTATATATATATATATATATATATATATATATATATGAACCAATGAGGTAATCCAAGGGGTAGGAGTATCGAATTTGAGTGCTCAGTGTCAACAGCTATTGAAGTATAATTAATTTGGGATTAAAAATACAACCCGCAAATAAAAGAAAAAAAAAAATTTCCTTGGTGTCATGACACCAAGGAAGTATTTTTTTTGTTTATATATATATATATATATATATATATATATATATATATACATTCGGACAAATAGTATACTAGTATGACTACTATACCCGATCTAAGGTGGCTTTCGTATTATAAAACCCATGAAGGTTGATATGTCATTAAAAAAATAGCATAAACAAATATTATATTCATTTACATTTATATATATATATATATATATATATATATATATGGGGGGAGAGGGTGTTATATGAGTAGAAAGTTTCATGATTGGTTTTATTGGTTGTTTTCCGGTAGATTTGTATTATATTCCTAATTTTATAAAAAAGTTAAATTTAAAAACTCACGAAAAATGAAGACAAATCAGATCTTATCAATGATGGATGGCTTGGACCTAGTGAAGATTGCCTCAAGAAAAAGCTAAAAGGTGAGAGCAGATATTTTGATAGGTGCGTAGGAATGTGCTAAAGTTATCTATTTTGATAATTCAGTGGCTTTCCTTGAGGAACATATCGCACATTGTAATTTTTTCGGATACTTGTTACTTTAATATTTTGCCAATCTCTATATATATGCAATCAACTCTTGATGATGTCCTATGTAAGGTCCGATAGCGCTCGGGACACATTTGGTAAATTCAACTACCAATTCCAATATAAAACCAAAACAATGGTCAGGACACTTGAAACGATACAAATGAAATTATAGATACTTCATTCAAAACACTAGAACTCTGCTTAAAAGTTGACATTGAGTCGCATTCTGTTCTTACGAAATGTTGGTTGAAGCCAATGAATATTATGTGAGAACTTCATTCATCTTTTATATTTCTTTTGAGCTAGGATTACAAAACTGCTTATGATATGGTTTACATAATTTAGTTCTTCTGTATGCACTTTATATTTTAATCTGAATCCTAGTATAAAGAGGATCTTAGATCCTTTGTAGTAACTCGATGCAGCTGAGTAGCCATCAAATGATTTGCTGTATCTCTTGTGCAGGTGCTTTGAACCTTGTATCAAGGATGATCATAAGCTCACTCTGTATTTTATATCCCAAGAATCGCAACAACTTTGAAATGAGGGAAGCATTCTGTTTTTCCTAATTTTTTCAAATGAAAAACTTCTTCGTTTCCTGGAATATATTCTTTTCAATTCTTTATTCTTATACTGCATATTGTAAGAATTTTTCTTCACTTGTGGACCGATAGTAAAAAAAAATTCTGTGCTCTCACACTATTCAGTCCTTGTTGCTGACTAAGTTTCTATGATCGCATCAAAAGTGATTTAAGTAAAGTCCATAGACACTTTCTTTGAGATGTAAGGTACCATGGACTTTTAGGATTTCTTATTTTTAACCAATCAGCGTTAGTCTAAATTAAAATGACTGTTCGGCCCAATCAGTTGAGGCTGTAAAATACGACGACTATATCTCTGCAGAGGGGTAAGATCCCCACTAACAACGCAAGACACAAGACTATCTGATGGTGAGTCTCTTATCTGGGAGCTTTGGAGAGTGTTGAGTAACTCTTTATTGCTATTACTTTCAGGTCTACAATATTAGAAATCATTTAAATGTGGCAAATATAATAATCACTATTATATTGCAATATTTGAATTTCTCTAGCTGAGCGCAAAGAGAATTAAGAGTATGACATAGCAATACTTAATTTACCTGTGTACAAACAACGAATGACAATACTTAAAACTTTTATCTGTGTAAAAACAATAGCAACACAAGAAACAATTTAACTTCATGTAAGCATAGCAAAACTAAAAAGAGATTCTTACATACAAAATATTACCTTAAAAAATCAAATATAATATATATATTAAAAGGATTTGTCTGAGGTTGTAGAATACGTCGACCATTTCTCTGCAAAGGAGTAAGATCCCAACGAGCAATTGTCCTGAATATGACACTAAACCATCTAATTGTTGGTTGGGATTCATGGCGTATCAACCTTTGTAGGTTATTTAACGCCAAATCCATTTTTATGCAAAAAGTCATTTCTATTTCAAACAATTCAGTTTATCATAGGTACTCAGTTTAATTGTCAAAAGCATTTCTATTTCAAGCTATTTAGTTTATTCAAACTGTTCTAATTCAGCTAAGTATCAGTTTAGCATAAACATGCAGTTTAAATGTAAGTAAAGTTTATGAAAATTGTTTAATTTCAAACAATTCAGTTTAGGATAAATATGCAGTTTAAATATAAGTACACTTTAATTGTGAAAAATTTCTATTTCAAGTAGTTCAGTTTAGTCAAGCAGTTCTAATTCAGCTAATTCAGTTTAGTACAAGTACAGATTTTGTTTACATACAGTTAAATGTCAAAACGGTCCTATATTAAACAATCAAGTTTGGGATAAATACAGTTTCAATGTCAAATAATTCAGTTCAGCATAAGCACGTACGGTTTCAGTTAAGCATAAGCAAAAAGTTTAAACGTAAGTACAGTTTAATTGTCAAAAATTTGTCGATTTCGACTATTCTGTTTAGTTAAACAATTCAGTGTAGCATAAATACGCATTTTTAAATGCAAAAATCAGTATTGTGAAGGAAGCACGGTTTAATTCTATTTAATCCATAGATAGGACCCTTATCAGGTGCTACCACTCCGGGTCAGAGTGGACCTGTGAGCGATGTTAATGAAGGGGTACTCTGTATTCCCAAAAGCTCCAGCATTACTGGAACCTCACCATCAGATTGTTTAGTGTCTTATCTAGGACACTCATTGGTGGGGGGGGTCTTACCCCTCTGCAAAGAAGCAGTCGGTGTATTCTACAGCCCTAGCCGACTGGTCAACCATCTAATAGTGAGACTCCTGTGCCGAAGATTTGGATAACGTGGATTAGCTCATCATTGCTATTACTTTCAGGTCGACTTTGATCCAGATTGGTAGTACCTGTAAGGATCCTATCTATGGTTGAAATAGAACTGTTTAATCTTTTACTATAATTCAAATCATTTAATCACGTACAAACTAATAATTAACATCAAGTTGAATTTACAGTATAAATAACAATATTTGACACCATTTAACTGTGGCAAATAGAACTGTTACTATTTGATAACAATACCTAAATTCCTCTAAATGTGTCCAAATAGAAGTATCAGTGTTAGATAACAAAACTAGAAACCATTGAACATTACAGAAATAGAACTTACAGTGTTTGATAGTAAAACATGAAACTATTTAACTGTGAGTAAACAACAAATAACAATGCTTAAAACTATTTAAGTGCGTCAAGAAAATAGCAATACTTAAAATCATTTAAGTATTCAAACAAATGAGTACAGATTCGTAAAAAAATTATCTACAAACTATTCCCTTAAAAATCCTATATAACATATGCATGAATAGGATTTGTCATTAAATAACCATGAAGGGTTAATATGCCATTAAAACAAATAAACTAACCTAACAATAACTGCTCCATCTCTTATGACAGCCACTTCTCAGATCTTGACAGCATGAATAAATTTGTTAAAATGGGCTAGGATTAGGGAATGAGATTAAATGTGCTAATGTATAAATATCAGATCTTCTCTTTCGTCTCATTGTGTAGTCTATAATCTGGTTAAAGAATTCTAAGACATTTACAGCTATTTTCTTCAGGTCCAGTCATAGTTTTTTTTATAACGGAAATTGTATTATATTCCACCGGAAAGTACTGCGAAATTTGGGATCGCAAACTCAATAACAAAATCACAAGTAAATTATGAGTCAGTCTTAACCAAAGAGTCATTTCCCCTTTTTTACTTAAAAATAACTTTAGATAATCAATGAACAATAAATGGGTTTTTAATGGACCGATTTTTGGTTCAATTTCCCTCCCGATTTTTAACGTGTTTAAGACTAATAATCATACCTAGTGCCCCCAACTATTGCAAGGTCGGTGGCAGATTTAAGGGACCATATTTTTTCGCTTTCTATTTATAGGTTTTTGAATTTACTTATTTTATCTTATTCTCTTGAAAACGTTGGGTAAAATAAAGTCCTCGGCAGCCGGCAAGATGAGCTGTGCATCAACTGAAATAATCCTTTATATCATATTTTCTTGATTAACTTTTACTTGAAGTTATATGTGTTAAGCGTGCACATACACACAAACACGCTCACAACACACACAAACAAGCATACGCAAACACAAAGACACACAAAGACACACACTCAAATACACACACACACGGAAGCACACACACAGACACACACACACACGGACACACACACGCACACATAAACACAATCAAGCTCACATACGCAAACACAAACACAAAATAAAGGAAATGGAAAAAACAAATGCAAATCCTAAAATAAAAGAAAAAACATCCAAAACAACATTTTGAACTGAGTTTTTAAAAAAAGGCACAAAGACAAAATAACACCTCTTTAAACAACTAAAAGGCAATGTGTGAAAAATCGTTATTTTATATATATATATATATATATATATATATATATATATATATATATATATATATATATATATATATACAGAGGTTGGACATAATAATGGAAATACATAGAATCTTCGTATCATAATTCTGAAACACCTATAAAACCATCAAATGTTTCTTTCGGTTTTTCGATTCATTATTTATTTTTCTCCTTAAGTCGTTGTTAGATATCATGATATCATTGGAAGAAAATAACCAAAATTCATTAAAATGCCAGATCTATCCGACTTTAAAAGTTGTCAAATTGTTGATACTCATATAACTTGTGCTAGTGTAGTAAAAACGAATAATTTGATGTGGCAAGGGTTACTTTCTCAGAAGTATTGAAAGCATTTGAGAAGGAAGGAAAAACTTCCTCACAGAACACAACTCTGGAAGAAAGCGAAAGCTGTCTAATAGGGATCGTCGAACTCTTACGCAGATTATTAGGAAGGAAAAAAAGAATATAGTTCCAAAAAGTACAGAAGAGCCTAATGACAATCTCGAGAGCCAAGTTTCCTCAAAAACTGTTTGAAGGGAGCTACGCAAAACCAGATACCATGGGAGAGCTGCAATCAAAAAACTATATTAAAATGAATTTGAAATTTCCAGCTGTTTCCATTATTTTGTCCAACCTCCCTCTTTCTCTCTCTCTCTCTCTCTCTCTCTCTATATATATATATATATATATATATATATATATATATATATAGGAAGAAAGTAGTGGGCACGGGAAACGGTTACATTCGATGGTTTTTCCAAATGGGCGAGTAATTTTTTTATCGGTAGATGTTTTTTTTTGTTGTCTAATGGCATATCAATCTTTGTCGGTTATTTAATGGCAAAGTCATTCACTTAGAGAAAGAGCAGTGGTACTATTCAAACCATAGATGGGAGGATAAGGTGGGTCCATGCCTTTCCTAAGCGTATTTATCCAAAACTTAGCACAATAGCGCAACTCGATTTCGAACGCACTCTCTATGATTCTGCAGTCTTGCATTTTAAACATTACACCACGAAGAGACGCTCATTACCGTTAGAGGAAAAAGTACTATTTACATTTTGGAGCAAACGAAACTTCACCCTTCTCCTTAGTAAACTGGCCGCAATTTATCGATCGCTTCGTCTTCTGAATATAATACTTTACGAATATCTGATTTTGAGAATGGGCCGGAGACAGTTTGAAACACAGTAATAAAGTGAGCTGTATTTCTTCCTGTGACCAAATGTCTGTATTTTCCCAGTTAATATGAAACCTTAGTCATCTCTTCGTATCATCTTTGGTTGGATAGTTGATTGGTTGGTTGGTTGGTTTTTATGACATATCAACCTCTGTAGTTTATCAAATGCCAAAATGTCTTTATTAACAAATATTAAATATGTGATTTTTAATCACATTTAGTCCATAACATCTTTAAATGAGCCTGAGCTCTTTTTCCACAGTCATATGATTTCAAGAATTACAATCTTACACGAATAATTCTATTCACTGTTGATCATTTGTTTGCTCACAGTGAAGTAGTGAAAATTATAGATATTTAACACTAATTATTCACAATTTCTCATTCCTTTGCACCGAGATAAATGGTTTCTCAAATTGCAATGTATAAATAAAAATTCATTTTAACATCAGTCATTTGTTTAAACACAGTTACATTGTCAAACAGTTCTATTTCAAACAATTCAACAAAGGATAAGTCATTTTTTGTACTCAGTTTAAATGTCAAATATTTCTATGCGCCCAATAGATAGGACCCAACCAAAAGCTACAACTTAGGGCCATAGTGGACCTTGAAGCATAGGCAATGAATGGGTACTCCACATTTTTCAAAGATCAAAAACTGGAGCCTCAACATCAGATCGTTTAATAACATATCCAGAATAATCGTTCGAGGAGTTGTACCTCTCTGCCCTGATGCAGTCGGTGTATTGACTGGGCTAATCTCATCTTTGTTTCAGACAACTTTTTTTAGGACGCGGTAATACAACTTGCTTCTCACCATCGTATTTGAATAACCCATGGTTATCAATCGTGTTTACCATTCACCAACTTTATTCTGTAACAAAGATTGTTCATTCTGAGATAGAGAGAGAGAGAGAGAGAGAGTGAGAGAGAAAGATTTTGTATTTATGATGTCATCTTATTTTTCCAATACAAATGCGTCTCTAATCGATATGATTGCAGTCATTAAAACTGCTCGTATCAATAAAATGAATGTTACAAATTGTTGGAACAAAGAAAATCGTGCATTAAAAAAACTGGCAAATAGAAAATAGTCTTTTACGCGATATTAAAGAAAAAAGAAGTACCTCTTTCACAGAAAAAGATTTTGCCGTATTTTCCGTGGGGGATGAAAAACGAAGGAAGCTTTAATTTTCTTTAAAATAGTCACTTTTGTTGTTCACTGCATTTATTTCAATGAGTTTTCTATCAGTCGGAGCAACCCGGAAGCTTTCCCCTTTGTGGATTTGCAGTTTTTAGAATTAAGACTGTGTGTGTAATATTCTAGAATTGTGCACAACTTAGGTTTCTATATAAAGTGTGCTGGAGTTAATGTAGAATTTTTGTGACTGCATCAACGGAAGAATTGTGGATATATAGCTCCGATACAGAACTTAAAGTTCAATCAAATGTATGGAACTTTCGGTTCTTTTAACAACGGGAATGTCTCCAAGAAGGTGTATATTTCACCAAGCAATATTACATGGAAATTTTGTTTTGTCTTCATGATGCTGTGAGGCGTAAATAACCAGGCATATACTCCATGGTTTATTGGCATATATATATTGATAAAACGTCTACTTAACTTGTTCGTTAGTTTTCTTTTTAAAGGCAGAAAAATGTAAGTGAGTTATATGAAGCATTTAATACTCAACCGAATCTAACACAGGAAAGGAATGTTTTTCTTGATAAGTAAACTTTAAATGGTAATATGTAACAACGTTTTGGATATTAAAAGAAATACGAGATCGCGGCTATACGTTGAATCAAATGTTTCATGAGGTTTTCATGGATAAAGTTTTAATGGAAGGTTTGTTGGAATAAGTGTTGTTTCATGTCAAAGAGACTGTTTTAAAGGCAATGAACGTTTCTTTCATTTTTCCTTTCGATTTAAGTAAACACAGCGTAAAACTCAACACATTCCTCGCATTGAAGACGTTTTTCTATCAAGACAACAGGACTTCTAGACAGACCAATCAGTGATTACTATATCCTAGAAATTTTCTTCTAGATGAGCAAGTTTTATATTCAGACACGTCATATCGAACACTGATACTTAACAAAGATGTTCGACTTCAGCTCTTGCTGCCTGGTAGTCTCCCAATCTCACGAATTTTATCGGCTAAACGCCATATTATCTATTTTTTTTTTCGGTGGAGGGAGTTGGTGAAGACAAGGAAAATCTTTCAACCTTTATCTTAAGATGTATGTGACTAGCAAACTTACACAGCCTTTAAAAATGTTTCATGCTTCTTTTTGACTCATTAAATTTCAAGACTTTTAACTTTAGATTTAACTTCTAGATTTCTTCGTCGGCATAAAATTAAGAAATACATTAAAAATTCATTTTTAGCAACATCAGTCTGTATACCTTCCTGTCTGTCTGTCTGTCTGTCCCTCTCTCTCTCTCTCTCTGTGTCTCTGTCTGTCTGTCTGTCTCTCTCTCTCTCTATATATATATATACACAAGTTGCTTAGTTGTTTGTGTTTTATGGCATATCAACCTTAGTCGGTTATTTAACGCCAAATCCATTTTATTTCAAACAATTCAGTTTAGAAAGGTACGGAGTTTAAATGTAAGTACAGTTTAATTGTAAAAAAACATTTCTATTTCAAGCTATTTAGTTTAGTCAAGCGTTCTAATTCAGCTAATTCAGTTTAGTATAAGAACAAATTTTGTTTACACTCAATTAAATGTCAAAACAGTTCTATATTAAACAACTGAGTTAAATGTAAGTACAGTTTCTATGTAAAAAAAAATTCCATTTCAAATAATTCAATTTAGCATAAGCATGCAGTTTAAATGTTAGTACGGTTTTATTGTCAAAAACATTTCTATTTCAAGCTATTCAGTTTTGTCAAACAATTCCGTTTAGCGTAAGTCTGCCGTTAGCTCTATTTAAACCTGTAGATAGGGTCCTATCAGGTGATACCACGCTGGGCCATAGTGAACCTGGGGGCAATGGCAATGAAGGGGTGATTCGCATTCCCCAAAGCCACAACATCACGACTATTTACTGTCATAGCCAGGACACTCATTGGCGTCTTACGCCTCTGCAGAGGTGCAGTCAGTGTATTTTACAGTCTCTGCTGACTGGGCAAATACATATACAAAGATCAATCAAAGCCCTTTAAATCAATAATCAGAAAGATTAAAAGTGATCCTGTGCTATATGATTTTGGTCATTTGCGCTTTTCCCAGTGGATCACCTCCTGACCCAGTTATATCTACTCTTGTACTTTTTCTGTTGTATTTACTTATTGTGAAGTTAACTGTTTTAACTCACTCAACACATTTCTTATTCTTGCTATTATTTGCTCTAGATTTAACACGTTTTTTTTACCCTTCACACGTATTTCACACCAATTCTTACTGAAACCTCTGTGACAGTAACTCCCTTCAGATCTTAATGATTCTTCTACGTCTCCTATCCGATTTGAGTAGAGCTATTGTCTAGATAGTCTGAATTCTTCTTCTGATCTTCAGTTTATTCAGTTTCTTTCTGATGTTCATGGGGGATTTTCCAGAGACATCAACTTTGATTAGAATTACCGCCACCTTTATATTCCACAGCTGTTTCAGTTCTCTGGCAAGATCCCGGTTTTTCCAGGTTTTCACTTCCTTTAATTTTCTCTCTATGCTAAAACAGCAAAATCCATTAGGTGAAGAGTTGCTGTTTTATTTTTCTTCTTGTTAAGTAAAATTTGGTTTGATCTTCTGGTCTGCTTTTGGCGATCCATTTCTGTCTAATCGTTCGTGATTATCTGATGCGCTTCATTTTCTAAAACAGAGTCTGATTTGTGCATACACCATAAACATGTATTGTAAAATTGAGGTCTCTTGTGATTTCCATGGATCCCATTTCAAACCTGTCGGCTAGAACTGTTGAATATAAAAAGAGCATCTCTGCAGAGGGGTAAGACCCCACTTTAAAGAGTGACCTAGACATTACATTAAACAATCTGATGGTGAGGCTCCAGTAAAGCTAAAGCTTTAGGGAATGCGGAGGATGCGTTTATTGCAATTGCTCCCAGGTCCACTCTGACTGGTAGCACCTAATAGAGTCCTATCTATGGGTCAAATAGAAGTTTTACATTTAAACTTACGGAAAACAAATGACTCACGCTAAATTAAATTGTTTGAAATAGAACTGTTTCATCACTTAGCTGTGGGAGGTGCCCTCGTGGTGTAATGGTTAAAGCGATGGACTGTGGAATCGTAATAAGCGAGTTTGTACTCCAGTCGCGCTATTACATTCACTTTTGGGCAAATACCCTGGAGAAAGTTATGAACTTCCTTATCCTCCCAGCTATTGGCTAAATAGTACCACTACTGTTCTTCTAGGAGAATGGCTTTGGCATTAAATAACCTACGAAGATTGATATGCCATTTAACAAAAAAAAAAACCAAACCAAACCATCACTTGGCTGTGTGTAAACAAATGACCGATGTTTAATTGAAATGTTAGTGATACATAGCAATATCTAGTGCCATTTATCTTTGTTGACATCTGTTAATAAATCATAAGTATTTGATATACATGTATAAAGAGGATTTGGTATTAAATAACCTACAATGGTTGATATGCATAAAACCAAACCCAACCAAATCATATGTGACGCGAAATTGACTAAAATCCCAAAACGGGACTTTTATTTTCGCACGTGTGAAGACGGGGCAGGTTGGCACTTGATCCCCTATATAATAAATCTTCGTTCAGAGTTTTTCTCTTAGGCATATAAGAACTGGGATATTATGTGAGGGACAAATTTAGGGCCAGACTGACCGCCGCTGGCAAGGGGTTCCAAATTTCACACTATCCACACACCCACCAGGCCGCTTTCACTTCCTTCCCCAAGATAATGGAAGAATATGGACCTATAGGTTTTAGTCGTAATAATATTATATTGTAGTAGTCGGCAACTCCGGTTTCCCGTGTGATATTTTAGAGGAATTTATAGGAAAATTTTAAGCAAGATAACACAAGGCGAATAGAAACTGAAAAGGAAGCATGAGGTAACAAATTCGTAGCAGAACTGCCAAGAATAACATAGACCACGTGGTAACATAAAAATACATGAATCTTTTACTGTACAAAGTGATACACCTTCAAAGTCTCAAATATGTATAATGAATGGACAGTCCACGAATATAAATGTCTTTTCTTGACTTTTGTTTTTCTTCTAATTGAGAGAGAGAGAGAGAGAGTGGTATATAAAATTTGGGTATAAAGGAGAAATGGCCCCAAAGTTACTTAACTTATTTTTCGATGGTGTTCCACTGGAGAATCTTTCTTCTTTCACGGGCTAATAGACATTATTCTATTTTTTACACTGGCTTGAAGAACCTGGGGTCCCTCGTGTCTCAGATATTCTTTTGTCTTCAACCCAGAGTAAATGGCTAATGGGTCTGTCTGCCACGAGCCCTGCTAAAAAAACAAACCTTCTTACTATTTACTTCCGCTGAGGGGAAGGAGTCCCCACTTCCGTTTTGGGGTCCCAGCCAATCATTTGGCTTCTCTCTTCTCCCCCTAGATGTCTGGCGACCTGAGGTTACTAAGTACCAACACCTGTTGATATCCCCTCTGTGACCTACATTATTCCTTAATGGTCTCTCTTTGACGGCTAGATACTGTCAATACAAACACGAGGAGTAGTAATTTTTTTCCCTCCTTCCAGTGGGATATCACGTGACACATATATATCTAATATAGATGTATAAAGAGGATTCGGCATTATATAACCTACAATGGTTGATATAACATAAAAACCAAACCAAACCAAACAGAACCTTTCACACCAACTTATGCTTGTTCTTGAGTCTGTACTCTCTATAAGAATGGCAAGCGTCGTTCAGTTTTCCTCCTATCATGCATTATTTGTAAGACAGACTGCGTTCTTTGGGATTGGTAAATCTACCAAACTAAGAGAATGAAAACTCTAAATTCAGATCAGCTGTACTCAACTTAAAAACTGATATTGTAAAACCATTAGCCATTGAAATTTTCTCAAAATATAATTCAGCTGAAATACTAAGGCCGTTGTTCTTTCGTTAAAATGAATATTTCCTTCAGTAGCAGTATTATTATTGTAATGGACTTTGCTCTCCAAACTGATAGAAAAATAAAGACCAATAGACCAAATTATGTGATTAAAGACAACAAATAAAAACATGCTCTCTAACTGATTTCAGTGCCAACAGATAATAGCATATTTGTGTAACGAGTATAATAAAATAAGTAAATACAAAAACCTAGAAACAGAAAATGAAAAAATCTGGCGTCTATAAACCACCATTGGGGTAGCAATAGAGGAAGCCCTGGGCAGGATAAAAAAAAAGGTACGGATAAACACAATGACAAGATTCTTGGCAGTCTCAAACAATATGAAATACAAAGAAATGCACTTTGTGGAACTGCTCATCTCTTTAAGAGACGGCTATCAATGTGATCCCGATCGACTGAGACTGTAGAATACACCGACTGCATCTATGCAGAGGGGTAAGACCCCACCTCCAAACGTGTGTACTGAATATGATACAAAACGATTTTGAGCTTTGCGGAATGCAGAGTATCCCTTCATTACCATCGCTCCCAGGTCCACTCTGCAAAGCTCAATGGATTTATATATATATATATTTTTTTATCTAACATCGATTGTTCTACTTGGACACATTTAGAGGAATTCATATATTGCTATCGGTGCTGCTGTATGGATGCACTACTTGGACGCTGACTAAACGGTTGGAGAAGAAGCTAGACGGCAATTATACAAGAACGTTGAGAGCAATATTGAACGAGTCCTGGCAGCAACACCCCACACGGCGCCAACTGTACGGCCACCTACCATCTATCACGAAAACTATACAAGCTAGACGAACCAGACATGCCGGACACTGCTGAAGAGGCAAGGACGAGATCGTAAGTGATGTGCTCCTGCGGACCCCCGTATATGGCCAATCAAAAGCAGGACGACCAGCTCGAACATACATACAGCATCTATGTGCTGATACGGGATGTAACCCTGAGGACCTGCCAGAGGCGATGAATGATAGGGAGACGTGGAGAGAGAGGGTCAGGGATATCCGTGCTAGCCGCACGACATGATGATGATGATGATGATGATATATTGCTATCTAATAGTACCAGTTCATTTGGCCACAATTAAATGATTTCAAATATTGTTGCCTATACTGTCAATTCAACTTGATGTTAATTATTAGTTTGGCACGGGATTAAATGATTTGAATTAATGTAAATGATTAAATAGTTCTATTTGAACAATAGATGGGATCCTTACCGGTACTACTGCGCTGGATTAAAGTACACCTGCGAGTAATAGCAATGATGAGTTCATACACGTTCTCCAAATCTTCGGAACAGGATTCTCACCATTAGATGGTTTGGGTTTCATATTCAGGACACTTGTTCGTGGGGATCTTATTCCTTTGCAGAGAAATGATCGACGTATTCTACAAACGCAGCCAAACCCTTTTAATCTATATATTATATTTGATTTTTTAAGGAAAGGGTTTGTAGCTAACATTCTTTTTTAGTACTGCTATGATTACATAAAGTTAAATTGTTTCTTGAGTTGCTATTGTTTTTACTCAGTTAAACAGTTTCAAGTTTTGTCATTTGTTGTTTGTACACAGGTAAATCAAGTATTGCTACCTTACACTCTTAATTCTCTTTGCACTCAGCTAGAGGAATTCAAATATTGCAATATAATAGTGATTATTATATTTGCCACATTTACATGATTCCTAATATTGGTATCTATAGGATTAATTCACTTTGATGATGATTATTTGCTTGCACATAACTAAATATTTTCAAGTCGAGTAAATGATTAAAGTTTCATTTGACCCATACATGGGATTCTAACAAGTAATACCACTTCGGCTCTGAGTAGAGCTGAAAGTAATGGCAATAGAGGGTTACTCAACACTCTTCAAAGCTCCCAGATAAGAGCCTCACGATCAGATAATATTGTGTCTTGTGTTGTTGGTTGGGATCTAACCCCTCTGCAGAGATATAGCCGTCGTATTTTACAGCCTCAACTCTTTGGGCTGAGCAGTCATTGTAATTAAAACTCACCCTGATTAGTTAGAAAGTAGAACTCAAGACAGTCTATAGTGCTTTACATGCCAAAGAAGTGTCTATGTACTTTACTTAAACCACTTTTGATGCGATCATAGAAACGTAGTCACCAACGAGAACTGAATAATTTGCGACCGCAGAAATCTTAGAAGCGAAGAAAAATTCTTACAATATGTAGTATCGGGAATAAGAATTGTAAAGGATACATTCCAGGAAACGAAGTAGTTTATTATCTGAAAAAAATTTGGAAAAATAGAATGCTTCCCTCATTTCAATGTTGCTGAGATACAGGAGATATAAAATACAGAGTGAGCTTATGATTATCATTGATATAAGGTTCAAAGATCAGTACAAGATGTACAGCAAAACAGTTAATGGTTGCTTAGAAACAAATCAAAATATTCTTATCATTAAGGGTTTTCAGACTATTGTCTTCATCTTTATCGTTATTTCCACAACGTTTCCCCCGGCCTTCTTCAGGTGTTTGTCGAACTCGGGAACCTTCACGGAACTTCGAACTACGTGCTTTATTGAAACCACGGGGGTCGCCTGTTCTGATTCCGTTAGCCATAACCGGGTACAAGTGTTAAGTATTCCTGTATTGTTACTCGCCTGCAGTGAGGATTGAACCTGCAACCTCCAGATGATTGTCTCCTTAGAAGCTTAGAGAACCAACGCCTATAACCGTTACGGCATGTGTCCGGCTGGACAATTCAGAGTGAATTTTTGGGACTTATAAACTTAATGTTCTTATTTGACTAGAATAACTACTATTATGTATGATTTTTTACCTGGTCTCATATTCAGATTTTTTTTCATCGAGCCTTCTTAATTATCGGTTCCCATATTGTATTCAACTCTATACTTGGTCTACTCAGCTGGTCATTGTAGTCCAACATATGTGCTGATTCCTTTAGGCGTCTAATCCTCCAATGTTCAGCCCTATCAATTATTTCAACTTTATCCCATAAGGGCAGATGATTTCCCCTTTCCTTCCATATATGGTCTGCCATACCCGACTTTTCAATATCACCTCGTACTACTGCCTTCCGATGTTCTCGCCTTACTTTTAGTGGGCGACCTGTCTCACCTTTGTATATTTTACCACAACTGCAAAGGATGCAAATCAAATTATAAACTGCATGCAGAAGAACTAAATAATGTAATTCATTTTATAAGCAGTTTTGTAATACTTGCTCAAAAGTAATATAAAAGATGGAAGAAGTTCTCACATAATATTCCTGGGATTTAACAAAAACTTTCGTACGAACAGTTGATGTCAACTTTATGCTGAGTTCAAGTGTTTTGAATGAAATGTTTTTGGTTTCTTATAAACTGGTTTCTATAGCAATTTTAAAGAGTCTAGACTTTCCTACTATTTAACTACAGCTGGATAGAGAATGATTGGGTTCATACCGTTCCCAAAGGTATTAGCGCTTTGAGAAAATGTAAATAGACTTCTCAATAAAAGAAAAATGGCTAGAATGGTGCTAACAAATTGTATGAGAATTTTCCCATACAAGTCGTGAAGGAACCGATGAAGCCAAAAGCATTTTAAAGCAAAGCAAAAACATAAGTATGGTAAACCTTTTCCCTGACCCAGGAAGATACCAAATTAATTTATGTTGCGATTCTTGCTGATCAGAACATCACAGTTGTTCCTTGAAATGGGATAGACAAAAAATCAGTTATCTCAAAAAATTTAATGTCAAAGTCATACCAGTAGTAATAAGAAAACAGTAGTAATAAGAAAATAGAAGTTTATTTGACGTAATGGATGAATATGATTTACATTACTTGAAAAAGTTAGCTCAGTTTGGTAAAGAACAGATATTTGGAAAATTCTTGTTTGTCTAAGGTCAGTTTTTAGCAGAGTTTAATAGGTTTGAAATCTGTTTTTCCTTCTCCTAGACTGGCTGTTATACAAGTTATAAAGAGTCCAGTCTGTCCTACTATTTAACCCTAACTGTATGGAGAATATTTTGATTCATACCTTTTCCAAAGGTGTTAGCACTCTGTGAAAATGTAAGCAAGCTTCTCTGTAAAAGAAACACAGGTGGAGTATTCCTAACAAAAAGTATGAGAATGTTCCTATACGTGTCACGAAGGAACTAATGAAGCCAAAACCATTTTAAAGCGGATCAAAAACATGAGCATTGTAGATGTCAGTAAAAATCTTGTAGCTCTTCTTGCTGGTCAGAACGTCGCACTTGTTCCTTAAAAAAGGATGAAAAAAATCAAGTATCTCATAAAAAGTAAAAGTGATACCAGTAGTGATTGGAACACTTGGTTTGATACAAATTAAAACTTAAAAGATTATTTGATGTAATAGATGAATATGATTTACAAGCGCATCAAAATTTAACACGCTTTGGTACAAAACAGATATCAAGAAAATTCTTGTCTGTCTAAGGTCAATAGTTGTGACTTGATAGATAATATTACTACCACCATGGGCAAAATATCAAAGTAACAAAAGTCCGAAGAAATTACAATGTGCGATATGTTCCTCAAGGAAAGCCACTGAATTATTTAAATATATGACTTTGGAACTTTCCTATGCACATATCAAAATACCTGCTCTCACCTGGTCTTATTCTCGAGGCAGTCTTCATTAGGTTCAAGCAAACCATCATTGATAAAATCTGATTCAAATTTAACTTTTTACACAATAAGGAATAAAATCAAAATCTACCAGAAAACAACTAATAAAACCAATCATGCAACTTTCTATGCACACACACACACACACACACATTTATACACATGAACACATATTTTTGTATATATGTACATGTAAATACACACACACACACACACACACACACATATATATATATATATATATATATATATACGCTCCCCCATGGGGGTTGAGCACTCTGTCGAAGGAATTGTCGGCCGCCCCTAGCGTAATGCAAAGCTCTTCGTAAGAACTGAGCACTCTGGTAGCCGATAGGGTATAAAAAAAATGTAAACAAAGGCTGCTGCTGCCGTTGTTAAATATAAAATACCTTAAAATTCCCATTAGGCAACGTAGTCCGCTTGGTGGCCGACAGGTCCGTAGCTTAGTCTAACGTAAAGTTGGACGGGTTTCGATCCCGGCTTCGAGCGTCATGCGTGTCTAGCCACACTGAAGAGTTCTGATAGAACGAAACGGTCTGTCTGTGGATGACAATATATATATATATATATATAAAAACCTGTATGTATCTATATCTGGTTTATTTTATTTGTTTAGGGACATATCAATATTCATAGATTATCGAACATAAAAGCCATCCTTGGTAAAGAATTGTAATCGTACGGTCATACTTTTTATCCCATATTCGGAGAACTTAGGGGGTTCATACCTTTTGCAAGGATATTAGTACAAATATATATATATATATATATATATGCATTTATATATATATTTCGGCTCATGTCAAGTACATACATGCATGCATTTATATATATATATATATATATATATATATGTTGAGAGAGAGAGAGAGAGAGAGAGAGAGAGAGAGAGAGAGTGAGAGAGCTTTTAGGCGTTGTTGGATGGACTCGCACGATGATCCTTCATATTTCTTCCTAATTTGTTTATGAATTTTTTTAAACATAAAATTTGGTATGATATTAAAATCTACAAGAAACCTATGATAAAAAAGACCATGCAATAATCCACTCAAATCATTCACTCACAGACACACACACGCACAGGCGCGCACGCACGCACACACTCACACACACATTCACATATACACGCACATGTATGAATAAATAAATGATAATTAAGGATTAAAAACGATCAACGTAAGAACAAATCTACTGAAATCATATATATATATATATATATATAGACAGCATTTCTTCGTTAATGCAAATTTCATTAAACATAATAGACATTTTATGTCTACATATTTTCTTCTAGATCCGTTCGAATTCCCGTATTACTTTTATCGTATTCGGGGGGAATTGATTTACGTATTGTCCATAGTTGTATGTATCCCTTGTACTAAACAGGTCTGTCTATGGATGACTCTATATATATATATATATATATATATATATACTCTCTGTGTGTGCATGAGGAAATTTACTAAATGTATGCATAGTTACTTGTACGTAGGTGCGCACCGTACATTCCTCGCGAGAAGAAAGTCCTAAAACGGTGCACATTTTCTCTTGATGACCCTAATACAATTTATCGGATGAGAAATGAGAACGGATTAAATTTTCATTCAACGAAGAAAATCCCATTATGTAAAATTATTGTGTGGAATAAAAATAGCAAGAGTAACAACTGTCTGTTCAGTCACTTTTTGGTGTGTATCAATTACTTGTTAAGTAATTTCCTTAATCTATGTGTGTGTATTAGGGAATTTAATTGATGTAAGCATTGTTACTTGTACATACGTTAGTTTTAGTAATGAAGTCTTTTCCTATGATTTGAAGCAAAGAATAGATATGAATCTGGTAGATTGGCTTTATTTTCAAATATCCGTTACTACACTCATAAAGATATTTCGATACTGACAATTTTCTGTAATCCGATAATTAAAAATTGCTTTTATGCTATTGGACTCCGTTATTTGGTGCTTGGGTGCATCTTATATAAATGGTTTGGAGTTTATACTGGGGATTAAGTAAAAAGCATTTTTTGGAATTGCTACTTAGATGAATGTTGTTTAACGGTTTTCGAAAGTATAGGATTCGTCTTTTTTAATTATATTACATTCATTACATTTTGGAAATAGATCAATAAGTCTTAATTGAAATCAAGGAGCTTTGACCTTCAGGAAGACAACAATGTCAGTGAAAATTTTAAGAATCAGAATACAAAGAATAGGAAGAAAAATCATGGATAAAAAAAACAATGCAGTATGTCGTAGAAATTTTACAAAAAAAAAAAAAAAAAAGAAAGAAGTAATTCGAAATCAGGATCTAAGCGGCCAAAACTGATTGTTTTTAATTAAAAGAGTGCCCATCCTTTTTTATATTGAAAACTTTGTGCATTGTATCCCATATGAATATTTTCCCCTCGCAGAAAATATTATAAAACACACACACACACACACACACACACACGCCCGCACATATAATATCATTTTTATATAAGTTTTTAAAACAGCCCTGCCCTAATGGTATGTTGCACATTTTGCATTATTTTCACCCCCCCACACACAGAGATATATACATACATATATATATATATATATATATATATATATATATATATATATATATATATTTAATCAACTTAAAAGCTTTCACAACAATATATGAGTGAATTCTAAAAGCTTTCATTCAAACGCTTCTATCGGCTGTGACAAAATACCGAATCAGTTTCCCATTTCGATGCGAAAACGTTTTAAAAACAATGCCAAACAGACATGAAAACGAAAACGGGAAGAATTGATTCTAATTACCTCTTCCCTTTGATAAACCTTTTTTCTTTTTGTTCAAAACATTTATCAGCGTTCAGCTTCTCTAGCTTTACTTCTTCAAGGGTGGCTTGATTTATCAGATAATTTAATCTCCCCAACTTCTTAGACGCTATTTCGACGCAGGAACCAAGTTTTGGCATCTCTTTTCATATCATTCCTCTGAACGACGTGACAATTTTTATTTTTCCTTAGAGCCGGGCTTACATGATGGTACAATGATTATGTTTTTGCTTTTTCTTTCCTTGTTTTTTTTTTCAACAGTTGAGGGCATAGGTGATTATGTTACTAGTTTTCTGTCTCGACGAAAGGCAAAAATAGTATTTCGTGTGTCTGATTGTTATCTGCTTTGAGGATAATGCTTTTTAGTTCATCACGAAATTCAATTGTCAGACAATTTATTTTTTTAGTTTTTATTCTTTTCTCAATTTCTCGATTTTATTGCATAAATATGGGTATATCAATTTGAGCGTGGATTTTTTTTGTATGAAAAAACTTAAGCGACGTTCTAGACATTAAATCGTTTTCGAAAAATAAAGAAAAAAATCAGAAAATGTCAGGAAAATAAAAGATGAAAAAAAATTATAAAAGTTGTTCTTTAAATTTACCTATCAAATTCGATTAAACTTTTTCCGTTTTTACTGTTTATCGAAAAGTAGTAGCTTGCAGCTGTCTTTCTTTCCAAAGAAATAAATTTGACAAAAAACTAAAGACAATAGATATTAACAAAAATGTATACAGAAACACGATACATTATATATTCACTTAAACATCGCCTTTATTATCCATAAGCTCAATTTCATATTATAACTTAAGCAGACGATCCCTGAAACTTATGGTTTTCTGTCTTAACATCCGACCAGAATTATCATTATCGTTTAAGATAAAATGGAATTTCTATTAAAAGCATATCCAACATATTTCGACAATTAGGAGGATCAAATACAGAACCCTAAAAACCTTTATTCTCTTGTAAGTTTGTCTGAAAATAATGAAATAATTGAGTGTATTGGTCTAAGATAATATAGCTGTGCCCAACTGCTTTTACTGGTTAGGGTTATATATATATATATATATATATATATATATATATATATATACAAACATATATAGGTTGGACACAGTAGTCTTGGGCAACCTGAAGACTCTCTTTTCACTAGCTACTATAACCGATGTGTCAGCTAGAGCACAACTTCTTTCTTTGGATTGCTCCATTTACCCTTGATCTGTAGCTTAAAATGTTGAGTTTTAAGCAAGGAGGCATCAAGTACCAATTTTTGAGTGTTTTGTATGACTCAAGAAAATCAAATAGGTACATTTGCATGAAAAGAGTGCTCAATGCTTTAACAACAGAGAAAGTATGAAACTTAAAAAATATTTGAATTATAGACACAGTAAGTCCGTTATTTAAGTTGTATTTTCAACAATCTCCACATCGTTGTTGGGTGAACGGGACCAGTATACAACCCATATTTAGTCACATGATATGGTGTTGTTCAGGTCAGTTTTCCCGCATGACCGTCCGAAGATTATGGAAAACACGTTACTTAACTAATTGATTTATTGTGTCAATAATTCTAATATATATATATATATATACATATATATATATATATGTGTGTGTGTGTGTGTGTGTGTGTTTATGTGTGTGTGTGTGTGTGTGTGTGTGTGTGACGATCAATCAACCATTAAAAAATTGAATTATTTTTAAACAAAATTGTATTTTTTCAGAATCGTTCACCATAAATACAAACTCTGAATTGTTTCGAATTAGTTTATGGCAATCACCATAATTTCCATTGAAAAAGGTGAAACACTAAACAGTTTTACCTATGTAATATAACAAAGAATTGTAATTAATTATATTGGCTAATCGTCTTATTTTAGTGATAATTTCCGAGCTTGGTAAAAACTTAGAGTTGAGATGTATGTCGTATTCGAACAGTCAGAGGCGTGCAAGTGTCACAGCGGATATCAAGATATAAAATTGACAGCTTTGTTCCGAAATCTGCTATGGACAGAATATTAAAGATAAACATATAAAGGGCGACGTCTCCAGAAGTTGAGATCACGTAACACTAGAAAGTTTTAATGATATGTGTTATTATGATGTTAGTTGACAGCATAATTAGTCGAATATGTATAAGCAGAGTAAGAACAGTCAGTTAGTCAAGGGGTGAGTGGCTTTAGCAGTCTGTTCATGAGTTAGTTGGGCAGTTTCATTTTTGTCGGGAATTGAGAAGAGTGGGCCCATCGGGAGCAGGGCTTATTCGGGGTGAAGAAGAAATAAAGTGTTTGTTCGTCTGCCCCGCGATGAAATTCATCTGTATTTCTAAGTGACACGACACATATCTTCATCTCGATTTCTATTTCTCTCATCTCGTGATGACTACTTTAAAAAGGATTGCAGTAATAAATGTTCTTTTCGAAACAATGAGTGGCTTTGTATTCGTGTGTGTTACGTCTTTCGACATGACCCGTACCGTAACAAATATTGTCAACTTTACAGACAAAATTCACCTCATTTATCAAATGACCCTCGACTAAACAAGCATTATGTATTTAAGTTATATATACACAATGATTATCATAAGATGATGTACTCAGACTTACTTTTTTGAGTGTCTTATTTCAAATCATGGTAGAGGATTTTTGCCTTTTTATTTCGGTTAATGGCCTTGGGAAATGTATTAATCCAACTATTCTCCTTCTAGGTATAGTAAAGAGTAAGTGGGTTCTTTTGCCTTGGTTAGGCAACCAATATGAGAGAATATAAAGCCTCTATTAAAGCTAAGTGTTCTTCTCTTAAAATAGTCCTTGTCTCACATTTTGGTTTTTTTCTCATATTGAAATATAATTGGGGACTCCGGTTGATTGTCTTAATAGTCGACCACACGACGGTGGAAAGGAAAGGAACACATGTGAGAAAGAGATTAGAATCTGTGTGTGTGTGAGAGAGAGAGAGAGAGAGAGAGAGAGAGAGAGGAACATATCATACGGTGAAAAAGGGGAAAAATATGAAAGATAAATGAATGTTCCTGAGATCCAGTCATCATAGGTTCAGGCCCCAAGTGCCTGAAATCCATCGTAGCAGCCGGCACCCATGTTACGGAGATCCATCATTGCAGCAGGCGCCCAAGTTCCCAAAATCCATCATAGCAGCCGGCACTCATGTTACCGAGATCTATCACTGCAGCTGGTGCCAAAGTTCCAAAATTCATCATAGCAGCTGGCATCAATGTTACCGAGATTCATCATAGCACCCGGCACCCATGTTTCCGAGATCCATCATAGCTTCAGGACCCCAAGTTCCCGAAATCCATCATAGAAGCCGGCAATCATGTTACCGAGATCCATCATAGCAGCCGGCACTCATTTTACCGAGATCTATCCTTGCAGCCGGCACCCAAGTTCCCGAAATCCATAATAGCAGCAGACCCCTAAGTTCCAAAGATCCATCATAGCAACAGGCGCCCACATTCCAGAAATCCATCATAGCAGCTGGCATCCATGTTACCGAGATTCATCATAGCAGCTGGCACCCATGTTTCCGAGATCCATCATAGCTTCAAGTACCCAAGTTCCTGAAATCCATCATAGAAGCCGGCACTCGGTTACCGAGATCCATCATAGCAACATGTGCCCAAGTTCCCGAGATCCATCATAGCAGCCGGCACCCATTTTACCGAGATCTATTATTGCAGCCGGCACCCAAGTTCCCGAAATCCATCATAGCAGCAGACCTCTAAGTTCCAAAGATCCATCGTAGCAACAGGCGCCCACGTTCCCGAAATCTCTCATTGCAGCCGGCACCCAAGTTCCCGAAATCCATCATAACAGCAGACCCCTAAGTTCCAAAGATCCATCATAACAACAGGCGCCCACATTCCCTAAATCCATCATAGCAGCAAGCGCCCAAGTTAAAAATAGAAATTTGTCAGCCTCAGGTCGGCGACAAGTTCTGATTGGCTTGAGGAAACTCCAACGGAGAAGGCGTACGAGGAAACGTGGGATAGAAAACAGGTAAAGAGTTCGTTGGACAGCAGACGCAACGTTGTAGCGTTTTTATTAGCGAACCAAGACAGGGTTTTGTGTGTTCGTCACTTCTTCTTTTATCACGGTGGAGGTTACGACAGAGATGTAGCTGACACATAAAATGTAGCGCTGCAAGGGTCTGCCGAGAAACGTATGGTACAAGCGTCTATGTGTTATAGTATTAATAAAAACGTCTATATGAAAGCCAGGGCGTTACAAACTTCTATTTGTGACGGGTAACATTTCAATTGTGGTTGATATAATAATAACACTTCATTCCTTCTTAACTTTGATTTTGTTCAGGTATCTGTTGTTGTCGGTGATAAATGAATTGTGAATTGAATGGTTTATTCAATACACGTTGTTTTTGCAGGCTAACTATTTGCACCTGATGAGAGAGAAAAAGACGAATAAGCGTTTTTTATTCATCTTTTGAAGACCCTTTTACTCTGTCGGCTAAGCAGTGCTATCCCAAGAAAGAGATGCTTTGTTCTGAAAAAAGGACACGAAGAAGAGAATTACTCACAATTGTTTCGGCATCAGTGATCTCTCACCAGCAGTGTGTGAAAATCAAACTGATTTCTCCAAGACGGATCTTCCACTTGCTCTCTTTGCAATCTCTTCCTTACCATGGAATTTTGTAATCTAAAAGCCGCGCCCGAGTACAAGCTGGAACGACCAACACTTGTGAAATTATTTAATGGCCATTACTTTTCCGGCTCAATGTACACTATCTCCGATAAAATAACGTTTACACGTGCACTGCATACCTTAGATGTTAAGGCAGTCGTAAACATGTGCTTGATGGCGGTTGATCCCAAGAGAAGGTTAATCCACTATTCTACAGGTCTTGTTTTTTTATACTTATATATATTCCAGAACTCATGTCCTGGATATGACACTAAACAATCTGATGGCGAGGCCCTAGTAAAGCTGGAGCTTTGGGGAATGCGGAGTGGCCCTTTATTGCCATCGCTCCTGGATCCACTCTGATTTGGAGGGGTATCACTTGATAAGAGCCAATCTATGTGTTGAATATAACTAAACTATGCGCTTATACAAAACTGAATTGCTTGAAATAGAACTGTTTGATCATTTAACTGTGTAAATAAATGACTGATGTTTAATTGAATTGTTAGTCATTCATAGCAATACTTGGAACTATTTAACTTTGTTGACTAAACTGAATAGTTTAAAATAGAAATGTTTTTGACATTTAAAGTGAGTACTAAACTGAATTGTTCGAAATAGAACTGTTTATATGTATAAAATGGACTTGGCGTTAAATAATCTACAATGGTTGATATGCCATAAAACCAAACCAAACGAAACTAAACGAACACACACACACACACACACACACACACACACACACACACACACACACACACATATATATATATATATATATATATATGGAAGTAAATAATGGAGTTTAATCTGACAATATATATAGAAAAAAATGATAAAATAATCCAAGTAGAAGGAGAGATTTTTTGAGAAGCAAAGTCGACACTATAGCGTTTCGGTTCTAATGAACCATCATCAGAAGTATGAGGGCTGATATTATTGATGTTTAATCAACGATGGATGTTTAAAAGTGCAAAATGCAAAAAAAAAAAAAAAATCCCTCGGTTTTTATATTTTGCACTTTTAAAAATATCATCCCTCATAGTCATGATGATGGTTCACTAGTACTGAAATGCTATAGTGTCCACTTTGGTTCTCTGTAAATCTTTCCTACTTTGTTATCAATTTTTCATTACAGTACGAACACAATGATGGGTAATATACACCTATTAAAATAGTCGGTGGACAAATACGTAGAAGGGAAATTTACTGAAGAGATTTTATTAGAGGTAAAAGGAAAAATCGGAAAGAAAAGTACTATATAGGACTTTTAGAATTTTCCTGTTATAATCAACATTGATCTTAATGAAGTTTTATTGATCTTAATATAGACAGCTTGAAGAATTGGTGTTTTTATTTATTCTTTATTTGCATAAGTGATGGGAGAAGGAATTAGTGTCGGATAGGTGAAGTATTAAACATCTTTGCAGAGTTGTAGGTTGGTTAGTTTGTTTATGACTTATCAAACATTGTAGGTTATTTATTATCAACACATATTTGTAAATATGCTAAATATCAATGATTTGTCAATAGTTTGTTGGTGACATTTAAATTTTTTTTTTTTTTGTTTGTCCGTAACATTTTTACATTTTTGTTTGAACACAGTTAAAAGATTTCTAGTATTTCTGGGGGTGTCCTCGAGGTGTAATGGTTAAAGCGATGGACTGCGGAATCGTAGTACGTGAGTTCGTACTCCAGTCGTGCTATTACGTTCACTTTCGGGCAAATACCATTGGGAAAGGTATGAACCCCCTTATCCTCCCAGCTAAGGGTTAAATAGTACCACTACTGTTCTTCTAGGAGAATAGCATTGGCATTAAATAGCCTGCAAAGCTTGATATGCCATTAAACAAAAAAACAAAAACAAACCTAGTATTTCTAAGATGAATAATACTTGCTCAGTCAGCTGGGGCCGTAGAATACACCGACTGTTTCTCTGAAGAGAGTAAGGATCCCAAACGTGTGTCATAGATATGACCCTAAACAATCTGATGGTGTGGAATCCAATAATCTTGGTGGTTTGGGAAAAGCGGACTACCCCTTTTATTGCCATTGCTCTCATGCTGACATGGAGTGGTAGCACCTGATAGGGTCTTATCTATGGATCAAATAGAAATAACTGTTTACTTATGTTAAACTGAATTATTTCAAATAAAACTGGTTTTGTCTGCTAAGTTGAATTGTTTGAAATATAACTATTTTTTTACATTTAAACTATATCATGCTAAACTGAATTGTCTTAAATTGAACTGTTTTGACTTTTAAACTAAATTACTTGAAATAGAACTGTTAATATGTATTAAAGGGATTTGGCATTAGGTATCATACAATAACTGATGTTTATACAACAGCATTGCTTCTAATAAAGCCTTCATTAGATGATGACTCTGGGTTCAGGCATGGTTTCGGGGCCGAAGATGAATTATAATGGTTGATGAGCTATAAAACAAACTAAACCAAACGATTAATAGTTTTCAATATCAATCGTTTATTTGCATACAGTAAAATGGTTTCAAGTATTGCAATGTATCACGAACAATTTAATCTAACATCATTCATTTGTTTGCACATAGTAAAATTTTTCTACATATTGTTTCTAAGTGGATAGAAGGTAATCTTATTCTTAAATGATTTTAGCTTATTTGTTTGCACACAGTTTAATGGTTAAAGTATTGATATCTAAATCCAATAATCATATTCAGCATGGACCTTTTGTTTGCACACAGCGAAGGTGTTTCAGGTTACTTTTATTTGCACAAAGTTAAATTATAGAATGAATTGCTATATAACACTAATAATCCATTTAAAATTATTCATTCCTTTTCACAAAGTCAGAGGGTTTCAAATATTGCAATGAAATACGAATAATTCAATTTTGTATACGATTAAATGGTTTCAGGTATTCCTGTAGAACATGAAGAATTCTACTTGATATTAATCATTTCTTTGTAGACATGTAAATGGCTTCAAGTATTGCTATCTAACACTAATATTTTTATTTGAACACGGTTAAATGATTTTAAATATTCCTATATAACACAAACAATTCAGAGAATTAATTTTTATTTATTGCAGACTTTTTTTGTCCTCATCTTGGTAGTTTTTTTTTGTGTTGTTTCTTCTTTCACTACGTTTCGGCCAAATTTCACCTCTGGCCTTGTTCAGGTGATTTACTGCAACCTCGGATAGGAATGCTGAGTCTTGTAACCGTATCCCCAGTAATTACTGCCTTCCATAGTTGTTGTCTATCGCACCACGTTTTTGCTCAAGTAAACCTCTGGCAGGCACAACCCCCCCCAAAAAAATACCAAGATGACGACAAAAAAAGTCCGCAATAAATAAAAATTAATTCTCAGATTAAGAAGCCTCATCTCAAAATGATTCCAATTAAAGACAAGTACAAACAATTCAGTTTTACATTTTACATTGTTGCACACAATAAAATGGTTCTTGCCCATCTGCAACGATAAAGTCTGTGTATTCTACACCCACAGGCAACCGGGCTGGACAGTTGTTACAGTGAAAGCGTTTTAGGTACTTATTTTATTGGAGAAATTGGTACATTACATTCTTCGTACTGAGGTAACTAGTCAAGGGAAAGAAGTTATAATAGCTGAAGAGGTCAGTTGCATTGAATTTGGAATAGTATATAATTACTTTTATTTTATTGTTTGAGTCAGTCATGGAGAAGTTATTCCGTAGAATATATTTAGTGCTATTTCATTGAGTTCATCATGTTTGTGCATCTGGTTAGGATAAAATAGATTAGTGTTTAGGGTTGTTTGGTGAAGTATTATTTCAACTGAAATTAGAGTTTATATATATATATATATATATATATATATATATATATATATATATATATATATAGTAGAGTGTTCGCCAATTGTCTGGGAGACCGGGGTTGAATGCCAGTTTGAGTCATATCAAAGACTTTAAAAATGGTACTTGATACCTCCTTGCTTAACACTCAGGAATATAAGGTACTTATCAAGGGTAAAGTGGAGTATCGCCCTCCCCAACACTACGGTGTAGTAACTATTGAAAAGGGAGCCTTCTGGTCGCCCTCGACTACAGTCGCCAGTTTTACTTTTTCTTACATATATATATATATATATATATGAATAAAATTTTGACTAGCGTAGACACATTCAACTGCGCTTTTTGACTGTCATTTTCCCATCTCTGTTATCATCAGACCACTTGGGTGTACATGTGCCCTCTCAATTATATTGAACACACTTGATTTATAAATATAGCAAATTACACACATACATGCGCGCGCGCGCGCACACACACACACACCTATATATATATATATATATATATGGAAAATAGATAAGAAAACAAAGGTTTATGTTAAAATGAATGTAATATTTAGTTCACTTTCCAGGCCATTTTTAACAAAAAATGAACACGTTCAGGAAGATTGTGTTGATGTAACGATGGCACCTGCTAATATAACCATAACAACTGATGTATATGCTTTTTAGAATCTTTATTTTTTTTTTACCGAAAATAATTCTTAAATGAAATATTTTCAAAATATATAAAAATATTAACTGAAAGTATCAAGTGGATAGATTATTGAAGAAGAAAGGTGTTTTTTTTATTAAAATTTTTATGGAAATATTTTAAAAGCCAAGTTTGAAAATATTTTAATTGAAAATATTCCTTTTATATTCTCTTGAAAAGGTTTTCTCATTCATTTTTCTTCTCATTTTATCTGACATTATATATATTACAAGAGTGTATGGTTGTCACTATCTTATTTGGTTGGTTTATGGCTGAGCAAATGCAGTATAATTTGGAGAGTGCTCAATATCTGTGATAGAGTAATTGTATAATAATAAATCTGTGATCACTGAAAGTTTATAACTAACTTGAAAATCTAACTCCTGTTTTTAAATGTGCTTAAACTAAAATTCCTTCTGTGTGAGACTAGAACAATTTGAAAAACTTAGTTTCGTAATGTCTTAACACAAATTATTAATTAATAACGGAGAATTTTTCTTGTCTTTGAGTTGTCAACACCCAGGCAACTTGTTCCAAAGAACCCACCCCCTACAACCGTCAGAAGAGGTTCTGGATAGATTTTATCATCTTCCATCTGCGGATCTTTCAAACACAACATGGGCACAGAGGGAGTTGATCTATGAACCAACCAGAAATGCATGTGGTAATCATAGAACTAAGGCTACAATCACTAACGTGTCTAGCATAGAACCACATAAGGTGCAAAATAACTCAATGTCTAAAATAGATTTAAGCGGGTTGGCATGCTATTAAAATCTGTCACTCAATCGTATTTTTTAAAAATTTATAGAACTGCATTGTTTCAGAGGAAATTAATTTTGATAAAGCACAGTTTCAATTTTTTGCTTATTTTTTTTTTTTAGCTTTTTATTATAATGAATTTAGCAACAAACAAATTAATCCTTAAATCGATTATTCTTCTATTTGTAGTCAATATGCTATTCTCTGTATCATGTTTTAATAAACTGGCTAAACATAGGCGATCCTAATACGACAAATGTTACATAGGCATCGTAGTATTTCTGTACTCCAAGAGCCGCCAGGACAAATGGCTGTAAGACTTGGAACTATCTTTGGAGAAGGTTTTTCAGAGAGTGGTTCTTTTATGAAGTGGTTGGTCGAATTTTTATTCCCCTTTGGTTTCACGTGAAACAAGCAAGTTTCCGACTTCATTGTGGATACAAAATGTATTTCTTGAGACGTTAAAACATACGGACACCGAGCAAGGAATCTCAGTTTTCCTTTTATTATTCATCAGTCAATTATCAAAATATGAGAGAGAGAGAGAGAGAGAGAGAGAGAGAGAGAGAGAGAGAGAGAGAGAGAGAGAGTCTGATATCAAAATATTTCTCGTGCCTCACTTCTGGTACCAACATCTCCACCAGTGGTTCTCAACGGATTTTTGGTCATCTCCCACTTTGGCATTTCTAAAATTCTGATGCCTCCGTAAATTTGATTCTTACATATTCATTAACTTAGTCCCTAAACAAGTCCTTTCTAAAATTGTCATGCCCCCGTAAATTTGATTCTTACATATTCATTAACTTAGTCCTTAAACAAGTCCTACCAAAATATTACTATACCCGAGGAATTACTGAACTAGAGTCGTCGATTTAGGAGATCAAAATGTTCTTAACTGTTTTGGTTTTTAAGACGGGTATACTCTCTTTTGCTCAAACATACACTCGGCCGGTCGTTCATCTTTTCTTACGGTCGAATCCGAAACTGACCTCGATTACACTCTGAGCAGCCAATCAGAGAGGTATCCTCTTACGAGTTTACAAAAAACCCTCGCCTAAATTTTTCAGAACGTCCGGCATGAACTTCAAAGGATGGTCGTTACGCTGTCTGGAATTTGTAAATTGTCTGAAAGCTTAGTAAATTCCTAAAGATTTCACAGCTTGGACGCGTGGAGTGGAGTAAAGGTTAGCAAGCTTGACTACCAAACCTTCACGAATGAGTTTGTGTCTCACTGGGTGCCAGGTTCATACTAATTTATGCCACATCTAAGTAAAAATCTTTCTAAATTATTATTGACGAAAATTGTATCAACTAAGGAAAACCTTTTGTCTAGTGTGTTGATATATTCGAATGATTGGTGTGGTTTACGAGGATCATTAAATTTCCAGACTTTTTTCGTGTGGGCCCTTTTATTGATAGTACACACCTGAAAGTCTAGTCCCCTTCGAAGTAATCTCCTCCGGCTGCAATGCACTTGTTGTACCGTTCCAATAACATCTGGAAGGCCCCATGGAAGTTCTCTTGTGTGAGCGTGTCAATGACCTTCGTCACAGCCTCTTTCATCTCACTGTGAGCTTAGGGAATAACCAAAAGTCACAGGGAGCAAGGTCTGGACTATAGTGAGGGTGTGGAACTGTCTTGATACCCATCTTGGTCAAATAGTCTCGGACAAGGATGGAGTTTTGGACTAGTGCATTGTCCTGGTGGAAATGCCACAGACCAGATTTAAAGATTGCAGGCCTCTTCCGACGGAATCTCTACCTGAACTCTCTTAAAACCCCAACATTGTAACCCTAACCCTAACCCTTTGGCTAATCAACTCTGGTGTATTAACTCCCTTACTCCTCCCACACTTCTCATCATCCCTAATAGACTCCCTGTCTTCCTTGAATCTCTTATGCCACTCAAAAACTGATGCTTGATTCATGCAAAATGCTCCAAAAGCATTTTCTCAAAGTTTAAAACAGAATTTTATTGCATGTCGTTTTTCTAAAGTGTCCTCACGTCCAGAGTGCATTTTTGACATTCACCAGCTGTGACAATATAGCTGGGGTGTATAATTTTTTTTTCATCATTTCCAAGGATGTCAGTCCGAAAATGAACGTAATTGAGCAACTGGAGTTTGAACTCGCTAACTCTAATGTCGCAGTCCAGCACGTTAGCCGCTACACCACAGGGAAACGCTGACTTACCAATGGGTTACTTCTATATGATAATATGTAAGAAGTTAATAAAAAGAAAAAGAGGAGTATGGAACATCAGTGAAGATACAAATATGAGTATATTGAAGCGTCAGTGACTCAGGCATCTGCTGATCAATGGGATTCTTATTGAGTCTAGACAAAAAGAGCATAAAAGTCATGTGACCATTATCATTATAAAAGCTCGCTGACAGCAAGTATTCCCTTGACTCACCCCCTCTTTCTCTCTCTATTCGTTCTCATGAAACGCTATCAGCCATCAACCTTACTAAGTCCTGTAGACGACATCCACTATTCGCACAGCGCTGATGAATGTAATTTTTTGCAGGTCAATCAACACTGGTGTATCCATAGGTATTAGTCCATAGGAATCCGTTCATACTGGCCCAGCAGTACCTAGCATGTCTTACTCATCTTTTATGGATTGGTTGTGTGATGGGAGCTAATTAGCCATGCAACTGCTCCTTTATAAGTTGTTGGTTCCATAATTTCTTTAAAACAGCCCGAAGCATCCTTTTTTTAGATCATCCCAAACTTTTTCTCCAAGAGTTTTCAAGTAGTACAACTATACAGTAGTACAGACGCACCAAAGACTTGGAAGAATTCCCGTTTTATTTATCAGAGATCAAAGTTCCATATAGGTCAACGATATTGTAATATTTTACCTATTCGTATGGTTGGTTAATTGTGTTGTTTTACGCCATATCAATCCTTTTCGAGTCATTTACAGCCGAATTAAATTTTAAACAATTCAGTTTAGTATGAGTATAGTTTTTGTTCACAATCAGTTAAAAGTCAAAACAGTTTTCTTTCAAACAATTCAGTTTAGCATAAGTAAGCAGTTTAAATATCAAAACAGTCCTATCTTACTCTATCAGTTATAATTCAAACAATTAAGTTGAGTATAAGTAATTTTTTTTGTTTACACACAGTTAAATGTCAAAACATTTCTATTTCAAACAATTCGGTTTAGCGTAAGTACAGTTTCAAAGTCAGAAACAGTTCAATTTTCAGCATACAGCAGATCTATTTCAAACAATTCAGTTTCGCATAAGTACGCACTTTAGGTCTATTTGACCCACCTATCAGGAGCTACCATTCCAGGCTAGAGTGAACTTGGGAAAAATGGCAATGAAGGGGTACTCCGCATTCCCCAAAGCTCCAGCATTATTGGAACCTCATCATCAGATTGTTTAGTATCGTAAACTGGACACTGGTTGTGGGAGTCTTACCCCTCTGCACAGATGCTATAGGTATATTCTACAGCCCTAATCGAATGGGCCGAGTTTGTTTAATGTCATATCTTGGACATTCGTCGGGAGAGTCTTACCCCTCTGCAGAGATGCAGTCTGCCGACTTGGCAAGCTATAAGTATGTTGATATCGCTTTCAAGTAGATGAGATAGGCTAATCAGGTATATTAACTGCCGTACTAATACCAATTTCTTGACATTTGATAAAAAGCTTTTAAAGAGGATCATTAAATAAGTTTCCAGACATTTTTCGTATGGGCACTTTTATTGATAGTACACATGTGAAACTCTAGTCCCCTTCGAAGTAATCTCCTCTGTCTGCAATGTACTTGTTTTACCGTTCCAACAACTTCTGGAAGGCCCCATGAAAGTCCTCTTGAGTGAGAGTGTCAATGACCCTCGTCACAGCCTCTTCACCTCCTCAATTATCTCATAACGACAGCCTCTGTGCTTAGGGAATAAGTAAAAGTCACAATGAGCAAGGTCAGGACTATAGAGAGGGCGTGGAACTGTCTTGGTGCCCATCTGTGGCATTTTTTCCAAGTTTAAAAAACAATTTTATTGCATATTGTTCTTATAAAGTGTCAGATTGCCTTTTTGAAACTCACAGCTGTGACAATCAGGCTTTAGTAGGGTCTATTCCAATTCCTGCTGTAGCTGTTCATTTAAAGCTGAAATCATAAAAATTGATATTTCATCTCATAAGATGTATTGCAATAACATACTGAATTTTCAAGAGTCTAAGACAATTATAAATGCCTGTACAAAAAAGTCTGGAAACTTATTCGATGCACCATGGACTTTGTTGAGTGAAGGTCATATGCTGCACAAGAGTATACCTGGGGAAATTTCGGTATTTTGAAAAAAAGCTGTTGCGCCGAGAATGAGAAAGTATGGATGCGATTCGTAAGACTTGATGACTCGTATTTCAACGAGAAACTCCCCGGTCGATGTCCCTCCACCTGTGAATGTAGGAGTTTTTAAATTGAACTTTGCCTCTCGCACCGGTCACTTCCGGGTGGAAGGTACGTGAGGAACTTCCAGCGTGAACACCAGCTGGCACGAATTCGGTCTTTTTCAAATTGACCGGCATGCGAGACGGAAGTTTTTCTTTGTGGGTCACTAGCAAGGCAAAAAGAGGTAAGCACGAGAATTCTCTTGAACTGATTCGATTTAAATCATCACTTTCGTGGTGTGTTTCCTTTTTCGGAACATTTATGAGTGCATTTGTTTTGTTTCAGTTTTCACGTTGGAGAATGTATGCTTGTTTTACGCTGAACACGTGCGCAAATAAAGATATACGTCTTCATCAGTACGAGACTCGTGTCTATGATTTTTGGCCCCAGTTGCTGCTGTTACACAACCATTGGGCACAACTAAACCCCTTCAATAAAGATTGAAATTGAAAAACCGACAACTTTAAACTTATAGGAGTTCAGTTAAAGATCGGAAGCGATTTATTTATTTACAAGACTTCGATATTGTAGAATACACCAACTGCATCTCTTCAGAGGGATAACAACTTCAGCAACGAGTGTCCTGGATATGACAATAAACCATCTGATGGCGAGGCTCCAGTCTTGAAACTTTTGGGAATGTAGGGTACACCCTTATTACCATTGCCCCCAGGTCCACTCTGATCCGGTGTGATAGCACTTGGTAGTACCCCATCTATGGGTCAAATAGAACTATGTAACATTTAAACTGCCTGAGGCGATGGACGATATGGAAAAGTGGCGAGAGAGGGTCAGGGATATCCGTGCTACCAGCACGACATGATGATGATGATGATATATATATATATATATATATATATATATATATATATATATATATATATATATACACACACAATAACCATTATTAAGTATGCAAAATAATCATTATTAAGTATTGCAGATAGCTCAGATGACATGAGCCCCCTTTTTCCCCTGCTCTCTCTCTCTCTCTCTCTCTCTCTCTCGATAGGTAGATAGATGTTTAAATTTCCTTCTCTTTCGCTGGTTTTGTTGTGGTTGAGTGGTAGAATCTTGGATTGGCGTTTGAGTCAACTGCGTTTCAATTCCAGCTTCGGGAATATAGCCAGTCTAACCACACTGAAGAGTTCTGATTGAACGAAATAGATCTGTGTGTTTCGCCATATCAGACATTTATTCAGTTTTTACTTTTAATAACAAATATTTCAATCATTTACAGTAATTTTATTAACAACTCAAAAATAAAAACAGAGACAAGTCTCCGTGGTGTAATGGCTAAAGTATTGTTCCGTGTGGCCGAGAGAAGCGAGTTCAAACTTCAGTGATGCAAGTTATTTACTTTCGTACATATACCGTTTAAGAATATTTGAGCCTCACCTTTGTCTCCTCCCAGCCATCTGTTGAATTGCATCACTGCTGTTCTTATACAATAATGACCCTCGAAGGTTGAATGCCATTAAACAAAGAAACTGAAACGAAAAAATGTTAAACGTGTGAAAAGACGGTTGTCTTAAAAAAAAAAGAAACAAAAAAAAAAAAAATCTGGGATGAGAATTCTAAAGTTCCGAAAAGTAAGGCGTCCGTAAGAAGACAGGTTTAGTGACGTCATACAGTAATATAAATGTTAATCTATTTTTTGATGGATTTGTAACTTTAAAATATTTAAGTCTTTCTGTAGCAACTTCATTTCTTGAGGCAAATTTACTAAATGACTAAGTAGAAGTTGACGTATGACATAAAAAAAAATCCGAAAAAACAAGCAAGAAAAAAAAAAAAAAAAAAAGAAGGCAATAAAAATGTTTTCTTCTGAATTTCGAGGAATAATGTCATTCAAAGGTACTTTTGTTTTTTATTGATTAAGAGATGGATGAAAAAATTACCCAAATCTGATACTTAGCCGATTGGATTGGAATATTAAATTAAAAGAAAAGAAAGAAAAAATGGCGCTTTTTTTGGTGGTGTACTTTATTGTTGTGGCCGATTATTTTTATATCTTCTTTTTGGAAATCTCAGGGCATTTTGCGTAGACTTATAATTAACGATCTAGAATTTTTCAGGCTGGTTCCTCCGTAAAAAGTGTGGTTGTCTATTTTTATTTTGTGGTTATCTAGAAAAAATAATTTTGCTTGCAGATCAATGTCAGCACTGTCAGCGAAGACAAGAATATATATATATATATAGAGAGAGAGAGAGAACGGGAAAGATACTCAACCCCTCCACAGGAGGGGGATACGATAAAAGTATATTTTTAATGGAATTTAACGTTTGAATTCAGAATTTTCCTTCGTTACTATATCAATTTAATCTCGATTTCTGAACTGAACGTTGATTAATTAATAAAATTTGATTTTTGGTTGACAGAATATTAATATTTTTTTCAACAGTTTCTCAGCTAGAGAATTTAGATGAATACGTCGGTTTTATTTCTTTGTTTAAAGGCATATAAACCTTCCGTGGGTTATTTAATTCTAAATCCATCCTTCTGAAATGAAAGGGTTTACTATTCAACTGTGTTATTAAAAGAGTTCATACTTTTGCAAAGGGGACTGGTTCGAAAGTCAACGAAGCAGGCCGACTTGAGTTCAAACTTGCTTACTGCGATGTCCGAGTTAGCATCTAAGTTACGAGGATTCTTGCCTATATCCGTTTGTCAGTTTCTTTTTCAAGCGATAAGGTTATGCTGAGGGAATCATTTTCCCTCCCTATTTTTCTTATGCAGTGGCCGATTTTTCCATTAGATGTATTCACTTGTCCCATACACCAGGAAAATGTCTCTATCCAAATATCCTTTTTTTCATGTAGTTGGTAAATAGTAGGACAGACTAGGTTCTTTGATTAGGCTCTTGGAATGACAACCGGTCTACGAGAAAGAAAATTGAATTCAAACCTTTCAAATTCAGCTTAAAATCAGCATAATGTCACATCATGCTTGTGATGAGGGGTTTGGTAAATGGATACTTCTAGTTTTGAGTTATGTTTTCTTTCTCCTGGATAACTTACGAACAAACAAGAGATGCAGGAGAAGTTGGACGAACTCATAAATGATTTTCTGCAGTGGGTTTTTACATGTAGGTATACCACTTTTGGCTGACCTTCAAAGACTTGTATACATTAACTCTGTTGACACAAGAGGATTTGACAACAGCAATGGCCGATATAGACATCTATCTATCTATCTATCTATCTATCTAGAGAGAGAGAGAGAGAGAGAGAGAGAGATACTCTGTGTGTGTGTGTATGTGTGTGTGCGAGAGAGAGAAAGGGGGGAAAAAAGGGGGCTTATGGAGACTGAGCTATCAGCAATAACTGATAATAATTATATATATATATATATATTTGATCCCAATTTGGGGAATGTAACCTGTCTAGCCACACTAAAGAGTTCTGATTGTACGAAACAGATCTCTCTGTGGATGACAATATACATATGTGTGTGTGTGTGTGTGTGTGTGTGTGTGTGTGTGTGTGTGTGTGTGTGTGTGTGTGTGTTTCACCATATCAGTCATTAATTCAGTTTTACAATTAATTACAAGTATCTCAATCATTTACAGTAATTTTATAAATATCTCAAAAAGAGAAAAAACAAATCTCCGCAGTGTGACGGCTAAAGTACTTTTCCGTGTAGCCTAGAAAAGCCAGTTCAAACTTCAGTGATGCGATTGTATTTACTTTAGCAAAAATACCGTTTAAAAATATGAGTCTCCCCTTTATCCCCTGCCATCCATTGGTTAAATTGCATCACTACTGTTCTTCTAAAATAATGACCCTAAAAGGTTAATATACCATTTAACAAAGAAACCGATGCGAAAAAAAATTTAAACATGTGAAAAGACGGTTGTCTTTAAAAATAAGAACCAAAACATATCTGGGAATAGAATTTTAAAGTACTAAAAATTTAGGTTCAGTTACGCCATACAGTTAATTCCTTTCTCAATGGAATTGTTTCTTAGAAATGTTTAAGTCTTTCAGAAAAATATCTGCACCCAAAAATACGTTTTTACATGTAGTTGGCCAGACTAGGTTCTTTGATTGGGCTCTTAGAATGACAACCGGTCTGGGAGAAAGAAAATTGAACTCAAACCTTTCAAACCTTTCAGTTTAAAATTAACACAATGTTGCATCATGCTTGTGATGAGGTGTTAAGTAAATGGATACCTCTTGTTTTGAGTTGTGTTTTCTTTCTTCTGGGTAACTTACAAAACTAAAGAGCTATGTCTGCCATTTTCTATCTATCTGGGTGGAAAGATAACAATTAATTCTTATGCCAAAAGTGTTAGCTTTATAGGGAACAAGAAGATTTGGTTGGGTTATTAGGTTTCGTTTCGTAGGTTTTGGGTTGTTGCGGTTGGTGGTTGTCAGTTGTTATAATATCTGACTATTTGTTTTCTTCTTACCCCATCTAAATCGTTGGCTTCTACTTTGTTCGTAGAAAGCTGTAAAAGAATTACTGAAGACAAGAAAGAAAAGAGACGAAGATACCTTTCAAATTTCAACTTTATTTCTGGGTTTAATACGGCTATTCTAAAGCAAGGAAATTATTTCCTGGACGACTAGACAACAGTTGTATCTCCCAAATAAGGCATTAAAATTTATTTGTCATTTTCATTGGGTGATAAATACAAAGTCAGTGGTTATGTCCAGTGGGTGTTTTTAGTAATATTTGTTTCGGTGGTGTCGGCTTGCTAGCTGCAGACATAACTCGGTGTCAGGCCACAAGACCCGATCAGCACATGTGTTTGCTGCTAGCAGCCGCGTGAAAGAGAACCCGTTAAGGTCTAAGATGAGGGTTGAAGTGAGGCAGAGTTTCTCTTTAGCATCGGTAGGTCTATCTTTTAGGTATGCGCATCTCCTACTTCCTGTAAGAGGTTTCTGGGAACTGCTACATTTCTAAATTTCCTTTTATTTTTCAATTGTTATTTCATTTATCCCACAGTTTTATGTGAAACGCTAACCGCTTTGTCTAAGATTTGAACTCGGTTTTTTTTACTATGGAAATCTGGTTATTTTTTTTCATATCCCTTAATTTCAATGTACGAACCACTCATCTTGCGTTGGGAGTGCCTTTGGTGTCCTTGTTAATGTGCAGCTACATTGTAGTAAGCGACTTCTTGTTAATCTTTTCCTTAAATAGACTGCTTAAGACAAGTAATAATGGGGCTGTCCATGAGGAGTAAGCGAACCTCATTTATCTAAGTATTGTTGTTATATAATTAAGGAATGATTTTTTATATTGATCATTTTTCCTTAATCATATTTTATCATTCAATTTGGTAAGGCTTTGAACTATTTGAGTCTCTTAGTCCAGGTGGAAGTGCCCGTGGTGTAATTGTTATCGTCGTAGTAATTGGACACGGCGACACGAGTTCAAATCCTAGACAAGACTGATTGCATTTCCCATAGCACTAATACTCTTAGGAAAGGTATGAATCCAGTAATTCTCCCTCCAGATATGGGTAAATAGTAGGGAAGACTAGGTCCTTCAGCCTTGGTGAGGTAACTAGTCTAGGAGAAGGAAAACTCTGAATTCAAACCTGTTAAACTCCGCTTAAAATCATTGACCTTGTGTCATATCCTGCCCGAGCGCAGGGGTTGGGTAAATATGCTTAGTCCAGGTGGATAATCATTTGGTGCAGTTTTACGCTCGCGCAGAAAGGATATGACAATCATCATTTGTCATAATAAACCCCCAGACAAGAAATGGGGCTGGAGTGTGGATGACGTCATGCCCAGACGAGATGTTCCTTAGAATTTGAGGATTTTGAAAAGACATCAGTTGGGTATTCGACGGTTGAGGCATGCAGTTAAGTTTTTCGGATCTCGACCGGCAGAGAGGAATTGAGATCTCAAACATCTGAAGATATGCCGCCTGTTGGGGTGGGGTCAGCATAGTATGGTTAGCATATGCTTTTAAGAATTGTGCGTATCTCCTCGTGTCACCAAGGACCGAAACCAGAAATTAATAAACCGATCGTATCTGAAACGAAAGAGTCCGCCTGTATTTGTATATGTATTTGTATTACTGTTATTATTGAGGTCTTTATGGCCAAAAAACATTGTTTTATCTAAATATAGATTTAGCATTTTTTTCTAGTATTTTAAAAATGCATCTAAAAGCAAACTTTTTCACACACACAAACGCACACGCTCGCACGCACACACACACACACACACACATACACACACACACACACACACGCATATATATATATATATATATATATACATGAGGTGTAACGGTTATAGTGACAGAAAATCTATATGTCGACCCAAAGTTAAGTCCTAGAAGAGGCTATGTGCATTTCACATATCGCTAGTGCCCTAGTCTCCTTCCAGATATGGGTAAATACGAGGGCATCCAGCATTCTTTAACCTTGGTATGACTTGCTCAGTCGGTGGCGTCTTTAGAATATACCGATTACTTCTTTGCAGAGGAGTAAGACCCCCGAGCGAGTGTCCTTGGCCCAGTCGGCTGGGGCTACAGAATCTAATGATTGCTTCACTGAAAAGGGTTAAGACTCTTCCAATGACTGTTCTGTATATGATACTAAACAATCTGATGGTGTGGCTTTCGTAAGGCTGTAGCTTTGAGGAATGCAGAGTACCTATTCAATGCTATCGCTCCCAGGTTAACTCCAGCCCGGTGTGGTAGCACATGATAGGCTTCTGTCTGTGTCAAAGAGAACTAAACTTTTACTTATGCTAAACTAAATAGTTTGAAATAGAACTTTTTGGGCGTGTAACTGTGTGTGAACAAAAAACTATACTTATGCTAAACTAAATTGTTTGAAATAGAACTGTTTTATGTATAAAAGGGATTTGACATTAAATAACGTATAATGGTTGATAAGCCATAAAACCAAACCTAACCAAACCAAACCAAACCAAACCAAACTTGGTATGGTGACTGGTCTAGGAGCATTCAAACTTGTTTAAATTCACTTAAATATTGAACTTGGTCGCATTCTGCTCGTGCAATGAAGTAGTATGCGTATATGTGTGTGGGGGAGTAAGACAAAGGCAATTTGAAAGATCGGACTGAATTATGATGACTCTCGATCTTAAATGAAACAGGTCAGCCAGATTTATAAGATTTTTTTTCTGTCAGATTTCGTCTGATTCCACTCAACTTTGACACACATTCCCACACAGGTGTGTTTATATATATATATATATATATATATGGCCCAGTTGTCTGGGGTTAGAGAAATCACAGTCTGCATCTTTGCTGAGGGGTAAGACTCCCCCAGCAAGAGTTCTATACATGACACTAAACAATCTGATTGTGAAGTTTGAGTGATGCTAGAAGTTTGGGAAATGCGGAGTACCCATTTATTGCCATCGCTCCCGAGTCTCCTCCCACCCGAAGTTGTCGTACCTGAGAGCGTCCTATGTATGGGTCATATAAAGTAAACACTGTGCTTATGCTATGCTGAAGTTTTTTTTTTTTTTAAATAGAACTGCTTGGATATCTGTGTTTAAATAAATGACTGATGTTTAATTGAATTGTTAGTGATACATAGCAATACTTCGAGCCATTTAACTTTATTGAATAAACTGAATAGATTGAAATAGAATTTTTTCAAATATCTGAACTATGTATTGATGCTAAACTAATTTTTTTGAAATAGAAATGTTTATATGTATAAAGATGTATTTGGCATTAAATAACCTACAATGGTTGATATGCCATAAAACCAAACCTATATATATATATATATATATATAAGGAGAGAGAGAGGAAGCATTATGTTTTATGTCAATCGAAATTATTTTCTTCCTTATATTTCCTAATATAATATCTAAGGGATAAACTATATCAAGAAATTGTTTTTCCGTAAAGATTTGTTGAATATTTTGGGTGTCATCGAAAATATATATTCTCTCTTTTCATTGAATTTTCAAGAAGATCGCTGATTCCTTCCCTCATGAGCAAATGTTATATTCAAGCTGACCGTTCGATCCAGTTTATATGTAACAACATAATGTTGTAAATTCATCGGTAAGTTAAAAAAAAAAAGTTTTATTTCTTTAAGGAGAGTTATCGTTCAATTATTATTCGACGTTTTTGAGGTGAAAAATCAACGGAAAAAAAGTGTTATAAAAAATAAATTGAGTTTTGAATTATTCCGTTTATAGAAAAGTGTTAGAGAATAAAAAAAAATCCCAAAAAACTGCATGCTGACATGGATCTTGTTTTTAAGGTGTGTAAAATATTTGCAATATTTTGGTATATGTTAATTTGTGGTGCTGATATCAGATGATCGAAGCAGTTCAAGCATTGGATAGAACCCACTTAGTTAGTCGGTCGGTCGAGTTGAGTTTTAAGGCATATCAACTAATGTGGGTTGTTTAATACCAAATACTGTTTATAAATATATATATATTAAATATACATATGATTTTGTTGATAACATTCTTAAACAAGCCTGAGCTCTTTTTTTTTGCATTCATTTATATGGTTACTATTACAGCAGTCAAAATTCAACATCAGTGAATTTTTTGCACCTTGCTTTTTCTTATTGATCCATAGATAGGACAATATCAGGTGCAACCACTCTGATTCAAAGTGGACCTGGAAGCAATGGTAACGAAAAAGCACTCCACATTCCCTGGTCCAGTCGGCTGGGGCAGTAAAAACACGCCGACTGCATCAATACAAAGTGGTAAGATCCCTCCAACGATATGATACTAAACAATCTGAAAGTAAGGCTTCAGTAATGCTGGAGTTTTGGGGAACGTGGAGTGCAACTTCATTGCCATCACTCACAGGTCCACTCTGAACCTGAGGGGTAGCACCTGATAGGGTCCTATCTATTGGTCAAATAGAACTGTTTGACGTTAAACTGTGTACTTATGTTTAACTGTATTGTTTAAAATAGAACTATTTTTACATTTTAACTGAGTGTAAACAAAAAACTATGAACTTATGCTTTCCTGAATTGTTTAGAATAGAACTGTTTTTACATTTAACTCTGTGTAAACAAAAAACTGTACTTTTGCTAAACTGAATGGTGGCAAATTAAATGAAAACATTTAACTGTGTGCAAAAAAGGAAATTAGGCTAGTTTTAAAATGTTATCTACAAAATGTGTTTAGAAATCTTATATTAGATATGTATAAAAAGGATTTGGCATTAAATGACTTACAATAGATGATATGCCAATAAACCAAACAAAATCCACATCCCCAAATCTCGCCATCAGATGGTTTAATAACTTATCAAAGACACTCGCAAAGAGAGAGTCTTAGCCCCTTGTAAAGATGCAATCGGTGTATTTTACAACCCATCCAACTGGGCACGCAGTATTTTTTTTTCTCTTGTAGTTATTGCTGGGCTGGTACATTGTGTATTGCTTTAATTTTCGTGTGATTTTAACACAGCCCAGAAGAATGTGCAATATTGTCTAATTCAGGAACTTATCCTTTATCTGTTTGAATAACACGTCATGGAAGCAACAAAACGATTTTTTGTAAGAAAAGTGAAGGCGCATTAGGTTGGTTGGTTGGTTGGTTGGATTTTATGGCATATCAACCTATTATGAAAATAGTTCTATTTCATACAATTCAGTTTACCATGAGTACACAGTTTAATCGTCAAAACATTTCTATTTCAAGCTATTCAGTTTAGTCAAACAATTCTAATTTAAACAATTCAATTTAGTATAAGTAGATATTTTGTTTACACACAGTTAGATATCAAAATAGTTCTATATTAAAAGAATCGATTTAGTGTAAGTACAGTTCCATTTCAAACAATTCAGTTTAGTATAAGTATGCATTCTAATTCTATTTAACCCATAGATAGGGCCCTATCATATGCTCCCTTTCGGGGCCAGAGTGGACCTGGGAGCAGTGGTAATGAAAGGGTACACCGCATTCCTCAAAATCCAGCATGACTGGAACCTTACCATCAGATTGTTTAATGTCATATCCAGGACACTCTTTGGCGGGGTCTTACCCCTCTGGAGAGAAGCAGTCGTTGTATTTTACAGCCCCAGCTTATTTGGCAAGTCGCAGTTGGTTACTCTTCAGTAACCGGATAGTACTCGTTTTACAATAACTTCGACCATCAATATAATATAGGCTTAAAAGCGAGAATTTTAAATCAGTCCTTTTAGCCATATTGAAAATCCCAGTGAGTAGCAATAAGAGACTATCAGGTGAGCACGGCAACTCATAGTCCTGTGTGATTCGTTTCCTTACCAACTGCGGGAAATAATATCCGGAGTTGCTGAATTGTATCTCACGTTACCAAAATCTTGTAAAACTTTTGACTCACCTTAGAAAAACGATTTCAGTTGATATTACTTATTTAATACAAGTTTTTCAAAGAAAGTCAATTAGGATATTTTTTCTTTGAAATATCTACGCGCTGCAAGCGATGAATGTGGTTTTAGGCGAATATTCTGTGATCTTGATAAGTTTGAAATCATTAGAATAATAAACGTTGTGACGAATTTAGTAGATCGTGATTTCATGAAAAGAGAAAAATGAGCTTTTGCCCAGAGTTCAAGAAAAAAAAAGTGATTTCAATTGATGTTTATTAAGTATACTTGTTTTGTCACCTCATTCAATTTATTTATATCAGCCTATCCAAGTTTGTTAATATCTATCCATCTATCATTCAATCTGTTTATTAATCTGTTTATCTCAGAATGATCATATCTATCTATCTATCTATCTATTTTACAAATTTATCTATCTATCAATTTTACTTATTTATTTTACTAATCTATCTATCTATCTATCTATCTATCTATCTATCTATCTATCTATTTTACTTATTTTGGTATACTATTTCATTAGAATCTTAAATTGTGTGATTCCTATCTATCTATCTATCTATCTATCTTTGTTACTGATTTTAATATACTATTTTATTAGAATTTATAACTAAGCAGATTTTACTTCGCATTCAATCGTAATATTTTAAATTCTGTAATTCCTATCTATCTATCTATCTATCTATCTATCTTACTAATTTTAATATATACTATTTCATTAGAATTTATAACTAACCAGATTTTACTTCATACCCTATCATAATATTTTAAATTCTGTACTTACTATCTATCTATCTATCTATCTATCAAAAACCAGTTTCTTTCAGTTAGAAAGAAAGAGTCTAGTTCTGCAACGAAATAATAGAATATTCGTTTCTTCACTTTTTGTTTAAAAACGGAAATATACCTGTGACACATAAGGGTTTAATAATAGTTGTATTTTCAAATTATTTTTCAAAGTTTATATTTCATTGAACCCTAAAAGTTGTTGAGAGGGAAAATATTCATTGATGAATTTTGGCTAATACTTTCCATTTTGAATTTTCATTGTCCTTATTGAATGTTTAGTGCTATATTAGATATTTCATCGCGTACCCCGTCATGGAGATTCACTATTTGCATCAAAATATCCTGAAACGCAGTTTCTTCCAGACAGTGGTTGTATCGATACTACTATATGGATGCACTACTTGGACGCTAACTAAACGGCTGAAGAAGAAACTAGACGGCAATTACTCAAGAATGCTGAGAACAATATTGAACAAGTCCTGGCGACACCACCCCACAAGGCACCAATTATACGGCCACCTGCCTCCCATCAGGAAAACTATACAAGTTAGACGAAACAGACACGCAGGACACTGCTGGAGAAGCAGGGACGAACTCATCAGTGATGTAGTCCCCCGCATATGGCCAAGCAAAAGCCGGACGACCAGCTGGAACATACATACAGCAGCTATGTGAGGATACGGGATGTAACCCTGAAGACCTGCCAAAAACAATGAATGATAGTGGAAAGTGGAAAGAGAGGGTCAGGGATATCTGTGCTGGCGACACGACATGATGATGATGATCCATTGATACGATAATATTGAATAAACAGAAGGAAAGATAATATTACCTCATTTACACATACAGAAACATTTAATACGTACTTAGTAAACATACAAGGATTATTAACAAAAACACAAAAACATGAAATGAACACCTGTTGTTAAATGAACAATCATTATTTGAAAGGGATAAAAAACATTATTAGGTCTTGTTTTGGAGTTTAGCCGTGTGGGATTTACTTTCAAGGACGAGGAGAGACAACATTTATCATATAATATTTACCAACCCATCCTCTCAGGCAGGATATGACACAAGGTCAATTTCTAAGCAGAGTTTAACAGGTTTGAATTCAGAGTTTTCCTTCTCCTAGACTAGTTGCCTCACCAAGGCTGAAGAACCTAGTCTGCCCTACTATATACCCATAACTGGAGGATTCATATCTTTCCCAAGGGTATTAGTGCTATGTGAAATGCAATCATTCTCGTCCAGGATTTGAACTCGTGTCGTCGTGTCCTTTTCCTACGACGATAACCATTACACCACGGGCACCTCGCAACATTTATTGCCGGGTTTGGAGGTAAAGTCTCTTCTCTGTTCAAAGAACAGAAATAAACAAGACCCATGAAAGGGAGTGGAGATGTGCTTCAGAATTGTCATATAACAAATACATATGCCCCTTCCCCCCAAAAAAAAATCGAAAGGAAAAATAATTCTCTCCCTACGATACCAATTGAAATCTGTTTCATCGTATTGCGAATTGAAACTCTTTTGTCGCTATAGTTTAAACTTGATTGCAGGACATTGTTCATTTGTAATGATACCAATCACATAAGTAGCGAGGCAAAAGGTCTTTAATGAGAAATCATTTTAAAAGTTCTTCAAAGAATACATTGCTTCCAGGACTCCAAAATCCCATGCCTCCTGAATGTTTATCGGTTGTCAAAACGCACACATTTTACAGCTTGTTATTTTGTTTGATATACTTTATTCTAAACTGAAACAAATTGCTTTAAACTTTAGAAGTCTGCTGACCTGGTGAAATATTAAAAAATTCTGAACGCAAAATATTATAGCTTCATAACAAATATGACGTAATTACACTTCCTACCCGTAGCTCTCTAGATCCTATTTACCCAACCCCTCCGCTCGGGCAGGATATGACACAAGGTCAATTTTTAAGCGGAGTCTAACAGGTTTGAATTCTGTGTTTTCCTTCTCCTAGACTAGTTGCCTCACCAAGGCAGAAGAACCTACTCTGTCCTACTATTTACCCATTGCTGGAGGGAGAATAATTGGATTCATACCTTTCCCAAGGGTATTAGTGCTATGTGAAATGCAATCAATCTCGTCCAGGATTTGAACTCGTGTTACTGTATCCATTTTTTACGACGATAACCATTACACCACGGGCACCACCAATAGCTCTATAGATAGCGGAAGTGTCTTAAACTTGCGGAGGCTTAATTTAAACCTGGTTAGTCTAATGTCTTAACCGCCGACGTCAGGACAAAATATTAAAAAATCGAGTGTCTGCTGACTTGCTAGAAGGCAGTCACGTGAGATTCGAAAGTTATGAACATATTCCTTTCAAGGGTTAAAGTCGGAAATGAGTAAAATCGACCAATAACACTTGAGAGTAAAGGATTATTAAGGCAATAGTGACTCCATTTCTCTATTAATCAAGCAAAACATTCCCTTTTGATCCAAACCATGAAGAAATACATATCTTGTCTTAAACGTGAGTGGCTTTTATAATTAAAGTGTCAGTCGTTCAGCCCGCAATCGAAATTAAGTAGTGAACATCGAGACCCTATATGAAAGACATTTCATTACCTATATGACTGAAACTCTAAAGCGACCTACTTCTCAACTGAAGTCTAACGAATTTGGCTACATAACTCACATAAGATATTCTACGGGATGGCCGGTCAAATGAAAGCGGCTTACCTCAATGAACTGAATAAAAAGTTAGATTGGAAATTATTTGATGGCTACAGCAAAGGGATGTTCTGATCTGTAAGATCGTAGCAAGCGAGTTCAAATTTTGGTCACGTTCTTATGTGCACATTCGGAAAAATACCCCTTGGAAATATATGAACTCCGTTTTACCCATAGCTAAAGGTTATATAATATCACTAATGACCTTCTAAAAAGACGACTTTAAATAACACCAAGGGGGTTTAATGGTTAAAGTGATGGACTCCGGAATCGTAGAAAGCGAGTTCGAATTCCAGTCATGCTATTCTATTCACTTTCCGGCAAATACCCTTGGGAAAAGTATGAACCCCCTTATCCTCCCAGCTATGAGTTAAATTGCACTACTACTGTTCTTCTTAAAGGATGGATTTGGCATTAAATAACCAATAAAGGTTGATATACTATTAAACAAAGAAAACAAACCATACCAAATTTTAATAACCCATGAAGGTGTATATGCATAAACACAAAGTAACAAAACCAAATCAAAGCAAAGTAAATTGGACATAAATGAAATATTAAAGCCCAGTGGCCGATATGAATAACTCGAAGATAAGGTCAATGATTTTAGCCGAGTAAATAATGTAATAATACTAAGTCTTTATTTTAGACATTTTGACCGTAACGTTAAAATTCCAGTAGAGAAGCACATTTGCAGTCCATTGATAGGGAAGATGCGGTCAAATATCGTTTGATTTGGTAATTTACTAAGCTGTAATTCAAGGCTGTATAAACTGGGCACCCAATGAGACTTGAACTTACAGGTGAAGGTTTGATTTTTTGTTTGCTAACCATTACACCAGCCAAAGATGTAGTTAAGTTGAGTAATTTACTAAGCTTCTTGCTTTTTCTTCGGTGAAAATTAATCAAAAAGGAAAAAAGAAGTTTTGCCTGCCTTTGTTAAGAAGAATGAAAGGATGATCTTGCATGGAAATGGAGGACAGATATTACGCTCATTTCTTTACTGTTTCACCATGTCACACACACACACACACACACACACACACACACACATATATATATATATATATATAGAGAGAGAGAGAGAGAGAGACTGTTGACTAAGCATATCTATTGATTTAGCCATGAATGTTGTATTAATAAGGTTTGATTAATCAATGGATATGCTGTGTCAATAATAGGTTTAACATCACTTTTCATATTGCATAAGACTTTAGAATTGAAAAAATATTTCATTAAAACTTTCTAAGAAAAACCTCCATCTGTTCTACTGAAAATCTTTTTTGTTTTCCTGACGATGATCTTAGGTCGAAATAACAACATAAAGTATTATTCTTTTTAGAGTTGTCGGTTTTGTTTATCTCATCCTATTTCAAATATATATATATATATATATATATATATATATATATATATATATATGGTTATAAAAGATACTATTTAATCCAGTAAATGTGGAGTTGGGAATAATTCCAGTCAAATCAATAAAATATTCAAAACTAGAATATTAAATTTAAAAATTCCTAGTAAAGATCTCAATGTAAATAAAATCCATTGAGCAAATAATTTTCTTTTCCAAAGATAATTTTAATGTGACTGATTGTTTTTTTTTAAGAGAATAAATGAATGAATACATAAATAAATGAATAAATATATATATATATATATATATATATATGTGTGTGTGTGTGTGTGTGCGTGTTTGAGTGTGTATGCGTGTTTTTATCATATTTCTTACGTACATACACACACATACACACATATATGTGTGTGTTTATGTATGTATGAAATATGATAAACACACACGCATATATATATATATATATATATATATATATATTTGTGAAACAAATCAGAAACACTCAAAAACTTACATATATATATATATATATATATATATATATATATATATATAATAAGTTATGTATGTTTCTGATTTGTTTCACTAAACTTTTATTTACAGGAGTCTTATCAAAAAGGATTCATTAATAAGATGTATTTGCATGACAAAATAACTCAAAATGATTCAAAACAAACCTTTATGTTGTTTTCAACTGATTTTTCCCTTTCTTTTTCACTTCCTTTTTTTTTTCTTTTCTTTTAACAACTCACTTTTTACCTTCTACTTTATTTTCTTATATTTTATTTCCTTCGCTCCTTTCCTCCATTTGCTTACACTCTTTTTCTTCTCTTGCTTCAGTTCCATTTTCATCTACTTCCTCTACTCTCTTAATCTCTCTTCCTTTATTATTCTATCTTGCTTTTCGGATCTACTTTTAAAAAAAAATCAGTCTTAGTAGCTCTCAGCAACATTACCTGCATATAACGCCTTCACTCTCCGAGATCATTTTTTTTTTAAATTCACTCTTCAACGTGTATTCAAAACTATCAAAACTGAAGCTGTTCTACGCAAGGCATAAATGATCCAAGAAATAAACTTTATCTTAACCGGGGTGTCCTCGTGGTGTAATGGTTAAAGCGATGAGCTGCGGAATCGTAGTACGCGAGTTCGTACTCCAGTCGCGCTATTACGTTCACTTTCGGGCAAATACCCTTAGAAAAGGTATGAAACCCCTTATTCTCCCTCCAGCTATGGGTAAATAGTAGGACGGACTAGGTTCTTCAGCTCTTGGTGGGGCAACTAGTCTAGGAGAAGGAAAACTCTGAATTCAAAACCTGTTAAACCTTTTGTCATACCCTGCCCGAGCGGAGGGGTTGGTAAATAGTAACTTTATCTTAACCGGGCCATTGGCCTAATAAGTAGAGTGTTCGCCAATGGCCTAGGAGACCAGTGTCCAAAACAGACTCAAAAAATGTTACTTGATACTGCCTTGCTTAACACTCAGCAAATTATAAGGTACCATTCGAGGGTAAAGTGGAGCAATCCAGGAAATGGATTTGCGCCCCCGCCTTTTACCCCTCGGTGTAGTAGCTATTAAAAAGAGAGACTTCGGGTCACCCACGACTAAGGTCGCCAACTTGACGTTATTATTTTATTTTCAAGAATGCCCTTATTACATTCACCAAACGTATTTCGAAGTTACCGCTTACTTCATTGCTCAAAGTATACATAGATACTATTATTTACATATTACATTGCACACACACACACACACACACACACACACACACACACACACAGATACATATCTTCATCATGACGTGCCGCTAGCTCGGATTTCCCTGACCCTCTCTCGCCATTCGTCCCTATCGTACATCGCTTTCGGTAAATCTTCCTGGTTACTCTTGTATCAGAACAGAGCTGTTGTAGATAGGTTCTAGCTGGTCATCAAACTCTTGCTCGTTGGTGTGAAGTGATTCACAGGAATACATCGCTTGTGAGTTCGACCTTACTTCCCTGCAGTGTTTCGCATGTCTTCTTCGCTAAATTTGGATGGTTTTCGAGATGGGTGGTAGGTGGCCCTACATCTGCTGTTTTGTGGGATGTTGCCTACAGGATTTGTTCAATACTTTTTCTCCATACTTTTAGTCAGCGTCCATGTAGTGCATTCACATAGTAGTATTGGCATGACCGCTGTTTGAAAAAAATGCGTTTAATCTAAGAAGCGATATCTCCACACTTAACAGTGATTCTCTGAAAGTAATGAACAAGTTAACCTACCTTGGAAGCTGTTTCTCATCTACCGAAAATGATATCAATACAGGACGAGTGAAGGCATGGATGGCTATCGATTGGCTATCAGTCATAAGGAAATCAGACCATTCATATATATATATATATATATATAATATTCATAACATAACTAGATGAAAAGACTTAAAATATATTTAACTCATACAGTTATATAAGAAAATTAATTTGCAAAATCTCAGGAAAAATGTAACCTAATTGTTATTTCGGCTTTAAATTAGATTCCATCAATTAGACTACACTGCAAACATTTCTGTAAAAGAAGCTTCTCTTTTTTATGAAAAAAAACTATAAGAGTTGTTTTGATTGATGTCATGAAGACCAGTTATTTGTTTTGAATACGATATTTTCTTGTGTCTGTCAGCCAATTATTTCGCGTTTTTTTTAATAACACCTGAAGCTTTGATTAAAGAATTTCTTTTAAAGTTCTCCTCATCAACAAGTCACTATCATAGAGATGAAGGAAAACTTTGGGAAGTAAGGAAAAACTGCTTAGTAAAGATTACCAAAAATTGAAAATAACTCTTCCAGAAAGAATTCTTGAAGTTAAAATAAAACCAGTTTGTAATTTATCTACACGGCATGCGTTCATTCTAATCTTCCCTTATTAAATCTGCAAATTAAAAGAAAAAAAATCAAACACTCACCCGTGATAGGTTTTGATCGTTTCATGTACATTTACCGTAGAGTAATGTAGACCCACACAGACCCACGGTGATAGAGTAACGAGAGTCAGAAGACACAAGAGATCCCAAAAATAAAGGACGTCTCACCATTGTACCAAACAAGGGACCATTGGTAACCAATATCCTTGTCATCCAAATCAGCTGGGAGATTGAGCAGAATACGTCTTCACATTTGCATAAGAGTAAGAGTTTGTATCACACTTTTCTTACTCGAACCAGTAACTCTCACTGCTTTTGGAAGGTACGACAATGGTTTAGTCATGAGGATAATAAGAATCCAATAAAAGTTGATGGTAATCCGAAGGCTCCCTTTTCAATAGCTACTACACCTAAGAGTAGGGAAAAGCGCTACTCCATTCCCAGGATTGCTCAATTTGCCCTTGAGCCTTACCTTATAATAATGAGTGTTAAGCAAGGCGGCATCAAGTACCATTTTTTGAGTCTTCGGTATGACTCGACCTGGGATTGAACCCTGGTCTCTTGGACCATTGGCAAACATACTACTAATTAGGCTTCCTCCTCTATAGATTTAATAAATACATATATACCTGATCCATATATAGTGTGTGGTAATTGTACCTTGTTTTTTTGTTTTTTTTTTACTCTTGGTGAGTTTTTTTCATCAGTGTTAGCTAGTGGTCTTTCATGGGTGATTGAGTGACAGCAAGTCTCCTTAACTCTCCAGGACTCGCCTGGGTATCCTAGTTGTTCTTAAAATGCAGTGGTCTGGATGATATCGATTCTTCTTCTGAAATCCAATTCAGTCAGCTTCTTTCCAAGCTCTTTCTGACTGTGTCAAGCAAGTCAACGACTATAGGCATGTCCCTCAAGTTCCTGTTTGATAGCTTTTTCAGCTCTCTAGCAATATCTAAGTATTTTTTCTGTTATTAAATTTCTTGCATTGTTTCTTTGATCTGTCGGATCATCAAAATGTACTCTATGATAATTTTTTAAAAATTATCGTAAGTTAATACTTAGTCTGGTCTTGTGGTTGGAACAGAGTGATCTGTTTGTTATTCAAAATCACAGATAATCTTATGGGTCATATTGTTGTATGCTTATAATCATAACAACACAATAATAAAGGACGAGCCAAGACTTCTTTAACAAAATATTTACCTCTCACTTTATTTGTAACGTTTGCGTGAGAGAGGGAGCTGGAGACCGAACAGAAACTTCAATATTTTGACCTCCACTCTTATGGCCGGCAACGTTGTGTCTTTCTCGTTCTCCAGATGCTCAACCGGAGGCCCAGAGGCCCACTCTGCTGGGTGATGGCTTTCTTTACTGCATCTTATCAGCAACTTCCCTGGACCCCAACTCATCAGAGCCCCAAGGCCCCTTCGGTCTGGTGTGGCTTTCCGTACCACATCTCGTCTATAACTCCGTCCGATCTCTAACTGCAACTGTCTTGACTTCTGTCTTGACTGAGTTATATAATTGTTCAACGGCCACTCAATCGCCTACTCGATCTTTGGAATGGCATGATTGATCGTCATCCAGCGGAAATAACTGTCATGCAGTTCACAGGTCACTCTCTTCCGGTGCATCAGTCTATGAGTGTACCACGGGAAGTTTTTTTAGCTCGTCCCATTTCATCAGCCAATTCCCACCCACGCGATTTCCTCTCATAACTACCACTAGAATGTGTCACTTCCTTCCGGTGCATCACCTTGAATGGCATTTTTGGCCGGGTCAAGGGTCAAAATACAACAATATTTTCTAAGACGGATTCTGGATGGTGTATTTACCATTTGGTTGTATGGTCAAGTTTTAATCCTTTGCATAATTCCCAGTAGATCACCTTTCCCAGCTGATCATGACTTGTATTTTGTCATTTTCTTCTAATTTGCAGCATTCGTCTATTTTGCGCTTAGCCATTTTATCTGTTTCCACACAATCTACACTGATAATTCTTTTTGTCTATTATCGATTTTTATGTAAATATAATTGGTATTAAGTAATATACAAAGCTTTTTGCTTAGATGTGGCTCAAGACCATATAAATTTGGCATGCAATGAGACTCGAAATCACTCCTTTAGTTTTGCTAGTCTAGTTTGGTAACCATTATACAACCCTAGATATTTATGTTATTATTTTGTGTTGCCATTAAAAGAGTTTCAATTTCTCTCAAAGGTTTCCTTTTTTAGTCATAATGTAATATAATGGCCGAGGGATTTCGTTTTATATATCTTGCTTTTGGGTTTAGTTTGGCTGAGAACCTTTCGGCTCAGTGCATGGGTTAGTTCGGTGCAAACTTGAGAGCAGGTGTTCACGCACGTGCGGATCGGAGTGGACGTGTCATTCAGAGATGTCACAATAAAAATCCCTGATAGAGGATGTGACCAGGGATGTTAGTGACGTCATGCACCGGAATCGTGGGCTGAGATTTGAGAAAAGTCAGTTGAGTTTTGCCTCGGAAGAAGACTGTTGACTTTCGCTTGCTTGCCGAGGCCTGGCGATAGGTGTCACACATGGTTTGGGGGAGGTGGAAAAGTCAGCATAGAAAGATGGTATCTCTCTCCTTATGTCGAAAAACCTTTTAACTCAACGGTAATAAAAAGTTTCGTACCTGAACTAAGAAGTCGTAAGTGTTTTTCGTGTTTCGGGATTCCTATGTTATCCATATGTGCGTTATGAACATTATGAACGTTTTAAGTACCGGAATGGATGTGTCTATTTCACGTATTCATGTATGGCTATGCAACAATAAGCAAGTGTTCTATAATTTGATTTGGTTTGGTTTTATAGTATATCAACCACTGTTGGTCATTTAATACCAAGTCCTGTTTTTAAATATATATTAAAAAATATGATTTGTAAACATTTTTAGACACATACAGTTAAATGATCAAACAGTTCAATTTCAAACAATTCAGTTTAGCATGTCAACTAAGTGAAATGCTTTCAAGTATTGCTATATATCATTAACAATCAAATTAAACATCAGTGATAGTTTTACACACAGTTCGGCGATCAAACAGTTCTATTTTAAGCAATTAAGTTCAACATAAGTCATTTGCTTGCATTTTCTTTAAATGTCAAATAGTTTTATTTGAACCATTAATTAAACGCTGCCATGTACTACCTCCTAGTCCATAGTGGAACTTGGAGCAAGTACTATTAAAAAGTTGTTCGCCTTCCCCAAAGCTGCAGCATTACTGGAGCCCCACCAAAAGATTGTTTAGTGTCATATCAAGGACACTTATTGGAAGAGTCTTATACCTAAGCAGATATTAATGTATCTACTGTCTCAGACGACTGGGCTTGTCTTCTATTGTGCAATCTCGCCAATCTATCACTTGAACAATTCATTCTTCATTATTATTATTTCATTTCTTACAAATTTTTCACATCGCCGTTTGCTGGTTATTTTCAGTGAAGTTTGAGTGGCAATAATGTTCCTTAAGGAATCTTCTGAATATTCTTGACGATCTTAAACATTTATGGGATTTGGAAGGTCTTCATTCGACCTCTGATTTCCATTTGTTCCAGTCATTTTTCAAGGCCTTCGATGACCGTTCAAAGTGAACCAACAAGATGTATAATCACGATCACTCTCATATTACAAGGATTTTTAGCTCTTTGACAAGGTCTTAGTGCTTGTGTGTCGTTTCGCTTTTCTTTTTATTTTCACTGTGTTCTTTTGTATCGGTAAAGTCCAATAGATTGTAAATGCTTTTTTTATTATTAAATAATTCTAGTTTTGGTTTTCTTGTTAAGATTTGGTGATCTGTTTGCTTATCAAAATCCAAAAGGTCTTTAGATGTTTGATTTTTTCGGGTGGATACTGGTTTTTCCATATATCTTTTAGTGGTATGGTCAACTTTCAATCTTTTGCACAGTTCTTTCTGGATCATCTTTCCCACCCAGTCGTTTCTAGTCTTGTACTCCTTTAGTGCTCGTTTGCTGTTTTGACTTATTATATGATTAACCCTTTCTTCACTTTCTCCACATATTCTATTGCGCATTATCGATTTGTGTTTTAACACAAATGGTCGTTAGGAAAGTGTATTGTGTTGCTAGAAGAAAAGATTCAGTTTCTCTTTGGAGCCATGCCTAGGTCTTCTCTTGTGTAATCTCGCTAGTTGTTTTCCTCCTATTCTGATTTTCTAAATGTTTTTGTTGAGTTTTCTGTGTTCCTTTGTTGTCAATACGGTTTACTAACTGCTATAATAAGTCGTTCTTTTTTCTTTTAGTACCAGCTTATTGGCTCAGTGGGTAGAGTGTTCGGCAATTTTCGGGAGACCTTGTCAAAGAGCTAAAAATCCTTGTAATATGAGAGTGACCGTGATTATACATCTTGTTGGTTCACTTTGAACGGTCATCGAAGGCCTTGAAAAATGACTGGAACAAATGGAAATCAGAGGTCGAATGAAGACCTTCCAAATCCCATAAATGTTTAAGATCGTCAAGAATGTTCAGAAGATTCCTTAAGGAACATTATTGCCACTCAAACTTCACTGAAAATAACCAGCAAACAGCGATGTGAATAAATTGTAAGAAATAGAATAATAATAATGAAGAATGAATAGTTCAATCCCAGGTCGCGTCATACCAAAGACTATAAAAATGGTACTTGATACCTCCTTGCCAAATACTCAGCAATATAAGGTACGTTGGCATAATGGTTAGAGTGTTCGCCAATGGCCCGGGAGATCTGGGTTCAATCCCAGGTCGAGTCATACCAAAGACTCAAAAAATGGTACTTGATGCTCTCTTGCTCAGCGTTATAAGGTATATATCAAGGGTAAAGGGGAGCAATCCAGGGAAAGGAGTAGTCTCCTCCCCTGCACACCGGTGTAGTAACTATCGAAAAGGGAACCTTCGGGTTACCCTCGACTACGGTCGCCAACTTTACTTTACTTATCAAGGGTAAAGTGGAGCTTTCCAGGGAAAGGAGTAGCGCCCTCTCCTACACCTCGATGTAGTAGCTATTGAAAAGGGAGCCTTCTGGTCGCCCTCGACTACGGTCGCCAATATTATTTTATTTACTTTTACTTTTGTTCTTTTAAATGTACTCGTTGAGTTGTTATACTGATGCATCCATATTATTTTCCATGCTTGTGAGTGAGTCCTCTCACTTCCTCTTTGCTTGACACATACATTCTGTTTATATCATTTCTTGGATTTTTGGACTTGTTTATATTTATCACTTTTTATGTCTTTTAGTTAATTTGTATAATTCCTCCATTGTCTATTTCATGAATGATCTTAAGTATCTAAAAGTTGTTTATCTTTTTGATAAGATTTCTGCTGCAGAGCTTTTTTTTTTTAGAAGGTTTTGTTCAGTTAAGATTCTCTTATTTATTTATTTTTTCAATTCTCGTTTAATGGTGTCCGCTCATAATTTTCCAAAGTATATGAAATTGTCCTTCTTAACAAGCGTTCTGATGTTTTCCTGATTTAGCAGTTCTCTTTCTGCAAGTTCTCTTTTTCCATTTTTGGTTATTGGCACGGCAGATTTTCAGTGCCAAATTCCATTCTTGTATCCTATCTTTATATTCTTAATATTTGTATCAGAATTTCGACTTCTTTTTAATTTTTTTCAAATCACCTTATATCACATAAGATGATTAATCTTTCCAAGTGAACATATAAATGTGTTGCTCTATGTAAACACCCTAAGAATATAATTGAGTTGCCTCATTGTTATCATTATCATTATATATATATATATATATAAGAGAAAGAGGCAATGTGTTGGAAGAGACAGTAAATGCCTGAATTGTGATAATGATTACCTTTTCTTGCCAGAAGATTGATATCATTTTGACATACGAGAAGAGATATCTCCACAAAGGTGCTAGCTGTGGTTTTGGTTTGGCTATGATCCAGTAAAACGCAAGAGTAATAACTCCGACGGCTTTATCATTTGTACGTGTTATTTTAACGATGTTTAACCCAACTGGAAGACCTGTGGAAGCTAAAAAGGTGGCCAGTTGTTATGGATGTTTTCCTATTTCCAATAAAGCAGAACCGGACTGTCAAGCATAAGGAATACTAACCTCTCAAAAAAAAAAAAAAAAATTAGATAACAGCTCACTGAAAATAAACAATACGTGTTATTATCAGATTAGTTGGAATAGTAATAAGCAGAAGCTATATAAGAAGAGTTCTTAGACGCAGAGAATAGACCCTGAGAAAACACAAATGCAGAATTACAAACAAATTGGCCGAGTCAGAGACGAAAAGACTGAAGTCCCACTTAAGTTCCCTATCGCTCAGGGATTACATCTCTGCCTATATAAATTATGTGTCACGTTCTTACGCTCTCTCTCTCTCCCTCTCTCTCTCTCTCTCTCTCTCTTGTCGTAACTGCTGGGTTGTTGCAGACAACAAATAAACTATCGTACCAAGCATCAACAGACCCGTTTCGTTTCGTCTTTAAAGGGTAACGTTATACCAGTAGATAAGAGAGTCCATGCCTTTGGAAAGGGATGTCATTCCAGACTAGAATGTAATAACGTAACTAAAGATTGAACTTGTTCAATTCGATGTTGCACTCCTGCATGTTAACCTTTACGTTGCGGAGGACTCTCCAGAAAAATGTACAAAGTAAATAACAAGATTTTATTAATTTCATTATTTATTCATTACAAATGAATATTAAGTCAGCAGTTCATCAATAAAGATATCTTTGGCAAACGACCAACCAATGTTGATATGCCATAAAAAAAACAATATTAAATATTGTTAAAATGTTTTTCATTGCATTTAAAACATTTTTGACTTAATTTATTGTTAATTTATGTGTATCTTATCTATTTTAGATAGATAATTCAAGGAAAAATATTTAAGGCTATTTCATTATGGAGTTGGTGATGTTGCTAAGAGTCATATCGTCGGGCGTAATGACTTTCGCTGAAGGCAAATTTAGACGAGAAAAGGGTTGTTAATGCAAATTTTGATGCGAGCTGAAATGACGTATTGCAGGGTACCATTAAATAAAGAAAAATCTAACTTCAATTAGCTAAAGCAAAATCTGTTTTCAATTTTTTTTCGATGCCATGTGCTCGCGCGTTCTCCACCCTTGAGACCACCGCAATTCAATGATGGCGTACGTCCGTAATATTACAGCAAGACGAAAAACTCATGCTGGAGAAGTAAGTGAGTTCTCCAATAGACTACTACAAATAGACACACCAGTGTTAGCTAACTAAAAAAAATACTTACATTCATTTTTGGACACTGTGCGGCTTTCATAGCACTTATCAAGTGCAATGGCCTGTAGGGGTGGATAGCAAGAATCTGTCTTGTCGGCGCGCCATGATGATAATGATGATCATATAACCTTCTGCTATTTAAGACTAGACTTAATAAGTATGCTATTTATCAATTGTTGTCTGAATCTTTGTCTATCCAATTCTGTCATATTTCTATCTTCACTCATCTTCCGCACTCTAGACATGAAATGAGCTCGTCTTTAAGTGCAGACATTGAGGAAAATTTAAATTATTCTGATTGAGAACCTCTGAAACACCAGTGCCTAAATAATCACAAGGCCAATGATAAAAATGTATTAGAAACTAATAGAGATCAGCCCAATAACAGATATCACCAAAATAAGGAAAGATAAAGATAGATAAGGGCCAGATGAACGTAGAATATTAATCCAAAAATTAGGGCCTGTGATTCTGGAGTGATTAATTCTCCTTGACCATTTTTAGGGTAAATTAAAAATCACATGACTATATAAAATGTCTCCACCTTATCTGGTTTAACTATCTCCGGCCTAATTGAAACAAGAGGAATATCTAGGATGGCAACAGCTGAGTTAATTTGCTGACATATTAGGAATAAATGTAAATCCTGTATGAGATAGCCATTAGTTAAAAGATCTTAGTCTGTTTAGAAAATAACACCTGCTAAGGAGAAGTAACTACTACAAGAACGCAAAATTAGACGGGATTGACCAGTAGACTAATCCCACTCCTGTTTCTTAATCGTTCAAACACATAACATGTTAACCCCCTCTGCTCACGCCTATGAATGAAATAATTTGTAATTTGATTTCCACCTTATTCTTATTTTTATTTTTATTTTTTTAGTGTTTATTTTTTATTCTTATTTTTATTGTCTAATTTTTATTTTTTTATTTTTCAGTTCCTTTATTTTATCTTCTGAATACGAACTGTAACTCCACATTCGCTACTCTGCGACGAGAGAGAAGTGTGTAAATAGTCATCTGACGAGACGGAGAGTATAGTAATAATATTCTCCGCCGAAATAAATTTATTATGACGACTTAACCGAGTTGGAGTCTCCATTAAATTGTACAATATATATATATATATATATATATATATATTATTAAATAATAATGACACATTTTGTCCATATGATTTTATTAGGATTTTTTAAGTTTCCTGCCAAGTGTTTTGTTCTTAGGTTGGAGTTGGTAGATGGATTTACCAAAATTGTCTCGAGCCCTTTCGGACCTTTCATAAGTCATCAATAGGGGGTGTTTGCAAGTGTGAACATTGTCTTTTTTAAAAAGGTTTTAAAGTAAGTAAGTAAAGTTGGCGACTGTAGTCAACGGCTACCCGAAAGCTCCCTTTTCAATAGCTGCTACACTGAGGTGTTGGGGAGGGCGCTACTCCATTCCCATGAATGCTCCGCTTTACTCATGAAACGTACCTTATAATACTGAGTGTTAAACAAGGCGGTATCAAGTATCAATTTTTTGAGTCTTCCGTATGATTCGACTTGAGATTGAATCCCGGTCTCCCGAGCCATAAGCGAACTCTCTACCATTAAGCCAATGGGTCGGTGGTATTTTATAAAAATGAAAAAATTATGTAAATGTATAGTTGGAAAAAACTGAGATGCTGATGACATTGAATAAATTTAAAACCGATCGCTATCAACAGATTTAGAATATTATCAGAGAAATAGAATATTTGAAAAAAAGAACGAAAGGCATTTCAAAATATTGTCCCTACTTTCAAAGTTAATTCTCTTAATTCTATTTTTTTTGGTTTTTATAAATAGGGCTTCTGGGATTTGTAGTCGTAGCTTATCATTTTGTGTGCTATTATAGTGGTGATTTCAACAAGAATTTTTTTAACTTTGTATTTGGAAATAGAGTGGCTTTTAAGATTTAAAGCTATGGAACTAGAATCATTAAGGTCCATAAGACGTCTTGAAAGAGTCGCGAAAGACCAACGTACGTATTATTTTCGTTGGAGACACACTCTCCAAAGGGATATTTGAAGATATATCCGAACAATCTTTACACTTCCAAACAGCCCCTGATGATGGTCCATGAAAGGTTCAATTATGCTCGGAACCATTTTGATAAATTCATCTACCAACTCCAACCTAAAGAAAAAACACTTCTCGTGAAACTTGAAAGGATCCTAATGAAATTATATAAACAAAATGTGTATTTATTCTTTAATCAAACATGCTTAAATGAAAGAGTGCTGCTTAGCCATACTCACACACACACACACACACACACACACACACACACACACACAAGTATATATATATATATATATATATATATATGTATTTGTGTATGTGTGTGTGTATGTGTGTGAAAGATTCTTTTTTATTATTTTGCATTTTTTTATTAAATTTACTCGTTCTGATGATGGCATCTTTTTTGTCTTTTTTTTCTTTAATGAGACAATATTTTTTGGTTTTTTGAACATTGAATTTTGACTGACACATAAACAACTAGTTTGATGAGTCACAAGTTTTGTATTATTTGGGTAAGATAAAGCACAATTCGGCAGCTAGAGTCATTTTTCTAGTTGACGAACAAATCTGGACTGGTTGGTTGGTTGTTTGGTTGGTCGGTCGTTTGATTATTTTCAACGTATCAACCCTTTTCGAGTAATTTAACGCGCAATTAAGTCATTTTGATAACAGCTGTATGTTTGATTTGGGTTTTATGGCACATCAACTATTTTTGGTCATTTAATGCCAGATCAATTTTTATACAAAAACAGTTCTATTTCAAAAAATTCAATTTAGCATAAGTACACAGTTTCAATGTCAAAACAGTTCTATTTCAAAAAATTCAGTTTACCATAAGTATACAGTTTGAATGTCATTAACAGTTCTATATAAAAATTATTCAGTTTAGTATAAGAATAGTTTGTTTTATTTTATTAACCGTTAAATATCATAACAATTTAGTTCTATTTAACTCATAAATAGGACCTATCAGGTGCTACCACTGCGGGCTAGAGAAGACATGCGAGCGATGAAAATAAAAGGGTACTCTGCATTCCCCAAAGCTCCAGCATTACTGGTGTCTCACCATCAGATTGTTTTGTGTCATACCTAGGACACTCGCTGGGGGAGTCTTACCCCTCTTCAGAGAGGCAGTCGGTGCATTCTGCAGCCCCGGGTGACTGAGCCACCAATCTCGACTGTGAGATGCTAAGATATCCTGATATTCTACGAGTGTTTCTCAAGAGATATGTCTCCGAAAACAGGCTAGGTGTCAACAGTTCTAGGCCTACCTGATTTCGCCAAATCGAGCAATCTTTTTTCAACCATCTGGTTGCTGTACAGTGGTCAACAGCACCTTTGACTTTCAGATTGCTTCCTCGGCATTATTGCCGGTTGCACATTCATTTCAGAGGCTTTCAAATATTCCACACAGAGTGTAACAATGCACAACGTGTCAGTGCACCAACTACCACGACACTACTATCCATAGCAAATACCAACCACAGCTTGAACTGCTTCGATCACACGAGATACACGCCATCAAGTAGCACGGGGATGTCCTCGTGGTGTAATGGTTAAAGCGATGGATTGCGGAATCGTAGTAACCGAGTTCGTACTCCAGTCGCGCTATTACGTTCACTTTCGGGCAAATACCCTTGGGAAAGGTATGAACCCCCTTATCCTCCCAGCTATGGGTTAAATAGTACCACTACTGTTTCTTCTTGGAGAATGGCTTTGGCATTAAATAACAAACAAAAGTTGATATGCCATTAAACAAAGAAACCAAACCAAGTAGCACGTACTTCGAAAATATTGCCGAATTTTAGACATCTTTTCATTTTTATTTGCATTTATTGTAATTTTATTTTTTCCGAGATTCGCTCGAGGAAGATGAAGAGTTTATCAGTGAAATTAAATGGCGTACATTGCCGTAATATTGCTTACAGTTTAATGATGTTTTGTTTCCTTTCACAATTAAATTAATTATCAAAATAATAAAACCTAGAAAGAATTGTTGTCATAAAATTGTTTTCAGTTAAAATAAATTAACTTTTTGTTTTTAAAATTTATTTGAAAAAAAAATTGAAAGATCAAAAATGAAAAATCCAAGTACAGTGTATATAAAATGACACATCTATCTATCTATCTATCTATCTCATTTCATTCGGATCTATCAATCTATCTATCTCATTTCATTCGGGTTTATCTATCGATCTATCAATGTTTACAATAAAAGATTGTTTGTTTTGGAGGTGCCCGCGGTGTAATGGTTATTGTCGTAGGAAATGGACACGGCGACACGAGTTCAAATCCTGGACGAGATTGATGCATTTCACATAGCACTAATACCCTTGGGAAAGGTATGAATCCAATTATTCTCCCTCCAGCTATGGGTAAATAGTAGGGCGGACTAGGTTCTTCAGCCTTGGTGAGGCAACTAGTCTAGGAGAAGGAAAACTCTGAATTCAAACCTGTTAAACTCCGCTTAAAAAATTGACCTTCTGTCATATCCTGCCCGAGCAGAGGGGTTGGGTAAATATGATATGATAAAAGATTGCTTGTCCATATTTCTTCATTTTAAATTACTGAGTTTTTAAGATACTTTTAATCAAATTATTTAAAATTCTTGTCTTTTTGCAATTTAAAAGTGAAGATAGATAACAGCTTAACATTGTTAATATTTGAAAAAATTTTTTTTCTTTTCTTTTTTTTGATTGTCCTAATCAATAGTGTTATATCAGAAATTACTGAGTGCTTTTCTAAGTGATAGAGTTAACTTGTGAATTATCTTTATCAATACTAGTTTATATTTACTACAAGACATATTTTCTGTAAAAGCCATCCTGCTGCAAAAAGAATAACCCTCACTCAAAGAGCAGGTGAAATACAAAAGAAGATAAGGAAATGAAAAGAATTTCAAATTTTATCCATTCACCATTATTAAGGCCTGTCTTCAGCACGGATTTCTTTGATTCCATCCCTCGTTATCCGTTTGTTTTGGTCATTATTCACCGCCAGTGTTCGTACTGAAGTAACAAATGTAAATTTTGCCAGTCAGTCAGTATGTCAATACGTATTTCGGAGTTGATTGGATAATGTTTCATATGAGCAAGTTCTTTCTTCTCCATCAATTCTCAGCATGTCTCACCGGTATTTATTACATGCTTAACGAGATGAGAGGTATGTGGCCATACAACTTCTAGGGTGCTATAATTTGGATGTGCTCGGAACAGTACGCAGCATATTTTCGCGTTTGGTTGGTTGGTTAATTGTGTTTCAAGGTATATCAACCTTGGTTGGTTATGCAATGCTATGTTCTGTTTATACATATATATATGTGTGATTTGTGAACGGACAGTTTGTTATTAGCTAATCAGTTTTCACAGCATGTCAACCCAAGAGGTTAGGGAATGGTCCTAATAACATGTTAGTATTGTGTTCAAATGGTATTCATCATATTCTTTGATACAACCCAGTCTTCGAAACCAAAAAAAAGATTTCGTGATTTATGTCTAGCTTTTCATCCAAGAATTTCGTTAGAGTCCATATAGTGATACACGGTCTCTACTGATTGAATAATTTGGAGAGAAAATTCTGAAAACAGTTATTTTTATCAATCTCAGTTTATTCATATCGATATATGTCAGTCAATCCATTTCTTTCTGTTTCGGGGGCGGGGAGTAGTGACTAATGTGATGACATCATAATAGCGAGTTAAAGCTCTCATCACGAAATTATTTTCATTTTTTGTTTAATTCTCTTGTTAAAAGCATTAATGTCCTTCCTCATGGGTTCAATAGTACGATTTCTGTTCTTCAGCAAGGATACTTTTGGCATTAAATAGCCCATAGATGTTGATATGCCATGAGACAATATTATTACAGCCTCCAAATATCTTTCTGTCTCACTCAGTACGTCCATTCATACCAGTCATTTCAAGTGTATCTACTGATTCTCATTACTTGTTCTATAAGGAAGTACCCCCCATATATATATATATATATATATATATATATATATATATATATATATTATTTGGTCCAGTTAAACCGGAGTTGGGAGTAATTCCAGCAGGACAAAAAAACTATTCATTTAAATTTTCCTGGTGACGAGCTCAATGTAACTGACATTAGAGAGCAACAATTTCATTAAGAAAAAACAACAAACCGGTCACATTAGGTCATTTAATCAAACGTATATATATATATATATATATATATATATATATATATATATATGCGTTTGATTAAATGATAAAGACACATTTTTTTTCTATATGATTTTAAGATCCTTTCAAGTTTCCCGATAAGTGTCTTGGTTTCAGGTTGATATATGCAAGCAATGCCTGACGATGGCCTATGAAAGGTCTGAAAGCGCTCGGGATAAATTTGGTAAATTCATCCACGAATTCCAACCAGAAACCAAGACACCTATCAGAAAATTTGAAAGGATCGTAATAAAATTACATAGACAAAATTTGTCTTTATTTTTTAATCAAGCATGTTTAAATGAAAGACTGCTCTTCAACTACACACACACACACATACACACACACACACACACACACGCACACACACACACACACACATATATATATATATATATATATATATTTACTAATTTAATATCTACCAGTATTCACGGTACCAGAAAAAAAACAAAAAAAAAATCCTGGCCAGGAACAAGAGATGAAAATATCTCGAATCACCGCCCAGAGGAAAAAGAAAAAAGTTTTTTGGGTAAAAAAGAAAGAAAAGACCAACCTCGTCCGACTCCTTGAAAAAAAATCAAGGAGTACTTAGTCAGTGGTCAAAAGAAAACCAAAAAACCCTCCGCGAATGCTGCAATGCTACAATTACTAAAGTGCTCAACATAAAACAATGGAGCCAATTATAGAATTAACTTAAGTTAACTCTATATATAAATATATATATATATATATATATATGGAGAAAACAGATTTGAATTTAGAGTTTTTCTTCTCCTTGACCGGTTGCAATAACGAGGTTAAAGGGCTCAATATACCCAGCTATTTACTCATAGCAGAAAGAAGAATAGTTGGATTTAGCCATTTCCCAAGAGTAGTTGTTCTATGTGAAATGCAAACGGCCTCCACCAGGTTTTGATCTCGGGTCTCTTTCATCACTAGCGCCTCCTTTTATTTACCGTACATAGTCGAGTAATCAACGGCGTCATGTTATGAACGACACCGTGTAATAAAATACCCCTTAATTTTTTGCCACGAAATCTATTTTTATCCTCTATTACGTGGCGCTAATAACCCCTAAATTTTGGCTATGATAACCAACAAAAATAGTTCTTCAGCATCCAATGTCATAAAGAAAAAAACATTCAAACAACTATTTATACTTTTAAAACTGCAGTATTACAATAAAAATAAAAAAGGCAATCGATAACTTTTTTTCTGCTCTGTAAAACGAGATCATCTTCATTTTTTTCTGTTTGATTTTCTTGAATATGTTGACGTATTTTTAATGTTAAAAAAGTTCTATGAATGATTTATTTCGGTTATAACTATACAACTAGACTATAGTTTGTGGGGATTGAATAATGAATAAATAAAAAGACAATGGCATGAAAAATCATATAACCATTCAATCATTTTATCCTTTTTCGAAAAAGAACGCTGATTAAATAATGTTACAAATTATATATACGCTTTTCTCCTTTGCCCAGTCGGCCGGAGCAGTTGACCGACTTCATCTCTGTAGAGGGGTAAGGACACTCATCAAATGAGCGTCCTGGATACGGCATTAAACAATCTGATGGTGAGGTCCCAGTGATGTTGGGGCTTTTGGGAATGCAGAGCGCCCCTTCATTACCATTGCTCCCAGCTCCACTCTGGCCCGGAGTGGTAGAACCTGTTAAGGGTCCTATCTATGGGTTGAATAGAACAACTGCACACGTATGCTAAATTTAATTGTTTGAGTTAGAACTGTTTGACCAAACTGAATAGGTTGAATGCTTTTGACATTTAACCTGTGTACTCATGTTAAACTGAATTGTTTGAAATAGAACTTATTTTTAGTTTAAACATGAATTTGACATCAATTAACCTACAAAAGTTGATATGCCATAAAATACAAACAACCAACAATCTCCTCTCCTTTTTTTTCTATTTAATTACACGTTCATCGTTTTTTTTATCAACACGTGGTATCACCATTCTTAAGTCCTTATGAAGGTCCATTAAACCGGAACGTCTTACATCGATTTTACAATAAATTCTTCATTTTTATTTTGTTTTTCAATTTTTCTTGATACTGTCTGATTCCGTCTATTATCTATCTACCTACCTACCTATATATATATATATATGTGTGTGTGTGTGTGTGTGTGTGTGTGTGTGTGTGTGTGTGTGTCTTTATCCCTTTCACAGACAGATCTTGAACATAAGTTGATTCTTTGTTTCGTTTAATTTCTTTTTATCAGAGCAACGATGATTACACGATTTAAAAAAGAAAAAATATATTACCCCTTTCCTTCTTTATCTGTCTGTTGCTTTTATATATCTTTAAAATTTAATTTCCTGTTGCCGAATCACTTATCTACCGGAGTATTTGCTACTAAGACCCGATGACGAACTCTTATTGGCTCACTTAGAGAATCATGGAACATAGCCCCAAGAATTTCATTACATACAGCATCGATAAGGGCTTTCTCAATGAGTTCAATTGGATGTAACCGCCATTCATTCAACGAAGCATATACAGAAGTACTTAACTGTATTTATATACAAACACACATACACACACACACACACACACATATATATATATATATATATATATATATATATATATATATATATATATATATATATATAAAGTCATCCACAGACAGATCTGTTTCGTTCTATCAGAACTCATCAATGTGGCTTGACATATTAGCTTCCCGTAGCTGGGATCGAAACCCGTGTTGACTCAAACGCCAATCCAAGCTTCTAACCCTTCAGCCACGAGGAGCCAGTAGCAGCAGAGTAAATTTTAAACAGTTATGAATCACAATTACTATTGTTTACATACATCCGTTTAACGGCTACCAAGACCTCAATACATATATGAAGAGACTTGCAATAAACGCTAATGGCAACACGATTATTTCATTCGCCAGAGAACTCAATCATACGGGGGTAGGGGTGTCTATATATATATATATATATATATATATATCATCTTCATGTCGTACTGCTAGCACAAATTTCTCTTACTCTTTCTCTCTCTTTCTCTCTCTCGCCATTAGTCTCTATCATCTATCGCTTCAGGGAGATCTAGACTACATCCAGTATCTGTACAGAGCTGAAGTAGGTAACGTCTAGATGGTCGTCCAACACTTGCATGTCCATGTAAAGGGGTCCATAGGAAAACGTCGCTCATAAGTTTGTTCGCAATTCTCCAGCAGGGTACCCATGTCTTATCCATCTTATTTGGATGGCCTTAGAGATGCGAGGTTAGTGGCCGTACAATTGCTTTTTTGTGGAATATTGCTTCCAGGATTTGTACAATATAGCTTGTAGCATTCTTGTGCAATTCCTGTTTAGCTTTTACTACATACGATAAGTCAACTTCCATGTAGTATCCATATAGCAGTATTCACACGACCACTGCTTGGAAAAATTGCGTTTTTTTTTTATCGGATAAGTCTGACTTCCAAATGATCAATAAACTATCTATAGCAGTGGCATATTAATGTCATTTTCAATAGATGAGATGAAGCTTTTGAGACAGGTGGACTTGATCCCTAGTTTCAGAGAACCACAATTTAGAGTGGAGATGTCTCCCTTTTGATTAAAACATATGTACAATCATGCTAATAGCAATAATCACCTTGCTTCTCTCTTACAATCCATCCAAATTAGCTATCGCTCTTTACATATCCTCTAGATGGCATCTAGTGTCCGCACAGGGCAAATGAATGCAAATGTTTGCAACTCGGTCAACATTGATGGACGTAGCTCATGAGTTCGTCTCTGAAATTAGTACACCATTTAAAAAAAAACTCGGTAGTAATATCTTTTCTGCTGAAAGCGAGGCCTACAAACACATGTGAAAGATATGGACTGCTTAAAGATGTATTCAAATTAATTGAAATCCGATCTCTCTAATAAAATTCAGCAGGAATATATATATATATATTTTGTCATCCACAGACAGAGTGTTTTGTTTTATCACAACTCTTCAGTGTGGCTAGACACGTAGAAAACTTGAAGCTGGGATCGAAACCCGCCCAACTTTACGTTAGACTAAGTATCAGACCGCTCGGCCAACAAGCGTACCACGTCAGCTAGGGAATTATAAGGTATTAAGTAGCAACATTCGTTTGTTTACATTTTATACCTTACCGGATACCAGAGTGCTCAATTCGTTCGAAGAGTATCATCCATAGAGAGACTGTTCCGTTGTATCACAACACTTCAGCGTGGCTAGACCCGTAGGATAATTCAAGCTGGGATATAGATTGAATCGATATCTGTAAGAATTTAAGTTGGTCGGATATATATATATATATATATATATACTAAACCTAGACAATCAGAGAATCAGAAAATGATGCATCACGATATTGATGTTTCTATTTAGGTAAGGTATATATATATATATATATATATATATATATATATATTTCAGTTGGTATATCGTTACTATCTATATTGTAAAAATAATTTAGATGAATTAAAAAGATCATTTTCAGTGCGTACGCAGACTACAGAATCATCATCCTGTTGCAAATTGGTCACTCTTTAAGTTTCAGTGGTTTGGTATATAACTTTAATACCTATTTCGCTGTTTGCATTAAAAAATCCACAATGATTGATTTTCTATAAAACACAACTAAACAACTAATCAACCGGGGTTCTTTCCTCTCGCTGCTCCACGCTGTTTTGTTCTTCTTTAATAGGATGAACGAGAAGATAAAACCATCTTTTTGTATACACATTTTTTATTCGTCTTAGACGTCTTTGCACAGGCATAACTTGCTGTAAAATTCCCTGAGTGCCTTTTGGACCACCGAAGAAAAATAAAAAGTCAGGACATCGACTAATCTGATTTAGATTTAAAATCTAATTTCTAACATTTAGGATTCTTGTTACTTGGCTTTAACTCCTGTCATAAACTGTCATTTAAACTTAACTGACCTCTGGTAGTTTTTCTGTTCTTACAACAGTTTAAATCTTTTTTTAAAATACTTCACTTCATGTCTAATAAGTAAAGTTGTTGGCGACCGTAGTCGAGGGCGACCAGAAGGCTCCCTTTTCAATAGCTTTTACACCGAGGTGTAGGGGAGGGCGCTACACCTTTCTCTGGATTGCTCCACTTTACCCTTGATACATACCTTAAATTGCTAAGTGTTAAGCAAGGAGGTATCAAGTACCATTTTTAAAGTCTTTGGCATGACGCGATCAGGGATTGAACCCAGGTCTCCCAGATCATTGGCGAACACTCTACCCACTAGGCCAATGAGCCGCTTATAAACTGTCATTTAAAAGAAACCCTCATGTATTATCTTAATTCTTGAAATATAATGTTTACATTTATAATAATATTAACATCATTAATAGAAGTTTTTATAATTTAAAGGAATAAACCTGTTCGAATATATGAAATAACACTCGGAAAGTTATACTCACAGGTTAATAATTGTAAATGTAAAAACTTGAAAAATTCCGTTGCTGATTCCGAAATAATATGAAGCATTTAATTGCATACCTAATTGCTGTTAATTATCTTTAATTTCTACTGCAAGATCGTAATGGTTTTTTTTTTTGTTTACCCCAAGATATTTCCAGGATACTTTACTGATTGATTCATGGAATAATACTCCCCAGGACGTATCCCTTCTGTATAGCTTGAAGCAGCTAGGTAAGGGCATCAGTCTCCGTGTGAACTCAGATAAAGTAGTTTTTTGCTTTGATAAAGTAATCAATTGTTTTAATCCATTTAATTAATGCCAAAACTCTGAAATTTGTAGATCAGTTAACATATCTCGGTAGCAATATTTCATTAACTGAAATTAATGTTAACATACACATATCAGCAGGTTGTTGACAAAATAAAAATCTGATCTCTGAAAAAATTTGCTTTCCTCTAAGCTATAGCTTTATCTAAAGGTGGAAGAATTCAAAAAAATTATCGTCCAAATGCTAAAGGCCAACAGGAATCAGCAACAAAAATTGGAAGAAAGACAGAAACTTCACCAACAAAAATTGGAAGAAAGACAGCAATTGTTGTTTATGGAGTTACATAAACAACAAATAGAATTCCAACAATTTACACGGCAGAAAACTGAACTACAGAAAAAACAATTTGAAGAATTACTTGTAAATTAATTTAATGGCAAAACAACTCTGAAAAAGACAGGATATTTTCCCAGAGTACAATCTATAACTCGATTGAAACATTAGAATACGTACCAGAGAACGAAAAAATGTTCTTTTACTGGAACTATGAAGATATTTTCAACGTAAACTGTGAACATTGGCCCTGTGAAAAAAAAGTACGGCTACTATTAAGAAAACAGGGAAAAACCGTACATAATAAGAAAACACAGACTTGGATTTTTCAGAGACTATTAAGCTCCTACCGGAACTATTCGGGCCTAAGACAACCTTTTTCCACAAACGATGGAAATGCCTGAACTCAGTCAAGGACCACCAGTAAAATTTCCTAACGTTTGCAGCATCAGTGAACAAGCTCTCTAATGATTCGAAACTAGCGGAGCTGACTGCCGATGATTTTTAGTGCTTAATATTAACACAGAGTCTTGTATTAGCAGAGTACGCCGAAGTCAGCCGACGGGTACTGACCAAGCTTGAAAATGAACAAGGATTGGCTCTCCAAAAATTGGCAGAGGACTGTCAAAGAGTAATTTCTGTCAAGTGTGACTCAAAAACGACCGAGGAATCAGGTGTGGCTCAGATTAGAAAAATCAGAAGCAAGTCAACCGTCTATTTCCCTCAAAAAGACAAAAGGCAAATCTCATGTTCTAAATCCCGCAATAAACAAAACACCAATAACTTAAAGAAACCACCCGGACATTGTTACCATTGTGGTAAATGGCATTGGATGAATTTCTGCCCAGTCAAGAAGAAAAAAATATTGCAAAAATTACAATAAAAATGGTCATAACTTAACTCAGTTAAGTGATTCAGTACGCCAACATAACGAGAAAACCCAAAAGTAAAATTAGGCAAGCTCAATTAGACGACACAGTCAATAGGAATTTAAGGAAATATGTGACTGTTGATATTTTCAATAACTCCATGAAATTCCAGCTTAACTCGGGTTCTGATATTTCAATCTTCAATTGGCGCACTTGGCGAAAATTAAACAAGCCGACCCTACTAAAGACGGATAAAATATTGGGCGACCTTGACTACGCTACAGCCTAATTGGATGATATACTGGTGACCAGTAAAACTACGGTAGAACACCGGGACCATAAAATATACATATTCAAGAAGTTACAAGAATACGGATTAAGGAGGCAAAGTGTGACTTTTTCTTACCAGAGATCAAATATTTAGGTCACATCATGAATAGAGACGGTCGTCGGCCGGATCCAGAAAGTGCAAACGCAATCAGAAACATGCCGGCCACAGATAACGTTCAAGCCTTACAAAGCTTCCTCGGCTTAGCTAACTTTTACCAAGGGTTCATTAAGAACATGTAGAACTTGAGAGGGCTTCTCAATGAACTCTTAAAAAAAGGATAGACCATAGTTATGGACCCCTGGATACCAAGAGTCATTCGAAAAGATCAAGAAAACCTTTACTTCGGATCTCTCCCTCACCCACAACGACCCTAGCCTCCGTATCATAGTCGCAAGTGATGCAAGCTCATGCGGCATCGGTGCTTGCATTCTCCATAAACAGCCAGATGATTTGCCAAAAGCTGTGGCACACGCATCTAGATCCCGGCTGAGAAGCTATATTTCCAAATAGAGAATGAGACACTAGGGATAATATTCGCTGTCACAAAATTTCACAGATACCTACATGGAAGACGGTTCATAATACAAACAGACCATTAACCTCTAATAACAATCTTTGGGTCCAAGAAAGGTCTACCAATCTATACTGCGAATAGATTACTTAATTGAGGAACGATTCTCTTAAACTACAACTTCAAGATTGAGTTCTTAACATCTAAAAATATTTACGACGCGGACAGGTTATCGCGACTTATTCACAAAAATATGGAAGTTTTTGAAGACTCCATTATTGCTACTCTAAGAACGAATCGCGAAATCAAAAACATAATCGAAAATACAGTCAAAGAGCTCCCAATGAATTTGGACGACGCAAAAAGAGTCTCGAGAGGTTCGTGGACACTCTAAAAAGTGTTTTAACAAAAGCACTAGGTACACTAACGGATAGAGCATTACAACAGTTTCTGCAGGGGTATCGGAAAACCCCTAATCCGAACACGCCTATGGGACGCTCGCCTGCTGTAATAATGTTCGCAAGAAAAGTCCGTCTTTGATAGACTCATTCCATGGCACGCGAAATTCAAGAAAACTGTCTCGCCCCATAAGAAACATTTCTTTCCTGGCGATAAAGTTCTTTTCAAGGCCAACAAAAACAACATTACATTCTGGGAAGTAGGCACCATCAAACAAAGAACTGGCGAACTGCTCTATATTGTCCAGGGATCGAAAAACACCCACAAATGCCATATGAACCAGCTCAGGAAATGCCGTTTGAAAGAATCTGAGAAATCACCACAAAATACCTGCGAAGAGCCGATCGACGTAATATTCCATCACTTCGATTTCCACACGCCCCAAGTCTCTCCGGAAGTATGACACTAGGGAAGAAAAAGAAAATTTACGTAACCACTCGACATAAATCCTATGAGGAAGAAGTAGTAACAGTTTTATTATTTTTTTCTTTTTTCAGAAAAAAAAAGAAAACTTTTGGAATGTGGGTGTTGTGAGACCGAAACTTACCTGGATCATGGAACCTTCCAGCACTATATTACTATGTGAGATAACACTCTCAGGGAGGGGGTGTCCTCGTGGTGTAATGGTAAAAACGATGGACTGCGAAATCGTAGTAAATGAGTTCGTACTCCAGTCGCGCTATTACTTTCACTTTCGGGCAAAGGTATGAACCCCCTTATCCTCCCAGCTATGGGTTAAATAGTACCACTACTGTTCTTCTATGAGAATGGCTTTGGCATTAAAAAACCAACAAAGGTTGATATGCCATTAAACAAAGAAACCAAACCAAACCAACTCTCAGCGAGCAGTATCGTAATACTGCACCTTTCCAGTTATCGGGTCGCACTTCGGCCAGTCGTATTTACTGCGGCATGGATCTGGCCAAGTGTGTCTTGGCAGCTGGAGATTTCCTCCAGCCTCAGGGCGCCGTCCAACCAGGCTTTTACTTCCTTCGAGGGGTTTGGGTTATTGCCTCGTGCCTGTGGCGTCCCTAATAAGGGGAATATCGACGGGGCCGAAGATAATTTTGGCCATGCCGGGCGTGTGTGGGCTCTGGCCCTACGCCTGGACCCACCAAAAAAGGCCGTGTGCCACACTTGCCCGTTCGGTGGCGCGAGCAACAAAATAAAGCAGTATCGTAATACCATAGTATTAGCAGGAGTACTAGTTTTACGCAGCCGTGTACGACTTCCAATATTGGACACCATCGAATAGTAAGCTCCGCTTACCTTTACACTATCCTTTGTAACCTTTTGTTAATATATCTTTCTTACCTCTAATCCATGTTCTGTGTTTTCCTTCCGTGGTCGCAACCTTGGGTCCACATCACACAAAGCAATTTGAGTAAAAGCTATATGGTAAGTACTTATATTCTGTCGGTAGTTTTAAACATATGGAAATAGCCGCTCATCTTTTTACGTCTCACTAAATAAACTCTCCATGTAGGACAAAACAATATATTTTTAAAATACAAATGTTAATTTGCCTATAAATATTTAATTATTTCAATCTGGTTTTCCCCTTGTCTATAAGAAATCGTTTCTTTTCCTTGTTTCTATGTATTTGAGTTGTATTTGTGGTCAGGACACTCGGATATTATTTCATTTCTTTTTTTTTAATCTGAATGTATTGACTCCCCAATCTCTTTTTTAAGAGGAAAGAGGCATGATATATAATTTTGTCCCTTAGAAGTAGTTTAGCAATGTCAAATTTACTTACATTTCGAAGAAACGAATGTAGGAAAGTAACTGATAAACACTGAATATTAAGACGAAAGTGGATAGCGATAAAGATTAATCTTTATTAAATACTGAAAAGTGTCGTATTGGTTTATCAATAAAAATTTGATAGAAAGTGGAATATTTTGTTTATGATTTTGATTAAAAATCTATACTTAATAATTTCTTAAATTATCTAAGTTTTTGTCTTGTAAGGACACATGGTCCCGTGGATAAGGCATTTGGTCGAAAAGCGCTTCTGAGTGAACTCATCTACTGGTTCAATCCTTACTACAGGTAAGAATAAGGAATACCTAATATAACTTAACATCTGAACCGGCGATGGTTAACCGAATTGTAAAAATCTATCCGCTTGGATAAAATAAAGGGTTCAGTTTGATGTTCTGTTTCGGCTCCCGAGTAAGACATAAAACACCTGAAGAAGGCCGAAGCATAAATCGGCTGAAACGTTCAGAGTATGACGATGTCGTCAATAGTCCGAACATTCTAAAGTCAATCGTCCGAATATTCTGAGAGATAAAATTTATCAAGTTTCATCTTAGAAATGTAGACAAATGATACAAATTTTTCAAGGCAAATCAAATATTTTTTTTTTATGATTTGAAATTTCTTGTTATAATGTATGGGTAGAGAATTTTCCGACAATGTTTCACATACTTTATTAGCAATCGACTTTTTTCTGTTATTTTAGTATCTTTTATCATTCTCCAAATTGTTTTGGGTTTTCTTGAAATATTAATTTTGCCAATATATTCTTGCTAACAGTTTTCTTGTTTCTTTTATTGTTTTGTGAGCTTTTGTCCTCTGTCGTTTGTATTCAATAAGGTTGCTAGTTGTGGGTTTGTTGTTGAACTTTCTTAAGTCTGCTTTTAACTGGTTTATTGCTTTTTTTTTCATTCTTTATTAAATCAGGGTCTGCTTTTCTTTTTAGAAGAGACATTTTTGGGGATGCTTTTTCAGCTAAAATTATCAGTCCTCGTAAATTTTTCAATTGTTTGAATGTTTTCTTCTGTTTATTGATTTGAGCACAGTTCATGGAATTTTTACCAGTTTGCTCTACTTAATTTCCATATTGGTATATTATCATCTATTACTTCCTCATTGTTGAGTATAATTGGATAATGATCACTTCCACATGCATAATCAAATGCATTCCATGAAAAGTCTAAGAAGATTGATGGGTCACGTAAGGTTAGATCAATGAAGTTTGATGATCCATTTACTGGGTTGATATATGTTGTTTTTTTTGTAGTTGAGGCATAAATCATTTTTATGAATATACTTTTCTATTTTAATCTCTTTTGTATCATTTTCTTTACATCCCCATCGAGTTTTGTGACTATCAAAGGCACCTAGAAAGATAAAAGGTTTGGACATCTCTTGGATTTGGTTCTTTAGATTATCTTCATCTATTTGTTGATGTGGAGGAAAGTATATTGAACAGAGGTTTATTGGTCTCTCCAATGTCACTTTTACAGTGACTGCTTTTAATTCTGTTTTTAATTTGATTTTATTATGCGGTATATCATTTTTAATTAATATGCCTACATTTTTACCGGCTTTACGCTTAGTGTTTTCAATATAATTATATTGTTGGTATTCTCGAATGTTTAATTTCTTTTCATCCTTGAGGAAGGTTTCCTGAAGACAAATAATAACGGGGATTAACTAAGCAGAATTACTAATTCATTATAATTAGGTTTTAGTCCGTGGCAATTCCATGTGTGGTTTAAGAATCAGCTTTAAAAAGGTTTCCTTCCACTGTTTTGACTGTGTAAGAATAAACGTCCTAGATGATTGCTCAAACAGAGTTTTAAATATTAAGGCTTCGGAGAATCTCTTATTTGCACAAAAATTGACACTTTTGTTTAGTACCCGGCTTCGAGCGCCCGACGTGTCTAGCCACACTGAAGAGTTCTGATGGAATGAAACAGTCTGTCTGTGGATGACAATATATACGCTCCCCCATGGGGGTTGAGCACTCTGGTGAAGGAATTTTCGGCCGCCGTTCGCGTAATGCAAAGCACTTCGAAAGAATTGAGCACTCCGGTAGCCGATAGGGTATAAAAATGTAAACAAATGGCTGCTGCTGTTGCTACATAAATACCTTGAAAATTCCTTGTCTTTAATTGGAATCATTTTGAGATGAGGCTTCTTAATCTGAGAATTAATTTTTATTTATTGCGGATTTTTTGTCCTCATCTTGGTAGTTTTGGTAAGTCACCTGAAGAAGGCCAGAGGTGAAATTTGTCCGAAACGTAGTGAAAGAAGAAACAACACACACAAAAAACCCCAAAAAACTACCAAGATGATGACAAAAAGTCCGCAATAAATAAAAATTAATTTTCAGCTTAACAATTTCCCAAGCCAAACGTGGAACGCTTGTTGGCCGAGCGGTCTAAGACTTAGTCTAACGTAAAGTTGGACGGGTTTCGATCCCGGCTTCGAGCGTCCTACGTGTCTAGCCACACTGAAGAGTTCTGATAGAACGAAACAGTCTGTCTGTGGATGACAATATATGTATATAGATAGATAGATAGATAGATATTTGATGAGAACCTCCATGACAATTTGTTCAATCAAATTGTTTTGCCTGAGGTTTTATATGCATGAATAAAGAAGAGTCTACTAATGACAGATGGTTATAGAATATTCCACGATGAGAATATTGTTGTATGAGCACATATGAGCGGAGCCAGGGAAGTGAACCCGAAATACCCTATGCAGAAGTTCCACGGGGCTGGACATGTCGCAAAATTATACTCATTGGGGTGTGTAAAATACGTCGACAGCAGAGATGATAAAGAAATTTGGGGGATAAAAATTTCAATCTAAAAGAATTCGGAGTGAATAGAATTTGTTGAAGTATGTGACACTAAAGCCACGTTTAGTATATAACTGGGTAATTTTTTTAGGGGGATTTAGTGTGCCATTAAACTGTGATCTCAAACGGTAAGTTTAAAGAGTATGTTTAAACAGTAAGTTTAAGCATTAAGTTCCGCAGTGTTCTATTTCGGATATTGATTCGAGAAGATATCACAGACAATAAGTTTGTCAAAAGGACTTTTATACAAAGAAACCAGAAAGAAAGGGATAGAAAAAAATTTAGTGTTGCAAATTATCTGAGAGTGTCCAGGATATAAAGTTCTTTGAATTTGAGTATTTTTCTTTTCTTTTTTTGTTTTGTAGAAAAGTTTCAGAGTTCATAAAATTCGAGTCTTTTTTAAGTTTACTTTTCCGCAGAATTCTCGGTTGAATTTTCTTTCAGTTGAGTTTATTTTAGTTGAATTTTCTTGATAAAACTTCAGTAGTCGACTTTCAGTTATTTTTACTTTTATTTCTTGGGGAGCTCCATTCACAAAGCGAGTGACGAAACCCATCTGCTGGCTTAAGTTTTGGTGACTTTACAGTTCTGGTCCCCTAATTCGTATTGAGAGTCAAATAGTAGTTTGGAAAAAGGAGAAAGTAACTTTTTTGTGCTGCACTGTCTGGGATTACTTCCCCCTTTTCTACAACGGCCAAATCAAGAGACGCGCCTGTTCAGCTTGATTCTTTTCTTAGAAATAATTTTTTTTAATGAATATAATTGGAGATTATGATTGTTAAACAAACTTTGGCATAAAATAACCCAATAATAGTTGACATTTAGTAAAACAATAACATATAGAATTTTTTATATGGTCTCACACATTAAAATGTAATACAGATAATCAACTTGTAAATTCACAAGTAAGTAAAGTTGGCGACCGTAGTCGGGGGCGACCAGAAAGCTCCCTTTTCAATAGCTACTACACCGAGGTGTGGAGGAGGGTGCTACTCCTTTCCCTTGTTTGCTCCACTTTCCCCTTTATCCGTACCTTATAATGCTGTGTGTTAAGCAAGGAAACATCAAGTACCATTTTTTGAGTTTTTGGTATGACTCGACCTGGGATTGAACCCAGGTTACCCGGATTATCGGCGAGTGGTTGGTATCTTGTCTCTGGTCAATAATGATTATAAAATCAGTTCATCATTAAATCCAGTATTTGCAAGGTGTGATCTTTCTTGCTGGAAATCACCAAGTTAAATGGTTTACAAAGGTTAAAGATTTCATAGTACTTAGAAGATTCATTTTTCACCGAATGCTACGTCAATGGCTAAATATTTCTGGCTGGAAACTGTTTATGGCTTATACCAAGAAAATAACCCATCAGGAGTATTTGTTGGAATTAGTCCAGGTTATATCTGGTTGTTTGTTATTTAATGCCATATCAATCTTCTCGGGTTATTTAAAGCCAAATCCACCCTTTTAGAAGGACTATAGTGGTACTATTTAATCATAGCTGGCAGGAGTTCATATCTTTTCCAAGAGTATTTATCTGAAAGTGGACGTAATAGCGTGACTGGAGTTCGACCGGGCGTACTAAGATTTTGTATTCCAGCGATCTAACCATTACACCCCCAGGTTATACCAGGGTTATTTTGACCAATAATTATTTTAATTATATTTAAATATTGGTGTCTCTGAGTCCAGTGTCGTCAGGTGTCTTATAATTTGCAATACAATTTATCGGAGAAGAAATGCTATTTTCTTATTGTTAGAGTTGCTTCCTTAATGAAACACTCGGTACATTGACAATTTCCGTGTTAAAGAATAATCAATATTCACCAGATGGTATGCATCTAGATATTAATATTCACTGCTGGTCAGTGAAGACAGTAGCTTCTGTTCTGCTAATTAATGTGCCCCGTGGCAACTTGAAGTGATGAGTAAACCTTCTTATAGTTCCTTAAATGCAGCATTTTACCTCGATAAAGTGTACGATATCCTTTTGAAGTGAAACCTATAACGAACTAATGGTTGAGTATGATTGATCAACACGAAAGTTTTTTATAAGCAAAGGTTTATCCTTATACGAGAATAATTAAATAAGTTCAATAATTCATGGTTTTTACGGCATATTCTTTTCCAACAAACTTTCTCCTAACTATTTTTACTCATACTACAGGGTGCGGAAGCAAAATGAAAAAATAATTTTTAAGCGGTTTTTTTATCTATCAGAAAAAGAAAACGCTTTAAAATTAATCTTTAAAATTAGTCTAGCTTTTGAAAAAAAAAATGCGATGAATCTAAATTTCCATTAGTTCTATTATTTAAGAACTTTTTAAAACTAAAATTCAGTCCAATATGAATGAGCAAGAAAAGAAAAGACAAATCATCTATGGTTTGCTTAACGCCGAAAGCAAGCCAAAGTTTTTTTTTTGTTTTTTTTTTCTGTTATCCGTATACAAAGCAAAGATTTTTTTTTTTAACAGAAAAAGAGCTTTTTAAGGAGAAATAGGGGAGGATTGAACAAAAAAAAGAAAAGAAATTTTTATAACTTCTCTCACTTCGGCGATTGAGAAGGGCCCGATAATTTCAATAAGAAAGCACGCTAATGAACTGAAAGGTCACGATCAAACTGTGAGGACAGCAATTAAACAAGGTTTAAGAGCAAACTGTAACCCCCCTTGGTTACGCTAAATGGGGCATTTTAGAAAACGTATCAAATACAACTTCCCATCCAAATATTGGTTCGCTTAAGACTGCTATTGTCGAGGAATGAAGACATGAAAATCGTTTAGAAAGTAGGTTAATAAAATAATTTTAAAAAATGGTGGCCATACTGTCTACGTATTTTGTTGTTTATTTTTTTAAATTAAAATCAGTCTTGTTCATGATAGAGCCGTTTCTTATTATATTATAATATTCCGAATTTTGTTCCTGCACGCTGTATATATTACTAATTTTGCTACCACACTCCTGCATTCGCTGGCGAAACTAAATTCTAGAGCTAAATTCTAGAGAGGTACGTGTCACCTTTTCGTTGCTATTATTCTTATGCCAACTCTGACACTATGGATCAGCCAGATCTATTTGAAAATTATAGATATTAGATAAGAATACCATAAACCAATAGCGTGCAGACAAATGGTCATTATTAGTAAATAGGTTCTTCTTCTTTCGGGAGATCCTATTGTGTAGTGGTAAAATACTGATTGCGATTTCGTAGTTCGCGAGTTCGAACTCCAATCGTGTTATTACTTTCATTTTCGGACTTGGCATGAACTCTCTTATCCCCGCAGTTAAATCGTACCATTGCTGTCTTTCTGTTGTATACTCATATGCAGATGCAGATAGAATCATAACGACGACACAATAAAGACGAGCGACACAGTCTTTAGAAAAATATACCTTTCACTTTATTTGAAAGGGTTGTGTGTAAGAGGGAGTTGAAGACCGAACAGAGACTGCAACATATTGACCCCCACTCTATTGGACATAACCGCGTTTTTTTTCCGTTCTCCTGGGCTGCTCAACCGGGGGCCTGGGGGCCCAGCCTCTCTGGGACATGTTCTCAATCCAGCATCTTCTCACCAGCTGGTCTGATCTTCAAACTCTCAATCGGGGGTCCCGAAGCCCCTTCTGTCGGGTGTTGGCTTTCTCTACCGCATCTTGTCTGCAAATCGTCTGGTCTCCAAACTAACTGACTTCCTGTCTTCACTGAGTTATATAATAGTTCAACGCCCCCTTCTTATTGTAGGCGTCACAATAGCACTCATTCAACCCATCCACGGTCAAGGTTATAATTCTAATATTCCTTGACCGGATGCACCTGTTATTTACATAGATGCATTTCCTATTTTGACAGCCCAGCCGGGTTGTAGGTCAATATACAACATTTCTACAAGTATGGATTCAACCTAAAATAATCCACAATGAAACCTTTCTTCCGTTAAAAAAAACATTATTTCGTTAAAATCTTTCTTCTGTTATGAAATATGAATACATATCTGAAACTAACTAAAACTAATTATATAAAGATAATTAGTATTTGAAGGAATACTTCAAATCATATAACGGTGAACATATTTTTATTATAATTATTACATGAAGCTATAGATATTTTCTTATGATTATTGGTTACTTGAAACCATATAAGTAAAGTAAAGTTGGTGACCTTAGTCGAGAGTGACCTGAAGGTCCCCTTTTCAATAGCTACTACACTGAGGTTTACGAGAGGGCGCTACTCCATTCCCTGGATTGCTCTACTTTACCCTTGATCCTTACTTTATAATGCTGAGTGTTAAGCAAGGTGGCCTCAAGTACCATTTTTTAAGTCTTTGGTATGACTCGACCTGGGATTGAACGCCGGTCTCCTGGGCCATTGGCGAACACTCTACTCATTAGGCCAATGGCTGCTTATAAAAAACTAACTTTGATATTGATTGTGTTTGGTTTGGTTTGGATTATGACTTATCAACCATTGTTGGTTATTTTAAGCCAAATCCTGTTTTTAGATTCATACTGAATATATGATTTGTAAACATATTTTGTAGATACACACAGTAAAATAATCAGAGTTATAAAGTCAAATAGTTTTATGTATTGCGATGTATAACTTACAATACAATTAAACAGTCATTTGTTTATACACAGTCAAAATTGTCTAACAGTTCTAATTCAAATAATTCAATTTAGAATTATTCATTTAGAATAGAATTCACTCTAAATGTCAAGCAGTTTTTTACCCATAGATAGGACCCTATCGGCTGCTATCACGACGAGCCAGACTGAACCAGGGAGCAATGGCAATGGATAGGTACACCACAGTCAAAACTCTAGCATTACTGGAGCCTCGCCCTTAGATTGTTTAGTGTAACGTCTCTGCAGAGATGCAGTTGGTGAATTATGAAGCCTTAATCGACTGGGCTATTCGGTATTGAGTTACGAACAATTAGTTGATTTTGGGTAAAACCAACCAACGAACCAGCCAACCAACAAAAAAAAAAACGACCAACGAACTTGTTCAAAGTCGAATGTCCCCTTATGACACTATACATTATTATCTGATAACTCTCCAGTTCTAGCAATCCGGGGAGTGTGAACACCCCTTCATTGCTAATAATCCCTGGGGCAACTCTAATCTGGTGTAGTATACCTTGTTAAGGTCTCATCTATCGCTCAAACAGATCTGTATTCGATGGGACCATGTGCAAAAAAGCTCTTTAAAACAAACAGCATAAAATGTTAATATGAATGCACAATGAATGAGATTCCCTAACCTCTAGGCATAAAATATCCCTTGAACTATTGACATGATTTTAAAATCAACCAATCAATCAATTAATCAACAAATCATAATTTTTTTTTTGATTACAAAAATGCTATGAGAATGTCACTAACTAATGAAGAGAACTGTGATTAATTTGACTTTCTTTCAAAAACGGATGATCCAATATCAATTCACTATGTACATGAGTCTTCACAGCCGTAACTACGCATGCTTGTGCTAGTTGGGAGAATAAACGGAGTGGTCTCCCTTGTTACAGAGTTTGAGGATTCCTCTTACATCACAAGTCTTTTTGGTCACGTGACACAGTTAACTGAGAATCCGCTTTTTTCACGAACAGGTATTTGAGTTGATCAGACGTGGTGGTTCGTTGTTACCCGCGAGCACATGAAGTCTCTCCTCTTTGATTCGAGACCTGTCAAGAGTAAATGGTTTCCACCTTTTTGCTGTATTGAGTTTTTGGTTTGTACCTTGAGTGTATGTGACTCTTGTATAGGCTACGGATCGACCTGTTTCCCTTACTCATATTGTATACAATTAAACGTCTTTATTGTATTTATCAATAAGCTATCGATCATATGGAAATCAGACCTGACCGATAAAATGAAACGCTGTTTCTTCCAGGCAGCGGTCGTGTCGATACAGCTGTATGGATGCACCACTTGGACGCTAACTAAACGGCTGGAGAAGACACTAGACGGCAATTACACAAGAATGTTGTGAGCAATATTGAATAAGTCCTAGCGGCAACACCCCACAAAGCACCAACTATACGGCCACCTGCCTCCCATCACGAAAACTATCCAAGTTAGACTAACCAGACACGCAGGACACTGCTGGAGAAGCAGAGACGAGCTCATAAGTAATTTACTCCTATGGACCCCCACATATGGCCGAGCAAAAGCAGGACGACCAGCAAGAACATACATACTGATACGGGATGTAGCCCTGAGGACCTGCCAGAGGCGATGAACGATCGGGAAAAGTGGCAAGAGAGAGATAGAGTCAGGGATATCTGTGCTAGCGGCATGACATGATGATGATGATGATGATGATGATGATAGTATTTATTGACTTGTTCTGTTTCCTACCGAATAGTTTGTGTCAGGTTACTCTCTTTGGGATAACCTAATGCGTTATAAGATACGAGGTGTCGTGCACAAAATAACACCTCGTGAAATCTTATATGCTGATATATCTTTGGAACATTCTACGAATCATGACAGTTTAAATACTAAATACGTTGTAATGAGTTTCTCCATAGCCAGAGTTTAGGGCAAATAAATTCATTACAAGAAACGATCATCTTTTCTCAGTCTTGAGATTTTTTTTCTTTGCTATAAAAATCGAGCAAAAACGGAAATTTTAGACGTTGCAAAACTTTTCATTGGGAAACTTTTCGTACCCAATGGGCTATTAACAAACTTTGTTCAAATGTTATCCTTTTTGCAAAGATTAGGGAGATAAGCACTATTTACCGGAAGACTTCACCATTCAGATCCGGTCTCGAGCTCTTTTTGCTAAGAGAAGGTTGTTATCAAGAATAGCTTTAGCAGGAATCTAAAAGGTCTCGTTATTCATTGGTATTACTGTATCAGGTTAAATAGTTTTTTTGTGGACAATTAATTAATTCTAAAACTTTCGCTTATTCTCTGTTTGATTACATTGGCTTCTTATTAGCACGCTTGGTTCATCTACAACGTGAGATTAAGCGGCAAGAATATCGTAGTAGCTACGAACAGGTATCACATTAATTTCCTGAAACACCTTAGGCCAATTATATTGAGTCTAAGAATTTACTACTATGGAAGCCCTGGAGTATTAATACTGTAAATTGTAAAGTGTATATGTTTGTATAGTCGTAAGAGATAATATAATTCAACCATTACCGGAGAGTGTGTATTGGTAAGGTCTTTTTGTCCGTATGGACAACCGTAGTAAAATCGTTGATTTCTCTCTTTATTGTAATAATACACGACATGCGTTCATAATATATATATATATATCGTTGTGTGTGAGTGCATGTAATTCTTGTGCACCCAAAATGTTCTTTAACATTTGCGATATGTTAATGTTCGTGATATAAACTCTTAAGAGACTATACAAATTAGATGTTGGGGTTCTGCTTATAAAAAGTTGCACCAAAAGTCATTACTACTTTTGATTCAATTTCACACTTCGATTTCATTGAATTTTCGGACATATAATCTATTTGTATAATGTATGACCCATAAATACATATGTTCCTCCAACCATTAAAAAAACTAATAGTTCCATACAAAAAACACCAACACCTTATCATTTCTATCGGAACGTATATTATTAGTCATCATTTAATACCAAACTCTTCTGCATTGAAACTCTATATTACCCAGTAAGCTGGGGCTGTAGAATACACTGACTGCTTTTCTGCAGAGGGTAAAACTCCCCGCCCCATGAGCGTCCTGGATATGACACTAATCAATATGATGGTGAGGTTTCAGTAATGCTGGAGCTTTGGAGAATGCGGAGTACCCCTTCTTTTACGTTGATCCCTTGTCCACTCTAGACCGGAGTGGTAGCACCTCATAGGTTCCTATCTATGTGTCAAATAGAACTAAACTGTGTACTTATGCTAAACTGAATTTCTAGAAATAGGACTGTTTTGTCATTTAAACTGCGTACTTTTGATAAACTGAATTTCTTGAAATTGAACTATTTTAACATTTAAACTGCATACTTATGCTAAACTGTATTGTTTGAAATAGAACTGTTGTTGCATGCTAGACTGAATCGTTCCAAATAGAACTGTTTTTACATTTAACTCTGCATTTCAATCTTTCTTTATACTCCTAAGATTCAATGCAGAAGAGCTTGGTAATGAATTATACCGAATGATGTGGTTTTTGTACCATCATTTGTTAAAAAAAATGAAATCCAGGTATTTTTGAATTAGAAGAAAATGAACTCTTCATTAAAAAGTACTGTACGGAGAGTACATCTTCATGGGCGATATAAAATATGTCTCATAAGTATTTGAACAAATAGATAATTTTCTTTCTGACGACTTCATGTCAGGTTTTTGACTCACCGGTTTTGGGAATTGTTTGTATTCAGAAAAATATGTTTACTTATTCCTTACAGTAAAATATCTCGTGTCAAGATTAAATTTTATACTGTCAAAATTTCCTATCAGAACTCAGCTTAAAAACATCTTTAAGGCTATAGATTTCTTGATAAAAAATCACATTCTTCTTATCGTCAATCATCGGAAACTCAGCATTTAAAAAAAAATCTTATTTTTTCATTTTAGTATTGCAGTTTAAGAACACATTTATTCTTGTCATATCCTATGTAAGGTGATACAACTTGCCCATTTGAGACCCTGAAATAACTAGTTAGAGCGTTTATTATTCTCTTGAGCGCAAAGATTTTACTATCAATAAAAGACAATGGTGGCTGGTGTGTATCGATTCCCATATACATCTAAAATCAGCTGCTAATAATTGTGACCAACGCTTTAATTTATTGTAAGCTTACCCTTTGAACATAACCATACGATTTTGTTTGCGAGAAAGAAATAGGATGTAAGAAAACAGTACAAGTATTTGGAAACAGGAATCGCTTCTTTTAATCTAGTTATCATTAACACCCACTGCATGTGTGGCTCTTGATATAACTCTGCTAAAAAGTAATTCGTTTCTGTCGTAATGTATGTAAATATTCAAACATTTGGACGATTCTTTCATCATGTCAGAAGTAAAGAATATCTGGCTTCTGAACCAAACAGGCAGATGTAAAAAACAAATCAATCGGCAAACAAGTAAATAAAAACTGTTATTTCAAATCGTCTTGGTTGACATTAATAACATTTATTCTCCTCCATAGAGGAGAGCGCTTTTCTAGCCGGACTCAGCTGCCGAGGTTAACGACATTGCACAAATTTAATCGCGTTGCAGTACGTACGTGGCAATTCTTTCATGTGGGAAAATGCAGATCTAGTCGCAAACATCTGCTGGTGCTTTTAAACCAAATATTCTTTACTAGCTGACGTACACACCAATGCTATTGTAGAGGTAAAGGCTTGGATTGCCGACTCAGAGAAACTAAAAATCAAATTTAATAAACGCCAACTAATTTCATTAAAAAAAAATCTGTATATTGGATCTTTGTTGTTAAATAGACACTTACTCCGGATGGATACAAAAGCATGACAGGCACAAGGCATTTTTTGAGTAGAGTTAGTTTGAATTCAGTTTTCCTTCTCCTAGATAGTTTGAATTGGTTGGCTAGAGAGCCCCAATTCTGCCCAACTGATTACTCGTTAATCGAAGCAAAAGATGAATTCACGCTATTCCAAAAGCATTAGAACGAACTGAAATGAAAACAGAATTTGAACTGGAGTCTCTGAGACCATTTCTATGGGCAATAACCGTTACATCAAGAGCAGCTCTATGAAACTGACGAAAGTGGTAATTTACTAAGCTTTTTGCTTAAATGCGGCACAAGGGGCACCCAACGAGACTCGAACTCACTCATGTAGGTTTGCTAGTCCAGCTTGCTAACATTACACCACCAAAGGCGCCTGAAACTGACAGAAGTGTTTCTGTTATATGCTCATCTACAGCATCATAACGACACAATAATTAAGACGCAGTGACAAAAACAGACGCACGCAGAAAGACGCAGGAAGTTTTCTTTAACAAAATATTACCTCTCACAAGGGTTCGAAAGGGTTGTTTAAGGTTTGCGTGTGAGAGGGTGTTGGAGACCGAACAGAAACTTCAATATTTTGACCCCTCACTCTTATGGCCGTCACGTTGTGCCGTTCTTGTTCTCTTGATGCTCAACCGGAGGCCTAGGGGCTCACTCTGCTGGGTGATCTGCTACATCTTATCTGCAACTTCTCAGGTCCCCAAACTCCATCGGGGTTCCCGAGGGCCCCTTCGACCGGGTGTGGCTTTCCCTACCACATTTCGACTCCAACTGCCTGGAACTCTACTGGCACCTCCACTGGCCGCCTGGGCGTCGAACTCAACTGGAACCGGAACTCAATTCAACTGGCACGTCGAACTCAACTGAGTTATATAATCGTTCGACGCCCACTCGATCTTTGAAATCGAATGTTTAATTGTCATCAAGCGGAAATAACTGTCATGCAGTTCAGAGGTCACTCTCTTCCGGTGCATCAATCTATGAGTGTACCATGGGAATTTTTTAGCTCGTCCAATTTCATCTGCCAAATTCCGCCCACGCGATTTCCTCTCATAACTGCCATTAGAATGTGTCACGTCCTTCCGGTGCATCACCTTGGAATGGCATTTTTGGCCGGGTCAAAAGGTCAAAACACAACATTTCATCTATTTGTTAAAGGTAACACTCTTAGAGTAATACATATCGTCGTAGGAATTAGAATCGGTGACCTGAGTTCAAAACCTCAACGTTTGCGTTTCACTTGCACTAATGCCCTTTGGAAAGGCATAAACCCATCTGTTTTCATCATAAGCTATTGGTAAATAATGGAGCAGACCGAGTTCTTTAGCCTTGGTCAGTCAAGTAAAAGGAAAACTCATAATTCATACTAGCTTTTGTCCGTTTAAAAAAATGAGATTATGTCATTTTCTGTCCTAAGCCAAGGGGTTGGATAAACACATATATGCTGGTCACATATGAATGACTCTTTTTCGAGCTGACCTCTTTTATGTATATTGAATTATTCTCCACTACCAAGTTACTCTGCTAGATCATATCCACATCTCTACTGCACTGACACATATGGATTGAGTAAATACATTTTCCTTAGATATTGTACCAATCTGTTTAACATTTGCAAGAGAAATTCCTAATCATTATAAACATCGTAAAATATATTTTTAGATTCGACCCAGTTACCCACCCGCTTTCCACCTGGCACTGATAGATGGTGCTGACAGTAACTATGTGACTCGTAATTTACTAAGCTTTTTGCATAGATGTAGCACAAGGCTGTATGAATAGGGCACCCGATGAGAACTGAGCTCACTGGTGAAGGTTTGTAAGTCTACATTGCTAACTATTACACCACTCGAGGTGCCCAACTATGTGATTGCTGAGTAACCCAAAACATCTAATTTAGAAATAACGGTGACTTTTATAAATGTAATTGCATTTAATTCAAGTTTACAGCTTTACTTGTTGTTTCCCGTTATTCTTTTGGTTTCTTTTGGTTTTATGATATATGAACTATTGTATTCTAATGCCAAATCCTTTTTTTACATTTATGATATATAAACTATTAGGGTTTTATAATGCCAAACCCTTTCTTACACTTATGATGTATCAACTATTTTAGTTTTTTTTGATGCCAAATCCTTTTTTTACACTTATGATATATCAAGTATTTTAGAGTTTTTAAATGCCAAATACTTTTTTTACACTTATGATATATCAAGTATTTTAGAGTTTTTAAATGCCAAATACTTTTTTTACACTTATGATATATTATCCATAGTAGGTTTTTGTGATGCCAAATCCTTTTTTAAATGTATGATATATCATCCATTGAATTTTTTTAAAGCCAAATCCTTTTTTTACATTTATGATACATCAAAAATTGTAGGTTTTTTAATGCCAAATCCTTCTTTTTTAGATTTATGATATATATTACATTGTTATTTTTTTTAAATACCAAATCCTTTTTTTACATTAATGATATATCAAATATTGTAGGTTTTTTTAATGCCAAATCCTTTTTTTCCTTTATGATATATCAAACATTGTAGTTTATTTTATGTCAAATCCTTTTTTACATTCATGATATATCAACCACAATAGGTATTTGTGATGCCAAATCCTTTTTTAATTTTTTGATATATAATTCATTGAAGTTTACTTTAAACCAAATTTGTTTTTCCACATTTATTATATATCAAACATTTTAGGTTTTTTTTAATGCCAAATTCTTTTTATACATTTATGAAAAATATATGATTTCTACACACACTTTGTAGATAAAATTTTCTAATGTATGACACTATGAGTTGGATATATGCACATACATGTATACACACGTGTGTGTGTGCACCCATACATGTGTGCGTGTGTGTGTATATATATACACCCACGCACATGTGTGTGTGTGTACACACACACCTACACACACACACACACACACACACACATATATATATATATATATAAAATGAGTTAAATTCGGCCTGGGTATCAAATTTCAAATATTAGGAAAACCCATTAACTAGATTAAGGAAATCTAGATAAGAAAATGTTTATACATATGGCCATGGACGTGTGTAAGTGTTAAGTACTTGTAGGGTACTGGTCAAAAACTTAAAAGGATCTGAATTTAATGTCCCTGTATCGGAGACGGCCAGGCTAGGAAATATTTTTATGTCCAGTTCTTTAAAGAGAGAAATGGCTTCCAAAAAAGTTATGGGTTTATTCGTGGGTGTCCCTTGGCCGGAAATAATAATGAAACATTCTGTATATATACAGGTGCGTTTGGGGTCCTAGTAGTTAGACTTAGTTTGGGTTCGAAGAAAGTTGATTTGGCCGGAACAAAGAAAAAAGGAACTGTGACATTACCAGCCGGACCCTGTTAGTTAAGATAATCTTTTGCCAGCAGAAACCCATCCTAGAACTAATTATCCACTAAGTGTTACATCCTCCCTTGGCGTTTTAACCACAATGTTGTTGTGTTTTTGTTCTTTTTCCTGTGAACCTGCCTCTCGCTCGATCCGGCAACAGATAAGTTCTCGACGTGGGGTTAGTAACATATGCAACGAGCTGCAGAGGTTGGTATTCTCACAATGACCCTGAACTCATTTTTTTCACACAGTTAAATGGTTTCTTCGATTTCTATCTATTACGAATAATTCAATTTACTATTGACCATTTGTAAGCAAACAGTTTAATTTTTCAAATATTGCTATGTATCACAAACAATTCAAGTAAACATCAGTCATTAAATAATTTTTAAGTATTGCTACGTATCACTAACAGTTCAATTAAACATCAGCCATTTGTTTACTTACAGTTAAATGACAAACAGTTCTATTTCAAACAATTCAGTTTAGCATAAGTACAGTTTTTTGTTTACACACAGTTGAATTTCAAGTAATTCACTTTAAGATAAGTACACTCTTTAAATGTCAAATAGTTATATTTGGCCCATAACCAGGACCCTATCAGGTGCTACATCTCTTAGCCAGAGTGGACCTAGGTGTGATGTCAATGAAGGGATATCCCACCGTCCCCAAAGCTTCAACTTTACTGAAGTCTCACATTAAAGTTGTTTAGTGTTATATCGAGGATACTTGTCGGGGGGGTATTTCTCTGACAGTTTTTCCCTTATGTATACTTCCCAGGTGCTTATATATATATATATATATATATATATATATATATATAAGTGTGTGTGTGTGTGTGTATGTGTGTCCAACCTCTCCACAATAAGCAAGATGTGACGCAAGGTCAAATTTTGAGTGGAGTTTAAAAAGATTCAATTAGCAATGCTGAAGAGCACAGTCTAGCATACTATTTACCCATCGGTGGAGGGAGAATAGTTGGATACATCTCTCAAATGTATTAGCGCTTTGTGAAATGTAAGCAGCTTTGTCCTGGGTTTGATCTCGGGTCACCGTGTCCATTTTCAATGAGAGTAACCATTACACCAGTTCTTCCTACTGATGATGATCATTTCAATTTTAAACCTCTCCATTGAAATAATTTCAGTCACCACCCTGTCATAGGAAGCGGTAGGAACCCCGTTGGGAAATACTGTTCGAGTTTGATATACTGATAACGTAATGTCTTGTTCACTGTATTCTTTAACGAGTGATCTCCGTTCTTCTTTACAACCTAAGCTAATTATCTTTCATTTGTTGAGTTAGGATCACTTTTTAACATTAAATAACCAAGCGGCTTCATTAAATCCGTATTCACTCTAGTGGTGGATAATAATTATCTGTTGAGACGATGACAGCAATGTACTGTCTTTTCAGAGGGTTTAGAGGCATATGTTTATTCTATGTGATGATAGGTTTCGCGAAGGACTGTATTCATCCAGAAATCATCGTACCTTCCAGCATCGGTCGCCTGACACCGGTCAGGGCATTTTAAGACAGACTCTCTAATTACGAATTCTATAACACGCTTGGTGATTATCACGAAATTGAAGCCTTTCTTAATTAACAAATCAAAATTGATATTAAGTTGAGAAATATCGGCAATGATTGATTTCTCTTTTATACAAAATCTTTATTACTGAGATATGATAAAATTGTTATGCTGCTGTCCCGGTGCTGAGGCTTAGAATATGTTCTATCTCCTCAGAGAGGGTAAAAAACAAGATGAATGTCTTTGAAACTACCATAAACTCTATCAGAGTGAGAAGCTCCAGTTATAGACATCTACAGGGTGCGGACGCAAAATTAGGAATCTTCTAGTATAATAACAAATTACTCTATTATAAAACAGGATTAATTTTATCTGTCTGAATTTTTGAGATGAGGTGGTATGTGTATCATTTTGGTTTTGATTTTTTTCACTGTTGTTCTTATTTTTATTGTCTTTAGTTGAAACACAATGTTTCGGCCGCAATATCCTCTGACCTTCCTCGGTTATCTCTTGTTTATCGAAGCGTAGGAATGATTCAACCTGGGCAATCATTTTGAAAGTTTAACTGTTGATCAAACAAGGCGTTCAAGAAACTATGAAGATCTTATTCAATCCGAGAAAAATCACGAGAAACGTCATGAGAGGAATTAAAATCGTAAAATCCAATGGCATCAGTTATTCTTGATATTTTTTAATTAATTTACTTTAAAAACAATTTGCTTTGGTCTTTTAATTATTGGTTCCCAGATTGTGTCCATTTCAATACTTGTTCTATTCAAGAAGTCAATATGGGTCACCATATGTGGCCCTTCTTAGAGACGTCTTCTTTTTCAATGTTCTTCCCTATCGATTATTTTAATTTTATCCCACAACGGTAGATGGTTTCCCCCTTCTATTCCATGTATAATCAGCCATACCGACGTTCCTATTTTCCCTCGAATTACTGCTTTTCGATGATCCTGTAGTCTTAATTTCAGAGGACGCCGTGTCTTACCTTCGTGTATTTTACCAAAAATAAAAAACGAAATTAGAAAATTGACAAAAAACGGTAAATTTACTCAGTATGGCCACTGTTTTTACAATTATTGTTTCAACACGCCTTCGAAACCCTTTGCATGACTTTAAAATAAGTTCGTCAGACACTTTATTCCATTCCTACTCAATAGCAGTCTTAAGCAAACCAATAGTTGGATAGGAAGCTTCATTTATTTTGTTTTTTAAAACACCCCATATAGTGAAATCAAGGGAGTCAGGATCTGGCCTTAAATCTTGTCTGATTCATAGTTTTCTCGTGGACTTTCAGCTCATTATCGTGTTTTCTTATTGACTTTAGAGGGTTGTTCTTAATTGCCGTAGAGAGAACTTTTAAAAAGCTTTCTTTTCGTTTTTGGTTCAATCCTCCACTCTCTCTTTCGCTTAAAAAGCTCTTTTTCTTTTAAAAAAATTGTTCTTTGCTCGGTATATGGAAGACAATGAAATGTCTTGGTTCCGGCGTTAATCAAATCATAGATTCTTTGTTGCTTCTTTTCTTGCCCACTCATATTGGTCTGAATTTCACTTTTTTTTAAAAAAAGCGCTTGAATAATAGAGCTAATCATAAAAATTGAGATCTATCACGTTTTTTTTTTCAAAAATTGAAATAGTCAGACTAAAAAAAAAGAATTTTAAAAACTATTCCATATTTCTTACTTGGACTCTCTGTAATAAATGCATGAATCTAATCCACTCTATTCCATATTTTGCTTTTGCACACTGTAGGGACGGTCCAGTATCCATTCATCGTTATTAAACCCAGGTCCAATCTATCTTGCAGTGTTAATACGTCTAACGGTCCCATCTATAGGTCAAATCTGTAACAAAATTATTTTTATCAAATACGTGAAAATATGACTATGTGCAAACAAATAACAATAATTAAATAGAATTAATAATGTTAGGAATATTTGAATTCATTTACTTGTGTGAAAGTTATTTATTTTATTAACATTTGATTGAAGCTATAATTGTTTATAAAAGATCATTAATGATTGTTAGTTATATCTATTATTACTTGCAAGTTATTTGTATTTGAAAAGAATACTTGAAAGATTATAAACGAGTATCAGTAAATGATTATTATCCCGTAGTAATATAATTGTGTATACATCATTAATATGAGAGTGGATATTGCTCCGGATGTTGAGTTTCTTGTTCTGGAGATATATAAAGTGTGCTGTACCTCTTCATTAGCATTACTCTACATGTAACATATACATATGCATAGAAATCCTGAAACACGAACGACTTTCTTTTTTTCAGGTACAAAACCTTTATTAACTTCTTGAGTTTAGGTTTTCGACACGAGGAGAGAGAGACACAACTTTTACAAAGTTGACTGTTCCATCTGACCCAACAAACACGAAGCGCATCCCGTAGGCCACAAATGGATTGGCCTCGCCCAGGTCCGAATATCAAATCACCACGCCCAGAGTCGAATCTCAACTAGCCTCGCCCAGAGACAAATCTTAACTCACTGACCCAACAAACGCGCGCGAATCCCGTAGCCCACAAACTGGACTCGCCTCGCCCACGTTCAAATCTCAACTAACGTCTCTTTTAAAAATCACCAAAATTCCCAGCTCATCGCCTCCGGGCATGACGTTATTCACACTCCAGTCCCATTTTTCTATCTGGGGTTTTTATTATGACATTTGTGATTGTCACATCCTCCGTGCACGAGCGTGAAAACCTGCACAAATAACAGAACAGTTCTAAGCCCAACCAAACCGAATGATATGATATAATAAACGAAAATGATTAAATAAAAAAATCATTCCGTAATTATATAACATCAGGTCTACTAATATCTGTGTTGTACTTATCGTTAGAGTCCCATCTAAGGGTCAACTAGATAAGTTTAAAAATTCGTCTTCGGTAGAAATGTTTTATATATAAATGTAAAGCATTTGGATTAAGAAGAGTTAATCTAAAAACAATGTGACAATACTCCCGCTAGCTGACCCCTCCACTATCTCAATCTCCTAAACCAACTCATGGCCATCTGATCGTCTTGTGGTTTCCCTCATCTCCGGCCAGGGTTATTTCACATTTCTTAACAAATACACAAAACACAGCATACACAATCAAGAGGTGGAAAAAAAGAAGAACAAACAAGCACAGACTTGGGTTAGCTCTGAGAGGAAGAAGGGAGAAGATTGTAACACTTTTGTGTAGCTTTCTGTGCATCTGTTGGCTATCGCGAGCATATATCCAATCGAAGTTCCCTCACAGCTACCAGGAACGCTTACTCTTCCTCTCACATTGGCCAAACTGCTTCTGGGTCCACAAGTCCTAGTTCGTCGCTGAGCAGTCGCCTCACTCTGACTTTTGTTGACTGCTTTCTCCTGCTGACTGCCTTCTTCTGTTCACTGAACTGGGACATTGCTTTCCTTCGTCTTCTTCCGGTCTCGTTGGATGTCTTGCGCGCAAGCCCTTTGTGTGAGTATCCCGCCAAAAAAGACAAAGGAATACTCTGACTGGCACTCACCCACACCCACTGAAACGAATGCTACCTATCATGCCTCAACAAGGCGGAGTCCTGTTAGCGTAACGACTGAAGTGCTGGACTGCGGTTTCGATGTAAATCAGTTCGCACCCCTGTTGTGCTGTTACGTTTACTTTCGAACTAGTACCTTGCAGAAAACATAAAACCCCTAATTCTTCTAGCTATCGGTTAACTCGTACCACCGCTGTTATTCTACAATGAAAGCATTGGCATTAAATAACCCACGAAAGTTGATATACCATTAAACAAGAAAGATCAACCGAAAGATAAGGGCGGTTCATAATTTCCTACATAGTTATCAACACAGAGTTGCAAAGTCCCTACAACTGGTTGTACTTATATGTACTTGTCTAATATTTACTAAACTAATATGTACTAAACTAATATGTACTAGACGTGGTAGTAATGAAAATTTTTAGTTATTTAACCAAATCACTATGGAGATTGGATATGGCAGAAGGGTGAATTAATGCGTGGAAATAATAAAACCAGCTCTTATCAATTTCAGGTGATGGGAGCTGGGTGGTAAGTGGCTCTCAGAAACATGAGTTGTTAATGGTATTGTGACGGTAAATTGACTAAAATCCCAAAACGGGACTTTATTTTCGCACGTGTGAAGACGGGTCAGGTTGGCACTTGATCCCCTATAGAATATGTCCTCGTTCAGAGTTTTTCTCTCAGGCATATAAGACCTGGCATATTACGTGCGGGATTAATTTAGGGCCAGACCGACCGCCGCTGGCAAGGGGTTCCAAATTTCACACTATCCACACACCCACCAGGCCGCTTTCCTTCCTTCCCCTAGACAATGGAAGATATGAGCCTATAGGTTTTAGTCATAATAATATTATTTTGTAGTAGTCGGCAACTCCGGTTTCCCGTGTGATATTTTAAAGGAATTAATAGGACAATTCTAGCAAGATAACATAAGGCGAATAGAAGCAGAAAAAGAAGCATGAGGTAACAAATTCGTAGAAGACACGGTAAAGAACAACTTCGACCACGTGGTAACATAAAAATACATGAATCCTTTACTACAATTATATACACTTTCAAAGTGTCAAAACATATAATAATTGAACAGTCCATGAACACAAATGTCCTTCTTTTCTTTCCTGTTCTTTCGTGTTTCTTCAAATTGAGAGAGAGAGAGAGAGAGAGAGAGAGAGAGAGAGAGAGAGAGGATGGTATATAAAATTTTGGGTATAAAAGAGAAATAGCCTCAAATTTACTTATCTTATTTTTCGACGGGGTTCCACTGGAGAATCTTTCTTCTTTTACAGGCTAATAGACTTTATGCTATTTTTAATACTGGCTTGAAGAACTTGGGTCCATCGTGTCCAAGATATGTTTTTGTCTTCTTCACCCGGAGTGAATGGCTATGGGTCTGTCTGCCACGAGCCCCTTCCAATAACTAACATTTCTTCTCATTTTTTTCGCCGACGGGGAGAAGGGTGCCACTTCCGTTTTAGGGCCCCAGCCAATCATTTGGCTTCTACCTTCTTCCCCCCTGGTCAGGCGATTTTGTTAGGGCTACTAGATGTCACCCAAGTCAGGTTACTGTTAATTCAAACATCAGTCATCCCACTTCCATCGTCTCAGTCGGATATCACGTGACAGTATCCAACAAACCACCTGGAACGAATGCCATCCGATATCGTTGGACAGCAGTCGTACGAATAGTATTACGAAACAGTGAGAAAGTAAATAGTATTTCTTTCGAAAGAATGGTAAGAATTTAACATCCTTGTATTTCTCACAAAGGAACTCCTTCAGCGTTGTCACATACGACTAGTATTTTGGTGATGGATGAGAGTCTGACTGGATGCAGAAAATTCAACTTAAACCGTAACTTGCAGTTAAATTGTTTAAAGTATTTTTCTGAAATACAAATAACTTAATTTACTAACAGTCATTTTTCGAGTCAGATTTTAAGGGTTTTAAAGTATAGTGAATAATTCAACAGCTCTATTTGACTTATAGATGGAAAACTAACATGTACTACCAATGTGATTTATAGTGAACCAGGGAGTAATGGCAATGAAGGGGTATTCCACTGTCCCCAATGCTTCCTAAAAGGAACCTCATTATCAGATGGTTTTGAAAATCAAAGTTCTGATTTCTTTCGAAATTATGTCTGACTAAACTGTCATTAACGTTTTTTTTAAATCTCTTATGTAATCATAAATTTGTTTTTTAAGTTCACGAGAAGTTTCAACAACACATAATCACAATCAAGACATGAGATATCATAAACTCCGACTAGGGATTCGATATGTTTTTGATATCAATAAAATTCCTTATTGTGCTGGAAGAGTTAGTGACTGTTTAAATTCTAAGGTTGTTTGAGTTTTTTCGATGCTACTTTTGACTGAATTTTCATATATATCACAATAGTCATCCACAGACAGATCTGTTTCGTTCTATCAGAACTCATCAGTGTGGCTAGACATATTAGCTTCCCGTAGCTGGGATCGAAACCAGGTTGACTCAAACGCCAAGCCAAAGCTTCTAACCACTCAGCCACGAGAAGATATTAGCTGCGAAGTAAATTTTAAACGGTTATGAATCACAATTACTATTGTTTACATACATCCGTTCAAACGGTTGCCGAGACCTCAATTCATCTACGAAGAGGCTTGCCATAAACGCTAATGGCAACACGATTACTTCTTCGCCAGAGAACTCAACCCAATGGGGGTGAGGGAGTATATATATATATATATATATATTGTTGGTCCAAATGAATTGGACAACTAAGAGAGTTGTATTTTTAAAGAATTATTTACATATGTGGCACAAGGCTATATGAATGAAACACCTAATGAGACTCGAATTCACCCATATATATATATATATACACACACATTGAACTCATTTCAATATCTATCTATCTATCTATCTATCTATCTATCTATCTAGTGCATGTATATTATATATCTTGAATATTTTCATAATTTTTAGAAAGTTGTAAGCAAGTATGTTAAAAATAGTAATCGATCCATCTGAATTAGGGTTTAGAGGAACGGCAAAGGGATTTCTCAGTTTCAGGTTGGATATGACTGAGAAGCAGAGATTTAAAAAAATCATATATATATATATATATATATATATATATATATATATATATAATAGCCGTAAGGGTTATATCTCCGTAGTTCTTAGTGATTCCGAGGTCGCCTATCTTGGTGAATTAGAGAATGCACCTACATCTCAATTTCACTTTGTTTTGCTTCTGTATAATAAAAGTAGTATGCCAACAAAGTCTCTTGTCTTCATTACTTTAAGAGATTTTCCAAGCAGCTTTTCTGGTTTTTGGATTTTCTAATTGTGTTGTCAGTGTCTATATTTGATGCCTTGTTTGTCATGAATAATTTTTCTGTTGGAAAATCAAGGACAAACTCATAAGCGACATTCTCCTATGGATTTCTATTCATCAGCTCTGTGTGGACACTGAGTGCTGTCTAGACGATTTACCAGATGAGACGACTGACTGAGAGTGCTTGAGAGAGAGAGAGAGAGAGAGAGAGAGAGAGTGAGAGAATCAATGAAATGTGTGCTGTTGACATACCTTGATGATGATGGAAGGAGAATCATTGATTCTTTTAGCTCGTTAACCACGACAGCTCCTTGAATCTCCTTTAAAAAAGAAAAGTCTAGCTTATATTTGCCACAAAGTTACAATTGAGAATCGAACTCACCAAATCGTATTAACGGCTCTGCATAACTAACTTTCTAATTATGATACCACGAATATTCGCTTGTTAGTAAAGGTTACATCCTGTCACTTCGGGGATGAAGTAACACAAAATCAATTTTCCTAGCAGAAGTTTTCAAGACGATTTCGGCCATTTCATTTTGTTCAGCATCCAGTCAAAAGTGATCCTCAAAGAAGCAGCAAGTCAACCAGAAACTGCTGTAAGCTACAACGGTACACAATCAATATGCATAAATAGTTCTTATCTCACTGCCGATACTTCATCTGCTATATGTCAGTCTTAGTAACGGCATAAGTCTCTGTCTGAGATTGTATCAGTGTCACGATTAAAATACCTCAGAATACAGGATTCCTTTTTAAGCGACATCAGATACAATTTTTAACAAGTTAAAATGCGTTACAACCCACCAGTATATCAATTACTTTTTGTTAGTGCGAATGGATCTCTCTCTAAGGTGGGTCTTACTCGAAAAAATATAGCACGATCCACGTTTTGGTAAAAATCGCTTTGAACGTGTTAAACGGTTTTTAAATTTCAACTTACAAAAAACCTGTCGCAGCTTGACGTTTATCCTGTGGCCTTTGACGTCATCATTAGATCTTATACCATCGAATCAACACATCATTGTTGAGTTCATATAAACTGACTCGAAAGCTTTTAAAAGCAACAAAGAATTATGTCTTCTTCTATTCTCAATGTAATAACGATAGATATTTTTCTCAGTTCTAATTTGCCCAGTCAGCTGGGCTACAGAATACACTGACTGCTTTTCAGCAGAAGGGAAATGACTACCACCAATGAGTATCCTGGATATGACACTCAACAATCTTTTGGTGAGGTTCCTGTAATAATGGAGCTTTGGGGAATGCAGAGTATCCCTTCATTGCAATCGCTCTCGGATCCACTCAGACCCAGAATGGAAGCACCTGATAGGGTCCTCTCTATGGGTCAAACAGAACTAAACTGTGTGCTTATGCTAAACTGTATTCTTTGAAATAGAACTGTTTTTGTATGGTAAACTACAGTGTTTGAAATAGAACAGTTTTTTAGCATTGAAACAATACTTATGCTGAACTGAATTGTTTAAAATGTAACTTTTTTGTTTAACTAAACTGAATTGTTTGAAATAGAACTGTTTTTGACATTAAAACTGTGTACATATGCTAAAAGAATTGTTTGAAATATAACTGATTTTGACATTTAGACTATATACTCATACCAAACTTAATTATTTGAAATAAAAACGGTTTTTATGTATAAAATCGATTCGACATTAGATAACCAACAAGGCTTGATGTGCCATAAAACTAAATCAAAATAAACCAAACTTTGTTCTAATGCTCCTTCTTTCCTAATTAGAAGCGCTAATTAGATCTTAACAAGTGAATAATAATAATAATAATAATAATAATAATAATAATAATAATAATAAACACGAACGAGGATTGATTACAGCCATCAGAAACGATACTGACAACATGATAGACGATAGAATGACAATAACTAGGAAACAAAAATGGGAAAAAACAACTCTATGGTCACTTTAAACGACTAACAAACACTATCACACACAAGAAAACATGGACCTGGCTAAGAAAAGGAAACTTTAAGAGAGAAACAGAATCTCTCCTCATAGCAGCATAGGGTAACGCCATAAGAAACAGTCATATCAAAGCGAGAATTGATAAGACTCAACAAAATAGCAAATGTAGGCTCTGCGGTGACAGAGACGAAACGATCAATCACATAATTAGCGAATGTAGCAAATTAGCACTGAAGGAGTATAAGACAAGACACAACTGGGTGGGCAAGGTGATCCACTGGGAAATGTGCAAGGAATTTAAATTTGACCTCAGCAACAAATGGTATATTCACAACTCAGAACTCATAACAATCAACAACAAAAAAAAAAAAAGAGAATTTGCAAATTTTTCAACTTTGCAGTTCCGGCTGACCACTGAATAAAACTGAAAGAATGTGAAAAAAAGGATAAGTACATTGATCTTGCTAAAGAATTAAAAAAAACTACGGAACATGTAAGTGACGATTGTACCAATTGTGATTGGTTTCTTGGCACTGTAGCTAAAGGATTATTTAAGGGCCAGGAGATCTTGGATGTTGGCGGATGAGTGGAGACTATCCAAATGACAGCATTATTAAGAACGGCCAGAATACTGAGAAGAGTCCTGGAGACTTGAGGAGACTTGCTGTCACTCAAACTCCAGTAAAAAACCATCAGCTGGTGCTGATGTGAAAAACTCTACTGGAATAAATAATAATAATAATTTCTAACCGTTAGCCCTATGACCAGTTAAACATGACTAAAAGTCGACTCGACCCTGAGGCTTAGCATATGCTGAATGTGTCCCCCCTACAGAAGGGTAAAACGTTGTATCCCTTAAAAAAAGGATTTGTGGTTCGTACTGAAAACACCCCATTTAGAATCATAGGCACTGACACTGTCAAATATAAAATTTCAAATTGTTGTGTTTTGACCTTTTGACCCGGCCAAAAATGCCATTCCAAGGTGATGCACCGGAAGGAGGTGACACATTCTAATGGCAGTTATGAGAGGAAATCGTGTGGGCGGAAATTGGCTGATGAAATGGGACGAGCTAAAAAATTCCCATGGTACATTCATAGACTGATGCACCGAAAGAGAGTGACCTCTGAACTGCATGACAGTTATTTCCGCTTGATGACGATTAAACATTCGATTTCAAAGATCGAGTGGGCGTCGAACGATAACATAATTCAGTTGAGTTCGACGAGCCAGCTGAGTTGCAGACAAGATGTGGTAGGGAAAGCCACACCAGGCCGAAGGGGCTTGGGGCCCTGATGAGTTGAGGTCCGGAGAAGATGCTGATAAGATGCAATAAAGAAAGCCAGCACCCTGCAGAGTGGACCCCAGGGCTCGGGTTGAGCATCAGAAGAACGAGAAAGACACAACGTGACGGTCATAACAGTGGGGTCAAAATATTACAGTTTATGTTCGGTCTCCAGCTCCCTCTCACATGCAAACCTTGAACAACCCTTTCGAACCCTTACAAATAAAGTGAGAGGTAAATATTTTGTTAAAGAAGTCTTCCTGCGTCGTTTATTACTGCGTCTGTCTTTATTATTGTGTCGTTATGATGCTGCATGAACATGTAGATGACGCTATAACAAAATGATCCCGAAAGCCGACCTACCCTGTTGGTGGCACTTAGAATGCACTATATCTCCTGCAGAAGGTAAGACCCCAACAAAATAAAAGGAAGCAACCCTGGTATAACACTAAAGTTCTTCTGATGGTAAGACAATAGATCTGAAGTTTTGGTTGAATGTGGAGTTCAATTTCATGGCTATTATTTCCAGGTCCACGCAAGCTAAGTGGTAGTACCTTATCGAATCCTTTCTACAGGTCGAATAGATCTCATTAAAAATTACACACTATTGGATGGTGAGCAAAAAAGTAAATAAATAAATAAATAAAGAAAGAAAGACAGAAAGAAAGAAAATAAAGAAAGAAAATAAAATAAACGAATAATATAAATAAATGAATAAAAAATAAATAAAATAAATAAATAAAATAGAATAAATAGATGAATAAAGAAAATAAATAAATATATAAATAAAATAAATGAATAAGTAAAATAAAAAATAAACAAATGAACAAATAAAAGAAATAAGTAAATAAATAAAATATATAAACAAATGATTAAATAAAATAAAGGAATAAACAAATAAATAAAGAAAGAAAATAAAATACTTTAAAATGAATAGATAGATAAAATGAATTGAATAAAATAAACAAACAAATAAGTTATTAAATAAATAAATAAATAAATAAATAAGCAAAAAAATGAATAAGTAAATTAAACCAATAAATAAATGAATGAATGAAATAAATAAATAAATAAATAAATAAATAAATAAAATAAACAAATAAATAAAATGAATAAATAGATAAAATAGATAAATAAATAAACAAATTAATTAATTGATAAAATGAATAAATAAAATAAATAAACAAAAATAAATTAATAAAATAAATAAATAAATAAAATAAAGAAAGAAAGTAATAAAGAAAATAAACAATAAATAAATAAATAAAATAAACAAAAATAAATAAATAAAATAAATAATATATGAAATAAACAAATAAATGAAATAAATAAATAAAATGATTAAATAAATAGAATAAATAAATAAATAAATAAATGAATGAAATAAATGAAAAAATAAATAAAATAAATAAATAAATGAAAAGAATTTTGTGAAACAACAAGGTAAAAAATGTAAATGTAAATCTACAATGATCACAATTTCCCAACCTTGAGGCAAAAAACATCAAAAAAAATATTACTAGACAATTTGACATGCCATCAAAATCAGTCAATCAAACATTCAGTCAATCAATAAATCGTTTATCAAAGTAGAACTTTGAAAACTTTACTGCAGCACCTCTGAAAATCCTGTTTTAAAAAATCAATTGCAAATTCCATTGTCAATCAAAAAAGAGGGGGGTGTTCAAAAACTAAAACTCCCAGTTTATTTCCACAAAAACTACAATAGACATTTTATGCAGATAAATAAAAAAAAATTTTTTAAAGAAAACAAATGATAAAATACAGAAAGAAAAAAAAATAAAATGCTGAGATAAAAAATAAGAACACAAATTTAATACAAAAATGGAAAATATAAAAAATAAGATATGGAAAAAAGACAAAAATAAAACAGAAAAAAAAATACGCCAATGAGAAATAAAGGCAAAAGAATTCGTGAATAAATCATAAAATAAATAATAAAATCTAGAAATAAGTAAGAAAACAAAAATAAATTGCGGAAATAGAAAAAAAAAAGCAAATACTAAAATACAGAAATAAAAATAAAAACAAAGATAAGATACTGAAATACAATAAATAAATAAAAATAAATAAATAAATAGAATATGGAAATAGAAAAAAAAAACAAATACAATAAAAAATTCACAAAATGAAAATACGAAAATAAAAATAAAAATAAATAATAAAAATATGAAAATAAAAACTAAAAACAAATTATAAATAACATGAGAACAAAAAACATAAACAAATAATGAAATAGGAAAAAAAAATGCAAATATATCCCAAAATTTCATTTTTTCTAAAGTTTTATTTTCACTACCAAAAAGAACAGGACCAACATTCGTTTGTAGACCTTTCGAAAAGAGCCGTCAATACAACATAATTTGTATAATATTATTTCAAGGGATGAATAAGAAAGTCTTAGTGAGAAGCCCACATAGCAATATAAAAATATTATTAAAAAAGTCTATTAAGATTATTAAAAACCAAATCAATAGATCTAAAGAAAAACAATGGTTTCGTTCTAAAAAGAAAGGTAAAAAGCGAACTCTATCGAGCAGAAAGTATTAATAAAGCAGACTACGCAGATGATCTAGTACTTATTGCGAATTCACCTGCTTAAGCCAAAACCCCGCTGCATACACCAGAGAAAGCTGCAAGAGGCATCAATTTCTGCGTGATTTCAGATGAAAATTAGTTTGTTTTTATCAAAAGCCTCATTTAATGACAAATGTTTGAAATTAGTCAGCCAGTTCACATACCACGGTAGCAATCTACTGAAAGCGATTTCATCATGCAAATAGGTAAAACATAGACTTCTATTAATGGGTTAACATCCGCATAGAAGTCTAAGCTCTCTGATAAAATTAAACGGAAATCTTCAAATCAGAATCTGTGTCATTAGTATGGCATCACCTCTTGAAATTTAACGAAACGCCTGGAGAAAAAGCACAAAGGAAACTACACAAAAATGTTGCTGGCTGGTTTAGCAAATCCTCGGGGCAGTACCCTACAAAATAGTAGTTCTACGACTAATCACCTCCCATCTCACAAACAGTTGAAGTACGATGAACGAAACATGCTGGACAATGTTGAAGAGGCAATGACGAACACATAGCGGTTTCTAGGGACTTGACAGCATGGACCTACGAGTATACTACCACTATTTATCAAATCGGAGAGGAGGCTGGTGCCGTTTAAAGGCATTTCAAAGGGCAACAGATGATAGGGATGGGTGTTGAGAGAGAATAGAACGAATATTTGTTAGGATACTTCAACCGGTTCCGACTCTGAATTGACAGAATTATGGAAGAAAGACTGCATCCTTCCCTTCCTCAAGAAAGGTGACCCAGGAATCACTATGAAATACAGTAACATAAATCCTTACAACTGTAGCTGCTTAGTTTTGAAATGTCCTGGTTCTCATATCCGACCCAAAATTGAGAAAATTCTTAGGAAAAATCAAAACGGCTCTCGAAGGAATCGTTCCATGATCCAATAAATTCTGATAAACCGTAGAATCATTGAAGAAGTACACGCAAAGAATCAGGAGGAAACACTACTGCGCGCAGATTTCTCCAAGTCATTCTACACGTAGAGGAAGGATGGAGTAAAATCTACTTGCATATGGTCTTTACAAAGAAACTGTTACAGCTCGAATGATGTAAGACGAAAATATGCTAAGCTCTTCTAACGAATTGAGCAAAATGTAAACAAACGAAAGCTAATACAATTGCGTTCTTGAGCTGACGTAGGTCGTCAAAATGGCTGAGTGGTTAGGCTGATTTCGAGCCCAGCTTGAAGAGTCCTGCGTGTCAAGCCACACTTAAGAGTTGTGATACAACGAAACGCACGCTCCCCTCCCGGGGGTTGAGCTCTCTTTCTGGTCCTTTATTCATGGACATACTTATCTCTGGGGTTTCCCATATAGCGAATGCACTCGGCTGGGTTTCGCCTTCTTCATCCTCAGTTACTCTTTACGTGTCAATATCTTCTGGCTTACTAATTCCACCCTTTTCCTCCTTTTCTCCGTCCCACTCTGTTTAGAACTTTCCCAATCATCAACTACAGCCAATTTTAAATAATCGGCATCCACTCTATTCCGATATCTCACGGGAGCAATTATCTCTTCTTCATTCACTTCCACCTTTCCTGTTCTACTAAATTTTCCTTCCCCAGTCCATACTCTGTCAATACTTCTTAAGGGAAAGGCATAGCCCACTTCCTCCCCTCAGGACATTAACCGTCGTATTTCCATTATTGACAATCAAAATGTGTTGGGAACTTTCACCCCTAATCACAGCCTCGCATAGCTTCACTTCTTTTACATCCACTTTATACTTCTCAACGGGGGTCACCTGATAGAGTCTCCTTTCAAACCCCCATCCAGTGGGCACCGCTCCCACATACGTTACTGCAGTGTGGGGGTCTCTTTTTGTCCTCCCTATTTCCCTTTTGAGTGCCTACAACACATGGTCTTATGGCCCTTCTCTCTGTATCTCTCACACTTTAGCCGCAGAATAACTCCCCACCAGATCGAGCTATCTTTTGAGATGTGGTCTTCATACCCACACCTCCAGCAACATACCAGCCTGTACCTCCCTGGGGTGTCCTCGTGGTGTAATGGTTAAAGCGATGAACTGCGGAATCGTAGTACGCGAGTTCGTACTCCAGTCGCGCTATTATGTTCACTTTCGGGCAAATACACTTGGGAAAGGTATGAACCCCCTTATTCTCCCTCCAGCTATGGGTAAATAGTAGGACGGACTAGGTTCTTCAGCCTTGGTGAGGCAACTAGTCTAGGAGAAGGAAAACTCTGAATTCAAACCTGTTAAACTCCGCTTAAAAATTGACCTTGTGTCTTATCCTGCCCGAGCGGAGGGGTTGGTAAATAGTACCTCCCTGGGGTGGGTGGGAATAATCTGTGCCTCGTCGACTATTCTATTCTCCCCGGGGTCTGCTTCTTTTTACCAATCCACTGTGTCCTCCCTCATAAATTTCTATCCCCCCCTGGCTCTTGCTACATCACTCCGCCTCTGAGCTCCCTTCGAGTTCTTACCCTAACTCTAACCCTAACCTCTTCTCATTCTTTCCCAGATCCTCTCACTCTCCTGAGCCAGGAATATGTGCCCTTTATCACGTCTGTCCTCATTTTTCCTCCCCGGAGTGCCTTTACATTAATCTTATTTAATTGGGCCTTGATGACCCCTCCCTCCCTCTCTATCTCTAAGTCATCAAGGTAAGCCAAGGCTACCAGCGTACTCAATCGCTCCCCTAAATCCGTAACATCATCCCCCTCTAGCTACTTCAATCTCATAAGGGGCTGTTCGCTTACTAGGGCTCTCTTTAACTCCTCTCAAGTTATCCAGAGAGGAGTCTGTTCACATAGGCCCCCGATAAATTTTGATGCTGGCTCCGCTGACCTGTCCCATGCCAGCAGTTTTAATTCTTCATCCGATAGCCCTAATATTAAGCACTTCTTCCACATGGCTTCTAACCGGTCTTGCAGAGACGAGAGGTCTCCCTTGAAAACTTATAGGTTCTGCAACCTCCCATCAGTCTCTGAAACCTCTCTGTACTGCTTAATCTCTCCCCAGCTTGGGATCGTTCACTCCTGACCCAAACTTCTCACACTGTATCTCCACTCTCGATTATTGTCCATTTTTCTTTCTCCAAACTCAGGTAACTCGCACTCAACCCCTACCGGCTAGACACGGCTATCGGACAGGGAAAGGGGAAAAAGTGTTCTCACCTAGCTGTCTCACTGTTCTTTTTCGTCTCTTGTTTGCGTATACTGGTGTACCAAGCGCTCTCCTGGGTCCTTCTGGTTTGATTAACGTTCTTCGGTTTCATTGCTCGCTTCGGGTCGTTTCCTGCATCCAACTGATGTCAGGTCGTGGAGTTCACTCGGGATCTATCCTGATCGGTACGGCACAAAATAAATGTCACCCGTGGAGTTCACTGAGGGTCATCCTGTTCATGGTACCAAATAAATATCACCGAGCCACTCACTTGACCACTTGACGTCTGACCTTCCCATGTGGGAGATCAAATCTCAACTGAATCAGTCGTCTGCCAACACTGTAAATTTTTAGATCCAGAAAACTGGATCCAGTGTTTACCCTGAAAGCCGAAATAATCGGACTGGCTGATCATTCACAATAAAAAATAAAAAAGTTGAAGTCTAGAGAATGAAAAAAAAAACAAAAAACGGAGAGTTGAATAATAAAAAAAAATGTTTTAGTCAGAAAAAAAAAACGATTACGAAATAATTGTTGTTATATAGATGTTTCATTCCCCGTAAATACGAAACAGAATGTCTCGGAATCTAGCCTCTATCTTGCAGCGATCAGTCTAAGTCCACGGTCAGTCTTCTCACTTAGACTCTCAAAGTATTATCAATGCGTTACGTTAATTCTTATCTTCAAATTGTTGAAACAACGGAGATGTCAGAGGATCTGGTTATCTCCGAGTCTGGTATTAGGCTCTTTCTACAGGAGTTCTTCCAGCTTCGAGTTAACTCCCCAACAGTCGGTCACCGCACGCCTGTTTTTCGGCAAAAAAACAGTTTATATAATTGTTTCTTCTATTTCCAAGTGTGAGTATTTCATTAACGGTCTTTAATTAATTTTCAACAAATTAATTTCATTCACTGTTGTTCTCTGCAACCCCAACAGTGAATCTCTGTGCCTGGCACCAGAGGGGGGGGTGACCCTATACAACTTCTGTTCTGACTGCTACAATAGGGTTTTGGTTCCCTCTCTCACATCACGTTTCTCTCCATCCTTCTCAATTCAGAGGACGGGATTCATACGTCATAAGACTACTTGTAATAAAAAGTTTCCGCTTCTGAAAGTTTGATTTTTTTCCCCAGGGTAATCGGCTCTCACGAGGCTGACCCCGTCCGTAACCTAATTTCCTATTCATCGTTATTTTGATTGGTAATCTCTCCGACTTCAACTTTCCTTCCCTCCTCTGTCCCCCCCTCTCTCTCTCTCTGCTCAGAAAAATCAATTTTATATGTTTTTGTATTTTTTTCTGGTAGCCAAAAATTAAACCATATTTTTCGCTCCCTTCCCATTGTTACAATATATTGCATCACTCTTTAAAATAAACCAAATTACTGATTTTAATCTTCTAAAATCTGCACTGCTCACTGTTCCCTGCTTTATAAAAATAAACTTTGACTTTTTAGGAAAACATTCCACTTCTATTTTCCATTCATTTCGAATAATAAAAATATTTCTTCTCGATTTTTCAGCGTACTGCCCCAATCCTCAAAATTTTACGCCGAATATATTTTCTACTGGGCTAGATGCAGCAGCCCCAATTATCTCTGCTACACATATCTGTTATAATTCCTGAGCTGACGTATGTAGCCGAAATGGCAGAGCAGTTAAATAATGTGTCTGGCGTAAATTTAGTGGAGTTTCGATCCCAGCTTGAAGCATCCTGCATGTCTAACTACACTGGAGCGTTTTGATACAACGAAACATACTTTCTGTGGATGACAATATATATATATATATACTGTACAGTTGGCGTTGCATATGCATTAGTCTTATTAAAAATGTCATATAATTATATATATCGGGTGTCTCTATATACATAGGTCCCATGTGAATGCTAATTATAATGTGATCTTTTTTTTTATTTCTGACTTGAAAATAGAATGCTATAACAACTCTTAGTCATTGACCACAGTTGTAATATAATTGCCTAGGGATTTCGTTTTATATATCTTGCCTTTCGGTTTAGTTAGGCTGAGAACATTTCGCTTAGCGCATGGGTTTTTAGGTGGAACATTAACGCAAGTGTTCACATGCGCGCAGAGAGGATTTGTCATTCAGAGATGTCAAAATAAAAATCCCAGATAGGAATTGGGAACAGGGTATTTGCGTGACGTCACGCACCGGAAGCGTGGGCTGAGATTTGAGAAAAAGCAGTAGTCGAGTACACGCCTCGGAAGAAGAAGAAGGTTGACTTTCAGAGCTGGGTGAAGCCAGGCGTCACGCGTTGGTTGGGTTAAGAGCTGACTATGTAAAAGCAGTCACCATAGAAATATTGTCTCTCTCTCATGTCGAAAAACCTTTAAACTCAAAAAGGTGAATAAAAGTTCTGTACCTGAACCAATTTCGTGTTTTTAGATTCCCTATGTCTATTTCACATATCTGTATCATGGGTATGTTACACAATGCCTTAGAAAAGAAAGGAAAAATATTTTGCGTCACTACTTATTTGGAGACAAAATAATTCAAAACTGTGCCAGTAAAAATTCGAAGTAAGTTTAACTTTTACAATTATCCCCAGAAAAGCCAAATTTATGGTTGGTTACAAAAATTTCAAGCCACGGGGTTCAGAAAACAACCACGACAAGATGGCAGAAAATCCCAGATTTGGCAGAAGGTCAACTGCAGGATTTACTGACAATTTGGCTGCGGTTAGAGATTCAGTCGGAGGGAGTCCGAAAATGTGTCAAGAACTTGGTATTTCACCTGAATCGTTGCAAATAATCTAAAAAACGGATATTCAGCTGTACCTATAAAGAATCCAGATCAAGCATAAAGTCTCACCAGCTGACATGGAGTTTCTTGTCTCAGTAAGGAATCATTATCATATCAAATGTGTTGCCTCTCTTTTGAGGTACCCTATATATCCAGAGTGAAAGATAAATATATATATATATATATATATATATATATATATATAGAGAGAGAGAGAGAGAGAGAGAGATAGAGAGAGAATTTTATAAATAATTTGTATTTGAAAATTTTGATACCTGTCTTGATTGCACTGTATTCCATTTAAAATAGGATAATCTTGATTACTTTAAATCAGATGAAATTTATCGGTGTTGATTTACTTATAGATACTACAGTATATATATATATGAGAGTGAAAATATAATTACCGAAATAATCCTGTGAGCTAGGAACACCGGAAATCTTATTTCATAATACAAAGGAGCATTTTCAAGGAAGAGAGTTCACTTGTCGGGCCAGGGTTCGAGACATTTCCTTCGAGGGATCTCTTTTAAATCTTTGAGCAAATTAATAGGTAGATTGACAGTTTGTCCTTTTGCAAAGATTAGGGAAGTAAGCCCTCACCTTATGATCAAAGAAACACACAGGTATAGTTATTAACTGCGAGCTAGATCTCCCGAGTTCCTTCAGCCAAGGTGAAATCTTTATTTTCCACTGTATGCTCTTTAATTTCCGGTTCTTATAGAGAATTCCACCTTTAAACCACTGGTACCGACCCTGTCAAATATTTCTACATTATTCAAAAGATGGGATCAAACCTAAACTTGACCCTGTCCTGTTTTCTGGGCTTAAAATACGATAAGAACTTGGCTGAAAGGTAAGACCTCCTTCAAAAACGAGGTGTCCTGGGTTTGACACTAAAATAAATCTGAAGATGAAACTCCAGTTCTGGAATACTTATTCATTGCGAGTACTCCCAGGTTCACTTTGAGCTAAAGTTGTTGTATCTGTTAGGCTCCACTCTATGGTCAAATAAATCTGATTGGTTGATTGTTTTGTTTTACAGCATATCAATTCTTTCGGGTCAGTTAATGCCGAATCAAGTCATTTTGATTAGAAGTTGGTTTTTGTTTGGATTGGTTTTATGGCATATCAACCATTATCGGTTATTTAATGCCAAATCTATTTTTATACATATAAATATTTCATTTCCAAACAGTTCAATTTAGCATAAGTCTATCTTTTTGTTTTACACACAGCAAAATGTCAAAACATTTCTATTTCAAACTATTCAATTTAGTTAACAATGTTATATGGTTCCAAGTATTACTATGTATCCATACTAATTAAATTAACACATCAGTCATTTTGTACTATAGCCACAATTAGTGCCATGTGAGAAATAGACATATAATGTTCATAACGATAGAACATATAAAGAACATTGGAATCTCGAAATTCGAAAACACTTAACGACTTGTTTGTTCAGGTACGAAACCTTTTTATTACTTTTGAGTTAAAGGTTTCGACATAAGGAGAGAGAGACACAATCTTGCTATGCTGTCTTATTCATCTGGCCCCTATCTCGTGCGGCACCCATGGTGCACAAATTCGTCTCACCTCAGCGAGCCCCAAAAGTCGAACCTCCTCGTTCGGCGTCTAGTCTCCAACTCTCTAACTTCCTTCAAATGTCCCACAAACCTCCCACATCCTGTCACCCAGTTCCGTCATCTCGGGCTATTGTGACATCTCTGAGTGGCACGTCCGCCCCCTGTGCACATTACCACCTACATCAAGTTTTGCACCTAACTAACCCATGTGCTGAGCCGAAAGGTTCTCAGCCTAACTAAACTCGAAGGCATGAATTGAAATCCCTTGGCTATTACGTTACAATTTATTTACACACGGTTAAATGTCAAAACATTTCTATTTCAAACGATTCAGTTTAGTTCTATATAACCCATAGATAGGACCCTCTCAGGTACTACTACTCCAGGAAAGAGTGGACATGGGAGCGATGGCAATAAAAAGATACTCTGCATTACCCAAAGAAATACTTTATCAACAGAGAGTAAGACCCCACCCCTAACGAGTTGCCTAAATATATCACTAAACAGATACTACCATTCCAGTTCAGAATGAACCTGGGAGAAATGTCAGTTTGTGGGTATTCTACATTGCTCAGAGCTCCGGAACTGGAACCTCACAATCCAATTGTTCTGTATAATATCCAGGATACTCGTTGCTGGGGGAGGTATTTTTCCGCTGTAGAGATGCACTTGACGTATTCTACACCTCCAGCTAATTGACAATAACTTTTTAAAGAAGGATATAATATCATAATTTGAATAAAGTAATTAATAATCTGGGGAAGTGGTGTAATGGTTAAAGTACTGGCCTACGGAATCATAGTACGCGAGTTCGAAATCCAGTTACGTTATTACATTCACCTTCTTACAATACCTTTGGGAAAGGTATGAATCCCTTTATTCCCCCATCTATGGCTCAAATAGTACCACTACAGTCCTTCTGAAAAGATGGATTTAGCATTAAATAACCCGTGAAAGTTGATATGCCATTAAAAGAGCATGAATGACAAGGGCTGTCTGACTAAGACAGCACTGATGTCGTCACAGGGTAAGCTGTGGTTTTTAAGGTTAATACATCTGATAAGTTTAACAAAATGATAAGTGCATAGAGAAAGGCGCTGGGTGGGTTGTTAGGTTGTATTTTGAGACACCAGAAAGATTTTCTTTCGAAGAATTTTCAAACCACAGCTTTTGGGAGATTTATCATGTACAGATCAGACAGACTCTTATGATCTGGTAATTTAGATTTACTACGTTATAAAGTACAATGTCTGTAAATCAAAGTGGATAAAAGTGGATTTCTATCAGTAATATGATTATGTGAGTAATCGGACTTAAAAGGTCCATAATCCGAAAGTAGAACGTCTTAAACTTTCTCAATGCTTTCGTGTTGTTTCAAGTGTCTTGTCTATTATTTAAAGTCATTTGAATACGCATCATACAGTGAAGAACACACTGACTGCATCTCTGCAGAGAATTAACCACCCCCAGTTTACAGAGGGTCCTGGGTAGGAAACAAAACAATCAGATGATGAGTCTCTTGCCCAGTCGGTTGGGGCGGTAGAATACACCGACTGCTTCTCCGCAGAGGGGTAAGACCCCACCACAACGAGTGTCCTGGATAGGACACTAAACAATCTGATGGTGAGGTTCCAGTAATGCTGGAGCTTTGGGGAATGCAGAGTACCCCTTTATTGCCACGCTGCCAGGTCCACTCAGACCTTGAGTGGAAGCACCTGATAAGGGTCCTATCAAAAGGTTAAATAGAACTAAACCATGCTTCCTTCACAATACTGATTTTTGCATTTAAATTGCGTATTTATGCTAAATTGAATTGTTTAGAATAGAACTGTTTTGACATTTAAACTGCGAACTCATGCTAAACCGAATTGCTCGAAATAGCACTGTTTTGACGTCTAAATTGTGTACTTATGCTAAACTGAATTATCTGAAAAAAAAGTGTTTTGACATTTAATTCTGTGTATTACCCAGTTGGCTGGGGCTGTAGAATACACTGACTGCACATTTGCAAAAGTTTAAGATTCCCCAATGAGTGTCCTGGATATGACACTAAACAATCTGAAGATGAGGTTCCAGTAATGCTGGGGCTTTGGGGAATACGGAGCATCCCTTCATTGCCAATACTCCCAGGTCCACTCTGGCCCGTCATGGTAGCACCTGATAGGGCCCTATCTACGGGTTAAATAGAACTAACGGCATACGTATGCTAAAGCGAATTGTTTGGCTAAACTGAATAGCTTCAAAGAGAAATGTTTTGGACTATTAAACTGTACTTACATTTAAACTTACATTTAAACTGTACTTACATTTAAACTTATATTTAAACTGAAACCGTACTTATATTTAAACTGCCTGCTTACGCTAAACCGAATTATTTGAAATGGAACTGCTTTTTGACATTGAAACTGTACTTACTGATTTGTTTAATATAGAAATATTTTGACATTTAACCGCGTGTAAACGAACTCTGTACTCATACTAAACTGAATTAGGTGAAGTAGAACTGCTTGACTAAATGGAATAGCTTGAAATAGAAATGTATTTCATAATTAAACTGTACTTACATTTAAAATGCGTGCTTATGCTAAACTAATTTGTTTGAAATTGAGCTGTTTTTGACATTGAAGCTGTACTTACACTAAACTGAATTGTTATGTATAAAACTGTTTAGACACTTTACTCTGTAAAGAAAATCTGTACAGTTCTAATTCAAACAATTCAGTTTAGTATAGTTTTTGTTTACACACAATTAAGTAACAAAACGTCTATTTCGGACTATTCAGTTTAGCGTAAGTACAGTTTCAATGTAAAAAAACAGTTCTATCGCAAACATTTCAGTTTAGCATTAGTACGCAGTTTATTTCTATTCAACCCATAGATAGGACCCTATCAGGTGCTAACACTCTAAGCAAGAGATGACCAGGGAGTGATGGCAATAAAGGGGTGTCCCTTCTACGCCAAAGCTCCAGCATTACTGGAACGTCACCATCAGATTGTTTTGTGTCATATTGTTTGTGGAGGGGATCTTACCCTGCTGTAGAGATGCAGTCGGCGAATTCTACTTCCCCAGTCGACTTGGAATTAATTCGCGGATGTTTTCACCTAATTGAAAGGTACCATCCCTTCCAGTAGTAGTGGATCTAGGAGTAGTGGCAATCAAGTAGTACACTACACACCCCATAGCTCGAGAAGTAAAGCCACGCTACTCAGTACAGATTTGTGTCATACTCCAGACACCCTTTTCAAGGAAGGGGGTCTTATCCATATTTACCTAACCCTCCGCTTGGGCAGGATATGACACAAGGTGAATTTTTAAGCGGAGTTTAACAGGTTTGAATTCAGAGTTTTCCTTCTTCTAAACTAGTTGCCTCACCAAGGCTGAAGAACCTAGTCAGTCCTACTATTTACCCATAGCTTGAGGGAGAATAATTGGATTCATACCTTTCCCAAAGGTATTAGTGCTATGTGAAATGCAATTAGCCTGGTCCAGGATTTGAACTCGTGTCGCCGTGTCCATTTCCTATGACGATAACCATTACGCCACAAACACCTAAGGGAGACTTATCTCTGCAGAGGATGCAGCTGAAATATTCCATACCACAACAACTGTGTGAAGTACATATAAGTGTCTCATTTTGAGTCTCTCTCTCTCTCTATATATATATTTGAATGTTCACCAATCTAAAATTAGTGCAACGATACAATTTTAGATGGTATATATACTCGGAGACTGTAGTTAACCAATAGAGGTTGGCTTACCATGAAACAAACAACTTTTATTTAAAAAAAAGATGACTTCGCAGTTGGCTCAGTCTGCTGGGGCTGTAGAATATACCGACTGTATATCCGTGGGTGGGTAAGGTTCCCCAACCAGTGTCCTGGATATGATACTAAACAGTCTGATGGTGGGCCTCCAGGAATGCTGGAGCTTTGGGGAATGCGGGATACCTTTTCATTGCCATCGCTCCTAGGTCCACACTGCTTCGGAGTGGTAGCACCTGATAGGGTCCTACCTTTGAGTCAAATAGAATTAAACTTGATGGATATGCTAAAATTAATCGTTAGAAATAGAAATATTTCTAAGTATAACATGGATTGGGCATTATATAACCTACAATGGTTCATATGCCATAAAACCAAGCAGCCAAACGGTGAACTAATTTTGCAGTATTTGATAAACATATACGAACAAATTTATTTCAAAGACTTAATTTTAATTTATTCCCAAATATTTTAAACCAGGTTGTCAGATATGATTTTTTAAGTTATTTATCCGGAAGTTATTGGCTTATTACTCATTTAAACATTCTTATCTTCTTCGTTAGACCTACTTGTTTATTTTATTAGGCCTTTGTGACATAATATACAACAAAAACTATCCTTTATGTGTTCATAATATGTGGACAGGTGAAGCAGAAAAGTCACCACTTACCTTTTTTCTCCTGTATAACTTCTCTTCTTCTTCTGCTGTTATTAAATCACTTAATTTTGGTTTCGTTGTTTGAGGGGATATCAACCTGTTACGTAGCCATATACACGAATATGGCCATGTGCAAAATAGACATGTAATGTTCATAACGATAGAATATATAAAGAACAGGAATCTCAAAAACACGTAACTACTTCTTGTTCAGGTACGAAAGCTTTTTATTAACTTTGAGTTAAAGGTTTCGACGTAAGGAGGAGAGACACAATCTTCTATGCTGTCTTATTCATTTGGCCCCCAACTTGAGCGGCCCCCATAGGGCGCACGTTCTCCTCGCGCCTGCGAGCTCCAAAATCGATCCTTCTCGTTTGGCGTCTAAAACTCGACTCTTATTTTCTTCAAATTCTCACACAAACTTCCGTGTGCTTCCGGTGCGTGACGTCACCCGCACCTTGTCACCCAGTATCGTCTCGGACTGTTATGACATCTGAGTGACACCTCCATCCGCTCGCTCGCACCTGCGTTAACACCTGCTTCAATCTTACACCCAACCAACCTATGTGCTGAGCCGAAAGGTTCTCAGCCTAACTAAACTCAAAGGCATGAACCGAAATCCCGCGGCTATTTCATAACAAACCTACGTGGGTTATTTAATTCCAAAACCATGCTTCTCGACGATCAGTAGTTTGGTTTGGTTTAGTTTGGTGTTTTTGTTTGATAGCATATCAACATTCGTGGGTTATCTAACGTCAAACCTAAGAATTGTAGTGGTACTAGGTAACGCATAATAATGAGGTTCATATTTTTTTAAATCCAAAAGTGAACGCAATAGCGCAACTTAAGTTCGAACACGCTAACTACGGATCGCTGTTCAGCACGTTAGCCACCACGCCACAAGTTCTTCTGCGACCTAGCGAGAACATTTAATTAACATAGTTTCTTTGCTTTTAGAAATGGATCATCTTGATGAAATAGATTGTCTTCGGTTTGTTAATATTTCTAACGATATAATGAACTTACTTTTATATATATGTTAATGAAATTTTGCAAAAACACAATTTCGAAGCGACAATTTTTAAAAAATCTAATGATTGTTTTTTTTTAGAGAAAATAAAAAACATAAGTACTTTTAGAAAATAGTCAATATGGTAAGCTACTTTTTAATAGATAGAACCATGAAAGGGACAATTGTTAGCAATTATTTTGACATAGGGTGTTTCTCAGGGATCAGTACTGTGATCTATGTTTTTTAGATATTCATAAATGATTTACGTAATAATATAATCTTAGAAATATAATTTTTGGCTGATGATGTTAAACTGCTTTTTAGACCATTATCCAAGAAAAAGAAAATAATAGCGATAGATCTAAAAAGATTATCATATTCGTAAGATTCTGGAATATTAAAATTTAACATAAAAACTTGTAAAGTAATACATTTTGGATCTAAAAAGCGTTAAAGTTGAATGGAAAAAAACCCAGCAGCAATGGAATCAAAATTGTAAATGAAGAATGCAATTTAGGTGTTGATTTGTAGGATACATTTAAAGCTGTCAATTATTTTATCTATTTTATCAAGGAAAAATACAATGTTTGGCTGGATTTTCAAGGGAGGTAAACGATGTTTCAAAAATGTATAAAACCTTAATAATACCTTTTATTGAACTTAGGCCTGGTCTCCAGTTTCTAAACATGTTAATTAGAGTGTAATAATAAAATTGGAGGGCATACAAAGAAGACTTTTAGAATTTGGAACCATTTAACAGTGTGCAAACAAATGAATAATGTGGAATAGAATTCCTTGTGCTAAATAGCAATACTTGAAAACATTCAATTGAATTCAAAGTAAACTATTATTTTTGATAACAAGACTAGAAAAATTAAACTGTGTGCAATGAAAACAACTGGAAAACATAAAACTCTGCTCAATGAAAAACATTAATGTAAGATAGCCATGCTTGAAATTATTAAACAGTGTGCAATGAAGACTTTATAGTTTAAGAAAACAATACATTAAACAATAACAATAGCATTAAACTGTGTGCAATGAAATTTATTAATGTCAGTTTGCAATACTTGAAAACATTAAACAGAGTGTGATGAAATCTGTTAGTTTAAGATAGCAATACTTAAAACCAATAACCAGTATGAAATGAAAACTATTAATTTACGATAGCAATACTTAAAACAGTTAAACTGTGTGCAATGAAAACTATTTATGTAAGTTTGCATTACTTGTTGCCATTGAACTGTGTTCAATGAATACTATTAATTTACGATAGCAATACTTGAAGCCATTTAAAAGAGACCTAATAAAATCATTAATGTTATCAATACTTGAAACCGTTTAACTATATGCAAATAAAACTGTTACTGTTAGATTGCAATGCTGTAAACCATTTAACCGTGTTAATAATAAATAAAACCATTAATATCTGACAGTAATACTTGAATCCAATTAACACTATGCAAATAGAACTATTATGTATATATTGTTTAATGGCATATCAACCTCCTTGTGTTATTTAATGCTAAATCCATAATTCTAAAATAGATGTAGGGGCGTTATTAACCCATAGCTGGAAGGATGAGGGGGTTCAAACCTTTCCCAAGGGTATTTGTCTTAAAGTGAACGTAATAGCATGAGTAGAGGTCGAACTCACTCTATATTCCAGTGCTTTAACCATTACGCCATGGGGACATACCTTCAGGAACTCTTACTATTAGATATCAATACTTGAAAATATTTAAGAGTGCAAACAAATGAGAACTGGCTCACTTTAAAAAATTACCTACAAAGTTTCCGATTGCGTTTCATACATATTTAATGTATTATAAGATTTATTTCTAAGAAAAAAATCTAGTCGACCACGTGCAGGACTTTATTTGGCCAGAGTGGAAAAGGAAGAAGGTAACCCAGACAATACGGCAACAAAAAGCTACCGCCTCCTTTTGTTGAGAACTACTATTTGACCCTCAATACGAATTGGGGGATAGGACTGTAAAAGCAGGAAAAATTGTCCAGCAGATAGGTTTCGTCACTCGCTCCTTGAATGGAGCTTCCCAAGAAATAAAAGTAAAATTAAATGAAAATCGACAACTGAAATTCTACCAAGTTGAACAATTGAAAAAAAAATTCAACTGAGAATTCTGCGGAAAAGAATCTTAAAGAAGACTCGAGATTAAATGAACTCTGAGAGGTTTCAATAAAACAAAAAAGAAGAGAAAAATACTCAAATTCAAAGAACTTTGTTTCCTGGACACTCTCAGATAAGTTCCTGCAAATTGCACTAAAATTTGCAACACTTTATCTCTTCTATCCCTTTCTTTCTTGTTTCTTTGTATAGAATTCCTTTTAAAAAAATGCATTGTCTGTGTTATCTTTTTGAACCAGTATCCGAAGTAGAAAGTTGCGGGACTTATTGTTTAAACTTACCGTTTGAATTTACCGTTTGGATTTATCGTTTGATATTGCATACTAAAGCCCCTAAAACCATTACCCAGTTAAATACTAAACTTGGCTTTAGTATCACTCACATTCCTATAAATTCTAACCTTCAAATTTTCTTTTTAGTATATGTATAAAGAAGATTTGCCATTAAGTAACCTATAAGGATTGATATGACATGAACAATTAAATATCGAACTAACCAAGAAAATTGTTTACTTGCGTGTCAGTCTTCAATTCTTTAGGTTATCGTCGTCAAATTCGAGACTGATATCTTAGTTGAGCAGATGAAACTGTAGAAAAATATCCTAAGTCTGTTCTATTTGATTTCTTGGCTCGTTAAAAGAGGGTATACATTTACGTTAGAATATCGGAGACCAAGTTGTTTGGATGAACGCACAGATAGGAAATTGACTGTCACATATATATATATATCAAAGCAGTTATTGTCTGAACTTTTAAAAAAAAGGAGCTATTTTATTTTCAGTTTGTTTATATATATATATATATATATATATATATATATTATGGATGCACTACTTGTAAGCTAACTAAACTAAACTAAACGGCTGGAGAAGAAGCTAGACGGCTATTACGCAAGAATGTTGCGAGCAATATTGAACAAGTCGGTATTTATCCTACGCCCCACCAGCGTACGAATGTGGCACAAGGCCGTTTTTAAGGTGTGTCCTGTCGCAAGGGCGAAGCCCAACCCGACAGACAGTTCCAAAAATGGCTCGGACCCCGTCGGCATTCCCCTTTTCGAGGCGCCTCAGGCGTCGAGCGATAAACCCAACCCCTCCGAAGAGGGTTAAAGCCTGGGGGGACGGCCCCCTGAAGCCAAAGGTGATGTATCCTTTGGTGGAACACACCCGAACGAACTGTGCGGCACGCAACCACAGCCGGTCGAGAGCGCCCCACCGCAGGACACAAAGTAATGCTAAGAACGAGCGTCCGTGCAGAGCAACACCCCACAAGGCAACAACTATACGGTCACCTGCCTCCCATCACGAAGAGTATACAAGTTAGACGAATCAGACGTGCAGGACACTGCTGGAGAAGCAAGGACGAGCTCATAAGTGACGTACCCCTATGGACCCCCACATAGGGCCAAGCAAAAGCAGGACGACCAGCTCGAACATACATACAGCAGCTATGTGAGGATACGGGATGTAGCCCTGAAGACCTGCCAGAGGCGATGAAGTAAATAAATTGATTTCGACACTAAAAACCGTTAATATCTGTGCAAAAATGGCGCGAGAAACTGTAAATTTTGTATATATGTTTTTACATTTATTGACCAATGGGCACTTACACACTATTTTAAACTTCTTTTAGATTTTGCTGAGGGATTAAAATCCAAAATTATTTAAGAAAACATTTCCCTCTTTCGTGGACTACGCTGACGACACTGTGCATCTGGCGAATACACCCACCCAGGTCGAACCCCGCAACATAGTCTGCAATGGGCAGACTATGTTGCGGGGTTCATCACCAATCATATTCTCCTATAAAAACACCAACTGTGAAACCCTCATAGACAAAAGGCACTGGAAAAAGAACTATAAAATTATGCCATAAAACGCTGATGAAACCTTCAACTGCGGCTGTTAAAACCCTTCCCACCTCACTCGTATCGGCTTTTACAGCTGGAAACTTGCCTGTAGTCGGCATTTACTATTCTCTTCTTGATTTTCGATCACGTTGCGAAGTTATTATATATATATATATATATACTTCAAATATACTTTTCAAAAACCATGGATATTGACCTATCGTTGTTATAAAACCACAGAAAGATGATAGAAAAAACAATATTGTATATAAAACTTATCACTTATTTTAATTTTATCTTAATTGATTGCAACATAAAATTATGCATAGGATTGCTTTTAATACGTCTAAGAATAAGACAATTATGTTAAAAATCAATAACACCAAATAATTTTTATGATACCTAATTTTGTTAAAACCAAGAAGCAAATTATCCACATCTTAAACTATGTAAACCTTTATTTCTTTGTAATATAAACACACATCATCGAATATCAATCTGATTATATTTGGTTTGGGTGGGTTAGATTTTATGGCATATCAACCTTTGTAGGTTATTTAACGCCAAATCCATTTTTATGTAAATAACCAGTTCTATTTGAAACAATTCAGTTTAGCATGAGTACACAAAAAACATTTCTATTTCAAACTATTCAGTTTATTCAAGCAGTTATATATAACAATTCAGTTTAATCTAAGTACAGTTTCATTGTGAAAAACAGTTCAATATCAAATAATTCAGTTTAGCATAAGCATGCAGTTTAAATTTAAGTACAGTTTAATTGTGAAAACATTTCTATTTCGAGCTACTCAGTTTAATCAAGCAGTTCTAATTCAGCTAATTCAGTTTAGTATAAGTACAGATCCCGTTTATACACTGTCCCATGTCAAAACAGTTCCAGGTCACAATTTAGTTCTACTTAACCCATAGATATGACCCTTATCAGGTGCTACCACTTCAGGTCAGAGTGGATCTGGGAGCGATGGCAATAAAGGGGTACTCCGCATTCCCCAAATCTCCAGCATTGCTGGAACTTCACCATCAGATTGTTTAGTGTCATATACCGGACACTCGTTGGGTGGGGGCTTACCCCTCTGCAGAGAAGCCCCAACCGACTGGACAATGGTTTGGTTTAGTTGGATTTTATGGCATATTAACTAGTGTTGGTTATTTAATACCAATATTTTTTTTTATACTTATATACTTGATAATTATGATTTATAAATGCATTTTGTTGATATCATTTTCAAACGAAGTAAATCTCATTTTTTCCACGCAGTTGCATGGTCCCAACTATTTCTATCTACTATTAATTATTTGTTTGCCAAAAGGTAAATGATTTCAAAAATCGTATAAATAAAGTGACAAAGTAGACTAACTTTCAGTAAATATAGATTCGTTGTTATTTCTACTCAAAATTTTCATCATTATTTTTCTTGAGGGAAAATCCAACATTCTGTTCCTTCAAGTTGTATCTAATTTCAACGTGGCTTTTAAAGCTGTCAAAATTTAACATCAGTTAGGAAAAATGGAACAAATCCTACTAGCATACGGCCTACCAAAAGAAACCGTAGCAGCAATAATGATCCTCTACAGAAACACAAAAGTGAAAGTACGTTCACCAGATGGAGACACGGAATACTTCGACATTGTTACAGGAGTACTACATAGAGACATGCTAGCCCCATACCTTATTATCATCTGTCTAGACTACGTGCTTAGAACTTCGATCGACAAAATCAGAGAAAATGGCTTCGAGCTGACTAAGAAAAGAAGCAAAAGTACCCCGCAAAAACAATCACAGACGCCGACTACGCTGATGACTTGGCGTTACTGGCGAATACGCCTAATCAAGGAGAGACACTACTGCATAGTTTGGAACGAGATGCAGCAGGATTTGGCCTCCATGTCAATGCGCAGAAAACTGAATATGTGTGTTACAACCAAACGGGCAACATTACCACACTAGACGGAGCCTCTCTGAGGCTAGTGGACAAATTCACTTACCTCGGAAGTAGCGTCTCATCAACCGAAAACGACATCGACACACGACTGACGAAAGCATGGACGGCTATAGATAGGCTCTCAATCATATGGAAATCAGACCTGACCGATAAAATGAAACGCAGTTTCTTCCAGGCAGCGGTTGTATCGATACTGCTATATGGATGCACTACAGGGACGCTAACTAAACGGCTGGAGAAGAAACTTGACGGCAACTACACAAGAATGTTGAGAGCAATATTGAACAAATCCTGGCGACAACACCCCACGAGACACCAACTATACGGCCACTTGCCTCCCATCACGAAAACTATACAGGTTAGACGAGCCAGACACGCCGGACACTGCTGGAGAAGCAAGGACGAGCTCGTAAGTGATGTACTCCCATGGACCCCCACATATGGCCAAGCAAAAGCAGGACGACGAGCCCGAACTTACATACAGCAGCTATGTGAGGACACAGGATGTAACCCAGAAGACCTGCCGGAGGCGATGAATGATAGGGAGAAGTGGCGAGAGATGGTCAGGGATATCCGTGCTGGCGGTACGACATGATGATGATGATGATTTTTGGACACAGTTTGTTAATAATTTCATTTCTAAATAAGTTAAAACTAATTTACACACGAGTATTGTTATTGTTTCTACACAGTTAAATATTTTCAATTATTGCTATCAAACACTACTAATTCTATTCGATATTAATCATATGTTTGTCGATTGAAGTGGTTTACATGTATTGTTATTTAACACTAATTATTCTATTAAACACTGTCCCTATTCGTTTGCATACGATTAAATGTTTACAAGTATTGCTATGTATCACTAACAATTCAATTAAATATCAGTCATTTGTTTTCACATAGTTAAATAGTCAACCAGATCTTTTCTAACTATTCAATTTTGCGTGTCATTTGTCTTCATAGAGTTTGAATTTCGAACAATTCTATTTAACCCATAGATAAGACCCTATCAGGTTCCACCACCCCAGGACGTGGAGGGTCTTACTCCTCTGTAGAAATTCAGTCAGTGTATTATATAGCCCCTCACCACCACACCTACTGGGCTCAGAAGTTTTGGGTTTATAAGTTGTTAGTTTTTCGACCGTAACCGAGAGTGACCTTTGGGCTATGCTTTCTATGGCTACTACACCAAGGTGTTGGTGAGGACACAACTTTTTAACTTGGCTGGCTTCAATTACCCTTCATCCGTCCATTATAATGCAGTGTTATGCAAGGAGGCATGAAATACCATTTGTTGAGTTTTGGTATCACTCGACCTGACATTGAATTCCGATCTTCCGGACGATTGTTTGTTATTCAACGATTTCATGTGAGCTCGAATGACTTTGAAAATCAATTTCATTTACTCTTGCAAACTGTTTTTAAGTCAGTATCTATATAAAAATAGTGAAAACTTACGGTTTATGAACAAACCTAAAAACATCCTATATAAATGCCTGATTTTGTCGTAGACGTATACACAAAAGCTGGAAAATTAGAATAATGTTATCAAATTCATATATACTAAAATAGGCTCATTACAGCATAATTTAGTTTCATGGGATTGTTAGAGGCCAGAAAGAAAGACATAGTTGGGATAAACAAAAATATTAACAAAGAATAGTAATACAAGATATACAAATCAGAGACTGTTCGGACCGACTGTCAAGGCTGTCTGCTGGAATATGCCCTTTTGACAAAGAGCAGTGCCTGCTACTATTTATAGCTTGGAGAATTCATGCATTCGTGGGTAACTTACAATAACATAAAGAAAGGAAGAAAGGATGATTATACTGTGCCAATCTATTAAATATCAGATTTTGTCTAGTGAAAAAGCTATTCAAGAATTTAATTCTGTTAACTATGCCAAATAATCTCTCATTGAAATTTACTGCCCAAAACCCGACCACATGTTTGACATATTTAGCCATCCCACCGATATTCTATGTGTTTCCCTACCGAAGATGACGTTTAAGGCTTGCATGCTCATTGTCTTCCCTCTGAAAACTTGTACAGTCATCATCCACAAGAATTCTCCATTCAATCCTCCCCAATGCCAAATTTTCCCAATTATCATCAGGACCTTTTCTTATACTCACAAGGTTGCATTTTAGGCCGTCTTTATAACACTTCCAAGGCTTATCATGCTGATATTTACCAGCATCCAGTTGATCGTAAATGTGTTGCTTCGGTAGTCAATCATCTTCCATAGCCACATCACGTGCTCACCGACCTTTGGCTGTCATGATTCGATGCTAGTGCATCCTGCACATGTAAGAACTTATAGGTTAGGTGTTTTTGCAATTCAGCTTGATGTTTAAAATACGGATCAAACATTCCTCCTAAAACTGATCAAGTATTTTCAGATACATATGAAGTAATACTTCTGATTCAGATGAGTACAAGAGAACACTTGGTATGTTATATAATTGTGGAAGGATTTTTTTAGATTATCATTTTTCGTTTTGTATATCTTACCTTTCGGTTTAGTTAGGCTGCACACACTGAGTCCAGGTGTTCACGCGCGCGTGGGGAGGATGTGACAATCACAGATGTCACAATAAAAACCCCAGAAAGTAAATGAGACTGGGGATGAGAATGACGTCATGGCCGAAAGCGATGGGCTGAGGATTGGAGGATTTGAAAAAAACAGTTAGTTGAGATTTGGGCTTGGACGAAACAAGCCGATTTTTGATCTCGCCGAGGCGAGACTAGTTTGGGTCTACGGGATGCCCGCGCGTTGGTTGAGTCGGTGAGTTGAGAGCAGACGATATACGAACACTCAGCATTGTAAGAAATCGTGTCAGAAAAACCTTTAACTCAAAAAGGTAAATGTTTCGTACCTGAACCAAGAAAGTCGTCAGTGTTTCGAGTGTTTCCAGATTTCTATATATGTATGAACATTTTATGAACATATGTGTATTTTACAAACCCACAGGACCGATAAACATTTATGTTATTCTCATGGGTAATATTACTATTAGTTGAAACCAGTTTATCAAAACTAAGGTTAATCTTTTCTAAAGCCATCAAGTGAACGTGTCTCGCTTAATGAAGCTACTCGAAGTTCAAAAGATGGAATTCGATTTATGGGAACGTAGCGAGGAGAAAAGTATCTTCTTTTCTTCTTTATTCCCAAAATAATTGCAGATCTCGCGCAACACTAGCACGGTGTTTAGTAATCAGAGATAAGAACTGCAAACTAATTGATTCTTTCTTTTCTTTGTTACCCAATAGTTGCTATAAAAATAAAAAGAAAAAAAACCGCAAGTATTTGAAGATGAGAGAGAAAATCAAGTGGAAATAATTTTGAAAAAAAAAAAGGAAAGAAATTGTCAATCCATTGACATTTGCTTTTTGTTTTTTGCGTTTTATCAAACGACGGGTTCCCTCTTTATATTTCTACCTATGGCCAAACCAGAGCATCGTCTCTCTCTCTCTCTCTATATATATATATATATATATATATATATAGGTTTGTTTAGCTGGTTGGTTGTTTGCTTTAGGGTCTTGTCAACTTTTGTATGGTTATTAAATGGTTTCATTGCTTTAGTGGCATATCACCCTTCGTGGTTAATTTAATTCTAAAACCGTTCTTTAAGAATAACAGAAATAATATTATTTAACATATAGGTTGTTTATACCTTTTCCACTGGTATTAGTTCAAAATTGAAAGTAATAGCAGGATGGGACTCTGAACTCATTTACTTCGAGGTTGCTATTACGCCACAGGCTCTTCTGATAGTTATTTAATGGTCAGAACAGACACTGAATGTTGTCCAGAGAACTTACAAAGAACGATAATCGATAGAGGTTGACCACGAGAGTGAATCAAAGAAATATGTGCAATCAGTTGTAACAAAAGAACAAAACTTTTAAACCAATTCTCTAAAAGCGTCATTTACAAATATAACGAAGAAAAGACCCTGCTCTTTGTAGGTTATCAGCAATTTTTACCGGTTTTCTCTGTTTCAGAGATCCTATTTACCCAACCCCTCCGCTCGGGCAGGATATGACACAAGGTCAATTTTTAAGCGGAGTTTAACAGGTTTGAATTCAGAGTTTTCCTTCTCCTAGACTAGTTACCTCACCAAGGCTGAAGAACCTAGTCTGTCCTACTATTTACCCATAGCTGGAGGGAGAATAATTGGATTCATACCTTTCCCAAGGGTATTAGTGGTATGTGAAATGTAATCAGTCAGGTCCTGGATTTGAACTCGTGTCGCCGTGTCCATATCCTGCGACGATAACCATTACACCACGGGCACCTCTGTTTCAGAGATTGAACCAAGAAAATAACTCAGCAGAAGTTCTAACGCTTTAGACGAAGTGATTTTTTTTTTGCTTTCTCCTTCCCAATCCAACGATTCTCATAAAATATTACACACGTCCTCACTTAAATGTTATTTTTTTCGAAGATACAAATTTCATTTTCCTTCTTCTCCTCCATAACTGTTTTTTCTCTATTCGTTGCTTCATGGTATTTGTTGAGACGATCGAAATTTCGAAATTAATCTATCATTCAATTACAGTAAATTTTTTCCTCTATTTTGTTGTTTATTGGCTCATCTTCAATACAGTCATACAGCCGAGCCAATATGACGTGACAATAGCAAAAAATGGAAAAAATCAAATAAAATAAGGACACGATATTGATCTAAAACATCTAAATAATTCACACACTAGTCTTTACTTCAATATACATTTGTAACTTTATTAAAAAAAAAAACTTACATTGTTTAGAAATTTCGTTTCTGAAATGTGGAGTAACGAATTTGACAGTTTATTTGGGTTTCTCAGTAAGATGCTTGAAACTCCCATAGGTACCTTTGTGAGTGTTGCATATTGACCCCGGCCAAGCTGTCAAAATAGGAAATGCACCTGTGTAAATAACAGGTGCATCCGGTCGAGGAATATCAGAATATAATCTTGACCGTGGATGGTTTGAATCAGTGCAATTTGTGACGCCCACAAGAAGGTGAACGTCGAACGATTATATAATTCGGTGCACAGGAAGCTCAGACCAATTGGATATCAGTCCAGTTGGAGAGAAGATGCTAGAATGAGGAACATGTCCCAGAGAGGCTGGGCCCCAGGCCCCCGGTTGAGCAGCCCAGAAGAACGGGAAAGAAACGTTGTTGTGGCCATAAGAGTGGGGGTCAATATGTTGCAGTTCTGTTCAGTCTCCAACTCTCTCTCACTGTAAAACCTTTAGTAACCCTTTCGAACCCTTTCAAATAAAAGAGAGGTATATTTTTCTAAAGAACTGTATCGCTCGTCCTTATTGTGTCGTCGTTATGATTCTGCATGCATCTGCATATGAGTATGCAACATGAGTTGCTGAAACATTCTATCAATAGATTTGTAAGTACACTAAATACATCTATATTTTTCACGTTATAATAACAGAAGTCCATACAAACAAGTTGGTAAGCGAGTTCGAACTCCAGTCGCGCTATTACGTTCACTTTCGGGCAAATACCCTTGGGAAAGGTATGAACCCCCTTATCCTGCCAGCTATGGGTTAAATAGTCACACTACTGTTCTTCTAGGAGAATGGAGTTTGCCTTAAATAACCTACAGAGGTTGATATGCCATTTAACAAAGAAACCAAACAAAGAAGTTGTTCTTTTGTTCGCAATGGGGAAATAAAAAGCCCAATACAAGCAAATTCCATTATACACAGGAGCAATTACAAAACAAAAGACGGAATTCTGAAAATCACACCATCGGACTCGTTGTCATCACCAATACAACAAAAGTGACGCAAGAGAAAAGAAATAGAGTTGACATCATAAAGGAAATCCTGGCGGAAGTCCTAGCTATGGAGTAAAAAGTATCAAATCTGTTCCTCAGCAAGGACAGCTTTGACAATGAATAACCAATAAAAGTTTATATCCAATATAAAAACAAAAAAGAAACTAAGAAAGAAAGATGACTGCAGGTAAGAGAATTGTATTTTTATTACGAGATCAAAAATGGAATATAATTTTCTGGAATGGTGAATCGTCTACTGAAATATATCCCCAATGGATAACATCACGGATTTGAGTCTTCTTTAATGAATCGGAGTAATGGTATCCATTAACATCTTAATCATCATTAACAGCTAAATCATCATTAGCATCTAAATCATCATTAAGTCACAATGACAGCATGTACTTCCTCGACTCTCACTCACCATCCGTTCCTATCATTCATTACTCCAGGCAGTTCCTCTCGGCCGCATCCTATATGAACACAAATGTGCGGGGCAGGATTTGAACCAAGGTCAATTTTTAGCATCTTAATAGATATGAATACAGAGTGTTCCTTCTCCTTGACTGGTTGTTTAACCTAGGCTAAAGAAACCAGTCTATCCTACTATTTACCCATAGATGGAGGGAGAATAATTGGATTCAAAACTTTCCCAAGGTTATTAGTGCTATGCGAAATGTAATCAACCTCACCACGGATTTGAACAACGTGTTCATTTTCTTACGGCGATAACCATTACACCACGGGTACGGCCTTACTTTGCCAGCCGTACCCAGCATATCTTATTCGAATTGCTTGAATAGTTTGTGAGATGGGAGGTAAGTGGCCGTACAGCTACTGTTCTGGGCCGTGTTGCTTATTGGAGCACGTATCATTCTTGCACAGTTCCCTTCAAGATTTTTCTCAATGGGTTTTGTTGGCATTTATATGGTTCATCGAATTATTGATATAAAAACTTTGATACAGCCAATGTAGAAGTAAGCAGTAGAGTGCATACCAACTAAATCAAGAACTACATATCGATAGTTTGGGTGTTTTTTTTTTTGGTTTTGTTTTTTTGCATATCAACCATGGTCGTTTATTTAATGCCATATCTTCTTTATACATATATTTTGGATATATATGATTTGGAAACACATTTTATTGATAACTTTTTAAAACCAGCCTATTCTTTTGTGCACAGTTAAATGGTTCCAAGTGTTGCATTGTATCACTAATAAATCAATTAAACATCAGTCATTTGTTTATACTCAGTTAAATGATCAAGCTGTTCCATTTCTAACAATTTGATTTAGCATAAGGCATTTGTTTACACTCAGTTTAGATTTTAAACCATTCTATTTGACCCATGGATAGGACCTTCTAGGTGCTACAATTCGAGGCCAGAGTAGAACTGGGAGCAATGACAATGAGGAGGTAGTTCACATTCCCCAAAGCTTCGGCATTACTAGAGCCTCATCATAAGATATTTTAGTGTTATATTCTGGACACTTGTGGGAATGGGGTTTTGCTTGTCTGCAGAAATGCAATCGGTGTATTCTACAGCCCCAGCGGACTGGGCAAGGTTTTTATTTGGTATTTTACTTTATATGTATATAATCATTATCTATCGTGCGTCTGGCACAGATTTCCATGAGTCTTCCATGCCTCTCATGTCTCTCGTCCATAGCATTCTGCAGGGCTTCTAGACTACATTCTGTGTTCAAACAGAGATGCTGTAGATAATTTCAAGCTGGTCGTCCAAATTTTTCTCGTCCGTATGAAGGAATCCAGAGGAGAATGTCGCTTATGAGTTCGTTTTTACTTCTCCAGAAGTGTCCAGCATGCTTTGTTCATCTTATTAAGATGATTTTAGAGATGGAAGGGAGATAACCGTACACTTGCTGCTCTGCGGGATGTTGCTTCCTAGATTTGTTCATTATAGCTAACAGCATTCTTGTGAAATTGCCGTCAAGCTTTTTCTCTATACACTTGGTCAGCGTCCATGTGGTGCACACATATAATAGTATAGACATGACTGTTACCTGGGAAAAAATCGCGTTTTATTTTATAGGACAGTTCTTTCTTTCATATAACCGATAGTCTACAGAGAGTTGCCCATGTCTTCGCTAGTTGCGTATTGATGTAGTTTTCGGTAGAAGAGACGCTACTTCCGAGGTATGTGAACTTGTTTACTAGTTTCAGAGACCCACCTTTTAGTGTGGAGATGTCTCCTTTTAGATCTTGATTAAAGGACATGTATTCCGTCTTGTCTGCATGGAGGCCTATGCCGCCTGCTGCCTTTTCCAGACGAAGCAGCAGGGATTCATCTTGGGTTGGTGTATTTGCCAAAAGTGCTATGTCCTCAGCGTAGTTCATTTCCGTAATTGTTTGTGCGAGATATCACCGGCTTCTTACCCTTGCCAGAGTAAAGTCATTTTCTTCCATTAATCTATCGACATTGGAAGGACGTAGTCTAGGCAGATTATGAACTGGTATGGGGCTAACGCATTACCTTGCTGGTCACCTGCAACAATGTCAAAGAAGTCACTGTCTCCATTCGTTGAGTGAACCTTTACTTTCATGTTTTCATAAAGCATCATTATGGCTGCGACGGTTTCCTTGGGGAGACCATTAGCTAGAAGGATTTGTTTCATCTTTCCTCTGTGTATAGAATAAAATGCCTTAGAGAAATGTACAAATAATGGAGTTGTCTGGAGGTTTTTTGCTCTACTATGATTCGACTGATCGTCAAAATGTGTGATGTCGTGGATCGATGTCTTCAAAAATAATTTTGATTCTTCCTGAGAATTTTCTCGATCTCGAGTTAGATGCAGCTGAGTTGCAGAACATTTGGAAGTATGGGTTTTATCTTGGTAGTTCTTGGTAATTCCGAGGTCACTTTTCTTTAGAAATGGGAGGATGAAGCCTTTTGTCCATCTGTCAGTTGTATTCTGGTTATACACAGCGTAGGAGTATCGCAGTTGTATGTCATCGAATTTCCTTATCTTCCATACCTCAGGTGGTATTTCATCAAGACCTACTGCTTTCCTGATTTTAATTTTCGTCAGTACTACGTCAAGCCCGTCTTGTGTAAACTGTTCAAATTTGATATGTGGTTGATTATTGATAATTTTCATATTAGGTTTATCAGTAACTCTAGGGCTTTTTCCCAGAAAATTCTTGAAATGCTATTTCAACATGTGTATTCGTTTCTCCCGGTGAACATGCTGTTCGAGATTGTCTTTCTTCTACCGAGTTTCTGATCTTATTTTTCTGGTTTTGAATGAATTCCCTTTGTTTCTTTTAGTTTTGCGTTAGTCTGTTGCCTTTGTGTCTTCTTCAGTTTCTGGGCGTTGGTGTTTGAAGGGTTCCTTTTATTACATAAAGCTGCTGTTTTCACTTTGTTACGTTTTTTCTTAACTTTTAATGTCTTTCAAGGAACTGCATGTTTTTCTTTTAGCTTGGTTGGTATGCATTTAACTGCTGCTTCCATGTGGGCATTGACGAAGTTCTCATATTTGTCATGCGGATGAGGATGTTTCTGATATCTCCTGAAATGCATCTAAGTGCATCATTGTTTCTGAGTGTTTTCTTGTCTTTATCCAAAATATATTCTCTTTTGAGGGTGTGCTTTCGGACCACCGCATTCTCATGGCAAAGATACGATTACGCCTAAGCAGGAATACACCAAAATAGCACACTATGACTGGTCCCAAATTAACAATATATATATATATATATATATATATATATATATATATATATATATATATATACATGGTTATTTAATGCCAAAGCCATTCTAAAAGAAAAGCACTAGTGGTGCTACTTAACCGGTAGCTGAGGTAAAAGAGGGTTTCTTCTTTTCCCAATGGTATTTGTCAAAAAGTGAACATTATAGGGCGTTTGTGCTTGAAGTCGCTTACTACGATATCGCAATTCCTTGAGTGAATCATAATGTCCCCACCAGGTAGAAATCAGTAAAAATTTGCGTTAAATAATTTCACCAGAAAGCAAATGATAAATTATATTTTTGTTTTTAATACAATTTTGATTGTGACTGTTCCATCAGTGAATGATCCTGAATTTCCTTTTTTCCACACTTATTTATGAAAACAATATAGTTTATATTGAATGGACACTCATATTCCGCCAAAAACGAGGAGGATTCTCTATAGTCTAGTGAATGACGTACTGGACTGTAAGCGTGATCAAACTCCGGTCGCACTATGACATTCACTTTTGGAATAATACCCATAAGAAATGGTTTAACGCCCTTATACTCCCAGCATGGTTTAAATAGCACCACTACTGTTCTTCTCAATGTGCGAATTCGGCTTTGAAATAACAAGAAATGTTGACATGCCATTAAACAAAGAAATCGAATGGAGGGGTTTCGGACGAGTTTGCAGAGAATTTTAAAAGAAAACTGAATCTGTTTACAGAAACCCCCAAATCTGACCCCGCCATGTTTTTACGACTAGATTCAAAGAAAATGTTTAATAGCAATATGACGCAAGAGACGTAAATCATTGTTCGAAATGCAAAATTAAATTTTGGATACTAATTCTGTATTTTTTAAACTTATGAAATGTTTCATTTATGGTACGAGTTCTTTTGAAGGGAGATTTAGTTTTTTTTTTTAATGTTGAGGTCTCCTAAACGATAACTGATGGCTACTTAATTCTGGTTCGTTTTTTTTTTTAATGGAATATCAATCTTTGCAGGTTATTTAATGCCAAAGCCATCCTTCTAGAAGAAGAGTAGTGGTACTATTTAACCCATAGATAGCAGGACAATGGGGTTCATACCTTTCCAAAGGGTATTAGCCAGAAAGTGAACATAATAGCGCGAGTGGAGTTCTAACTCGCTTACTGCGATTCCGCAGTTCATCGCTTTAACCATTACACCACACCACTGCTTAATTCTAGATTTTATTTAAGAGACATGTCACCAAACTGAAAAAACTGAAACGAATTTGAACTGTACATTATTTTTTCCACTTCATTAATTCTGATAAAAATCAGCTGATTTGAGGCACAGTAGAAAATAATGTCTAAAAATACCAAACTAATCTTAATAGTTGTATCCGGCATTAAAATATCTTTAAAAAACCGAGTTAAATGATATATATATATATATATATATATATATATATATATATATATATATATATATATATGACTACAGTCAGCTAACACACACTCACACACACACACACACACACACATATATATATATATATATATATATATATATATATATATAAGTTAGCTGTAGTCCAGGGTTACTGAATGCTCCCTTTTCAATAGCTACTAATTACACCGAAGTGTAGGGATAGTGCTACTCCTTTCTCTGGATTGCTCCACTTACCCTTGACCTGTATCTTATAATGCTGAGTGCTAAGCAAGGAGGCATCATGTACCATTTTTTGAATCTTTTGTGAGACTACCTGGTATTGAGCACCGGGTTCTCAGACTATTGCCAAACACTCTAACCATTATATTTATATTGTTTCCTTTTTTTTTCTTTCTTTGTTCAATGGCATTCAAAATCACTTACTGCTAGACAATTTAAGGATCGTAAGAAACCAAAAGTTAAGCAGAAAATTTAATTAATTGATTTAAAAAAAAGCGAATGCAGTAAACTACCCCAAAAGAGAGTATAAGACGAAACACAACTGGTTGGGGAAAGTAATCTACTGAGAACTTTGCAAGAAATTGGAATTTAACCGTACTAATAAGTTGTATATGCACAAACCAGAATCTGTCCTGGAAAAAAAGAGATGCATAACATTTTCTGGGATTAAGAGACACAAACAGATCACCGTATCCCAACCAGAACAAGTGACCTAACGATAATTAGCAAAAAAAAAAAAAAAAAAAATAAATAAATAAATAAAATAAATAAATAAATAAAATAAATAAATAAATAAATAAATAAGAAAGAAAATGAGGTAGAGTGGACTTTGCCACACGAGCAGATCAGAAAAATAAAAATCAGAAAAAAAACGAAAAGAGAGACAAGTACTAGGACCTTACCAAAGAACTAAAAAAGGCTGTGGAATAACGGTAATACCAATAGTAACTGGCTGACTTGGAATGGTCCGCAAAAGCTTGTAAAAGGAAACTGAAATATTTAGAAATTGGGGGACGAATTGCAACAACCGAAAAAATAGTATTATCAAGATCAGTTAAAATACTGAGGAGAGTCCTTGAGACCTGAGGAGACATGCTATCACTTAGACTGCAGTGAAAGAACATTAACAAAGGCTGATGTGAGGACCCACAAGACGTATGATAATCATAGAAACCAGAATCCGTTTTAGAGAATGAAACACGTAAAACTCTTTGAGATTTTGAGATAGAAACGGATCACCTTATTCTGGCCAGAAAACCATACCTAGTGTTGTTTAGAAATGGAAATAAACCTTGTCATCACGTTGATTTTTCCATTCCTGCTGACTTTGAGTAAAAATAAAAGAAAGCGAAAAAATGCAAAATTTTTTGGACCTTGTCAGTGGACTAAAAATAAACTGGCAATCATTAGGTTGACAGTGATAGCAGTTTCAATTACTGTGCTTGAAATTGTCCGGAAACGCTTGAAAAATAACTTGAGAAATTGGTAATTAGATGAAGAATTGAGATTATTAAAACCGCAACATTTATAATATCTGCTACAATACTGGAAACCTGAGATGATTCGTTTTAACTAAAACTCCAGTGAAAGGTCATCAGGTATCGCTGGGGTGAAAAATTTGCTCAGAAAAATAATCATCTAATATTGTTCATCTAAACCTGGTCATCCAAACAAGAAAAAAAGGAGAAACTGCTGAATAGTTGACCTTGCCGTTCTTGCTGATCACAGGGTAAAACGAAAAGAGAAGTAAGTACCAAGTCTTTGCTAGAGAACTAAAACAACTATGAATTATGAAAGTGTAGGTGATACCAATTGCAATTAGTGCGCTCGGTACAATCATAATCTGGTTTGTACTAGGACTTAGGAATAAGAGGACGAGTGGGGAACACCCAAACTTCAGCATTATTGAGACTAGCCAGGATACTTTGCAGGGTCCTGGAGACTAGAGGAAGCTTGCTGTCAATCAGACTCCAGTGAAAAACTATCTATTGTTGGAAAAAAAAACAACTCCCAAATAAGTAAAATAATAATAATAATAATTGTTGTATTTTGGCCTTCGACCCGGCCAAAAATGCCATTCGAGAGTGATGCACCGGAAGGAAGTGACACATTCTAATGGCAGTTAGGAGAGGAAATTGCGTGGGCGGAAAATGGCTGATAAAATGGGACGAGGTAAAAAAAATTCCCATGGTACTCTCATAGACTGATGCGCCGGAAGAGAGTGACCTGTGAACTGCATGACAGTTATTTCCGCTTAATGACGATCAAACATGCGATTCCAAAGATCGAGTAGGCGATTGAGTGGACGTTGAACTATTATATAACTCAGTCAAGACAGAAGTCAGGCAGTTGCAGTGAGAGATCGGACGGAGTTATAGACGAGATGTGGTACGGAAAGCCACACCAGGCCGAAGGAGCTCGGGGCCCCCGATTTAGTTGGGGTCCAGAGAAGTTGCTGTTAAGATGTAGTAGAGAAAGCCAGCAGAGTGAGCCCCCGGGCATCCGGTTGGGCAGCCCTGGAGAACGAGAAAGACTCAACGCTGATGGCCATAAGAGTTGGGGTCAAAATATTGCAGTTTCGGTTCGGTCTCCAACTCGCTCTCACAGTAGAACCCCACACAATCCTTTCGAACCTTACAAATAAAGTGAGAGGTACAAATATTTTTCTAAAGAAGTCTTCTTGCGTCTTTGTTATTGTGTCGTTATGATGCTGCATGTATGTAGATGAATTAGTAGATGACAATACAACATAACCAATCAAATCAAAGCGAGAATAGATAAGGCGCAGCAAAATAGCAAATGAAGGCTATGCGATAACAGAGACGAAACTATCAATCACATAATAAGCGAATCCAGCAAATTAGCGTAGAAGGAATATAAGACTAGACATGACTGGATCGGCGAGACGATCCACTAGGAGATGTGCAAACAATGTAAATTTGACCATACAAACTAATGGTATATGCACAACCCAGAACCAGTCTTAGAAAATAACACACATAAACTCCTATGGGATTTTGACATACACACGGATCACCTAATCTCGGCTAGAAGACCAGACTTAATTATAATCAACAAAAAAAAAAATGATAACTTGCAAAATAGTCGACTTTGCTGTCCCGGCTGATCACAGAAAAAAACTGAAAGAATGTGAAAAGAATGATAAGTACCTCGACCTTGCTAGGGAATTGAAAAAATTATGGAACATGAAGGTGACGATTATCCCAATTGTAATTGGTGCGTTTGGAACAGTAAATAAAGGTTTACTATAGGGAATAGAGGACTAGGAAGTTGGCGACCGAGTGGAGACCATCCAAACTACTGCATTATTGAGAACAGCCAGAATACTGAGAAGAATCCTGGAGACTTGAGGAGACTTGCTGTCACTCAGACTCCAGTGAAAAACCATCGGCTAACGCTGATGTGAAAAGCTCTAATGAGTGAACAATAATAATAATAATAATTATTATTATTATTGTGATTATTATTATTATTATTATTATTCCATTCTTGAAAATGAGAGACAGAAGTCTCCTAGATTTTCAGATAAAAACGGTTCACCAAATTATGGCTAGAATACCAATTCAAGTTTTGATTAAAAAGAAAATGTACTTATCAGCACGAAGATTTTGCAGTTCTTACTGAATTCTTTGAAAAGAAAAAGGAAATGAAAAAAAAAAATCGGGAAATATCTTGACCTTGCCAAAGAGTGAAAAAAATATGAAACATGAAAGTGAGAGAGATATTAATCCTAATCTTCTCTTTTGGAAAAAATCCGAAAAACTCGGAAAAGAGACTAAAGAACGGGAGATAGGAAGAAGAAAGGATCCTTCCATACAACTATGCAACAGAAAACAGTTAAAACAGTAAGGAGATTCCTCGGAATTTAGGAAAAATACTTTCACTAGGACTATACAAATGGTTATGTGTTATAGCAGGTTAAAAATTCGCTGAGTTGTCCAAAGAGAGAAACTGGATCTCTTTTATTAGCAACTAAAACTATTGCCATAAAAATTAATCATATAAAATAAAAATTCTTGATAGGAAAAAATATAATACGCAACAGAACAACAGGTGTATATTATGTAGCAATGGAGAAGAAGCAGTTAATTGCATAATAAGAGAATGCAAGAAAGGGACACAAAAAGAATATGCATGACTGAGTAGGAAAGGGTATCAACTGGGAATTGTGCAGGCCATTAAAATTTGGGCATACTACCAAATGTTATACGCACAAACCAGAATTCCGTTCTAGAAAATTAGCCTCGTAACATTCTATGGGAATTTAAGATATATAGCGGGTCATATGATTCCAGATAGAAGGCAAGATTTATTTTTGATTAACAAGAAAATATATAAACTCGAGGACTTTACTGTTTCACCGGGTTATTGAGTGAACATTACGTTTAGAAAAATTTGGATCTTGCCAGAGAACTAATAAAGCTATCGAACGTGAAAGTGACGGTGATAACAACTGCAGTAAGAACACTTGGATAAGGTTTGAAAGACCCAGAAAAGTGACTGGGGTAACTCGATATGAGAAAAAGATTCAAGACCATTTAAATCTCAGTACGTAAAATCAGCTCGAATATATAGAAATGTCCGATTAAGATCACCTACAGCTTAGAGGAATCCTGTTGACCTGAGGAGACTTGCCGTCACTCAGACTCCAGTGATAAACTAGCAAGTAAACTGGCACAAAAATAATATAAGATTATGTACAATAGAATGGGGAAACTGATTCATTGGCAATTGCGCAAGAAATTAAAACTTGGCCCTCCTGATGAATATTATATACACAAACCAGAATCGGTCATTGGAAATGAGACGCCTAAAATCATCTGGGGCATTGAGATACAAAGACGTCACGTATTCTTGGCCTGAATATCAGACCAATTTTTAATTATTACCCCCGCCCCCCCCAAAAAAATGAAGAACTTATCTCCTCAGAATGAAATGAAGGCGAAAAGAGTAGCAAATACATTGATATTGCCTGAGTGAAAAAAAAAAACCCTGTGGAATATGAATGTGGGTGTTATGCTAATTATGGCTGATATGTTTGGAACAGTCCCCAAAGGGCATTGAAAAATAACCCAGATACATGACGGCGTTTTCTTTGTTTGTGTTTTATGGCATATCAACCATTGTATGTTACCTAATGCCAAATCCATTTTTGTACATATAAACAGTACAATTTCAAACAATCCAGTTTAGCATAAGTACGCAGTATAAATGTCAAAACAGTTCTATCTCAAACAGTTCATTTTAGTTCTTTTTGACCCATAGATAGGTCTCTATCAGGTGCTATCATTCCCGAAACAGAGTGAGCCTGGGACCGATAGCAATAAAGTACTCCGCATTCCCCAAAGCTCCAGCATTACTGGAGAATCATTATCAGATTGCTTAGAATCATATCTAGGACATTTGTTGATGGGGTCTTACCCCCATACAGAGATGCAGTAGGTGTATTCTATAGTCCCAGCCGAATTAGTCGGGAATTTGCTGCCACCCAGAATCCAGTGAAAGACAAACAGCTATCACTAATGTGAAAAGCTCGCAATAATCTTAATAATAATAATAGCAATGATAATAATATCGAAATATTTCTTTGAGATTTTAAGATACAAACGGATCTGCTCATCTCGGCCAGACGACCAGACCTAGTAAGAGTCAATGAAAAAAGGAGACCCTGCCGAATAGTGGCCTTTGTCGTCTCGGCAGATTACAGAGTGAAAATAAAAGAAAACGTAAAGAAAGATGAGTACCTAGACCTTGCTAGAGAACTAAAACAAACTATGGATCATGAAGGTGACGGTGATACCAATTGTGGTTGGTGCACTTGGGACGATCCCCAAAGTATGTGTAAAAGGACCGGAAGCCTTAGAAATAAGAGGACCAGTAGAAACCATCCAGACAACAGCATCATTAAGATTGGTTGGAATACTGAGTAGAGTCCTGTAGATTTGAAGAGACTTGCTGTCACTAAAATTCCAGAGAGAAAACCATCAGCTAAAATTTAATGAAAGCGAAAAGAATAGTCGGTACCTTGACCTTGGTAGGGGATGGAAAAACTGCGGAATATGAAAGTGACAGTGATAGCAATTGTAATTGCTGATCGTGATGCTGTATATTGACCTACGACCCGACAGGGCTGTCAAAATAGGAAATGGACCTCTGTAAATAACAAGTGCATCCGGTCGAGGAATATCAGAATTATAACCTTGACAGTGGATGGGATGAATGAGTGCAATTGTGACGCCCACAAGAAGAAGGGGGCTTTGAACAATTATATAACTCGGTGAAGACAGGAAGTCAGTTAGTTTGGAGAGACCCGTTGGTGACAAGATGTGGTAGAGAAAGCCAGCACCCAGCAGAGTGGGTCCCCAGGCCCCAGGTTGAGCAGTCCAGGAAAACGGGAAAGAAACGCGGTTATGGCCAATAGAGTGACGGTCAATATGTTGCAGTTCTGTTCAGTCTCCAACTCCCTTCACACACAACCCTTTCAAATCAAGTGAGAGGTATATTTTTCTAAGAACTGTATCGCTCGTCGTTATTATTGTGTCGTTATGATTTATGCATGCATCTGCATATGAGTATACAACATTGATACAGTCACCACGAGATTGACAAAAAGACTAGAGGACTTGGAAATAAGAGGAAGAGTTGAGATCAATCCAAACTATAGCATTATCAAAATTGGCCAGAATACTGAGAATAGTCCAAGAGACTTGAGGAGACTCTCAGTCACTCAAACTCCAGTGGGAAACCAGACCTTATAATAATCAACAACCAAAAAAGAGAACTTGCAAAATTGTCCTTGCTGACCACAGAATAAAACTGAAAGAAAGTGAAAAGAAAGATAAGTACCTTGAACTTGCAAGGGAATTGAAAAAACTATGGAACATAAAGGTGACGATTATACCAATTGTAATTGGTGCTTTTGGTACAGTCACCAAAGAATTATTAAAGGGATTGGATGACTTAGAATTGTGGGGACGAGTGGAGACCATTCAAACTACTGTATTATTGGGAACGGCCAAAATACCGAGAAGAGTCCTGGAGACTTAAGACTTGCTCTCACTCAAACACCAGTGAAAAAACATGAGCTAAAACTGATGTGAAAAACTCTGAAAGAGTAAAAAAAATAATCTGTTCATCGCTGAACAAAACATTTTTGTTTTGCTGAACTTGCTGAATACTCAAACTTTGGGCTGAGATCCAGTTGGTTAAAGATTTCATAAAACTGAAAATATTTTAGTTCACTTTCTGTGTTTCATAATCTTCTCTCATGATATCTTTCCACAAATAGGAATATCGATTGGTTATATAATTGGCTCTTTATACGACAGTTTAAATACAGTATTAAAAATTTTCTGATCTGAAATAATTGCATTCATTTTTTTTTTTTGGCGGAGGGTGGATTTTTCTTTTTCGCTGAATTCAGTAATTTTTTTATTTTTTTATTTTTATCAAATTCAATGGTATTTTTTAATTAGTTTTTAGGATATCGCAGAAAACAGTATTTCCTTTTTTAAAAATAGACTTTGATTTTTTAAAAATTGTACAAAAAATAGAAAAAAAAATTAAATCGGAATTAAAAATCAATTAAAAATGCTTTAACTAATTAAAAAGATATATTCTGTATATACAAAAGCGCATACAACAATAATAGAAATAATCTTAATTTTCATATGTTTTAAGCTAAATTTTCTCTGGCATAAGCCCAAGAGGAAGAGTGGTATTTTGAATGATACGTTTGACCAAGTGATGTTCCAACCTTTAAAATCAGTATTCGAATTTAGAATTTGCTTAAAGACTAATCCTTGAGAAATTTTCACTTCAATTTAACGAAAGTATCTTTTTATTTTCATGCATTGTATTTTTCTGTGTAGTTCCCAGTTGGGTAATCCCGATCACCGCAGAAAATACAATCAGCGATCTGTGTTCAAGCTCCTGAGCTAAGTGTCTGCATTCAGTTCTATCAATAAGTCCAATGAAAAAAGGCATGAGTGAGTATTTCTTCTTGTCGAGAAAACTAATATCTCCGGCTTTGGCTTTGAGCATTTCATGCCCAACTGATGTTGCTTCATGGTTTATATGCGTTAGAGAGAAGGTTAGAGAATACACATCTAAGTAAACATAGTTACATTCCATCCAACGAATATCCTGGATATGACACTAAACAATCTGATGGTGGGACTCTAGTAATCCTTGAGCTTTGGGAAATGCGGAAGAACCCTTTATTGCCATCACTCCCAGGTTCACTCTTGAGTCCTGTCAATGGGTTAAATAGAACTAAACTGTGTACTTATGCTAAACTGAATTGTTTTAAATACAACTGTTTTGGCATTTCAACAGCGTACTAATGTTTATCTAAATGTTTAAATTAAAACTGTTTTGATATTCAACTATGTGTAAATTATACATATGCTAAGCTGAAATAGAACTGTTTTGACATTTAAGTTGCGTACATAAGCTGCTAACTTTAAGCTACGTACTTAAGCTGCGTATTCTACGCTGCTAACTTGAATGTTTGAAATGGTACTGTTTTTGACATTTAACTGAGTGTAAATTAAAAGAATCTACTTATGCTGAACTGAATTGTTTGAGATAAAAACTGTTTTGACTTTTAAACTGTCTATTTATGCTAAACTGAATTGTTTGAAATAGAACTAATCAAATGCGTGTCACCAAAAACTGTACTAATACTAAACTGAATTTTTTAAAATCGGACTAATTTTACATTTAACAGTATGTAAACAAAAGCAGTACTTATGCCAAACTGAATTGCTTGAAATAGAGCTGTTTTCACATTTAAATTGTGTAATCATACTAAACTGAATTGTTTGAAATAGAACTGTTTACAAGTATAAAAATGGATTAGACATCAAATAATCAGCAATGGTCGATATGCAAATAAAACCAAACCAAACCAAAATGACTTAATTCGTCTGAAAATGACCCAAAAAGTATTGATACGCCTTAAAACCAACCAACCAACAAACTAACCAACGAAAGCTTCACCATCAGATGATGTTTAGTGTCCTACTTGCTGCGAGCAACGTCTATGCATTAAACATTTTGTTTCTGAATTGTAGAGAACATTTTATAGAAATGATTACGAATGGAAGAATCTTAGTTTCATTAAAAACAAGTATAAAATTCTTTACTGATTTTTATTTCTAATGTTAAAAACAATTTTTATGATTTACAGAGTCTATTTTGCTTACTTAGCTTTTTTTTCTTGGCCAAGTTCAGAAATTGTTAAAATCCTATAACATTCTTGACGATTCCCTCTGAGGAATTTAGGGGAATATTTGGCACACTAATTATTACGAAAGGACTGAATAATTCTTGAATTAATGCAATATAATAATTTTTACATAACATTCTATTCATGAAAATGCACAAGTAATTATATATATATATATTAATTTAAAAAAAGGTAATCCAAAGTGAAAAATTTAATAGGAAAGAAAGTCGACGTTATAATGTTCCGGTTTCAATAAACCATCATCAGAACTTACCCAATATGTTATGAAGTGTCGTTAGATCATCGATGGATGCTTAAGGAATCTTTTTCTTCTTTTATCTTTCTTTCTTTATTTCTTCTTTCTTTCTTTCTTTTTATTCTTATTCTGATTTATCTCTTGATTTGGTTTACATCATTGCCTAACAAAGTTTCATGAGATTTTTGAAATATGTACGCTGATCAGACGGCCAACACCCCCTTTTCTATGTATATATAATCTCCCTTGTTTTGTATTTCGTTAAGCATTCATTGGTGATCTCACGAGACTTCATGACATCGTTTCTAATCTCTGAGGATGAATTATTGAAACCGAAAAGTTATAAAGTCGAATTTCTTTCGTATTAAAATCTTCACTTTGGATTTCTTTGTTTTTCAATTTTTCTCCATAGTCTGATTATTTTCCGTTATTTACTTCCATATATATATATATATATATATATATCCTTTGATTTTAAACGCATATCAATCATTGTAGGTTAAATGGAAAATCCTGTTTATTATATATATATATATATATATATATATATATATATATATATATATATATATATATGAAGAGAAGGGTGAGAAGAATATATTTTATGTCCAAAGTAAATATTTCAACGAGTCCTATTCAACAATAAAATGTTTAAAAAAGTCGTAAAAATGTACAGAATAAAGCAAAAAATAATCGTCATTGGTGTTGTGGAATCTTAATGAATAAAAAGTCAGCATTATTGTCAAACGATATTGAATATTTTCAGTATTTTGATAGGAGACCAGATGTTCATGAATTATAATTATGAGTCCAAAATTTGCCGGGATTACTAATTAAAACCAAATCCCTAAAATGAAAGGTTTTTTCAAAAAATTATTTTGAGCTGTTTTTTCACTTTTTCTTTTACCAATAATAACTTTCAAAACTAAAAATGTATTTACCTTAAATCTCTTCGATTAAAAGACCTTCGAGTCGGGTTTACGCTCAATAACGAGCCATGATTTTGTCAATGAATTTATAATTACTTGATCTGCTCTATAGAATGTGCCGTGAAGATAAAAGAAGAATGAAAGCCTCTAAAAATTCCCTTAAAGGGCTTTTAATTGAACATATTGGTATTAAAATAATTAATGTTCTGTTTGCTTATACATCGTAATCCATAAAAATGGCATTTCGTGGATTTTCATTATGTCAATAATTAATATATTTTGATAAAAAAAAAGAAATTTGAGATCAAATTTTTAACATAATAATAAGTTTACGAAAGGCAGTTGCTCTTGCTATAATTATCATAGTTTCTTAATTAGAATAAATACAAAATTATAGTTTACTTGTTATTTATTTTTTATTGCTAATTAATTATCATATGAATTCATTAACAAAACCGTGACTCGTTATTGAGCTTATACACGACTCGAAGGTCTTTTAATCGCACAGATTTAAAGAAAATACTTTTTTAGTTTCCAAAGTTATAATTGGCAAAAGAAAAAGTGAAAAAAACGGCTCAAAATAAAAAAAAAAGCTTTCATTTCTGGGATAAAAAGAAACCTGGAAAATATAAATACAATTATTTGTTTGCCTACTCGGATCAAAGATCTTTTTTTAAAGAACTCACTCCATTAGTTACTGCTAATGGTTCGTAGTAATCCATTGACTGAGAGGTTCTTTGATTTCTTCTTCAGCTAAGGAAACGAACAACACAACGTAAAATTTGAATCAAAAGTGACGTACAAAAGAGTCATTAATGAATTTAAAGGAAGATCGCCGACGTATTAAAAAGGCACAAAATATCCGTTGTGATGGCTTTCATGTATTTTACAAATCAAAGCAGGTTGTATGTTTTCGGAAATAAATAAAAACTAAAAATTATGCGAGAATAAAGGAAATGAATTGTTTTCATTTTTCCATTTTTTTCTTTTTTGGAGGGTGGTAATGTAATGGACTAAGGGTAGTCGTAGTGTAATTGCTATCGTTAAAGAAAATAGCCACAACTTCCCGAGTTAAAAATAAATGAACGAATCTGTTTACTTTTCACGTAGCGCTAATTAACCAGGAAAAGGAATGAATCCAAGTATTCCCCTTTCATATAAGTTAGATAGACTGCGATCTTTGACTTTAGCATGGCAACTAGACTAAGAGAAGGAAAACTGAAGTTAAGCCTCAAGAGGAATGGGAACAGCCAGTTAATTCCACGACATACTACATGAGTTTCACCAACAAGAAAACCAGATCAGGTGATGAGTATGATCTAATAGAATATGAGAGAAGAATAAAGAAATAACACTATGAAAGCAGAAGAGAGAAGCAATAATACTATGTTTGAGTCTGGTTTGGTTTTACGGTAAATAAACCTCTGTGGCATATTTAATGCAAACCGGCAACCACACACGCCCCAATGCTATATCTCTTCTCATGAACTGAGAATTCTGGTAGCCGATCGCATCTATATATATATATATATATATATATATATATATATATATATATATATTGTCATCCACAGACAGACTGTTTGGTTCTATCAGAACTCATCAGTGTGGCTAGACACGTAAGACGCTTAAAGCCGGGATCGAAACTTTACGTTAGACTTCGTATCAGACCGCTCGGCCAACAATCGTACCACGTTGGCTAAGGCAATTATCAGGTATTATGTAGCAACAGCAACAGCAGCAGCAGCGTCGGTCTATTTACATTTTTAAACCCTATCGGCTACCAGAGTGCTCAATTCTTTCGAAGATATATATATATATCATGTCTTGCCGCCAGCAGAGATATCCCTGACCCTCTCTCGCCACTTCTCCCTATCATTCATCGCTTCTGGCAGGTCTTCAGGGATACATCCCGTATCCTCACATAGCTGCTGTATGTATGTTCGAGCTGGTCGTCCTGCTTTTGCTTGGCCATATGCGGGGTCCATAGGAGTACATCACTGATGAGTTCGTCTTTGCTTCTCCAGCAGTGTCCAGCGTGTCTGGTTCGTCTAACTTGTATAGTTTTCGTGATGGGAGGCAGGTGGCCGTATAGTTAAGGACTTGTTCAATATTGCTCGCAACATTCTTGTGTAATATATATATATATATACACATACACACACATATATATATATATAATTCCTTCACTCACGCAGAGAAGACGATGGTTGTGTAGAAAGATATCCGACTGACGTAAAGTTATCTAAGTTTCGATCATGGCTTGAAGCTTCTCGCGGGTATAGCCACACTGAAGAACTGTTGCGCAACGAAACAGTCTCTCTGTGGATGACACACACACACATATATATATATATATAAGGATTTTCAAGTAAGGTAACATTTTTAAGCGTGTAAAATCTCATTTGTTTGCACAAAATTAAATGGTTTCAGGTTGTGTTATTTAACATTAAGAGTTCTACTTGAACCCACTTTTGGTGTTTTCCGGTATCACTATTTATTTTTTGTACACAATTTAATGCATTCGAGTTTTGCATTTAAAAACAATTTCTCAATTTAATATTGATCTTTGTTCACATTCAGTTAAATGGTTTCAAGAATTGCTATTTAGCACTAATAATTCTATTCGATTGGTTTTGTTTTGTTTGGTTTGGTTTCTTTGTTTAATGGCATATCAACACTTATAGTCTATTTAACGCCAAAGCTACCATTCTAGAAGAACAGTAGTGGTACTATTTAGCCCATGGATGGGATGATAAGTGGGTTCGTACCTTTCCCAAGAATATTTGCCCGAAACTTAACGTAATAGCAGGACTGGTGTATGAACTCGCTTTCTACAATTCCGCAGTCCATCGCTTTTACCATTACACCACGAGGACACCCACGAAATCTATTCGATATTTTTCCTTTGGTTGCCCATAGATAAGTAGTTTCAAGTACAATAAAGTGATTATTTAATCCACATATAGGACTCTAAGACGTAATACCTCTACAAGTCAGAGTAAACCTGGAATTAATGGCCAGGGACTGGTACTTCAAATTCCTAAGATCTAGGACTGGAGACTCAACATAAAAGTTTAGTGTAATATCAAGCTCACTTATTGAGGGCTATTATTCCACAACTGAGACAGACTAAGCCTGTTCTAAAGACCCAGTAGACAGGGAGGAATGATAGTATGAAATAAGATTATAAAAGAAGATTAATGAAAAAGATTCTATGAAATACTACTATGAAGAAAGAAGAGCGAGGGGCTGTTGGTTATTTAAAGCCAAATCCTTTTTATTCATATATATTGAATATATATAGTTTTGTTTGGCTGGGTTTTATGGCATATCAACCATTGTAGGTTATCTAATATCAGATCCTCTAATACACAAATATCAAATATATATGATTTGGTTAGGTTGGATTTTTATGAACCATTGTAGGTTATTTCATGCCAAATCCTTTTTATGCATATACATTGAATATATATAATTTTGTTTGGTTGGCTTTTGTCACATATCAACCATTGTATGTTATTTCATGCCATGTCTTAATTCATTCACATATATTAAATATATATAATTTTGTTTGGCTGTGTTTATGCCGTATAAATCATTGTAGTTTATTTAATACCAAATCCTTTTTATAGATATATATTAAATATATATGATTTGGTTTGGTTAGGTTTTATGGCATATCAACCGTTATAGGTTATTTAAAACTTTTTCCTGTTTATACATGTATATGAAATAAATATGATTTGGTTTGGTTGGTTTTTCTAAGCATATCAAACATTATCTACGTTATCTAACGCCAAATCCTGTTTATACCTATATATTAAATATATATGATTTGAAAACGCATTTTATAGAAAACTTTTTTAAACGAGACTTAACTTCTTTTTCGTACATAGACAAATGGTTTCAAGTATTTCTTTTTATTACCATTCATTTATCAGCGCACAGTAAAATGGCTCCAAGTATTACCATATTACACTTAGAATTTATTCTCAGTTACTTGTTTGCGTACATAGTTTATAAGTAATTTCATTTTTAAATGAGTTACAAATAATTTGCTTTGTACACTACTATCACTATTGTTTCTAAAGAGTTGAATGGTTTCAATTATTGCTATCTAACACCGATAATTCTATTCAAAACTATTCATTCATTTCCACACAGTCGAATGGTTCCAAATTTCATATGTTATTGCAATATTTCAGTCTTTGCCAGCAGTTAAAAGGTTTCAAGTATTGCTATTTAACACCAATAAATCTGTTCGACATTACTGAATCGTAAGTACACAGTTAAATTATTTCAAGTATTGCTATGTTACCCTAAAAATTCAATCAGACAGACCATTTTTTACAAACAGTTAAATGATCAAACAGTTCCATTTCTAACAATTCAATTTAGCAGAAGCCATTTGTTAGCACTCAGGTTAAATGTCAAAAAGTCTTATTTGACCCATTGTTAGAACTCAATCAGTTGCTGTCACTCTGAGTCAGAATGGACCTGGAAGCAATCGCAACGAAGGGGTACTTTATATTCTCCAAAGCCTCACCATCAGATTGTTTATTGTAATATCCGGGGGACTCATTGTGAAGTGGGGTCTTAAACCTCTGCAAAGATGCAGTCAGAGTATTCTACAATCCCAGTCGACTGGGCTGGTAGTATTAGTGATTTAAAATATGTGTATGTATTATAAAAATCTTAATGTTTTACGCTGTTTTCTAAGCTTAACTTTATTTCGCATCATATTGACGATACACAGTTGATCATTGCAGAAAAAGGTTAAACTATATATATATGTAATGAATTTTTAGGTAGTCGATTCCCTTGTAGGTATATTTTATTGAAAATAAGAGACAATGACTTAGTGCTCAGCTTGTTATTTAGATTTTCTTGTCGATGAACAAGATGTTATAACTTCTGGTTATAGGCAGATAAAAAAACTGTCGAACGTCTACACTGAAAGAGATTTTTTTCTGTTTTTAAACTGCCTAAAACCACTGTTGTGACATCGTGTTCACCAACAAGAAAAGCTGAATAAAAAGCTATGCACCAATTTGTTGTCTGATACATTCAATATATGTGACTCCTAGCTTTATACGCTCAAGTGTTGGCTGACCAGCTAGAATTTACGTTCATCATCTTTGAGTGGACGCTGGTTGAAGTGTAGAGGATTGCTAGGGGTGATGGACGATAGAGAGAGAGAGAGAGAGAGAGAGAGAGAGAGAGAGAGAGAGAGAGAGTCAAGGAATCAGTGCAATCAACATGACTTTACATATATAAAGTAAGTAAATCCAGCCATTGGTATAATGGTTAGAGTGTTCGCCAGAAATCGAGGAGACCTGGGTTCAATCCAAGGTCGTGTCATAAAGTAAGGTATAGAGGGTGACCGGGAGGCTCCCTTTTCAATTGCAACTACATCGCGGTGTGGGAGGGCACTTCTCCATTTCCTGGAATGCACCACTTAAACCTTTGATCCTTACCTTATAATGCTGAGTGTTAAGCAAGGCGGCATCAAGTACCATATTTTGAGTTTTTGGTATGACTCGACAGGGGATTGAAACCCAGTCTCTGGACTATTACTACTCAGTAGCATTATAAAGTATAGAGCAAGGGTAAATGGAGCAATCCAGGGAATAGAGTAGCCCTGTCCCCTACATCTCGGTGTAGTATGTATTGAAAAGAAAGCATTCGGGTCGCCCTCGACTATGGTCGGCCAACTAACGTATATATAAATAGATTGTTGTTCTTCGTTAGTACTTTTTTGGTTAGTTTGTTTATATTTTATGGTATATCAACTCTTGTAGATCATTTAATGTCAAAGCCTGTTGATGTATAGATGTCAAATTTATCTCATTTGTAAACAAATAGTTTGTAGGTAATTTCGTTTGTAAATGAAGCAGGGCTCATTTGCTTGCACACATTTAGATGGTTTCAAGTATTGATATCTATTACTATTAGTTTTATTTGCACAAAATAAATGTATTCTTTCTAATATTAATAATTCAAAAATAATATCAGAAATTTGTTTGCACATGTATAAGAAAATTACGAGATATCTTACAGACAGCTGTGTACCTAGATGTAAGGGAGAAAACAGGACAGACGGTGCTTGAACACGTAACCTGGACATAGCGAGACGAGGCAGACGTGCATGGGGTCTCCACGAGGCGAAACGTGGCTAAAGGGAGCCTGGTAACTGAGGGTGTTAGCAGACCAACAAGTCTACAGACAGAAACCAGTAAACAATTTGAGCCCTACGAAACCAAACTTTCATAGCCCTCTTAAACGTAACCAGAAAATATACAGAGAGGCAACAGGATATTCACCGACCCCAGATAAGTATATTATAATTTTAAATTTGTCCTCTTAAAGATTTTTGGCCGCTAAAGGAATATGCTTTAGCAACTCTTTAGCACTTCTTATATAAACGTATTTAAACGTTTTACCACGTTGCTTTTTCTTTTTTACGACCCATATGGGGGTGTCGTTAAATTTTCCATACATGGATAGATGATTTCAATTCTAGAAATGATTATATATAACTATTTAAGCAATTAATAAAGTTGGATATTGACTTGAAGATCTTTTTGACATGCCACGTAAATTGCTTTGATGGAATAACAGAAAATGCACCGGTTGCCTAAAGTAAACAATTCCCCGGTTGAAATGCCGCGTACATTGTGTGGGTGACATGCAAGAAGTAAGTCGAATATTGAGCAGGAAGTGCACCAGATTCCTAAGGTAAATAGTACGCATTGGTAACCCGGTGGACTGCCCGTAGGTGGAGTGCAAGAAAGAACTGTGTTCACGTACATATATGCTGGATGAATGACCGCAAGAATTTTCAAGGGCGTCCGGAAAATTATATAAACCAAGGAAGATTTCGACCCGGGTAGGATTAAGGGAAAGCGGTTTCGAGAAGATCCCTACAGACGACCCCTGTGTATCTACAAAGTCAGCCGTCTTCGACTCTCGGTCAATCTACCCATACGTACATTTCTGGTAATAAAAGAAAAAGAGGGGAGTGTCCTCGCGGTGTAATGGTTAAAGCGATGGACTGCGGAATCGTAGTAAGCGAGTTCGTACTCCAGTCGCGCTATTACGTTCACTTTCGGGCAAATACCCTTGGGAAAGGTATGAACCCCCTTATCCTCCAAGCTATGGGTTAAATAGTACCACTACTTTTCTTCTAGGAGAATAGCTTTGGCATTGAGTAACCTACAAAGGTTGATATGCCATTAAACAAAGAAACCAAACCAAACCAAAAGAAAAAGAAAAAGAGCAGATTATATTCTTATACTTCAGCATTTTTGTCTTTCTCTGCTCTACAATAATTCAACCCTAACAGGTATTACTAATCCGGGTCGTAGTTCACTTGGAAGATATCGAAATGAAGGAGAACTGTATATTACCCAGAGACCAAACTGGATCCTCACCATCAAGAGGTTTAGTGTCCTACCAGGACCCTTGTTGGTGTTGAAGTCTTACCCATCTGCAAAGTTACAGTCGGTGTATTCTACAGCTTCAGCCGACTTGGGCACATGATACTCTTTGGGGGAGTCTAACCCGTCAGTAAAAATGTAGTCGGTGTATACTACAGCATCATCCAACTTATTGAAAAAAATAGGCAGTAAAGTATGTAGGGCTTTGAAAAATAATTTTTTCTAGTTCCAAAAATTCTAGATAGATTAAACGTAGAAATCGTTCAAAATATTCTGGTTGTCAACAGCTTTCGGTTGTGTAAAAAATGGTGATAACTGTTTTTCCGTGTTTGTTTTAAAAAGAGTTGGCGTATCAGTGGTAAAGTTCGCGATTCAAAAGTTGAATTTCATTAGTTGATATCACGTGGCATTTTGAGATAATCGTGGTCGTTCTAATTGTTAAATGCATTTAGAACTCCCTGTCCATTCACCGAAATACACGCTAACTGCAAATAACATGAAAACACATAATCGTATTGTATATGACAATTTTCGTATCGATTCCATCTCACACACAAAAAAGCATTAAACTAATCCATTATAAAAAAAGAAAACAGATAAATGGTTAAACCTACGATTTAATAATGACCAACAGCCCGCTTTGACAAAAAAGAGTAACACAAGAAGTCAAATTCATATACGAATTCTCTTAAACAATAAAAGCATGTCACCAAACAACAATTGAACTCAAATGTCAAACAAATTGCTACTCACCCAACCTAAAACCGCACTCACCAAAAATTATCAGCTAAAACCACAATCAAATATCTCAACACACATATACACACAGACTCGCGCGTGCGCACACGAACTCACCACTAAACAGGACAAAGTCTTAAGAAAATCTTCCGGATATTAGGCAAAGCCAACAGGAAGAAACAAGTAAAAACCTTGAAATACCCGAGGCTTTATATATATATATATATATATATATATATATACTGGATGACAATATATACACTCCCCTCTGTGGACTACGAACATTTTGGTGGAGGAATTAACGCTTGCCATTTAAGTAATAAAAAGCTCTTCTAATGAAATGAATACTTCGGCATCTTATTGCATGAAATGTAGACACACGAAAATTGATACAAATGCATTATATTCCCGAGCTGATGTTGAGTCACGAGTTGGCTTAGAGGTATGTTATCGGCCTGATTTAAACTTTGGTGGGTTTCGATCCCAGTTTGAAGCGTCCCACGTGTCTAGCCACACTGAACGAAACAGTCTGTTTGTGAATGACTATATATATATATTTGTAGAATAATTAACCCCGCTAAAATAGTTTTATACCATGATAATGGATTAGTATACATGTTCAATAGTGATGGTCCTTGTAACTCGAGCATACAAAAGAAGGTTCTTATAACCTTTAAATCATTAGGATTCACAATTAAAATTTCTTCAAATATCAAAATAACAAATTTTCTGGATGTTACACTAAACCTCTCAGACAGCATTTATAAAACCTTTCTTAAAACGAGCCAGTACCCCTCCTATATTAAGGTAAACACAAATCACCCGGGTGCTATAATTAAACAGGTTCCCAAAGCAGTTAATATGAGAATAAAGAGATTATCAACCAGCAAGAAAATCCACCAAGATAGTAGTAAGTGTATATGGAAGCCCTTAAGGGTAGCAAATTTAAAGAAGAGTTTACTTATCTTGAGCCAAAAATGCCTTACGAGAATAATTTGTATATGATAAAGAAAATACGAAGTGTTTTCAAAAAATAGAAAAACGAAAATTATATGGTTTAACCCCACTTTTTGTAACCTTGTGAATATAAATGTGTGAAAATATTTTCTGAAATTGATAGATAAACACTTTGACCGAAATAATATATTACATAAGATTTTTAATAGGAAAACTTTAAAAAGTCGTTACTCCTGCACGAAAAAATTCTTTGAAATAATTAACAATCATAAAAAGAAAATAATTAGGAAATATCATGACCAAAAGAATGGGAATAATAATAATAATAATAAAAATAATGGTAATAATATTAATATTAATAATACTTGTAGAGAAAACGAATATAATTGTAAAACAAAAAATAAATGTCCTATGAATGGTTTATATAATTTAGAAAATGTAGTGTATCAAGGGATCATTTTCCCGAAAGAAAATATTAAAAGTACAAAAACTTATATAGATATCTCATCGACGAAATAGAAGCTAAGGTTTAATAACCACAACCATTCATTCTGACATGACCATTTGAAAAATCCGACAGGCTTATCCAAACATTTTTAGAAATTGAAAAATAAGGGTTTAACCTCTGAATTTCAATGGAGTATATTGAAAAGGTATAATAACTCAAACTGATTTGATAGTGGATGTAACTTGTGTCTAGAAGTAAAGATACAAATTACATTATATCCTGATCCAGATGAATTATTAAATCAGATATGCGATTTAATAGCTGAATGTAGGCATAGAAATAAATTCAAACTATAGCCGAAAATCTAAGATAAGAACACTGGTTTACAAAAATAAATGTTTGGTCTGAGGCAAGAATGGGGATAGGTATGTTTTTGTCAATTTTGGTGTGCTGAATTCAAATTTATAAATACTTTTGCTCTATCACCTCTAGTTTTCTGGCTTTTAAATAGTCTCATTTTAGTATAGACAGAGAATATATGTGCATATTTCAAGAGTTGCGGCAGCTTATAACAGATAAAACAGAATAGATAAAGAACTCTGATTGAATCAGTACACTTGGATGACACAATTTCACAATTCATAATACCACAGACAGTCAAAAATGTGTTTTCTTAGAAGATCTGGTATATTTTGCCTCCGGGGTGTCACGCAAGAGCATCCAGCAGAAGTCTCCCATCATGTCAGGGTTCCATTTGCCTTGATAGTTGCTCTCCATCTTCGTAATGTCTTGGTGGAATCTTTCACCTCAAATTAGGTAAAAACGGGTATTTTTGTGCTTGCCTCAATTTCTTTTTACACACGTGTAATTAATTAACTATAAAAAATATTATTGAATTGGGAAAGATAATACAAAATAAATAAAAAATCTCACCATGTAAGATGACGCGTATGTACATTTTAAAAAGAAAAAAAGAGGGCGGGGAGTAAAGGACGTTAGGAAAGTTGGAGCTTAAGATAAGTATTTCTATAATTGATTAAATTGTGGTCTTTGCATTTCATGTTTATTTGGAATAATTTAATTTTGTTGTAATTCCTTATTTTATTGTCAAACCTATGAAGTTACTTTAAAATAAAGTTTAAATTATGGTAAAAATTAAATTAAAATTAATGTTTCCTATTATTTGGTTATTGTCTCAACGAGAAGCAAGAGGAAACCGGAAGTAATCTTTAATGGGAGTAGGCACCTTCCCTCAACTGAGCATCCCATTCTGGCTGTATTCATTATCTCCATGTTGGATCTGAAGAATTCCTGTTAAATTGTTTTAGATTTATTGATTAATATCAATGCTCTTAGCAGGATGAAATAAATTTATATCCCTAACGCGGCCGAATTTTGTTTTTTTCTTAAAGGTATACGTGGTACATTCAATAAGTTTCCAGACATTTTTGTACAGGCATTTAAAATTGTCTTGGACTCTTGAAAAATTTAGTATCTTATTGCTATACATCGTATGAGATGACTGACCAATTTTTATAATTTCAGGTTCAAATGGACAGCTACAGCAGGAATTGGAATACAGTCTACTAAAGCCTGGTTGTCACAGCTAGTGAATTACAAAAATGTAATCTGGACGGGAGGACATTTTAGAAGAACATTATGCAATAGAATTCTGTTTTAAACTTGGAAAATATGCCACAGAAACGTATGGAATGCTTCAGACAGCTTCACGGCCATCTTGCATGAATCAAGCATCTGTTTTTCAGTGGCATAAGAGATTCATGGAAGGCAGGGAGTCTGTGAGGGATGATGAGGTGTGGGAGGAATAAGGAAGTCAATACACCAGAGCTGATTGGCCAAATGGTTAGGGTTAGGGTTACTATGTTGAGGTTTAAAGGGAGTTCAGGAAGAGATTCAGTCGGAGGAGCCCAGCACTCTTCAAACCGGCTCAGTGGCATTTCCGACTTATCAAAGGAATAAATACTTGGGCTGTGTCCCAGAGACGACGTTGACAGAATATATGTATCTAGAAAAGAGGGAGGAAGGGGACGTACGGGCATCGAAGACAGCTTTGACGCATCGATACAACGGCTTGAAGACTGCATAGGAAAACACGAAGGAGGACTGATTACAGCCATCAGAAATGATACTGACAACACGATAGACGATAGAATGACAATGAATAGGAAACAAAAATGGGGAAAACACCAACGCTATGGCCGCTTCAAACGACTAATAAACACCATTTCACACCAGAAAACCAGGGCTTGGTTAAGAAAAGGAAACCTTAAGAGAGAAACAGAATCTGTCCTAATAGCAGCACAAAACAACGCCATAAGTACCAATCATATCAAAGCGTGAAAAGATAAGACTAAACAAAATAGCAAATGTAGGCTATGCGGTGACAGAGACGAAACGATAATAAACAAATGCAGCAAATTAGCACAGAAGGAGTAAAAGAAAAGACATGACTGGGTCGGCAAGGCAATCCACTGGGGAATTTGCAAGAAATTTAAATTTGACCATACAAACTAATGGTATATTCACAACCCAGCACCTGTCCTAGAAAATGACACATAAACTCCTATGGGCCGACCACAGAATAAAAATGAAAGAATGTGAAAAGAAGGATAAGTACCTCGACCTTCTAGAGAATTGAAAAAGCTGTGGAACATGAAAGTGACGATTGTACCAATTATGATTGGTGCTTTTGGCAGAGTAACTAAAGGATTATTAAAGGGCTTGGAAGACTTGAAAGTTGACGGATGAGTAGAGAATATCTAAATCATAGCATAATTGAGAACGGATAGAATACTGAGAAGAGTCCCGGAGACTTGAGGATACTTACTGTCACTCAAAATCCAGTGCAAAACCATTAGCTAATACTGATGTAAAAAACTCGAAAGGAGTAAATAATAATAATAATAATAATAATAATAATAATAATAATGAATATTTATTAGCTCTTGAAAAACTCGAAAAATACTGTAAGGCGAATGTTTACATTGATATTTGTATGACTTTTCTCTGTGTGAGTGTGTGTGTGAGCAAAATTTGTATTGGAGATTATTAGTGTGCGTGTGTGTGTGTGTGTGTGTGTGTGTGTGATGATACATACGTCTCACGGCAGGGTTGAGGGTGTCTCCTGGATGTTATTGTAGCAAAATGTTGCAAAGGTTCTTAGTAGACAGGATACGACAGAATAATTTTTTTTTTATATTTGTGTGTGTGTGTGTGTGTGTGGTGATGATTTTAACTAAGGACCAAGTTATCATCATCAATGCTTACGAAGAAAATAAATTTTGATTTGTCAACATAATAAGCGAAAAAGTAAGGCAAGTCTGAAAGGTAAAATATATTATGGAGTATTTTGCAATATTAATACTTTATATTACATTGCAATAAAATTGTATTGGCTGTTTATGCTGTAGTAATGTTATATCCCTGATCGATTCATAGCAAAGGCTCAACGTGATACTTCCTTGTTTAACAAGCTTTATACGGTACAGAACAAGGGTAAGTGGAACAATCCAGATATAGGAGTAGCACCCTCCATATACATACATGTAGTAGCTCTTTCAAAGGGAGCTAATTAACTTATATATATATATATATATATATATATATATATATATATATATATATATATATATATATAACACCATTTTTCATGGACTTAGAGTCCTGAAGAAGGTTATTACAACCCAAATTTTAACTTCAACTTTCATTATCAATTCATGAAATTTTGTATTATTCTGTTTTTTAAAAACTTTTCTTCATTCTGTTGGGTTTATTTCCTATATATATTTATAGGAAATTATGAAAATATTTGAAGGATGAAGATTGATAAGAAGGAGTTTACTACGTTTTTTCCTGTTCAGAAAGAGACAGAATTAAGTGGAAAAAAGGGGAAAAGTACAAGTTTCATAATAAGAGAAAAAGATGATAAATTATAACGGGAAAAAATAGACAGTAAATATAGAAGGAGAGGCAGGGAAAAGATTGATGCGAAAGGACATCCAATACAAAACTCATACAACCTCATAAATATTTCTTTTTCTTTTTAGTTATTTTCCAAAAGAGGCATCGCAGGATGAAGACTGTTCTCCATCAATTAGTAAGTAAATGTTTCTAACCAAAAATAGATGATAAATACGAGGGAGCTATATTGAGATAGACGAGTCAAGGCACGCTTTAAAAATAACGCCGATCCTAAAAGGATGATGAGATCCATTTAAAATTGTATTAAAATGATTTGTCTCACATTATTTTTCTTTCTTGACATTCATTGTTGCTTTTCGGACCCACTCCGCCTCGAGTGCGTATTTTATTTCTGTGCATGTTTCAGATAGGCATGCTTATGTTTTCTTTCTTCTGTCTTTTTTTTATTTATTTACATTCTGGGACTTGAAATAAGTTGAACGCTTTTTCCTTCACCCTGACAAATCTCAGATCGTTCAACGAGTTTACTCAGATTCCAGAAGAGATGACTTGTCTTTCTTGCGTCAATTTTTACAGCTTTCTAAATAATTCACATCATATTCTGTCCGGCTATTTTTCGCTGAGAGAAAGCAATCATTTATATTAAAGTGGACAGAACTTCTTTGTGTCTCGGAAGATGACAGTCACTTTAAAAGCGGATGGGTGCGAAGTAATACCAAATAACCAAGACGCCCAGTGGCAATTGAAGACAAAAAATACACTCGAATATAGATGTGTATGAAGAGGGATAACAGAAATATATTGTATGTCAAAATATATTTGGGATTTAATTTCTGATTCTAATTTGTGTTTCAGAAAAAAAGATATCATTTCATATTTTAATTACTTCTCGTTTAGATGACCTGAAATTTTAACAGTATGTGTAGAAGCAGCACTGAATTCTTCGTTTAATGTTTTTGATTTTTTGTCCTTTTATATATGAGAGTCCTGGTGATTGGTCTCTTTTGACCGTCTGTTTAAAAAATAACATCCTAATAGTAATCTTAGTAATGCTATTCTAAGGTTTATCGCACGGGATATATTATCACCTTTTAAACTGCTTAAACCAATTAGGATATTTGGTATAATTACGACGAAGTGATATTCGTTTTAAATTTTAAAAAAGAGTCAGATAATTGAGCAAGTATTGTTTATGATTCCACATGCCGAAAATAAATTTTCGTTCAGTTTTATCGTCCTCTTCTGAATGATAATCATCATTAATATAATCTTGAAAGTATTCCGATAGCGTAGATCTCTTGACTTTTTCTCTCGTCATCTATCCCTATCGGTTATCGTCATCAGTAAATTCTCTAGACGGCATCCAGTATCCGTACATAGCTGATGAATGAAAATATTTGCTGTTCGGACAACACTGTGTGTATATAGAAGAACAACTTTTAAGAGTTTTTCCTTATTTCTCAAGCAGTTGCTGACATGTCTTGAACGTCTTGCTTGGATAGGTTGTGAGATTGGAAGTAAGTGGACTTACAGCTGCTGTTTTCTTCGGTAATGCTTTTGGGAATTTTTTTTTTCAAAATAACACGAAGCATTAAAGTGTTCTTATTATCGTGAAGGAACGTGAAGTGAAATCGAAAAATAAAATGAAATGGAGAAAAGATGGAAAACAGGCTTATAATATGGCGTGCCAAATGTGCAGATGAAAAATGCTTTATTCATTTCTTTCTGCATGCAGAAAGAAGAGAACAAAAACCAATAAATTCCATAGTTTATTCGTGACTGTAATGTGTTTTTACCAGCCAAAATACTCTGAAGTAAAGATACGAAAAGAAATAAAAGACTCCTAAAGTGTAGACGAGAATATCACTCAAAACTGCTCAGATTTGCCATCAATCCTTAAAGGCAAGTGTTATATTTTGACCTTCGACCCAACCCAAAAATACTATTCCAAGGTGATACACCGGAAGGAAGTGACATATTCCAATGGCCAGTAATCGAAAGAGATCGCGTGGGCGGGTTAAGGCTTACGATATGGGACAAGGTGACAGTCCCATTGTGCCACTACACTGATGCACCGGAAGAGAGTAACCTCTGAACTGCATGATAGTTATTTCCGCTTGATGACGATTAAACATTCGATTTCAAAGATCCAGTGGGCGATCGTGTGGGCGTTGAATTATTATATAATTGAGTTGAGTTGGGTGCCAAAGCAGTTGCCAGTAGAATTCCAGACAGTAGAGACCAGATGTGGTAAGGAAGGCCACACCCGACTGAGGGGGCCCTCGGAAGCCCCGATGGAGTAGACCCCAACATCAAGAGAACAAGAAAGACACAACGTGACGGTGATAACAGTGGGGTCAAAATATGAAGTTTATGTTCGGTCTCCAGCACCCTCTCACATGCAAACCTTGAACAACCCTTTTTAACCCTTGCAATAAAGTGAGAGGTAATTATGTTGTTAAAGAAGTCTTGCGTCCGTCTTTATCATGCGTCTTCCTTCCTGCGTTGTCCTTCATGCATCTGTCTTTGATATTGTGTCGTTGTGATGCTGCATGAACGTGTAAATGACTATATAACACATGGAGAGCTATCAATAGGCTATCGATCATATGGAGATCAGACCTAACCGATAAAATGAAACGCAGTTTCTTCCAGGCGGCGGTCGCATCGATACTGCTATATGGATGCACTACATGGACTCTATCAAAACGGCTGGAGAAGAAGCTAGACGGCAATTACACAAGAATGCTGCGAGCAATCTTGAACAAGTCCTGGCGGCAACACCCCACAAGACACCAACTGTACGGCCACCTGCCTCCTATTACGAAAACTATTCAAGTTAGACGAACCAGACATGCAGGACACTGCTAGAGAAGCAGGGACGAACTTATAAGTGATGTACTCTTATGGGCCCCCACATATGGCCGAACAAAAGCCGGACGACCAGCACGAACATACATTCAGCAACTATGTGAGGATACGGGATGTAGTCGAGAAGACCTGCCGGAGGCGATGAATAATAGGGAAAAGTGGCGAGAGAGGGTCAGGGATATCCCAGCAACAAGCACGACATGATGATATATATATATATATATATATATATGTATATATATATATATATATATATATATATATATATATATATATTATTAATCATTATGGTGTAACGCGTGTCATCGAAGGAAAATGATTGTGTAGCCTGAGTTCTAATCCAGTGTGAGGCGGTTTACATTTCATATAGTATTAACATGGTTTGGAAAGATATGCATTCGACTGTTCCTGCTCCATCTATGTCCAATTAGCTTGGCAGACTAGGCTTTTTCAACTTGGTATGGCAACTAATTAAACAAAAGGAAAACTATGAATTGAAACCTGAGAAATTCTACTTTCAAATTATCTACGCTGAATCTGTATTTATTTAGACTTCAAATAACAAAGATAATTTAATTTTCAGATTATAATCTCCTAGTATTCAGCAAAGTTATTCCACCGAGTTTTTCTTTGGTTGAAACACCTCTGAAACTTTCCTTTTTACTGATGTGAAATTGCGCTGTCGTATATCTTTTCATATGCTTCATGTCCTCAAGTCTTAAACTCTGGATGGACTTTCAACTTAGGAATCACGGAAATCTTTCACAGAGATCAATTCGGCCAGACTGTAGGGTCCCAAAAACGTTTTATTTCCATAATAAGGAGATTTATAATAAAAAAAAAAACGATAAAGAGACTAAAGGTTAGGCGTCGAGATACAATTTTAGATATCTATAAGTCATAGATTTATTATAAATGTTTATCACCCATTAAAAAATCTACCTTTATAGTTAATTTTCAAATTGAAAATAATTAAGATTAAATTTCGACCATATTTCGTATACGACACACACACATACACACACACACACATATATATATGTATATATTAGTACAAGTCAAAAGTACCTTAATTTCAAGCCATCCTTACTCTAAATGCTATGCATTTATGTCTCAAATAATGAAAAATAGTATTTAGTTATTTATATAAAATGAGTCAATGAGACTTTAGAATAAGACCCCTCCAACGAATGTCCTTTTTATGACTCTAAATGATGATGAGGCTCATGTAATGCTGAGGCATTGGTTCGGAGTAGTAGCACCTGGAAGGGTTAAAATGTGTTAAGATAGAACTGTTTGATATTTGAATGCTGTTTGATCATTTGACTGCTTGTATCTACAAAATGTGTGTACAAATCACGTATAAACCGGAATAGGCATTGAATAACCGACAATGGTTGAACTCGATTAATACGATGGCACAGTCATGCACGTTAGCCATTACACCACGAGAAACATATACAGCATATAAACATTTGTATAGCATTTATAGTAAGGATAGCTTGAAATGAATGTACTTTTGATTTGTACGAATATATACATAGATATTTACCAACCCCTTCGCTCGGACAGGATATGACAGAAGGTAATTTTTTAAGCGAAGTTTAACCGGTTTGAATTCAAAGTTTTCCTTCTCCTTGACTAGTTGCCTCACCAAGGCTGAAGAACACAGTCTGCCCTACTATTTACCCATGCCTGGATGGAGGGTAATTGGATTCATTTTCTTTCCTAATATATATATATATATATATATATATATATATATATATATAGTGTTTTTCAGAAAAAAATTGATATAAATTCGTGATGTAATAACTTGACCAATTCTTATTCAAGTCATCTCAGATTTTAGCAGCATGTGTAGGAACAACTCAGAATTTTCTGTTTAAGGTTTTTTTTTTCTTTTCAGGTATAAAAATGCCATTTACTGGAAGAGAAAAGTCGTTTGAACATTAATAATAGAATATTGAGTTGTTTTTGCGCATACTGTTAAAATTGGAGATTCTTCGAGGAAAATTGCTCATTAGATTACAAAATTCTATTAGTTGTTCTGAAAACTGTACATTTCAAAAGTCGTAAACATTTTTTAAAATTCCCTGTGTAATAACATTATTAATGATACTCTGGAGCAATAAATATTCTTTAGATGTGTTTATCAAGTGAAGTTTGAAGTAAAGATCTGTAAAAAAACAAACAAAAAGCAACAACAAAAAACAAAGAAGAAATGACCACCATGCAAAGAAAACCCCCAAAAACAAAATAAAAAAAAGAAAGCAAACACATAAATACTCATGGCATGCATTATAATAATCCTAATATTTCAAAAAAACATAATAATGTGGGTTCTTATAAGATATTATCTATATTTTATATATTTCTATAACTATTCTCTATTTTTTCTATTTTATGATGCATACTTTTGGGTTTTGTTTGGTATTATCATATTTACCAACCCCTCCGCTCGGGCAGGATATGACAGAAGGTCAATTCTTAGCGGAGTTTAACAGGTTTGAATTCACAGTTTTCCTTCTCCTAGACTAGTTGCCTCACCAAGGCTGAAGAACCTAATATGCCCTACTATTTACCCATAGCTGGAGGGAGAATAATTCGATTCATAACTTTCCCAAGGGTATTAGTGCAATGTGCAATGCAATCAGTCTCGTCCAGGATTTGAATTCGTGTCACTGTGTCCATTTCCTACGACGATAACCATTTCACCATGTTTGGTATTATAGCATATCAACCATTATAGGGTATTTAATTATAAATCCATTTTTATTCGTATAAACAGTTCTATTTCAAACAATTCAGTGTAGCATAATTGGCTACACTGGTTAAAGTGTTAATGGTTAATGGTTAAAGTGTTCGCCAATGGCCCGGATGAACTGGGTTCAATCCCTGGCCGAGTCATACCAAAGACTCAAAAACAGTTTTACATGCCTCCTTGCTTAACACTCAGAATTAAAAGGTACGGATCTAGGGTAAAGTGGGGTAATCCAGGGAAAGGAACAGCGCTCTCTCTCTCTTGTTGTAGTAGTTTTTGAAAAAGGAGCCTTTGGGTCATCCTCATCTACGGTCACCAACTTCACTTGCTCTACACTGTTAATTCAATTTGACCCATAGATAAATGTAATAACAGTTCTATTTCCAATTATTCAGTTTGGCATACGTATACAGTTTAAATGTCAAACAGTTGTATTTGATCCATAAATAGAACCCTAACAAGTGCTACCGATCCGAGTCAGAGTGGACCTGAGAGCAAGGGCAATGAAGGGGTACTCAACATTCTCCAAAGATCCAGAATTACTGAAGCCTCACCATCGTATAGTTTAGTGTCATATGAAGGACACTCTTTGGAGCGGGGGGTGATAGCACTTTGCAAAGGTGCGTTTGGTGTATTTTGCATCCCTAACTAACTGGCCATTGATGGTGTATATGATTTTTTTATCGTATTCGAAAATAAGGTTAAGGCCAAACTACTTATGAATTAATGTTACTTTATTTAAGGAATTCAGGCAAGATTATCCTTAATCGGAGTCTAGTAAGCCAATGTCTTCAACGGTATAAGGTCCAAATGAAAACGTACAGAGTAAGAACATCAGGGTTTTCTAAGCTTCTAAGTAAATATCTTTATATTTAGTGAAATGAACTTTTACTTCCTGGCATGTCTTCAGCCTTTTCCCTGATTATCTGACAAGGCTCTTAATCAAAGTGCAAATGGAAAACCTAAATCACATTTCTACTCTATAGAATACAATAGAATTATGACGACACTTACAATCTTAATTTAGATTTTATATCATATTCCTGTCTATATATTACTTTATAGTGATTTTTATTTTCGTTGATATTCATAAATGTTTCTAGATACAGACTACGAAAAAGCACGTCTTCTTTCTCAGACACTTAGACTAAATTGAGATTTCGGAGTGAAATTACGAAGCGAACACGTATATGGAATTTCACGGCTTTCGAGGTAAGTAATGAGGAATTCAATAATGCTTATATTGATTAAATCAATGAATGAAATTGAATTTAAAAAAAAAAGAAAGCTTCTAACGTAAAACGATATCCATAAGATGGTGCAGAACTAACGGATATTTTTCTTATTTTTTACCTTAGAATAGAATAACGATAATAACAAAATAATCTCGATAAAAATCAACAGGAAAATGAAAGAAAGTTTGAAGGGCCAAAGTATTTATCCAACCCCGCGGCTACAGGAAGCGACTCAATTTTTCTACAGAGTACAGCTGGTTTGAATTCAGAGTCTTCTTTCATGTAAACCGGTTGCTGTAGCCCCTTTCCATGACTACGTTACCCAAGAAAAAACACACAAGCTGTTACCTCGTGAGGAATGTACGGACTCTTTCTACAATGCCTTCAACCATTTCTCACTACTCAACAAAGCGTTACTCCCAACCACGATTTCTCTGATCAATGCTTCATGCTACGACGCAATCATTTTAATTCCCTATGCTTAATTCTAAATCGCCCTTGTGATAATAGAAAAAAAACGTTGGAAGTTTATATGAAGAAATTATACTAAATGATATTTTCCCCCTTCAACAGACATTTTATTCTAAGCTTATTTCGTCACTGAATGGTTGTGTAACCTGGTGTGGTAGTCGGTGTACGACCCATGTAGTGTCTTTTGTGTCGAAATAACCAAACAGAGTCCATCTCTATCCAAGTCTACAACTTCTTTGATTTCCGAAATTCTCTTCTCCTAGATTGCTTACCTTACCAAGGTTAAAGAGCATAGTCAACCCTACTATATAGCGATAGCTGGAGGAATAAATATAGGATTCACATCTTTCCCAACCTTTTCTTCACCTAAAATACAAACAGCCTCGTTGAAAGTCTGAACTTGAGTCCACTTCCAGCGTATTAGTAGGGGGCTGTAGAATACACCGACTGCATCTTTGCAGAGGGGTAAGACCCCACCAACCACTGTCTTGGATATGAAATTAAAGTATCAGATCGTGAGGCTGCAGTAAAGCTAGAGTTTTGAGGAATGCACGTTACCATATATGCCATCGCCCCCATGTCCACTCTGCCCAGAGTGGTATCACGTGATAGGGTCATATCTATGGGTCAAACAAAACAGTTTAACATTTAACCTGAGAGCAAACAAATGACTTATGCTAAATTGAATAGTGATTAGGAGAAGTGTTTGATCATTTAACTGCGTGTAAATTAATAAGTGATGTTTGATTGAATTGTTGGCAATGCATAGAAATACTTGAAACCATTTAGTTGTGTGCAAAAGAATGAGTTTTGGTTCATTTAAAAACGTTATCAACTAGATGTTTTCACAAATCATATGTATATATAAAATATATTTATAAACTAGATTTGGCAACTTACAATGGTTGATATGCAATAACACCAGACCAAACCAAACCAAACCAGACCAAACCAAACCAGACCAAACCAAACCAAACCAAACCAATCGACAATAATCATTACATCCAGAGCGCCCCAATATTCTAAATTCATATTTAAAAAGATCTATGACAATACCGAGTGAGAAGAATAAAACATGAAACCATCCCACAGTCTCACTCAAAAACAAATAAATATTTTTTTGGAACTATAGAAAATTCCAGGTACTTATCTAGTTGTTTTTTAAATTTACATATGTGACCAGATGAAATAGCGAATTCTACGAGCAGACAGGTTTTTTTTCTTCTTGCTAATTATAGCAAGATCTGGTCTTCTGGTTTCTGCTCTCTTTGCTGGGATTTAAGAATATGCTGAATGGACATCTGCAGCGGAAGGTAACCTACTGCTAATAAAGTGATCTACAAGAACTGAGTAACGACTCGTAATGCTCAAGAATGGAATCATGGGGACAAGTCTCCAATTTAATCCTTACTAGGCCATACAGGCAGTCGTAGAGGCCTAATTTTATCAGTTGGGTGGTCATTTTGAGCCTTAGCACCTTAATAATTAAGTCTTAAACGTATTCCTTAGATTGCTATTGTGGCAAACTAACAACTAACCTTTTTTTCTTTTTTATCTAAATGGTGCAAGAAAGCAATGACTGCAGGCCAATCTGCAGGTCAAACTTAGGACATCAAATATTAAATACTAAAATCATGAAATTGCCTGGGGATCTAAATCCTACTCCCAATACAAGTATACTGGCCGATGTATCTCCGTTTCAGCCAAGATGGATTGGTATTCCCTGTGTAAAATGTCCACAGAAGCTGAACACTATGGTGAGTGATTGAGTACAGGACCAGCTGAAAAACGTAAACCACAGATATGGCAAATATAAACAAATAAGAATATAAACAAAACTTCTCTGAATCGAATTCAGAAAAGGAAATAACTGATTTCAAAACAGTAATTCGAGTTGAATTACTACAGGAAACTCTTTTGACGAAAATGTCCCTTTTCTTGATCGAAAGAATGTGACTTAAACAATAAAAGCTTAGTCTCCTGGTTGAGGGAAATAACAATAATAATAACATGCCCGAAGTATCATCAAAGTGAAATCTTTTCACACTTTAAATCGCAAAATTTACCCGCAAAAAAGCTTTGCAATTCACAAGCAACAAAACCAGCCAACAAAAGAATTATCATTAGAAGATGTGGTGAAGAAATACAGAAATACGTTTTGACATTTAACGACTCTATAATTCACAAAGAAGTGAAAATTGGATTCGTTCTCGAAAGGGTAGAACAGTACATCACTGCATCTTTGAGTTGCTTCAAATGTAAAAAATATGGACGCGATAAGGATAGCTGCGGGGGGGGGGACGTTAATGTTGAAAGTGAGATCAAAAAGACCCAGACCGCATGAAAGAGGATTGATTGTTCCTATGAACCAAAAGTCTTACAGTACCAGGGGAGCCTTTCGCCTTTTCAAGAATTTGCGATATATACAAAAGAGACGGAAATAATGAGGTAAAGTATAGCAGGAATAAACTATTTCCGAAGTAAAAAAAAAATTGTGGAACCCTCTATGAAAGATCATGCATACGCAAATGAAACAGGTGGTGTACTGATTAAAGCGATGAACAATGGAATCTTAGTAAGCGAGTTCGAACTTCAGCAGTGGTATTATGTTGACTTTCGGACAAATACTCTTGGGAAAAGTCCTATTTACCCAACCCCTCCGCTCGGGCAGGATATGACACAAGGTCAATTTTTTAAGCGGAGTTTAGCAGGTTTGAATTCACAGTTTTCCTTCTCCTAGATTAGTTGCCTCACCAAGGCTGAAGAACCTAGTCTGCCCTACTATTTACCCATAGCTGGGGGGAGAATAATTGGATTCATACCTTTCCCAAAGGTATTAGTGCCATGTGAAATGCAATCAGTCTCGTCCAGAAATTGAACTCGTATCGCCGTGTCCATATTCTGTAACGATAACCATTACACCACAGGCACATCCTTGGGAAAGGTATTAACTCCCTTATCCTTCCAGATATACGTTAAATAGTACCATTAGTGTTATGCTAGAAGGATGGATATAGCATTGAATAACCCAAGAAGGTTGATATACCATTAAACAACAAAACAAACAAGCAAATGAAGTACCATAGGCTATTTTATTCAGTAGGATTAAAAACAGTTATCAACATGATAAATACAAAGCCCTCGTCTAAAAAAATTCAACTTTCAACAAAGAATTGGCGATCATTTCCAGAACTATGAAAGAATTTACACTCAGCTGAAAACTGTCAAATAGAATGAGATACACATATTAATAAAAAAAAAGAACCAACAGAAACACCCAAACCAATGCTATAAAATCTATTACAGAAAATATCAAATCTCCAACTAAAACTAGTTCCATAAAAGGAAGATTACATAGACAATCGATCAGCACAACAAATAAAAAAAAACAACATATTTCTGGAAAGACCTATATCACAAATTCAAACCGTATGAACGGTTTTTTATATTCTTTTAAAATTATAAAATTTCTTAAAGACATGTGTCCATCTTTAACAGTTTTAATAAAGAGAAAATATTGAAAAAAAAGAAAAAAGAAAATATCACACAAAGGTTAAAGACAAATGCAGTTTCAAGAATATTTGTTTACAGTAAATGAAAACGAAATGCAGTTTCAAAAAACATTTGCTCAGAGTAAATGAAAACGAAATGTGGCTGGATACATATAGGTCCATATGCGAGTTTTTAACAATGGGCAAAAAGGAGGAAGAAACAATATTTACTTACAAATTACAACTACTTTCTTTCATACATAAACCAATATACACGATAAATTAAATAGTCTGCCTTGATTCTTCTTTGTTTCTTGGCTTCGCAGAGGCCAGGACTGCTATCTCTTTCTTCTTCTTTGGACCTTGGGCAGCCGGTTTTCAGGCTCCACTTTTTCGTCGACAACACACGAAATTTCGTTCCTTTTTTTCTTCCAAACAATTTCATAAATATTTCCAAACGTTCTTAGGAAATAAAGTCGTGTACCTTATTTTGTAACGGGTACGAAATTAAAATAAGTATATATTATTCCGAACATATACTAAACTTGAAAATATGTGGATAGAAATTTCCACTTTGTAGCTCTTTTTAATATCAAACTGGTGAAGCTTTCTTTTTTATTTAATGCTCTCCTCCAAAGAAAGTGACCAAACTCACGTGGTGAAAATATTTGGTTCTAAATATGCAAGAATTTTGAACTCTTCAAAATTCTTCTCATAATAATAAAAGAAAAAAAAAACAAAGAAATGTTCTTACAGCGAATTTCTCTTGTTCTAAATATTATACAACATGACCAATCCTATTCGCACAAATTTTAGGCCGTTTAACATTTGGCAGAGAGAGAAAATTTTCTGAACTGTTTTAAAAGAAACCTTTTTCTCTTCTGAAGGAAAACCATTCAATCTTTAAAAACACACAACTGTCATGTTCTCGAAAAAAGAATGAGAACTCAAATTCCAGCCAATACCCGATTACCAAAAGAAAATTCGAAAACACAGCGGTTACCAGGAAAACCCGACTTTTACAGAAACAATAAATTTGTGTTTTCCCCACAAAAGGCTACACAATTTATAAAACATCGAAATAAATTATTGATTAATCTTCAGCACATATTTCATGTTATAACATTTTCAAACCTAACAACTAAAATAAAAAATGAAAGACATTTTAACTACCGCAACCAAACACGAATGTTCCCTGGTAAGCAAAATAAATTATAGCCAAGTAAAACTTGAAAAAAATCTATTGAAAATATCAAATATTTTCATCTGATTTTTATCATTAAGGTTTTCGAAATATTGTCTTGATAGTTATCGTTATTTACACAACGTTTCGGCCGATATGTCCTCCGGCCTTGTTCAGGAGTTTGTCGAAAACGGGAACCTACACGGAACTTCGATCTATGTCGTTTATTGAATCCACGGGGGTCACCTGTTCTGATTCCGTTTGCCAAAGCCGGGTACAAGTGTCAAGTATTCCTGTATTGTATCTCGCCTGCCGTCAGGATTGAACCACTAGATGACTGTCTCCTTAAGGAACCAACGGTTATAACCGTTACGCTATGTTTCCTGCAGGACAGTTTAGAATTAATTTTTGGGACTTATAAACATAATGTTCTTAATTGACTAGGATTACTACTATTAAGTATGAATTTTTATCTATGCTATATGCAGATTTTTCTTTATCTGACCTTTTAAATTATCTTGTGCCACCAGAAAAACAGCTTCAATACTGGTTAGTATAATGTCTTTAAGTCTTCTAATTTAAAATGCCGAAAATTTGACAAAATTGTATGCTGTTTTATTCTTTGTAAAATACCGCTTGTACAGTGTATTTTAAATGTAAAGACACTTTTACCGTAAATCCAAAGTGAATATATGACTTCTGGCCCAATGTGTTAGCATACACGGTGAAAGGTTCTGAAACTCTTCTAAAAGCTTAGAATGCCCACTGCTTTTCCCCACCCCATAGTAGTATAAAAGATTTGAGTAAAGGAAGTCCCCAATACAAAAAAAAAGAACAACACGTTAGGGCCAGTTTCAGAAGACAGGTGAAAATAAATAAAAAAAAAACTCTTATAAATATACATTAGTCTTGGACTTTAACTAACCTAAAACTTATGGGTAAAGGAATCCCCCACCGCCTTTTTACGTACACATGGGAAGCAACATGATGGACGTAAAGGTATATGAATAAACCCTCTGACGGCCAAACGCAATGCCTAAACTTGTCCTGGACGTGTGAGACTTGCGGCTCAACGTCCAAGATCATCAGTTCGATCGAGGAACTACTGCTGCTCATCTATAAGAGTGGCTTCTATAGATGAGTATAAAAACAGCCATCGAAAGATAACCATGACCCACACTCAAACCACATACATAAACAGCATCGCTCTTCGCGTGGGTAGAAAAGGGGCGCGTCCGGCTGAGGTTGGAGCCCTGGCCTCAGTGTTGGAAAAACAGCTATAGAGTTCAAACAACAAAAACTACTAAAATGCAAACAAACAATACAAATAGCGACATTTAACGTTAGAACTTTAAATAGAATAAGTCAACAACCAGAGGTGACTGCATCGGCCGTAGAATATAAGATAGACATAATATGCATACAATAACACAGATACACGCACACCGAAGATATCAAATATCACGATACTGACAATGGATGGACGCTAGCTACTGTATCAGCATGGAAAAACTCTGTGAATGCCACGGTAGGAGGGGTAGGAATGCTTATATGACCAAGAGCGCTAAAAACACTTAATAGGATCGAGAGAATACAACCTAGGATGATGGCAGCTACGTTTAACGGCAACCCTAGAGCCACAATCATCTCCTGCTGCAGCCCTACCAATGTTAGTAAAGAAACTGAACTAGTCGCCTTCTACGATGAGTTATCCTCTCTAGTGCGTTGCATTCCGAAACACAACCTACTAGTCATTGGCGAAGATATGAATGCCCAAATCGGGAAAAACGGAAACAACAAATACAGCCTTCACAACACATCAAATAGGAATGGACAATTCATAATGGAAAATAGATTAACATGCCTCAATACAAACTATCAAAAAGGGGAGGGAAAATTATGGACCTACACATACGTGAACAATAGTAAAGCATAGATAGACTACTTCTTTATAAACAAGAAATGGAAAAATAGCGCAATAAATTGCGAGGCATACTCCTCTATTCGAGGGTGTGTCCCCCGATCACCGAATAGTCACGGCAAAGATACGACTAAGCCTACGAAGAAAAGCCACACGAACAGCAACCACTAAACACTATGACTGGGCCCTTCTTAAGAACAGAGATAAATATGTATTAGAATTGAGAAACAGATTTGAGACACTACAAGAGAAGACAGAAAATGGTATCCCAAATGACGAATATGATAATTTCGTTAACACGCACTTAGAGGCAGCAGGGAAGTGTATTCCAACAAAGCCTAGAACTAAATATAGAGTCCCGTTAGCGGTGAGAGAAAAACGTTCACACGAGAAAACAGCCTTCAAAAGCTATAGGAAGAACCCAACAAACACAAATGCCATAAAACTAAAAAAGGCACAAGATCAATTAACAGGCATATATCTAAAAGAACAGACAGGATACATACAAAATCAGATAGATAAGATTAGAGACTCAGTAGAAGATAGGCAATCTAGGATAGCCTGGCAAACAACAAACGAAGTGAGTAGAAGGAAGAACACAACCAAAGCAAAACTGAAAGTTGCAAACCAACAAGAAAGAATAAAACTGTGGGAACAACATTTCAAAAATCTACTAGGAAACGCACCGAAAGTTATGCATGAACTAATCACAAGAATTATTAGTAAGCAATTGGACATTAAACTTGGACCGTTCATGCAAGAAGAACTGGACTCGGTTCTTTAAAAAATTAAAAAGAGGAAAGCAGCAGAGCTTGACGAGATTCCCCCTGAAGTATGGAACACCAGATAATTCGACGACACATTGCTCCGACACTGCAACGCAGTCTATAAACAAAATCCGATAGACAGATGGATGAAGGGATGCATCCTCCCCTTTTCTAAAGAGGAGGGCCTCGGATTAGCCAAGAACTACATCCATAGCAGCCAAAATTTACAATACCCGACTATAAAACCGCATAGAACCCAAAATCGACAACATCCTGAGGAAAAACCAAAATGGCTTCCGAAGAAATAGATCCACCACCTCACAAATATCGACCATCCGTAGAATCCATGAGGGCGTACGGACAAAAACCTACAGGTAACCTTACTATTTGTGGACTTTACCAAGGCCTTCGATTCCATTCACAGAGGGAAGATGGAACGAATTCTACGAGCATACGGCCTACCAAAAGAAACCGTAGCAGCAATAACGTTTCTCTATGGAAACACCAAAGTGAAGGTGCGTTCACCGGATGGAGACACGGAATACTTCGATATTGTAGCAGGACTTCTACAAGGAGACACGCTAGCCCCATACCTCTTCATCATCTGTCTAGACTACCTGCTTAGAACATCGATCGATAAAATCAAAGAAAACGGCTTCGAGCTGACAAAGAAAAAAAGCAGAAGATACCCCGCAAAAACAATTATCGACGCCGACTACGCCGATGACATAGTGATACTGGCAAATACACCCAACAGAGCCGAAACACTACTGCATAGCTTGGAACGAGCCGCCGCAGGCATTGACCTCCATGTCAATGCACACAAAATTGAATATATGTGCTTTAATCAAGCAGGTGACATTTCCACACGAGACGGAACCTCTCTGAAACTGGTAGACAAATTCACCTACCAAGAAAGCAGTGTCTCATCAACCTAAAAAGACATCGACGCGTGGCTTACGAAGGCATGGACAGCTATCGATAAGCTATCGATCATATGGAAATCAGACCTGACCGATAAAATTAAACGCAGTTTCTTCCAGGCAGGTCGTGTCGATACTGCTGTATGGATGCACCACTTGGACGCTAACAAAACGGCTGGAGAAGAAGCTAGACGACAATTACACAAGAATGTTACGAGCAATATTGAATAAGCACTAACTGTACGGCCACCTGCCTCCCATCACAAAAACTATCCAAGTGAGATGAACCAGACCCGCAGGACACTGCTGGAGAAGCAGAGACGAGCTCATAAGTGATGTACTCCTATGGACCCTCAAATATGGCTGAGCAAAAGCAGGACGACCAGCTAGAACATACATACAGCAGCTATGTGAGGATACGGTATGTAGCCCTGAAGACCTGCCAGAGGCGATGAACGATAGGGAAAAGTGGCGAGAGAGGGTCAGGAATATCCGTGCTAGTGGCACGACATGATGATGATGATATATATTTCACTGTCTGTTGGTTGAAAGCGGTGAAGCAGAAGAGATAGATAACTCTGTCAGGTGAATGCGTAAAGGATGTAATCCAGGGTTACAGATTCGATCATGTAATATATATATATATATATATATATAAGATTTATTTATCTACATTGTTTATATATATTATACTATTTACCAACCCCTCCGCTCGGGCAGGATATGACACAAGGTGAATTTTAAGCGGAGTTTAACAGGTTTGAATTCACAGTTTTCCTTCTCCTAGACTAGTATCCTCACCAAGGCTGAAGAACCCAGTCTGCCCAACTATTTACCCATAGCTGGAGGGAGAATAATTGGATTCCCAAGGGTATTAGTGCTATGTGAAATGCAATCAGTCTCGTCCAGGATTTGAACTCGTGTCGCCGTGTCCATTTCCTACGACGATAACCATTACACCACGGGCACCTCCATTACACCACGGGCACCTCCTTGTTTATATATATTATAAGGCATATATATATTATTTGTTTATATATATCATAAGGTATTCAAGGAGTTATGATTTATATATATATATATATATATATATATATAAATCATAACTCCTTGAATACCTTACTCAGGGTGAAATGTTAGCCCTAGCAAATCTACTCGAGTGAATTTGTGTCTCCTTGGGTGCTCCATCCATATGGCCTTGTGCCACATCTAGGGAAAAAGCTTAGTAAATTACTACTTTGGGTGAAACGTCATTCTCTATGTTAACAGTTAAAAACACATTTCTGTTCAAACTCTATCTGAAGAGTCAGTTGGGGAGCTGATGAAATAAATTCATAATGGAGTATAGCTATTAATTTTCTTTTTATAAATGATATATATATATATATATATATATATATATATATATATATATATATATTTTATCGTTTTTTTTATCTGCGTTTTAATCGTTGTTGTGTTTGTTGTATAAGGAGTCTTTAGGCTACTGTTTACCATATTTTGTAAGGCTCAGTACTCTCCCAGAAGATATTTACGAGAAAGTTTTCTGATTAAATATGCCTGTCATTATACATCATTTTTAGAAAACATGTCAGTCAACCACTGGCAGCTAAAAATGCACTTATGATGGTTACAATGAATATGAAATAACAGGGAGTTTGTAGCTGAAATTCCAAGTTATCATCAATATACCACCCAGCAAAGAATAGTTTGTTCATGTTGGTTATATATCCAAGCTGCATCAATGACCAAGAAAGATAGGTCTTAAATACTGAAGTTTGTATTGTCTCCTTTCGTCCTCTTATTTCCAAGTCCTCTAGTCTCTGTACAAATCCTTTGGTGACTGTGTCGAGCGCACTAATTACAGTTAGTATTATTGTCAGTTTCCCAGTTTTCTAGCAAGCTCTAAGTACTTAGGTTTATCCTGAAGGTCAGCAGCAACAGCAAAGTCAAATTTGCAGGTTCTTTTTTTTTTCTTGACTATCAATAGGTTTGGTCATCTGGCTGAGATTGTCATCCAGTTTTATGTCAAAATCCGAGAAATTTGAGCGTCTTATTTTTCAGGACAGATTATTGGGTTGTGCGTATACCATTTGTTTATATGGTCAAATTTAAAGTTCTGGAACATTCCCCAATAGTTCACCTTCTAACCCAGTTGAGTCTAGTATCACACTCTTTTTGCGCTAGTTTAATGGATGACATCAAAGTATCAGTTATTCAACATGAATATATTTGTAAAAGGTTGAAAGATTTATTGCAAATAATTCCTTGCAAACTAAACTGTGCACCAGATTGTGACTTTCAGAAAAGCAATAGCGGTACTATTTAACCCAAAGTTGCGGGGCGGGGGGATTTCATAATTTCCGAAAGGCATTAGTCCAAAAGTGACTGTCATAAATATAAGTCAATCTAATGAAAATTAGTTTAGGAAGACGAGGTTTTACTGGAATCTAAAGTCACATCATTAATTTTGCGACTATCGTGTGACAAAACATAACAGGATTTATGATAAAAATTTGGTTGAGAATAGTATGTGGGAGTAGACCCCATTGTGTAGTGTCTAGCGTGCTGAACTGTGACATCAGAGATAGCCAGTTCAAACTCCAGTGAAGCTATTACGTTCACTTTTGGACAAAAATTTTAAAGAAAGATATGAACCCCCAATGCTATCGATATGGGTTAAATAACACCACTACTGTTCTTCTACGAAGATGGCCTTGGCACTTAATCACCCTGGAAGTTTGACGTGCCTTTAAACAAAAGAACCAAACCAAACCACATCAAATCTTGGCAATGAGACGAGCAGGGAACCACACATCGTGATTTCAAACAGAAACCGCAGAGTCGTGAAAATGGAGATACGTTAATGCAGGCTGTAATTTTTAGTAGGACGTTGACTCCAAGTTACAGTCATAAACTCCAAATATTTTCATACAAAACTGTCTATAGTGAATGTAAATCGTTTAAATAGTTTTATTTCTTTTCTTTTTCAATGAAGGCTAAGCTATCACTTTGGTAGATATTCTATTTTCAATTTTTAAGAACCACAGCTAAAAATAAAGCCATTAACTTTATTGTAGTAACGTCGAAAAATTACTCCACAGGTAATAATATTTTCACATGAGTAATCGGCGCAGACTGACACTTCAACTGAGATAGGTTACTTTTTTTTCGAATATTTCACTTCCATTATTCTATGATGGCTTTTTTTCTACATCACAAAAAGAAATATCTACTTCTGCAGCCTCATCCATCATCTTCACATCAACGTGTTTAGGAAATTATCGGCATCACACTTTAGTATTCGAGAATATCCATTTGCTTGCGAGGTAGTAATCGTGCCAAACCATCATTCCAGTCGAAGAAAAGAAAAAAAAATGGCACTAAAGATAGAAAAACGAAATTATGAGCAAGAAAGAAATATCTCCAACCGACCTGCTGTTAATGCATGAGAAAATAAATTGGGCTCGAGATGTACTTAAGTTCAGCATCAGGTTAGTATAATACGAACAGAGGAGGACAAGATTGTTTGAAGATAAGCATATTGTTATTACACGTACTTGACAAAGGACGACGTATTTTATAAGACGTACCTAACACAAAAATATGACACTAATTAACCTGATACATAAGTGGGAGTTCTATAAAGGTTTCTTCGCAGAGAATTGTAATAGTAAAAGACTTAATGGACTCTTGGAGGATGGATTTGGTACTAGGTTTGGTTTGGTTTTGTAATGTTACGAGGCCATCGTGAATATTGTAACGCTACATTTGTCTTCAATAAACAACAGGCGGCTCAGTTGTTTTTTTTTATACGAAAAGACTATTCTGAACTCTAACATTTTACTTACCAAGAAACTCAACAACAGGGAGAATATATCTTAAAAGGTATTTTGAACATAGCTCGCTTACAGACACACACACACACACACACACACACACACACACCTGACGCATCATGTCTGCTATTCAAATCTCAACAGTACTCGTCTCCCTTCTGAACTCAACTGCTCTGTGGATCTCAACTGAAGATAAATTAAACTCTTCTGGAGATATCGACTCATTTGCCTTATTTTCAAATTCTCTTTTTTTTTATATATATTCCAAAATTAAGTAATTCATCAGCCAAAATCCTTGGGGTAACGTCATTTCACTAAATCATGACAACATTAAATAAGTAACGTTGTCGACCGTAGTCGAGGGTGACCCAAAGGCTCTCTTTTCAATAGCTATTACACCAAAATGTAGGGGAGGGCGCTACTCCTTTCCCAAGATTGACCCACTTTACACTTAATCGGCACCTTACAATGCTGTGTTAAAAAAGGAAGCATTAAATACCACTTTTTGAGTTTCTGGTATGACTCGACCAGGGATTGAACCCAGGTCTCCCGAGCCATTGGTGAATACTCTAACCATTATGCCAATGTTAGTTTTGTATGAATTCTATCAAACATATCATTTAACAAGATTCAACTTTATTTATTTTTCGCGTCCAATCCAGAAAACTTATTATGACGTGGGATGATTGTTGTATCCTTCCGCATGTGCGTGCTTGTGGGTACGTGTTCACTTCAATGATTTAGTCCACAATCCAATCAAAATGAATAAAACATTAATTAATATCCGGTAAGTCAAAAATGTAAAAAAAACGAAAGCTACTACATAATGCGTTAATATTCCCGAGCTGCCGAGGTTCGCTTGTTGGCTGAGCGGTATGATACTAGGTCTAACGTAAAGTTGGGCGGATTTCGATCCGAGCTTCAAGCGTCCAACGTGTCTAGCCACGCAGATGAGTTGTGATTCAACGAAACATATATAAGATATAATTCAATCAAATAAATCCTGAGTAGGGAATAATTCCAATCAAGACCAATAAAGTATTTTTAAATATGATATTAGATATAAATAGTCCTGGTTAAAAAGATATTATTCAATCCTTTAAATCCAAAGTAAGGAATAATTCCAACAGATGGAAATAAATTTATAATCTAAATGGGACCGATTCTTGTTTTTTAAGAGAAAGTATATATATATATATATATATAGTCTCATTAAGTTTACCATTCTGGAGACATTAACCAATGAGCGGCTACTATCCATTTTAGAAGCATAATTAATAAAGAAATACAAACCAGAATTGAATATACAAAAGCAATTTGATTCTCTTTTTAATAACCATCTCGGACCATCGGAAGAAAGCACGATTATCAGTTCCAACACTTTTGGCTTTCGGTAATTTTTTTAATGTGTTTTTCTTGTCCCTCTCCTGGATTTTCTTTTGGTCACCATCTCCTGTTTACTTCCTTTTGTAATAACTTTATTATCACTGACATAATTCTCTGAAGAGAAGTGAACAAAATAAAGGTTTTTTTTACGATTTTAAATCATTTTTTAATGTTTTTAAAATGTTCTTACTACCATAAACACGATTTTTAAAGCAATATTTAGATTCTGTATCCATCACAAGATCTTCATATAATTAATTACAAAATGAAATAATCATCATTAATTATCAACCTAATTATTTTACAGTTTGTTAAATGGCATATCAACTTTCGAGAATCATTTGATGCCGAAATCATCTTTGTAAAAGAAAACTAGTGAAGCTATATAACACAGGACTGGGGTAATAAAAAAGTTCATACTTTTCTCTCGGGTATTAGTCTGAATGTGAACGTATTAGCGTAATTGTCCTTCTAATATATTTTGGTGTCTTTGTTTTATGATATATTAATCTTAATACGTTATTCAATGCTAAAACATTTTTTGTAGATGAAAAGATGCTATACTATTTACACCATTGGAGAATAAGGAAGTTAATACTTTCTTTTAAAAGGAAATTGTCGAAAATCAACGTAAAAGCATGATTAGATTTCGAACTTACTGATTAAGATGTTTTATAGACATAATGAGATCAATCACAACAATAATAATACTAATACAAATACAGGCGAACTCTGTCGTTTTTGATACGAACGGGTTTATTTATTTCTCGCTTCGATCCTTGGCGACACGGGAAGAGATCCACAAATCATAAAAGCATATGGTAAACATACTATGCTAACTCCCCCTCACCACACATGCGGCGCATCTTGTGGTGTTTAAGATCTCTGCCGGTAGAGACCAAAACTGATCTGCTTTTCAGATCCGAAAAACCCACCATCACGCTTCAACGGAAGAAACTCGACTGTCTTTTCACAATCTTAAAATTCTCAGGACTATCTTTTCCAGGTATGACGTCATCCACAATCTCAATTCACTCTAACGGCCGTCCAGACCAATTTCCTGTCTGGGGATTTATTATAACAGTTGATGATTGTCATATCCTTTCGGCACAGGCGTAAGAGTGCACCATCTGACTATTGCACCTGAACTTAGAGACACCGAGTATTTTAAAGCCTTACTAAACTAAATAAGTTGGCGACTCTAGTCAAGGGTGACCCGAAGACTCATTTTTAAATATCTACTACACCAGGGTGTAGGGAAGGGCGCTACTCCTTTTCCTGGATTGCTTCACTTTACCCATGATCTATACTTTATAATGTTGAGTGTTAAGCAAGGCAACATCAAGTACCATTTTTTGAGTCTTTGGTATGCCTCGACCTGGGATTGAAACCCCGGTCTCCCGAGCCATTGTCAAAAACTCTAACCACTAGGCTAATAGACAAAGGATTTACCTTACTAAATAATGAAATATAATTGACGAAAAATGATTAATATAAAAACTCATTACCTTATTAATATAACTGTAGTCCATCACGTCAGCCACAAATCCAATGTAAGCATCTGTTATATGTGTTGATTTCTGTGTTTTATGGCGTCTTAATATTTGTGGGTTATCTAATGCCAAAGCCATAACTGTTGAGAACAGTAGGGGAACTATTTTACACATAGCTGAGTGGGAAGGATCATGGAGTTCATAGCTTTCCCAAGAGTATTATTCCGAAAATAGATATTAGAGAATGACTGAAGTTCAAACTAGTTTACTAAAATGTCCCAGTGTATTACGTTAGGCACTGAGCCACAGAGGTTCTGCTTGCTTTGATATTAAATTGCCCATGAAGGTTAATATGCCATGAAACAAATAAACCAAAGGAAACGAAACCATACTAAACTTGGAGGCGTTCTTTGCGTAATAGTTATCGTCGTATGTATTGGAATTGGTAACATATACAAATCTTAGACGAAGATGTTTATCTTTTACAATGAGCTAATGCTCTTGAGAAAGCCATCTATTTTATTCACGGACATCAAAAAGTAGTAAGACAGATTAGATTCTTTTAGCTTGCATCGAAAACCCGTCTGGGAGAGGGAAAACTTTGAATTCCAAATTAGCTTTATTCAGCCTAAAAATTACCCTTTAATTCATCCTCTCCATGTCGGAAGGATTGAGTGTGACATGCATGACACAGGCGTGTTATTTTTAATATATCTTGACATATGAAGATGGTTTACTCAGACTTCCTTCCTTCATATATATATATAAATATATATATAATAACTTCCAACCCTTCCGCATGAGGAGGATGTGACATAACGTCATTTGTAAGCGTTGTTTGTTTGTCTTCTCTCAGACCTGTTACCTTTCCAAGGTTAAAGAGCCATTTTACCCTCCTATCTACCTATTACTGGATGGATAAGCGTTGGGTTTGTACCTTTCCCAAATATATGGGTGATATGTGAAATGTAAATAGCCTCGTCCAGTATTTGAACTGTGATCGCAGTCTTCATTTCCTTTGAGGATAACAATTACACCACATACCTTTCATAATTCAGCTGTCACGTCCATGAGTGTTAATTGTAGGCAATCAGCCCAAAATACCCGTAGAAAATAACCTAGGTATGAAGGTAAACTATTCGGGATATGAGGGTTCTATAATGAAGTTCAGTCCTTGGAAACCATTTCTACTAGGTGTATTCTCATCCAAGGAGCGGGGTACTTTTTGAGTCCTATCTTCGGGTCAAATAGATTTGTTTTGAGATAGTGCTTTAAATTTGTTTGAGTTATCGGGTATCTCAAAAGAGATGCAACCTATGAGTTTGATAATGATTTATTGAGACAAGTGCAATGCCGGTAATTTGGAACTCGTCTAGTAAAAAATGCATCCTTTGAGCTAGAGACATCAAATCCAAGTTTTTTAAAATAATTATTATATTAGCTATCGGGACATACAAATCTTTTTTTGGTTTCTTGTTCCAGTATTCAATCATTATCATATTAACAGATTTTGAATGATTTTGTCTCCAAATAAGTAAGGGCGTAAAATATTTTCCTTTCTTGTCGTAGGCATTGTGATCGAGGATTAATAGTTGCAATAGTAGAATATTTTCTAATGTGAAGCAAAAAAGAATTCAACATCATTATCAGAAGGGTTTTTAACTGTCACATAGGTTCTATGTATATTGAGGCACCCAATATCATGTACATTGGCTTTTAAAACTTTGATGTTCCGGCAAAATATCAAGTTTAAAAAGATTTTAAACTTAATCCTGCCTTTTAATTATTGATGCTGCAATTAAATAAAGAGAGTTTAGCTGTTTAAAATGAATGCGAAATTGATTAATACATTTAATTTTAAAACATTGATTTTGCAACTAAATATGAAGTACCTACCTGCTTAAAATGATCGTGAAGTTACCTTTGTTGTTTCTTATATAAAGGAAGACCATTATTTTTAAATAACTTCAGTAGAAAATGCACCAAACTAGTGTCGATAAAACGAAAAACCAACCAACCTTCAACCAACACTTAAGTGGAAAAATTGTCACTCGTTACCACAAAAATTAACACCAATAAGTAAAAGGGGAAGTATCTTTTGAGTAATGGCTAAAGTACTAGTGGATGTACTCGAAGTAAACTCCACTAATGCTATTACATTCACTTTCGTATTAATAACATTTAAAAAGCAATGAACTCCCTAATCAAGCCCAAACTATGTATTAAATGGTGTCACTGCTGTTCTTTTAAGAGAATGGTTTCGGCATTGAGTAATCCACGAAGGTTGATATGTCATTAAACAAAGAAACCAAAATGAAAACAAACCGAAAAGTAAAACAGTAAACTAGTAATATATATATATATATATATATATATATATATATATATATATATATATAGAGAGAGAGAGAGAGGGGGGTCAATACACACTTTATATTTAGCAAAAATTGTATATTGTAAACTAAAATCAAATTAATTTGTTCTTTTCATATGGGTTGTGTTCAAAATGTGTCGTGACTCAGTGTATTTTCCAAGAAAGAATTGCATAAATAATGGGATCTTCGTTTCTCCCGTAACAACCCCCTTGTTATAAAAGGTGGCGGACTTAGTCGAGGGGGACCCGAAGTCTTCCTTTTCAATAGCTACTACACAGACGTGTAGGGGAGGGTTCTACTCCATTCCCTGGATTGCTCCACTTTGCCCTTATCTTAGAGTGCTGAGTCCTAAGCAAAAACCGGCCCATTGGGAAAGCGGTTAGAGTGTTCGCAGGTCAAGTCATACGAAAGACTCAAAAAATGGTTCTTATTGCCTTCTTGCTTAACACTCAGCATTATAAAGTATGGATCAAGGGTAAAGTGGAGCAATCTAAGCAAAAGAATTGCGCCCTTCCCTATACCTTGGTGTAGTAACTATTGAAAAGGGAGCCTTCGAGTCACCCTCGACTATTGTTCACCCCTTGTAATGATATATACTTATACCAGCAATTTTCAAATAGTCGAAGAACTTGGGATGAAATTCGTCTTTCGATATGGTCTGAAGCTGTAGTGTTTCGTTTCATTAAATGTCCTGAGAATCTTCAGACCAATTATTTCGTGGGGATTTTTTTAAAGCAAGAATGTGTCGCATCGAACTAGCTCATGCTAGTATGGAGGGTGAAGCGCTGATAAACACTTTTTTTACCAACATTGAGAGCCCAATCGGCTGCAGCTGTAGAAAATGCTGACTACATCTAGGCCGAGGGGTAAAACCCTCTCGACGATTTTCCGGGGTATGGTACTAAACTATCAGATGCTAAGATTCCAGATCTAGATATTTAGGAATTGTGGAGTACCCTTCGTTGCCATTATTCTCAGTCACTCTCTGACGTGGAGTAGTTGTACCTAATAGGGTGCCATCTATGGCGAGAATAGAACTGTTTTGTAATTTTACTCTATGAAAATAAAAACGTTTTTTGAAATGAATTTTTCTGGTTACGTAACATTAATTGTGATCATTTAACTGTTTGAGAACGTATGATTTGGTTTGGTTTCTTTGTTTAATGGCATATCAACTCTTTGTAGGTTATTTAATGCCGAAGCCATTCGGCTAGAAGAACAGTAGTGGTACTATTTAACCCATAGCTGGGAGGATAAGGGGGTTCTTACCTTTCCCAAGGGTATTTGCCTGGAAGTGAACGTAATAGCACGACTGGAGTATGAACAATTATATTACATTTAAACATCAGTCATTTGTTTACGTACAGTTCCGCAGTCCATCGCTTTAACCATTACACCACGAGGACACCCCCGAGAATGTATGAGTAATATTAAACAAATTAGAAGGTTGAATAACAATACTTGAAATCATTTAACGGCATGCAAATACATCTATTAGTTTTAAATTGTAATACTTAAAACGTTTAACGTTGCAAAAAAAAGATTAATATAAAATAGAATTATTTGTGGTAGATAGAATACGTGAAACAATTGAAGTGTGTGCAAACAAATGAGCTCTGGCTTGTTTAAAATGTTTCGTATAAACTAATAAACTATTCGTTTGTAATATATATATATATATATATATATATATATATATATATATATATATATATATATATATATATATATGGGGAATGGGTAGATTTTGATGAATCTGACAAGATGATAAAATAAGTGGAAAAGTGGATAAATCAGAGACCTACAACGGGTTTAGGTATATTTTGTTCTTTATTCAATAAAGAATGAAATATCACTAAACCCTTTGTAAGTACCTGATTTATCAATATATATATATATATATATATATATATATATATATATATATATATATATATATATGTGTGTGTGTGTGTGTGTGTGTGTGTGTGTGTGTGCGTGTGTGTGATTGTGTGATTGTGTTTGTGTGAATAAAACAAGATTTGGCTTTAAATAACCAATAAGGGTTGATATGCTATAAAATCCAGCCAAACCAAATCATATTTGATATAATTGTATAGAAGATTTGGCAGTAAATAACCTACAAAGATGGAAATGGCATAAAACCTAACCAAACCAAATCATGTATTTAATATATATATATATATATATATATATATATATATATATATATATATATATAAAGAGAATTTGACATTAAATACCCAACAAAGGTTTATATGCGATAAAACCTAACCAAGCAACCAACCAACCAGATCATCAGAGTTTGCATCTATCACCACATTATGAGGAAGAAAGCTTAAAACTTTGAAAATATTCACCGTGAATATTTTGCTGAGATTTCGTTTCTTCTTTGTCTCAAATTTAAAAATATCAGGCAATATCTAAAGTTATAAAATCAAGTGAATTTGAAAATAGAAATATGCATAAAACGATGTTTTCCAGAAAATGTCTATACAGAAATCTTCCATTATAATTGGTTTGATTTGGTTTTGTTTTATGGCATATCAACCATAGTAGGATATCCAATGCTAAATTATTTTATAAATATGTATTGAATGTGCAATTTCTGAAATCTTTTTATAGATAACCTTTTTAAAAAAAATCTGAGCTAAAATCTGAGTTAAATGGTTTCACTTATTCCTATCCAATAAGAATAATTCTACTTACTTTTAATCAATTGTTTGCACACAGTTAAATGTTTTCAAATATTGCTATGTATCAACAATATTACAATTAAACATCAGTCATTTGTTTACGTACAGTTAAATTATCAAACTTTACTTTTTCAAACAATTCAGTTTAGCATAGGCACACCTTCTTTGTTTACACATAATCTAATATAAAAAAGTTCTATTTCAAACTATTCAGTTGAGCATACGTATACAGTTTAAATGTCAAATAGTTCTATTTGATCAACAGATCCTATTTACCCAAACCCTCCGGTTGAGCAGGAAATGACATTGGGTCAATTTTTAAGCAGAGTTTAACAGGTTTGAATTCTGAGTTTTCCTTCTCCTAGACTAGTTGCCTCACCAAGGCTAAAGAACCTAGTCTGCCCTACTATTTACCCATAGCTGGAGGGAGAATAATTGGATTCATACCTTTCCCAAGGGTATTAGTGCTATGTGAAATACAATCAGTCTCGTCCAGGATTTTAACTCGTGTTGCCGTGTTCATTTCCTACGACGATAACCATTACACTACAGATAGGACCCAATCAGTTGTTATAGCCCGTGGCAAGAGTTGACCTGGGAGTTGTGGCAATAAAAGGGTCCTAAGCGTTCTCTAAAGCTTCAGTATCATTAAAGCCTTACCGACAGATTTTTTAGCGTCATATCCAGAATGTTGGGGTGGGGTTCCTCTCTGCAGAGATCATCATCATCATCATCATCATGTCGGGCTGGTAGCACGGATATCCCTGACCCTCTCTCGCCACTCCTCCCTATCATTCATCGCCCTAGGCAGGTCTTCAGGACAACATCCTGTATCCTCACATAGCTGCTGAATGTATGTTCGTGCTGGTCGTCCTGCTTTTGCATGGCTATGTGCGGGGGTCCATAAAAGTAAATCTCTTATGAGTTCGTCCCTGCTTCTCCAGGAGTGTCCTGCATGTCTGGTTCGTCTAACTTGAATAGTTTTCGTGATAGGAGGCAGGTGGCCGTACTGTTGGTGTCTTGTGGGGTGTTGCCGCCAGGACTTGTTCAAGATTGCACGCAGCATTCTTGTGTAATTGCCGTCTAGCTTCTTCTTCCAGCCGTTTTGTTAGCGTCCATGTAGTGCACCCGTATAGCAGTATCGATGTGACCGCTGCCTGGAAGAAACTGCGTTTCATTTTATCGGTTAAGGGTGATTTCCATATAATCGATAGCCTATTGATAGCTGTCCATGCTTTCGTTAACCTCGTTTCGATGTCTTTTTCGGTTGATTCGACGCTGCTTCCTAGGTACGTGAATTTGTCTACTAGTTTAAGAGGGGTTCCTTCTCGAGTGGAGATATCCCCCGTTTGATTATAGCATGCTGTCAGTTTATTCTACAGCCCAGCCTAGTGGGTCCGTGTATAGTTTAAGGAATGTTAATTACAACTTCTTTTTGTCAGTACGATGGGTATTTAACAAGAATTAAGAAATGTCGTATAATATTTAAGAAATAAGTTAAGTCGATATTTTTTGTCCTTTCATTTATGGTTTGTTTGATTGAATAAAAATCTATCAAGCAGAATGTTTGATTTTCTATCAGTCTGTAAAACCATTTCTTTGTCTAACCATATATCAACCTTCCTGTTTTATATATTAAATTCATCTTTCCAATATTCTTACAAAGAATTTACCTGTCAAATCAATAATCTATTTATCATTCTCTTTGTGTAAACATCTACACAAAACAAATTATAAAAGCAGCATTGATACTGTTAATTGTAGCTTAAAGTTTGTTTCAATACAAAATATACGAACAGTTCAGCTGAAATATACAAAACTTCTTTTTTTGACAAAATAATTTTAACTTCAAAAATGTATTTTTATAATTTCATTGAATTTATTAAAATCTAACTGAAGATAAAAGTATCCATTTATACACGAAGATATACCAAATTTAACCATATCATTTCAAATGTGTTTATATTTGTTATTGTGTAAGAAGAAAAAATAGAAATAAAAATTTAAGACTTTGAAAAATACGCGTGGAATTTAATACTTTCACTTGACTCATTTTGTTGCTTTCATTGTAATCAATATTGAATTGTTGGGAAAACAAATTTCCAATGGAACTTTAATCCTAAAATTATCATGCTTGTACAAATGAACAGAAATACTTCATATATATATATATATATATATATATATATATATATATATATATATATATATAAAACAAAGTTTAATAAAACAGGAATCATACACACACACCCAAATGGACACAAACATACATAGATGTGTACATATATACACTCACAAAAAGCATTAGTAAAAAATAATTACCAGCATATTTCAAACCAAACAACCACACTCACACGCACGCAAACACACAATCACAAGACAAACATGACACATACACGGAGAAAAATAACCGAAAGTGAAATTCGAAACCACTCCAACACACACACACACACACACACACACACACACACACACACACACACACACACACACACACACACACACACACACCTACACACAGCGTATCAAATATAAAAGGCAAATGAGGAGTAAACCAGTCAAAAGTAAATGAACTGCAAGAAAAAGACAGGTGTGACCTCCATATAAACATATAACCAACTGAAAACCATTAAATTTGTAAACAAGAGTGAGTTCAAGTCATATTGAGTGCCCCATGAAAAAGGCCTTGTGCCATATATGTTCTCTGACAAAAGCAACAAGCTAGAAACATACACGTATGTAAGAACAATATAAATAAATAAATCCTAAAAAAAATTCAAATATATTCGGGGATCTATTTATTTTAAAATATATATATATATATATATATATATATATATATATATATATATATGTAACAACTTGACATATTCAAGGGTGACTCACAATGATGTTGTATGCTTTTGCTGAGTTCATGTGGATGTTATTGGTCACAGGCAATGACAGAAGATTCATATACCGAAAATAAAAAAAAATTCAAGAAATAGCATATTCAAGGACTCTTTCCAGAGATATCTCAGGCAGCAAAAGATCAGTATTTTTTCACTGTGTGTGTGTGAGTGAGAAAGAGAGAGAAAGAGAGAGAGAGAGAGACAGAGACAGAGACAGAGACATAGATATAGCCAGAATGAGTGTGTGTGAGTGAGAGAGAGAGAGAGAGAGAGAGAGTATGTATTAGCCCACATTATCCGCCTCGAGCTGGATTCTACAAAAAAACCCGTTAGTTAAGTGGGAAGAAAACAGGTTAGAATTCCAAGTTTTTCTTCTCTTAGGCTCTTGCTTAAATAAGGTGACCGAACTCAGTCTTCTCTATAAATTGTTTAATGCTGGTTAGGAGCAAAGAGTTTCATGCCTTTCTCAAGAACTTTGGAGCGAAGTGAAATGCAAACAGTCTCGTCCAGGATTTTTTAACTCGTCCACGGGTTACATTTCCTATGACCATTACGCTCTATCTAACGCCCCAGACAATAAGTTAGTAATTCCTGTCTAAATGTTATTTCGTTTTTGTTTTTTTTTTTCAAAAGGAGTTCGCTACCCATTTTTCCCTTGGCACTCCACTGACATTCCTAAAAAGACAAAAGCAATGTAAGAAACATGTCTGAATAGGAATTTAGTTTTAAACATGAGTTTTCATGCCTTGTCACTTATAATTAAATTCATGCAGATGGTTCTAAAAGATATTACTAACATTGTAGAATTTTATTTTTATCACTGTTTATCTTTAAACCAGTAACCGTTTCACAAGAGAGACTAGCGTAGATTGTATTGCCTGTTATCATCATTTGATATATTTTTGGAAGTTTTTTTTTTATGATTTGGAATCAGAGGGGGTGGAAAAGCAAGTTCAAGTTACGCTCAGCTGTTTCACACTACCACAGCCACCCCTTGTTCACTTGGCAAAAATTCAACATGTTCTTGAGTAATTATATGTATTAAGACGTAACTGATTTAGTTTGGTTTCTGTGTTAAATGACATATAAACGTTCGTGTGATATCAATACCAAATCCTTGTAAAAAAACAGAAGAACGGGTATGATTTATCTCATCGCTGGGATGATAAGAGGGTTCATAATTTTCCCAAGTCCAAAAGTGAACTGGAGTTTGAATTCGTTTACTACAATATCCAAGTCCAGTACGTTAACCAAAATGTCTGGGTGACTCCCTCTCTTTTATGTTGGTTTGGTTTGGTTTGATTTCATTGCATATCAACTATTGTAAGTTATTTAATTCCAAATACATTTTATACATACATAATAAATAAACGATCTTTAAACACATTTTGTACATATCATTTTTAAACGAGTCTACGATCACTTTTTACGCAGTTAAAGTCATTTATTTATACACAGTTAGATGACCAAATCGTTCTGTTTCAAACAATTCGTTTACCATGAGTACAGTATTTTGGTATTACGGAAATAAATGTAGGAACAGTTCTATTTCAAACCAGTCAGTTTAACATGCCAGCAAATTTAAATGGTTCCAAGTATTGTTATATATCCTGAACAATTCAATTAGACATCTGTCATTTGTTTACTTACCGTTAAGTCAATTAGACATCAGTCATTCGTTTACTTACCGTTAAGTGTAAAAACAGTTCTATTTTAAACAATTCAGTTAAGAATAGGTGCACAGTGTTCTGCTTACACACAATTAAATGTTAAAACACTTCTTTCAAACAATCAAGTTTTGCATTAGTACACAGTTTAAATGTCAACTAGTTCTCTTTTGCCAATAGACAAGACTCTATCAAGTACTACCATTCTGAGCAAGTGTGGACATTGAAGTGATGGCAATAAAGGGATACTCTGCATCATCCAAAGCTCCAGCATTCTTGATGCGTTGCTATCAGATTATTTAGTGTCATATCCAGGACACTATTTGAATGAATGTTACCCGTCTGCAGAGATGCAGTCGGTGTATTCTACAATCCGAGCCAACTTGGCCAGCTTTGGTTTCTTTGATGAAAGGCACACCATCCTTCGTTTAGCCTTTAATATCAATGCTTTCATTGAAGAACAATAGTTATACGATTCAATACGTATTAGATAACTGAAAGAAAACGTAATAGGGTGAGTTGAGTCCGAATACGCTTATTACAAAACCTAAGTCCAGCGCTACGCCATAAAAACTCCCAAACTACTTTCTTAGTTGGTTTGTTAGTTGAGTTTTTACGGCATATCAACCTTTGTAAATTATTTAATGCCAAATAGATTTTATACAAATAATCAGTTTTATTTCAAACAATTCAGTTAAGCATGGGTACAGTTTGTCTAGAACATTTCTTTTTGAAGCTGTTCAGTTTATTCAAACAGTTCTAACTCAACCAATTCAGTTTAGTATAAGTATAGATTTTGTTTACACAGTTAAATGTCAAAACAGTTCTATATTACACAATTCAGTTTAGAGTAAATACACTTTAAATATCAAAAACAGTTTCATTTCAAATAATTCAGTTTGGCATAAATACGCAGTATAAATGTAAGTACACAGTTTAATTGTCAAAAATATTTCTATTTTGGGCTATTCAATTTAGTCAAACTGTTCTAATTAAAACAATTCAGTTCAGCATAAGTATGTAAATTAGTTCTATTTAACCGAGAGATAGAACCCTATCAGGTGCTGACATTCCCGGCCATAGTGGAGCTGGGAGCAAAGGCAATGAAGGGATTATCCGCATTCCCCAAACCATCAGCATCACTGGAACCTCACCCTCAGATGGTTTTGTGTTATATGCAGGACACTCATTGGAGGGGGTTACCCCTCTGTAGAGGTGCAGTCGCGGTGTTCTACATACCCAGCCGACTGGGCAACATACTTTCTTAATGCATCCAAATTCATTTAAAGTTTATATAGTCGTGCAATGTCTTTCCACAGAAACACACAAAAATCGCAAAAATCCAGAAATCTCTGATGAGCTGTGAAATTGAAAGATTTGGGTAAAATGATGTTTTGTCGAAAAAAATAAGAAAAAAAAAACAAGCAAAAACAACGACAATAAACTGAAGAATTTACTTGCCGAGTTCTTGTAAAGGGGAAGGTTACCTAATTGACCTTTATAAGAACTAACTAACCCTAAACCTAACAAGAAATAACCCTAAACTTTATGGTAAACAGTCAGATCCCACATGCACACCCAGGACTTCTCTGACTGGTTATCAATTTACATGAAGACGAAGACTCCCAGCTGTTGCGTACTCAGATACACGAATATGGCTATCTGCGAAATATGTGAAATGGACATCGAATGTTGATTACGATAGAACATATGAATCTCGAAATTCGAAAACACTTAACGACTTCTTGTTCAGACACGAAACCTTTTTATTAACTTTGAGTTAAAGGTCTCGACGTAAGGAGGAGAGACACAATCTTGTTATGCTGTCTTATTCATTTGGCCCGCATAGGGCGCAAGTTCGCCTCGCGCCTGCGAGCTCCAAAAGTCGACCATTCTTGTTTGGCGTCTCCAACTCTCTCTTTCTTCACACAAGCTTTCTTTTTCTCACACATACCTCCGCGCGCTTCCGGTGCGTGACGTCACCCGCACCCTGTCACCTCGGTTCGTCTCGGACTATTATGACATTTGAGTGACACCTCCATCCGCCCGCGCGCACCCGCGTTAATACCTGCCACAATGTTGCACCCAACTAACCCATGTGCTGAGCCGAAAGGTTCTCAGCCTAACTAAACCCAAAGGCATGAACCGAAATCCCTCGGCTAATATATAACACCAGCTATGGGTTAAATAATACCATTAGGGTTCTTCTAAAAGGATGGCTTTTGGTATTAAATAACCTACGAAGGTTTATATGCCATCAAACAAAGAAACCAGAAAACCAAGATATTAAAAATGATTAAATACATTGTAGACAGGCGTAAAGGAAATGTCAGTATTTTAACATTTGAGTTCTTGTAGTTTTGAACTATGCAACCTAGATATAAAGGGTAAATAACTGCCATACAACAACTAGAGGCTATTAAATGTTTTACTCAGCTTATTAATTTTTGATATCTGCAACTGTGTCCTCATCATCTTGCTTATAGGAATTGATGGTTGTTTAAAAAATATCAAAATTTATTGAAAAAAAGTTTTCTCACTGTAACTTTCAAAGATTTCATTAAATATAGCAAAATTACAAGTTGATGTTGACGATGGCACAAATTGTAGTTGGTTTATTTGTAACAATCTCAAATTAGTTTGGTTAAGTTTTATGGCATATCAACCATTGTAGATTATTTAATACCAAATCCATTTTTATACATATAAACAGATCTATTTCAAACAATTCAGTTTAGTATTAGTATGCAGTTTAAATGTAAAAAAAACAGTTCTATTTCAAGCAATTAAGTCTCATAAGTACACAGTTTAAATGTCAACAACTGTTCTATTTCAAACTATTCAGTTTAGCATGAATACAGTTTTTTCTTTTGACAAAGTTAAATGCAAAAACAGTTTTATTTCAAACAATTCAATTTAGTATTAGTACACAGTTTAGTTCTATTTGTCCCATAGATAGGACCCTATCAGGTGCTACCACTCCATACCAGAGTGATCCTGGGGGATGGCAATGAAGGTGTACTTCTACACGAGTGGAGCCTCACCCTGAGTGTCATATCCAGGACACACTTTGGTGGAGTCTTACCTCTTCGCAGAGATGCAACTGATGTATTCTACAGCCCAAGTCGACTTGGCTATCAAATGCCTGTAAAAAAGACGAGAGGAATAAGGAATCAGAAGAAGAATGGAGACCATCCAGATGGCTGCATTCTTGAGATCAGCTAGAATACTGAGAAGAGTCTTGGAGATAAATGGAGATTTGCTGTCACTCATACAATAGAGAAAGACCATCTGCAAATACTTAGGGGAAAACTCATAAGAAGTAAAAAAAATGATATTAATAACAATGACATATAGAATTTACATTAATTCTAATGACATATGTAATATATTATCATTACAATGACATATACAATAACATCAATTCTAATGACAACTTGACAGAAAAAAAATTATATATAAAAGATCGTTTGTTTGTTTGTGTTTTATAGCATATCAACCTTTGTTGGTTATTTAATGCCAAATCCATTTTTATACAAATCAACAGAATTCTAGTGCTATTACTGTCAAGCTTTTTCTCTATAGATTTTGTCAGCGTCCACGTGGTGCATCCATATAGTAGTATGGATACGATTGCAGCTTGGAAAAAAACTGTGTTTTATTTTATCGGATAGGTCTGACTTCCATATGACTGATAGTCTACTGATAGCTGTCCATGTCTTCGTTAGTCGCATGTTGTTATTTTCGGTAGAAGAGACACTGTTTGCGTGGTGGGTGAACTTATCCACAAGTTTCGGAGACCTACAAATTAATGAGGAGATGTCGTATCTTTGATTAAAGCATATGAATTCTGTTTTATCTGCGTTCACATGGAAGCCTATGTTGCCAGCTGCTCGTTCTAGACTTTGCAGCAGGGATGATTCCACCAAATTATATACATTGAAAATGCAAGTGAGGTTGAAAATGTTTAATCTCAAAAGAAAGTATAGACCTCATATATTTGAAGGATATTAAGATATTAGCTAAAAATGAAAAGAATTAGAAATCCTATTGTTAGAATTTCCAGTCACAATAGAGGAATGGGATTTTATCATCATGTCGCGCCACCAGCGCTGATCTCTCTGACTCTCTCACACCATCCTTCCTTATCATCCATCGCTTCCAATTGGTCTTCAAGGTTACATCCTGTATCACCACAGAGCTGTTGTATGTAGGTTCTATCTGGTCGTCTTGCCTTTGCTCGTCTATGTGAAGAGCTCCACAGGAGTACATCATTATGAGTTCGTCCCTACTTCTCCAGTACGTCCCACATGCCTGGTTTGTCTAACTTGGATACTTTTCATGATGGGTGGTAAGTGGCCGTACAGTTGCTGCTTTGTGGGGTGCTGTCTCAATTGGGATTTGCAAAATGTGTTATGATTATAATGAGTAAAAAAGGAAAAGAAAAACAATGGAAAGAATAGTAAAGCCCAATGAGAATTAAACAGAAAACTTGAAGAAAAAGGAAACTACAGATACCTCACTCTATGGTGGTTAAAGAAAGCAGATACCAACGAGCAAGCAGAAAGGAAAGAAAAAGAAAGAAAAGAGTACTTCAGAAGAACAAGAAAACTTTTTGAGACCAAACTCTGTAACAGAAATTTTATCAAAGGAATAAATACCTAGGCAGTTCCCCTTGTAAGATACTCTGGACCATTCTTAATTTGAACAAGAGAGAAGCTCGTAAAATGGTTGAAAAGAAAAAGAAATTGATAATAATGCACTTGAGATATTACGTAGACACTCTGTGTAAAAAGAAAAAAAGGAAAAAGACTCACCATTCCTTTGGATTGCGTAGATGCAACGATTCAGGAATTCTCGGAATATACGAAAAAGATGATAGAAAGACAGATTACGGCAGTCAGTAAGAGTAATTTCAACTGAAATGTTGTAAGAACAACCAGAAAAACTACAAAGAAAAACTAGAAAAAATGATTGTTTGTTTATATGTTTGTGTTTTATTGCATATCAACCATTGTGGGCTATTTAATGCCAAATCCATCTTAAAACAAATCTACAGTTCTAATTCAGTTTAGTATGAGTATAGTTAGAACAAATGAAAAAGAAAACTATTGTGCGCATACTTCAAGGGAAAAACTTAGGAAATTCTTCATGTGATGACCTGGGCATGGCTGTGAAGTCGAAACCTGAAGAGAAAAACACAACCTCTTAACACAAGATCTATTGATGTAAAAAGAATTGATTACACGCGGACGAATAGTAGGTGTAAGTTATATAGTGAGAGTTTTAGTCTTTTTTATTTAATGGCATATAAATCTTCATGGGTTATTTAATGCCAAATCCATCTTTTTAGAAGAACAACAAAGTTCCTGTTTAACCCATAGTTAGGAGGATAAGGGGGTTCATACCTTTCCCAAGGGAATTTGTCCATAAAAAAACGTAATTGGACGATTGGAGTTTGGACTCGCTTACTGCGATTATGCAGTCCAGTACTTTAACAATTGCACCATGCTGACACCCCCAACATACTAGCGTGAGATGAAACGGTTAATTACATGATAATGAAATGCAGAAAATGGGATGCAAAACAAAGCAAGACTGTGTGGGAAACGTGATCCATAGGAAATTGTGAAATAAATAAAAAAAACTGGCCATATTTACAAATGTTATATGCACAAACCAAGTTCTCACTCAGAAAAAGAGAAACATAAAATTTTGTGGGAATTTGAGATGCAAATTGATCGCACAATCTCGGCCAAAAGATTAGAGCATATGTTAATTTCGAAGATAAAAAAAGAATTTGTCATCTAGCGATGCAATTTCAGCTGACCACGGTGTTGAAAATGAAAAAGCGAAAAGATAGACGATTGATAAAAATCTGAAAAAGCCGTGAATCATGAAAGTGACGGTTAAATCATTTGTTGTTTGGGAGCTTAGAACGGTCCTCAAAGACTGAAAAAAAATAGAGGAATAAGAAATTAGATGATGAATAAACTATCCAGCTAGAATAATTAAAATCCGCTGCACTACTGAGAAGAGTCCTGGTGATATGAGCAAACTAACGGAAACTTTGAATTCAATAAAAACAACCAGAAAAATCTTGGGTAGAAAATCAGGAAAAATATTGCCCTATCGGCTTGGTCTGTAGAATACATCGACTGCAGAGGTGTAAGACAACCCCCAACGAGTGTCCTCGATATAACACAAGACAATCTGGTGTGGAGGCTTCAGTAATACTGGAGCTTTGGGGAATGCAGAGTCACCCTTAATTTTCATCGCTCCCAGTTCCATTCCGAATGAGTGTTAGTACCTGATAGGGTCATATCAATGGGTCAAGTATAAGTGTTTGATATTCGAACTGTACTTATGTAAACTAATTTTTAAAAAAAATGTTTGATCATTTAACTGTTTGTAAACAAAGATGTACCCATACTAAACGGAATGGTTTGAAATAGATACGTTTTTGACAATGAAACTGTGTACCTATGCTAAACTTAATTGTTTGAAGTAGAACTGTTTTGACATTTAAACTGCGTACTTATGCTAAACTGAATTGTTTGAAAAAGCACTGTTTTCATATCTATGAAAACAAAACATAGAACTCATAATTAACTGACTTGTTTGAAATAGAACTCTTTTTGACATTAAAACTGTGGAACTATGTTAAACTAAATTGTTCGAAATAGAACTGTTTTTAAATTTAACTGTGTGTAAACAAAAGACTGTACTAACGATAAACTTAATTATTTATAATAGAACTGTTTATATCTATAAAAGTGGATTTGGCATTAAGTAACCTACACCGGTTGATATGGCATAAAAAAACAAACCAAACGAACCAACTAACCAACTAGAAGAAATAAGAATGATGAATGAAACTTACAGACATGTTCTTGCTTAATGAATTTAAAGTTATAATTCCCATTTTTTTTTTGTTTTTTTTTTTGGTGAATTTCATTTTCATTTTCATATATTCTTCTCTTATTTCCGTAATTACAATTTGAAAATCTCTACATCGAACAAAGTGAGTTTTACAGATCTAATTAAAACTTATATGAATGTTCAAATTAGAAAGTCCATTTGACGTCAAAGTGAATGTCTCTGATTGTATAAAAGTCTTTCAACGTGTAAAATTGAAGATTCAGTAAAATAACAGAAATATATTCAAGTTTAATGCAAAAATTCTGAAACATCTAAACTAATTAACATTTGTCACATCACATATTGTTGCTTTAATTTAAAATGCAATTTAGGAGCAGTGGATTCCATCAAGTTTAATGAAAACATCTAATCATTCATTCGGTCCTATGGGAATAAATCAATCGCTGTTCCTTGATATTTTCAAAATTTAATGAATGAATATTGTTTTACTTAAGTTCACTTGAGGACCAGTTGCCTTAAATCAAGTTTATTTAGTAAAATAATATAGTCTTGTTTTCTTTTACTCTGATCTTGAAAACTGATATCTTTCAAGCGTGATAGCTAATATGTGCTAATTATAAAGTTTTTCAGAGTAATAATAATAATGTCATCAAATAATATACGCATCAGAATAACAAGTGCAGGTGAGAGAGATAAAACGTTTAAGCAGATAATGAGTGAATGCATCAAACAGACACAAAAGAAATAAAAGACTATGCACGACTGAGTGGGAAAGGGGATCCTCTGGGAATTGTGCAAGACACTTAAGTTTTGCTATGCTGACCAATGGTATATGTATAAACCAGACTTTGTCTTAAACATGAGATGCATACATTTCTCTGAGAGTTTCAAATACAAACATGTCACCAATTCTCAGCTATTACAAAATCATTGTTTTGTAAGAAGAAAAAGAATTGTTTTTGTTGTTAAAGTTTTCGATAATAACATATGCCATGTACATGCTTAAAAACACTTGATCTGATGAACGCATGAGCGAGAAATTGACAGTTATCAAGTACCTTTGAATAAATGTATTCGCTATCAGAATTTAAATACATATGCTCTATCAATGATACTGAACACTCTTTATTCATGGATTTAGCTGACTATATGTTGCAACTTAACAAAAGATTACTGAATGAGAAATAACCCGAACGAAAGTTGAAAATGAAATGGAAATCTTTATAACATTAACAAAATATAATACTTGCCAGTGGCTTGAAGAAGGTAATCGTGCTAGTGGTGACTACTGAGTATATTTTCGCATACTTAAAATAGTGTCCAATGTATTTATAAGGAATGGGACATACCATTAATGTTCCTAGGCAGGGTATATAATACTATATATATATATGTGTGTGTGTGTGTGTGTGATTTTTCAAGTGAGATATCTATTAGATGCTTATTATTAATATTTACTAATTAATTTATTTGCAATCTGCAAAATAAATGTAGCGTGTTCTTATTTATATTAATGCACCACATCAAAAGATGTTCTGCTCAGTCATCTGAAGGGGTAGGATACACCAATTGTAACTCTGCAGATGTATAAGACCCCCTCCCCACAACATATCCTGTACACAACAGTACACAGTATATAACGATGAGGTGCTTTGGGGAATGTGGAGTACCCCTTTACTTACATTATTCTCTTGACCACTCTGACCCGGAGTGATCGTACCTGTTAGGGTCTCATCTAAGAGACAAGTAGAACCGTTTACTCATATACTTTATTTGAAACCATTTTACTGTATGCAAGCTGATAATTGATATTTGAATGAATTATTTGTATTAGCAATATTCAAAACTATTTAACTATGTGCAAATAGAACTACTAGTGGCACCTTATAGGGAAATATTGTTAGAATGATAAATTTAAAAGCATCTAACGTGAAGAGTTTGCAAGTTTATACTGATACTGAAAGTTTAGAATTGCCATTGTCATTATGACTTATCAGTTTAATATCTTATGAAGCGATAATTATTTTATTCTAATTATAAAACCACACACATACACCCACACAATGATCCAGATTAAAACAACCAAAAACTTTTTAGCGTATCAAATATCAAAGATTAATTAGGGGAAAAGAGTAACCCACACACACAAAAAAAAACACGCTTGGAAAAAGAAAGAAAATAAGAAAAGAGAAAAGAGAAAGAGAGGACCAAGACCAGCAGAAAATCTATCACAGATTTGAAAAGGATCAACCACCCCAACTAAACGGTTATCACTGTATAAATCAAAATCCACACCGGCAAAATCATTAAAGATTTCTGAAGAAAGCAAAAACCTGGAAATGAATAATCTAAAAATATAAATCTCTTAGTGAACCTATTCCCTTTATATATATATATATATAATAATAATGACAATAATGATAATAGATATATATATTATAAATATATATATATATATATATATATATATATATATTTATATATATATTTAATCAAAGAAAACTTGACGAAACCTTAGGTCGCAGAATAATATTTTCTATGGATTAAATATATATATAATATATATTTATTATTATCATAATAGCTCTATTTTAGATATTGAGCACTCTCCATATTATATTGCACTTGATTCGACACATAACCACAGAGTGATTTACTGACGACCAACACTCTCATAATATATATATATATATATATATATAGTAAATGTGACAGATACGAGGATTGGTCAATAAATAAGATATCTAATGCTATAAAAGATTTAGACAATATCGTATAACGAAACTAAAATGAATGTGAATGTTTTTTGTTTGTTAAGAGAGATTTCCTATCCGATGAGAAAATATTTAGATACTATTATATAACGAAACTAGAATGAATGTGAAGATGGTTGACTCTTCTATAAGGTTTACAGTCTTATAAAACAATATCACTGGTTTACAAAGAAATTGAGGCAAGCACCAGAATACCCCAATTTTACCTAATTTGAGGGTGATGAATTCAAATTTGAAATCCGTTTTTTTTTCATCACCTCTAGTTTTTTAGATATGCATAGTGTGCATTTTGTGCATATACAGTACATAAAGGCGTATATGAATTCAGGGTTAATTCTAAAATTTTGAGACTTATGGCTTATTTTTTACTTATTATGCACTAAATGTAAGTGATAGCATTTCAAGACGGATTTTGACAGTTAAGGCAGCAGGTCTCAATCCATACTCTGGCAGTCATTGGAAGAGGTTGTCTTGCAGGCGGCGCAGGAGGTTGGTATCCCTTAACTATCGTGTTACACATCTTTTGGGTTACTAAATATTAGTATTACATTTTCAAATGCACATTTAGTTTTACTTTGTTATATTTTCAGATTCTCCAATGGCTTCAAGCACGTCAAAATGTCGAGGATGCCTCAACAAGGCCAATTCTTTCTGCTACGTGTGTGGGGACTTCCGAACAGTTGCACAGTGTCCAGCCATCACTTCCCTCCTCGGAACCGCCTACTTTCACTATTTTGACTGTAAAATTGGTGATTAGGACAAGTCTTGGGCTCTACACATCTGTTGTAAACCCTGCTACAATGGACTAACTGCATGGTTTAATGGCAAGAAAGCAGCTTTCAACTTTGCAGTCCCGATGGTTTGGAGAACCTGATATCAAAAAGAACATTTTGTCTGTAAACAGAGGTCTGTAATCCTATAAAAGAAGATTTAGTTGAAATAAAATAACGACACTGGTATAGACAAAAAATTGAAAACAATGGCTTACTCAGATCTTCAATCTTATACAATTGCGTTCCCTTCAGACAGAATAATGAAATTCTCATTGAGATAAAGTATTTTTTAAAATATTTATCCCAAATTATAAATCTATTTCTTCAGACAAATTTCTATTCTATGCCGTAATTATTTTCTGCACAATCTATCAACATTTTTTTTATTATTTCCACCATGGCCAATCTTTCTTGTTTCTTAACGTTAAGATTGGTGCCGGATGAAAAATGTTGACATGTAATCGTGTCCTCAATTTTCAATACGGAAGAGCAGTTTGATGGTGTCATATTTTGGCCTTTTGACCCGGCCAAAAATGCCATTCAAGGTGATGTACCGGAAGGAAGTGACACATTGTAATGGCAGTTATGAGAGGAAATCGCGTGGGCGGAAATTGGCTGATGAAATGGGACAAAGTAAAAAAAATCCCATTATACTCTCATAGACTGACGCACCGGAAGAGAGTGACCTCTGAACTGCATGACAGTTATTTCCGCTCGATGACGATCACACAGGCCATTCCAAAAATAGCGGAAGTGACATATCCAAATCGCCAGATATCGGAAGAAATTGCAGAGGCGTGGAGGCGTGTCCATATCACCGCGTGGGAGTTTGAAGGTAATATAAGGCCGACGAATTGAACAGAAGAAGGACAGTTGAGTTCGAGTGCCAGTTGGAGTGAGATGTGGTAGGGAAAGCCACACCCGGCTGAAGGGGCTCTCGGGAGCCCTGATTAAATTGAGGTCCAGAGGAGAACGAGAAAGACACAACGTTGCCGACCATAACTTTGGGGTCAAAGATATTTCAGTAATGTTCGGTCTCCAGCTCCCTCTCACATGCAAATCTTGATTAACCCTTTTCGAACCCTTGCAATAAAGTGAGAGGTAAATATTTTTATAAAGAAGTCTTTCTCCGTCGTTTATCATTGCGTCGGTATGTATCCAGCCAATATATGTATATTTCTGCATGAACATGTATATGACAATATAACATTGGTCCTTATTGGTGTTGTGCAGGGTTTATGCAACAAGTGTTAATTACACGCTTCTCCACATTTAAGCCGGTTGCTAAGTGCTGTATGACTTTGTACTTTTAGATTTAAAAAAAAAACCTGTCATTTTTAATGAGTTATTATTTGAATAATACGTATTTTGAAAAACTGTTTTATACTATCAAGAATCCTTTCTGTTTTCACTGGTTGATACTTGATTTTTACATAACACTCATGATTAACAAAAACTTATTTAATGCTGGCACGCAATCAACGTAGCACAGATGGACATGATTTTATATACTACTCAATGCATGTCAAAGCATGTTTTCACAGTCATTTGTCTAAAACAGTATTTAAAGTAAATAAATATATATAAAAAATGGCTCTATGATTAGAATATAAAATTTATCTCTTAGTAAAATCTTATATTGATAAGTAATAATGAAAAGTTTAAGCCTAAAATAAGGAAGGGTGTCCTCGTGGTGCAATGGTTAAAGCAACGGACTGCGGAATCGTAGCACGCGAGTTCGTACTCCAGTCGCGCTATTATGTTCACTTTCGGACAAATACGCTTGGGAAAGGTATGAACCCCCGTATCCTCCCAGCAATGGGTTAAAAAGTACCACTACTGTTCTTCTAGGAGAATAGCTTTGGCATTAAATAACCTAAAAAGAGTTGATATGCCATTAAAAAAAGAAACCCAACCTAAAATAAGTTCTTGCTGTATAGAATTGCAGATTGTCCTTAATATATATATATATATATATATATATATATATATATATATAACACGGAAACCCCATTTAATTTGTAAAATAACCCCATTGCTCAATAACCAATGAGCTTCAATGTACAAATACCTTATCAATTTTAATATATATATATATATAATGATATTTTGGGATATTGCAATATATATATATATATATATATATATATATAGCAAATGTATACAGAAGGAAGGGGTAAAATGAATGGGTCTTGGCTCATTTGAAAACCGTAGTCGTAAAACTCAGTCATGAGCTTTATCACGCTTTACTTGTATATATATATATATATATATATATATATATATACGAGTATCATTAAATAAGTTTCCAAACTTTTTTCGTATGGGCGCTTTTATTGATAGTACACACATGAAACTCTAGTCTCCTTCGAAGTAATTTCCTCCAGCTGCAATGCACTCGTAGTACCGTTCCAACAACTTCTGGAAGGCCCCATGGAAGTCCTCTTGTGTGAATGTGTCAATGAGCTTCATCACATCCTCTTTCATCTCCTCAATTACTCCATAACGCCAGCCTCTGAGCTTAGGGAATAACCAAAAGTCACGGGGAGCAAGGTTTGGACTGTAGGGAGGGTGAGGAACTGTCTTGATGCCCATCTTAGTCAAATAGTCTGTGACAAGGATGGAGTTGTGGACTGGTGCATTGTCCTGGTGGAAATACCACTGACCCGATTTGAAGAGTGCTGGCCTCTTAGGACGGAATCTATTCTTGAACTCCCTTAAAACCTTAACATAGTAACCCTAACCCTTTGGCCAATCAACTCTGGTGTATTGACTTCCTTACTCCTCCCACACCTCTCACCATCCCTCACAGACTTTCTGCCTTCCTTGAATCTATTATGCTACTCAAAAACTGATGCTTGATTCATGCAAGATGGTCGAAAAGCAGTCTGAAGCATTTCATACATTTCTGTGGCTTTTTTTCCCCATTTTTAAAACAGAATTTTATTCCATATTGTTCTTCTAAAGTGTCAGATTTCATTTTTGAAATTCACCGGCTGTGACAATCTGGCTTTAGTAGGGTATATTCCAATTGCTGCTGTAGCTGTTGATTTGAACCTGAAATCATAAAAATTGGTCAGTCATCTCATAAGATGTATAGCAATCACATACTGAATTTTTAAGTGTCTACGACAATTTTAAATACCTGTACAAAATAGTCTGGTAACTTATTGAATGCACCACGTGTATATATATATCTTTTGATTTTTGAATTGAAAGAATAGAAACAAAGTCAAAAACGACAGACTTGAAAAGAGGTAAAACATTTTTATTAATTGGTTCTTTTTAAACTCTTGAAAATTTATCCTCATAACATTTTTTGTTATCAATTTCGAAATTGTTAATTGATGTAAGACATCGTAAAAGTAAAATGAATAGTGTTTTTCTTTTGGGGCGTTCTTTGAAGATATGAATACTCGCTGTTTTAAATTGTTAAAATCATATTAGGAGATATCCACAGGTCATACTTTAAAAAGCGAACAAAAATGTTTATTTAATGTACAACAAAATAAATATACTGTACATATACGCCTTCGTCTTTAGAAGGATACCGTGTTGGCAAAAGTCCTACAGAAGGAAAAACGCAATTGCGTTAATTTTCCTCTTAATCTTTCATAGAACGGGAAAGATAAACAATTATTTCATTGAATTATAATCTTGAGAGATGCAGAAGACTTTAGATGAGAATTTTTTTGTTGGTTACTGTTTAATGGCATATCAACCCATGTGGGCTATTCAATATTTATCATATATATATATATATATATATGGTAACGTTTGTAGTTACCGTGGTTACCCCCATGACTTTTTCTGTCCAGCCACTGGGGTACTCAGTTGGTTTGGAATTGGTTCGTGAGGTGGGGTCATGGTCGGTCGAAACTGGTAAGCGCAGCTGTCACGTCTCGCAGGCGTGACTGGCCCACTCCTCGAGCCTCACGAAGCCGTCTTCCCTTGCTGTAACCCTCGTTAGGGGGGCTAAATTTATCGCCTGGCGCATGAGGCGCCTCTTTTTAGAGGAATGCCGATGTCTTTTTGTGCTTGTTAGGAGTGTCTGGACATCAGCCCAGCGCCTGGACCCACCTAAATCTCGGCCATGTGCCATACTTGCTCGTTTGGTCGTGGTATGACAAATATCTGAAGTGGTTACTGTCGTATGATATGGACACAGCAAAGTTAATTACTGGACTAGTGTGTTTGCATTTCACATAGCATTAATACGCTTAAGAAAGGTATGGCTCCAATAAATCTCCCTCCATCGATGAGTAAGTAGTTGGGTAGGCTGTGGTCTTTTAACACCGTCGAGTAGGCGGAAAACTCAGAATTCAAAACTAAAATCCCCATTTAACAATACACTTAATCAATTAATTTGCACTTATCCGCATCGTTGCAAGTAACTAATAAAGATTCTACTTAGAAAACAATGTTCTGTTGTATTTGACACATAGATGGGAACTTATCAGGTCACAGTGGATTTAGGAGTAATGGTAATGAAGATGTACTGGAATTCCTCAAAGAGCCAGGCCTGGAACCTCATCATCAGATGCAGTTTAGTGATATACTCAAGACACTCATGAGAAGGGCACTCTTTGGCGTAAACGCTGGATTTCTGTTATATAAAACCCCTTATACATCGAGCTACGGATTAACTCCTACCACTGCTCTTTTTCTATAAAGGTGTATTTGGCATTAAATAAGCCAAAAAGGTTGATATACCATTAAAGCAAAAAAAGATGTGTTGGATAAGAGACAATATATATATATATATATATATATATATATATATATATATATTAGAAATATAGAGGAAAATTGGGGAATGTTATATCTGTCACTGAAGTTGTCATGACAAAATAATTAGAAATGAAATTTCTTCCGATTTTGAACGTTTTCTCTTTACCACTTTTCAATCTCATAACGATCAATATCTTTAATTAAATTGCCTTGTCAACCTAATGGGCAGTTGAAACATTCACTAATATTTATGTAAAATTGAATGGTTCTCCAAATCAATTTTGTCATGAAGTTCGTACAAAGTGAACGGTTTAAATAAATACGTAAATATTCCTTTAAATAGGATTTCACACTTTATTTATCTTCTTGGTGTTAACAGTCATTATTATAATACAATTCTATTATTATTATTTTACTCCTTTGAGAGTTTTTCACACCAGCGTTAGATGATGATTCTTTCTTGGCGTTTGAGCGACAGCAATGTCCTCAAGTATCCAGTACTCTTCTTAATACTCTGGCCGATCTCTATAATGCTGTATTCTGAATACTCTTTACAGGTCCTTTAAATTCTAAGTATCTTAATTCCTTTACTGATCCTTTAGGAGTTATTCCAAGTGCGCCAATTATAATTGATATCACCGTCAACTTCATGTTCCATATTTTTTTAGTTCCCTTGCGAGGTCTAGATGTGCCACTACAGTTGACGCTTTTATTTGTCAGAGGCTCTGCCTTCTATCCACATACGGTTCAGCTTTGCTGGTTGTGAAACAAGACGGCACTGTCGATCTATTTATCCCCCACCCCACGTTATATATTTTTATTCTCTACAGCTAATAAGGGTCACCAATCGAAGAATTGACGGATGAGTCCGCAAGATTAAGATAGAAAGAAATAATCGAAACACCAGCAAAGAACAGGACACGGATTTGTAACAAAACAATATTATTTTATTTAGTATAAATGTCTCTGAAATTGGACATGCTTTCGCCCTTCCCGGTTGTTAAATAGTCATGTGATACGGAGACAGTTCAACAGTTTGTCAATTTTTCGTTATTCGGAGTCAGGCAAGAAGCCCTTCAAAATATCGTATTATGTTTTAGGCTTTTCGCTGCTTTCCTGTTTTCAGTAGTCTTGTACGAGGTGATCTCAGAGCATCAAATTATGTTAGGCTTTTCTCTGTTCCTCTGCTTTTGGGAGTCTGATACTAGGTAAGTGTTCAAGTGACGTGAGGTCTTTTACCTACCCCTTGCTGGTCTGTTTAACTTGTAAACACTTGGTTTCTATGCAATTTTGTTCTATTGCTAGGGTGGTGGTTTAGTTGTTGTTAATAATTAGAATTCTCTCCTCATTTGGATTCCACTAATTGATTCAACCCCTCCACTCTGTCTCTACATTCAGTGTTTGTTTTCCTTTTACGTTCATAAAAGAGGCAGATATTTTCTTTTTACTACAGTAATATCTCACCCTGGAACTATCCATAGAAGTTGGCAATTACTTCTGTCACGTGATAAGGACACTGGAAAAATTTAATTCATGAACGAGTTTTAGATAACGTCTGTTTTCACATGAAATTCAAATTCTGCTAAAAAATTATACTAAAAAAAAACTATAATTTCCCGGACAGAAAACCGTATTTTGTTCACCTGTCTCTGATCACTGTCAGTTTTGATACCTTAGTGAACTATCGTTTCAACTATTCCAGCGCAGAGAGAATTAAATCGTACCTTTCAAAATCTTTTTCTAATCAAAATTCACCTTTCTAAGTCCTGCTTATGTCAAAATAATTCACGTACCTCTGTCAAAAAAAACAATATTTTTTTGTTATGCACTTTTCAATCGTCGAAATCCAATTTAATCAATTCCTAACTTTCGTAATGTACTGATTTATTCTTCTAAAATCCATTTCAAATTATTCCATTTATGCTATCCTTCACCAGGTCAACACATTTTCCAGAATCAACCCCACACGATGTCGCAGGGTTATTTTATTCATCACTCTTTTCGCTTTCTTTTAATTTTACTCTGTGTTCTGCGGGGACGGCAAAGTCCTCTATTCGGCAGGTTCTCTTGTTTTATTAACTCTTGGTTTGGTCATCTGGTCGAGAGTAGTTGACGTGTTTTTATTTCAACATCGAAGAGAGGTTTGTGCGTCTCATTTTTTAGGAGGGATTCCAGACTGCGCGTATACCACTTGTTCGTACGGTCACATTTCACTTTCTTGCACAATTCACAATGGATCACCTTCTTCACCCAGTCATATCTACTTTTATACATTTTTGGTGCCAATTTGCTCCATTCGCCTATTTTATGATTTATTGTTTCGTCTCTATCAACACCTAATCAACATTTGCTGTTTTGATGCGTCTTATCTAATTTTGCTTTAATGGAGTTTGTCTTTATGGCGTTATCTTGTGCTACTAAATGAAGTGATCCAGTTTCTCTTTTGAGGTTTCCCTTTCCTGGCCATGTTTTCTCGTTTAAGATTTCGCTCGTTTGTCGCTTGAATAATTCATACAGTTGTTCTTCTTTCCATTTCTCTTTCCTAGTTATTTTTTATCTGTTGATCTTTATTGTTTGTGTTGTTTCTGTTCGATGTACTTAGTCTTTCTTTGTTTCTTTTTTATGTAAAATTCGAGTCATCTTTTCGATGTATCAATGCTATCATCAATGCTGGTCGGTCCTCTTCCTCCTTTTCTCTACAGTCAATGTCATCTCTGGGATGTAAGGGATTATGATTCGTCGTGAGTTTTCTTGTTCCCTCGTCCGGTCATTGAAGTTATTCCCTCGTCCGCTTCAAGTATAGCCCCAAGTATCTTACTAAACGGACAAGCCCTAGTGTATTCCCTTTGATGAGGTTTCTGCTATACAGTTTGGTTTCGAGTTGCTTTCTCATTCTCCTGAGATTATCTTTTTTAATGTTTTCATTCTTTCGCTTGTTTGAAGTTGTCTGCTTCCAATATTCCCAAATACTTGTAACTTGTAAGTTTCCTTTTTTCCGAGTGTTCTGACTTTGTCTTGATTTGGTAGTTTTCTGATTTTCGTTATTATCATATTTTCCATGCCTAATTCCATCCTTATCATGTCTGTATATCCTCACTGCCGATATTAGGGTTTAACATTCTTGTTCATTTTCGGCAAAGAGTTTTATGCCGTCCATTTACATTAAGTGGTTAACCTTTTCTTACGATATATTAAATTTGTATCTGGTATACTATATGTATTGGATATATATGATTTGTAAACATTAGTCAACAAATTTAAATAGTTCCAAATGTTGCTATGTATCACTAACAACTCAATTAATCATCAGTCAATAGTTTACACAAAGTTAAATGATCAAACAGTTCTATTACTTACAATTCAACTAAGCATAAGTCATTTATTTGCACTCAGCTTAAATACCAAACTCCTATTTTACCCGTAGATTTGACCCTATCAGATTCTACAACTCCTGGCCAGAGTGGACATGAGATCGATAGCAATGAAGGGGTAGTCAATATTCCACAAAGCTCCTGCATTACTGGAGCCTCGCCATCAGATTGTTTAATATCATATCTAGGCCACTCGCGAAGATGAGGGCCTTGTCCTTCAGCAGAATTTCAGTCGGAGTATTGTACAGCCCCAGCAAACTTGGCTCACAAAATTTACAATGTTCAAGTGTGTGTTCCCTACTGCTGTTGCCAGAATTATTTTCTTTCATGAAGAACAAGTTTTTCTTGATCCATTTAAGCTAATGTATAATGAGAACTTTTAGAATAAGCTACCACACCTCACCGACCAAGATATAGCATTAAAACAATCTGTCTAGTCTGTTATATGCTTCTAAAATACGTAATTGTATCAGGATCTGTGTAGGTAGCATTCTTTCTCACTGAGAAACAGCCATCAAGGCATGAGAGACCTGTATAGATATAAAAAATGAATTAAAACAAACAAAACAATGGTCACCGGACTTGTTATTGGAAAAGTATTGAACATATACAGATTTTCAATTAATTATCTTCCGTTAGAAACTTCAGTTAATGTCATTTCATATATAATTGCTTTTGCAGCGTTGTTAAAAAAATATTGATTTGAAAACAACCATAAGGTTGTACTAGTTATAAAAAAATAAAACGCTGATAATTTTCCAAAATTTGATAAACTCCAGCAATACAATTTTGGATTTTAGGTGATAGGCAACAGAACGTGCAAATAATCTGATGGTTTGACGGTCTGCGTTTTGTTGCATATCAACCTTTTTTGGGTTATTTAAAGCCAAAACCTGTTATTATACATACACGATTTGTAAACGAAAACATTGTTGGAAACTTTATTCATAATCGAGTTGTTTGAGCTCATTTGTTTGCACATAGTTAAATGAGTCAAAGTATTGGCCTAGTGAGTAGAGTGTTCGCCAATGGTCTGGGAGACCTGGGTTCAATCCCAGGTCACGTCATACCAAAGACTTTAAAAATGGTACTTGATACTTCCTTGTTTAATACTCAGCTATATAAGGTACGTATCAAGGATAAAGTGGAACAATCCAGGGAAAGGATAAGAGCCCTCCTCTACACCTCAGTATTGTAGCTATTGAAAAGGGAGCCTTCTGGTCGCTCTCGACTATGGTCACCAACTTACAAAGTATCCCTTCTAACACTGTCAATTCTATTTGATATTAATAATTTGTTGGTACTCAGTAAAATGGTTACAAGTATTGCAATCTAAATCCAACAATTCTTTTTAATATTTATCATTGGTCTGTAGACAAGAAGATTTTTACAAGTATTCCTGTCAAACTCAGATAATTTTAGCTGTTGTCATGTCTATACTACAACATGGAGGCCTCACATGGACGCTGGACAAGCATATAAAGTAAAAGTTTGACAGTTATTATACAAAAAAAAGCTGCAAGGTATACTGAACAAATCCTGGACACAATATCTTACAGAACAGCAGCTGTACAGCCACCAACCTCCCATCATAAAACTCATCCAAATTAGATGAACAAGACATGCTGGACGCCACTGGAAAAGTAAAAACGAACTCGTAAGAGACGTTCTCCAATGGACCCCTTTACACGGACGTGCAAGTGTTAGACAAGCAACTAGAACATCTTCAACAGCTTTGTACACAGGATGTCGTCTAGAAGAACTGCCGGAAATGATAGACGGGAGAGAGAGAGAGAGAAGAGAGAGAGAGAGAGAGAGAGAGAGAGAGAGAGAGAGAGAGAGAGAGAGTTATGGAAATCCATGAAAGCGGTTCAACATGGTGATGATGATGTAATTTGAATAATTTACATAGCGCTGTAAGATTTCAAATTAATGATACAAATCTTTAGTAAATGATTAAACAGTTCTCTAAAAATTATCAGTCTTAATTTTTGAGATGAGGCTTGATTTTTAATATTTTGCGTTATTTTTTGGACTTTTATACCCATCTTTTTTGTTGTTTGTTGTAACACAACGTGTCAGCCATTGTATCCTCCGGCCTTCTTCAAGTGTCCCTTGTTTATCTGGGTATGGAAATAATTCAACCTTGGAAATCATTTACAGTTAAACTTTAAAAATGAATTCCCAGTTAGAATTTCAACTAACAACTATAAAGATGACGATAATTGTCCAAAAAATATTGCTCAAATAATTAGTTGAGAAAAATTTTAAATCAATCAATAAGGAAGATATATAAGAGAACATTCAAAAAGGAAGAAAGTATTCGTCTTCAGAATTAATACAATATATGAAAGCAAGGAAAATCTTAAAGTCAGATTGAATTTTCTTTTACCTATGAAAATATACGCTTGTCAGTGTGCTGATTTCAGCAAATATCTCGTGAATACCGCTAAAAAATGATATTACATCACGGGGACTTTATTGGTCACAGAATATTTTGTTATTTATTCGTTTATTGTGGTGTAGGTGTTGGTTAATTGTTAGATTCTATTGGGTGGATTATAAGTTTTGAATCTCACTCTTTTTTTTAATTTCTTACCCCATTCATTCCTTATCTTCTGTGTCAGAAGGGAAGCTACAAGTAAGTAAAGACTGAAGGAAAGAGACAACGATACCTTTTAAACTCAAACTTTATTTTAGAGTGTAATGTCAATTTTGTGGTATCGAAGGTTTTCCTATTCCAGTAAAAATAGTCGCGTCTCCCAGGCGATGCATTAATCATTTGTTGCAGATTGTGTGTTTGATGTTTCGTGTATCAGGTAGGTAGGCTCAGCACAGGCTGCCACTGGAGGGACAAGCAGTGTGTAGCTAAGCCCTGACTCAGCAAAAAACGTGCCCTTTCCAACTACCAGAAGAGAGAAATAGGTAGTACTTCCAGTTAAGGAGTCACTGCTAATTGAAACATAATTTTTCTTTTGCACCAGGACGCCTATCTTCCAGGCATGCAAAGATTTTGCTTCCGGTCAGAGTTTTCTAGGGAAACTTACTTTTGAATTCATCTCATTCTTTTGTTTTTGTTTTAATCCTCTCACCTTTCCCTCTGTGATCGAGCAAGAGTTTTTGTTATATGAAAAATTGAAACTCTGCAAACCCCGCCTCGATGGGGCTTAGAAAACACTATCTGCGACCTCTTCAGAGGGGTTAGAACTCCCCGAAAAAAATGGGATGTCCTGTGTGTGACTATACTGCATGCGTTTACGAGCCTCTTGATTTATTGATGTGGTTTCTCTGTTTATGATTTTATTGTTTAATGGCATATCGAACTACTTGGGTTATTTAATACTCAAACAATCCATGCTGAAAAACAGCAGTGATACTATATATCACATAGTTAAGGGGATAAGAGGGCTCATACTTTTCCCATGGGGATTAGTCTGAAAGTGAACGTAACAGCACGACTGGAGTTTGAACCCTCTTACTTCGAAGCCGCTGCCCAACACTTTAACCAGTACGACACGGAGACTTCTCTCTGGAAATCCGGATTGTGTATTAGATTATTAAATGTTTTAGATGGGAATACTTGAAATCTTGAAATTATTGGTTGGTTGGTTGTTTGGTTTTACGGCATATGAGCACTTTCGGGTCATTTAATGCCGAATCAAGACATCTTGATAAAAAAAACTTTAGTTTGGTTTTATGGCATATCAACCATTGTAGAATATTTAATGTCAAATCCATTTTTAACAGATAAAAAATTCTATTTCAAACAATTCAGTTTAATATACGGACATAGTTTAAATAGTGACCCAGTTGGCTTGGACTCCAGAATACACCAACTGCTTCTCTTTAGTGGGGTAAGAAACCCACCCAAAAAGTGTCCTGGCTATGACACTAAATAATCAGATGGTAAGGCTCCAGTATTGCTGGAACTTTGGAATGCAGAGTACCCCTTTATTGCCATCGCTCCCAGAGTGGAAGGGTCCTATATATAGGTCAAATAGAACGAAACTGTGTTTTTATTCTAAACTGAATTACTTTAAATAAGTCTGTTTTGACATTCAAGCTACGTACTTATGCTAAACGAAATTGTTTGAAATGGAAATGTTTTTGTATGATAAACTGAATTGTTTGAAATAGAACTGTTTTGAAATTTAACTATGTCCAAACAAAATTATATTATACTAAACAGAATTGTTTGAATGAGAACTGTTTGACAAAACTGAATAGCTTGAAATAGACAATTAAACTGTATACTTATGCTAAACTAAACTATTTGAAATAGAACAGTTTATTTGTATAAAACTTAAGTTGGCATCAAATCACAAACAAATGTTGATATGCCATAAAACCAACCAACCAACTAAATAAACAAACAAATAAATTATTCTTTTTATCTACTTATCTATATGAATGTGTGCCAACAAATTATTATTATTAAATAGAAACAAGTACTTGAAACTGTCTGTGCCAATCCCGTGATAGTTTTTCAAAAAAGAACGCTGATTAAACGGCTGTATGATCCTTCTTTGTATATACATTTTTCTTTTCCCCCGTTTTTTTATTTTATTAAAACATTCATCGTTATTTTATCAACACTTGCGTTACCATCTGAAAGTCGTCGTAAGGTTTGTTTTTTTTTAACCGAAACGTTATAACGTTGACTTTCCGCTATAATAAATTCATAAATTTTGGATTACTTTTTTTTCAATTTTCTTTGAAATATATAATTAGTATTAGACAGAAATACTTGAAACTATACCCCGAGTCACACTATAAAGATCACTAACAAATTGATACTTTTTAGAACTCCTATGTTTCCAAGTTATGTGTTTAAAAGTATAACTACCGTACAACCAGAATGACATTGGCGTACATGATCTACGAAGATTGAACTGCCATTAAACACAGAGACCAAACCAAAATAAATTATTTGTATTTGATAGATTACCTAATATAATTACAGAAGAAAGCACAACAAAAATATCGTAAGATACAACTAAACAAAAACATTAATACTAATATACATCAAACTAATATACAAAATAACTTTTGACAATAAATCAATCTTAAGATTATCAATTTAAATATAGATATACATTTTTTTCGCTTCTCTAATCTAGGAATGAAATCAGCCCATATGTTGGAGACGGGCCGTTAAAATCAATCAGTTAAACGCAGTAGTTAAATATATTCCAAGAAGAAATTAGCGCTTACTGAAATATGGACATTCCCGAAGTTTTGTAAATTAACGAATCCCTTTAATGATTTTGAAAAAAAGCTAACTCTTTTTTTAGATTGAGAGAAATGGTTTGTTTGAGTAAACTGAATTTTAACTTTGAAATTAACAAATACAAATGGGCTTTGAGTTCAGTTTAAACATCGATAACGAGTGTGAGAGAAGAATTATATCAGTGAATAAAGAAATGATCAATACATTTATAAAAAAGAATCGAGAAAAAAGGAATGTATATACTATCAACTATTAATAAATACATTGCTAAAAAAATTCTATACTAAGGTTATTGTTTTAGCACACAGCATTATAAGGTACGGATCAAGGGTAAAGTGGAGCAATTGAGGGAAAGGAGTAGCGCCCTTCCCAGCACCTCGGTGTAGTAGCTATTGAAAAGGGAGCCTTCGGGTCACCCTAGACTACGGTCGGCAGCTTTAGTTTTACTAGTGGGACAAACATAACGGATAGTAATTGTGATTATGTTTTATTTGTGTCTACAGTATTTAAAATCATTGAGAAAAAGCAGTTTAAAAATAAGGGCACCCTCAGATAATATATTTATTAGAATGATTGGTGCGTAACGGTTATTATTGTTGGAACAGAGTTCAAATACGGGAGGAGGTTGTTTGTATTTCGCATAGCGCTAACAGTCTTCAGAAATGTAAGAATCAAACTATCCTAACCCCAGCTACGGGTAAATAGTAGGGTACGCTAGGCCCTTTAAACGTTAGTATGGCAGCCGGTATAGGAGAGAGAAAAATGTTAATTCAATCCAGTTAAACTCTATTTAAAATTTTGACTCTATGTCTCATCCTGTTCGGGGTCGGATGAATATGTATGTTTATAGAATATTTATTGGAGAAGGTTAGAGAATTTCACTGTTGTAGACTTGGTCGTAAATAATACCTAATATTATCTATTTCTATTGTCTAATGGTCGACTCGAAATTTTGAAATCCTGATATCTTTGATTCAGGATAGAATTAACATTTATATAAAAATTGTTTCGTTTGTTTTTATTTTTTGCAGGTCTGCAGCAGACGTAACGAGCAACGTATAAATGAATAAAAAGAATAATGCTGCGATGAATTCTTTTAGTATTAAAATCTAATTACTCTTTTGTACCATGAAGTAATTATTTCTTAGAAAAAAATATTAGCCGGACAAAATTAATTATTGCTGCCATTTCAATTTTTACCTGGCCATAAGTTCGGATTTATTTTTGATTGATTTTGATTAAAATGAGATTTTTTAAAAAAATCACAGGTATCTCTCTAATAATGCGTAGCTCCTCCCTCCCTTTGAATAACGGAAAGTATACTCCATGATAGCTGTCCATGCCTTCGTTAACCTCGTGTCGATGTCCTTTTCGGTTGAGGAGACGCTGCTTCCTAGGTAAGTGAATTTGTCTATCGACACGAGGTTAACGAAGTCATGGACAGCTATCAATAGGCTATCGATTTTATGGAAATCAGACCTAACCGATAAAATGAAGCGCAGTTTCTTCCAGGCAGCGGTAGCATCGATACTGCTATATGGATGTACTACATGGACGCTAACAAAACGGCTGGAGAAGAAGCTAGAGGGCAATTACACAAGAATGCTGCGAGCAATCTTGAACAGGTCCTGGCGGCAACACCCCACAAGACACCAACTGTTCGGCCACCTGCTTCCTATCTCAAAAACTAACCAAGTTTGACGAACCAGACATGCAGGACACTGCTGGAGAAGCAGGGACGAACTCATAAGGGATGTACTCTTATGGACCCCCACATATTGCCGAGCAAAAGCAGGACGACCAGCACGAACATACATTCAGCAACTATGCGAGGATACGGGATGTAGTCCAGAGGACCTGCCAGAGGCAATGAACCAGAGGGAAAAGTGGCGAGAGAGGGTCAGGGATATCCGTGCTACCAGCAGGACATGATGATGATGATGATACTACATGAGGAGGAATATTTTATAGATACCCTGATAAGTTGGTAACCGGTCAACAATGAATTAACTCCCGTAAACTCCTGTTTTGGGAACATTTTAATGAATTAACACAGAGATAAAGATTAAAATATAAAACTGTAATGCAAATTAGGTTCAGGTTTGATTTGGTTTGGTTTCATAGCATAGCAACCATTGTAATTTATCTAATGCCGTAGTGTAATGGTAATCGTCGTAGGAAATGGACACGGCGGCAGGAGTTCAAATCCTGGTCGAGACTGATTGCATTTCACATAGCACTAATACCCTTGGGAAAGGTATGAATCCAATTATTCTCCCTTCAGCTATGGGTAAATAGTAGGGCAGACTAAGTTCTTCCGCCTTGGTGAGCCAACTAGTCTAGGAGAAGGAAAACTCTGAATTCAAACCTGCTAAACTCCGCTTAAAAATTGACTTGTGTCATATCCTGTCCGAGCGGAGGGGTTGGTAAAAATGTTTGTTTAATGCCAAATCCATTTTAATACATATAAACAAACACTTCAATTTAGCATATGTACGCAGTTAAAATGTTAAAACAGTTCTATTTCAAGCAATTCAGTTTAGCATAAAAAACTCATTTTAGTTCTATTTGTCTCATAGATAGGACCCGATCCGTTACTACCACTGTGGGCTAGTGTGAACCTGCGAACAATGTCAATAAAGAAGTACTTTGCATTCTCCAAAGCCCCACCATTACTAGAGACTCACCATCCGATTATTTCATATCATATCAAGGACACTCGTTAGGGGTTCTTAGCCTTCTGCAGAGATGCATTCGGTCGACTCAACAGCCCTAGCTAACTGGTCCATGCAAATGTAATCATAGAAACGCTATATCTCATACCATTTCCAACAGCAAATGCACTGTCTGTAATCAGTAACTGAAACCCTACAGTTGCCAATAATACGCTTGATGGTCGACCTATACAGCAGGTGGAGGCCTAACCCAGAGGTTTAAACTAAAAATCCTGCATTCGACTTATATACCACTTCAACTTGTGCACCGAATTGTGGATTTTCCTGTCCCGGCTAACCACAATGTAAAATTGAAAGCAAACGAAAAGAAAGATAAGTACCTCGACCTGGAGAGGGAATTGAAAAAAAAAACTGTAGAACATGAATGGTATCGATAGTGAAACCAATTGTAATTGCTGCGCTTGGTACGGTTTACAAAGGATTAGTACAGGGGCCGGAGGAGTTGAAAATTAGAAAACGAGTGGAGACCATCCGAACTACAACATTGTTAAGATCGACCTGAATAGTGAGAAGAGTCCTGGATACTTGATGAGACTTGCTGTCACAGAAACTCCTGTGGAAAACCCTCAGCCAAAGGAGTAAAATAATAATAAAAGCGCGGATTGATTGTTTGTTCGGGTGTTACGGCATATAAACCTTTGTAGGTTATTTAATGCCAAATCCATTTTATACAAAAAACAGTTCTATTTCGAACAATTCAGTTTAGCAAAAGTACTCAGTTTAATTATCAAAAAGATTTCTATTTCAAGCTCTTAAGTTTTGTGAAACAGCTCTAATTTAAACAATTCAGTATAATAAAAGTATAGTTTTTGTTTACACACATTTAAATGTTAGTTGAATTGTAAGTAATAGAACGGTTTGATTTAACTTTGTGTAAACAATTGACTGATGATTAATTGAGTTGTTAGTGATACATAGCAACATTTCAAACAATTCAGTTTAGCATAAGTAAAGGCTCAATGTCAAAGACACTTCTATTACAAACAATTCAGTTTAACATACAAAAGCAGTTCCATTTCAATCAATCAGTTTAGCATAAGTACACCATTTAGTTCTATTTGACCCATCGATAGGTTTGGTTTGGTTCGGTTTCTTTGTTTAATGGCATATCAACCTTTGTAGGTTATTTAATGCCAAACCCATTCTCCTAGAAGAACAGTAGTTGTACTATTTAACCCATAGTAGGCGGGATAGGGTGTTCATACCTTTCCCAAGGGCATTTGACCGAAAGTGTATGTAATAGCGCGACTGGAGTATGAACTCGCTTACTGCGATTCCGAAGTCAATCGCTTTAACCATTACACCACTGGGACACTTCCCCATAGATAGGACCCTATGAGGTGCGACCAGTCCAGACCAGTGTTGAACTGGGAGCAATGTTAATTAAAAGGTGCTCCGCATTCCCCAAAGCTTCAGCAATACTGGAACCTCACCACCAGTTTGTTTAGTGTCATATCCAGGACACCCGTTGGAAGAGTCTTAGCCCTCTGTAGAGATGCAGTCGGTGTATTCTACAACCCCAGCCGACTGTGCAATAAAAGTGCGGAGGAAAACTCATTACAGCCACCAGAAACAATACAGACAACACAAACAAAATGGAAGGAAAAACAACTGTTTGGACATTTCAAGTGACAAACAACCAAAATTTTACATGTGCAAACTTGGATTGGCTAAGAAAGGGAAATGTTTGAAGAGAAACTAAATCTCTCCTGATAGCGCCACAAAACAATGCTATAAGGACTAACTATGTGAAAGAAAAAAATAGACAAAACACAAAAAATAGCAGATGTAGATTTTGAGGTGATAAAGACGAAACGGTCAAATACATAATAAGCAAATGCAGTAAATTATCCAAAACAGAGTATAAGACCAGATACAACTTGAGGGGAAAGGTTATCCACTGGGAAGTTTAAAGTTGATCACGTGAATAAATGGTAATTGCACAACCCAGAATCCATCTTGGATAATGAGCCCCAAACATTTCTCTGTGATTTTTATAAACAAACGGATCATCTAATTTCAGCCAGACGACCAGACCTATTGATAGTCAAGAAAAAAAAGAGTACTTGCTGAATAGTGGACTCTGCCGTTCTGGCTGATCTCTAGATAAAACTGAAAGAAAGTAAAACAGTGATACATATCGAGACGTTGCTAGAGAACTAAAAAAAACTGTGGAACAAAAAAGTGACGTTGATAATAATTGTAATCGGTGCGCTTAAAACGGTTATCAAAGGATTGGTACAGGAAATGGAAAATCCAGAAATAAAAGGATGTGGAGACAATCCAAACTTGTTGAGAACTCCCAGAATACTAAGAAGAGTCCTGGAGACTTGAGGAAATATGCTGTCACTCAGACTCCCGTGGAAGATCTTCCGCTAACGCTCTCAAATGAGCAAAATAATAATAAAACGGGTCACCTAATCCCGGCCAGAAGACCAGGCCTCATAATAATAAACAAAAAAAAAAGAGAATCTGTAAAATTGTAGACTTTGCTGTCCCGGTGGACCACAGAATAAATCTGAAGGAAAGTGAAAAGAAGGATAAGTACCTCGACCTTGCAAGAGAATTGAAAAAGTTGTGGAACATGAAAGTAACGTTTGTGCCAATTGTGATTGGTGCGTTAGGCACAATAACTAAAGGATTTCGAAAAGGTCTGGAGGACCTGGAAGTTGGTGGATGGGTAGAGACTATCCAAGTGATAGCAATTCTAAGAACGGCCAGAATCCTGAGACGAGTCCTGGAGACTTGAGGAGACTTGCTGTCACTCAAACCCCTGTGAAAAACCATCAGCTAACACTGATGTGAAAAACACTAAAGGAGTAAATAATAATAATAATAATAATAATAATAATAATAATAATAATAATAAGCGATGGCAGCAAATTAGCACAGACAGAGTATAAGACTAGACAGGACTGTGTGGACAAGGTGATCCACTGGAAGTTGTGCATAGGAACAAATGGTATATGCACAACCAAGCAGCTGTCTTGGGGAATGACACACATAAACTCAAATGGGACATTGATATACAAACTGATCCCCTAATGTCGGCCAGAAGAGCACACCTTATAACAATAAACAAAAATAGAGAGGGTTTACAAAATTGTGGACTTTATGGTCCCAGCTGACCACAGAATAAAACTGAAAGAAAGTGAAAAGAAAGATAAGTAGTTGGATCTCGCTAGTGAATTGAAAGAACTGAGAAATATGAAAGTGACTATTATACCAACTGTGATTGGTGCTTTTGGTACTTTCACCAAAATATTATGAAAGGGACTGGAGGATTTGGAAGTTGGAGGACGAGTGGAGCCAATCCAAACTACTACTTTATTGAAAACGGCCAGAATACCGAGAAGAGTCCTGGAGACCGGAGAAGACTTGCCGTTACTCCAACTCTAGTGAAAGACCATCGGCTAACAATGATGTGAAAATTTCTCAAGGAGTAAATAATGATAATAGTTGGGGAAGTTGATCCACTGGGAATAATGTAAGAAGTTTAAATTTGACCATACGAACAAATGAAAAGACTATGTATCATGAAAATGACAGAGATACCAATTTTAATTGGGGCACTCGGCACAGTCACCAAAGGATTGGTACAAGGACTGGAAGACTTAGAAATAAGAAACGAGTGGTGACAATCTAAACAACTTCATAATTAAGATAGGCCAGAATATTAAGACGAGTCCTAAAAAATTTGTGGAGACTTGCTGTCATTCAAAATCCAATGTAAAACTATTAGTTGACGCAGGTGTGAAAAACTCTAAAAAATGTAATATAATAATGACAATTAAGAATGGATTTTGGAGTAATGACAATAAAAGGTGACTCCACATTCGTGAGGCTCCAGAAGTGGAGCCTCACCAGTAGATTGAGTATAGTGTGATATATTGGACATGCATTTATTATTTCTGATAGATTTATTTAACGAGAAGATAAAACGGAGATCTAAAAAAAAAAATTTAGCCGAGAAAACTTGAACCCATTTATTGAATAAGTGGAATAACCTCGTTAGTATGTATATATTTTTTCTAAAATCGTATTGGTGTCTTCTATTGATAAAGGCATCGATCCGCGAATGAAGCGTTGAAATAATTGTCGGCCCGAGGATAACCACAATTCCTTGTAATGATGATTCCATCATGCCATTTCGAAAGAAAACATAGAAATAGAAGGAAAACATACGTTGGAATATTTAAAATGAGTAAAAAAGAAAAAAAAAATGGAAAGAAAGATAAGAAAAAAGCAAGATGGAAATGAGTAAATAAAAGCAAGACGAAGAAATAAGCAACAATAGAATAAACGATAAGCGTTAATCTATTTATTTATCTTTTTAAAAGAGTGTTTATTAACTTCTGCTGGTAAAAACAACTATTAAAAAATGCATTTCAAAAACAACTCGAAACGAATTGTAATCGTCTGGAATTTGCAGAATCCAATAGTCCTGTGTTAAATCTTTAAAAGTTTTGTTGGAGCAAAATTCATTTTGAAAGGAGAAAAACAACCTTTTTCGAAAATTGTTCTCACTTGCCTAAGGAATATTAATAATACTAGATGAAGTAGTCATTGTTATATACTGAAACTATTTACCAGTTTTTAAACTATTATAACAATTGGAACGGTCCTAAAAGCTCGGAAAAAGACATGGAGATTTGGAAATCAGAGGTAGAAGTGAGAGACTTCAGACCAGGATATTGTTGAGATCAACTATAATATTCGGAAGAATAGACTCACTGTCACTCAGTCTCCAGGGAAAGACAACAGCATACACCGGTGAGAAGAAACTCACAAGGAGTGAAATAATAATAATAATATTAATAGTAATATTGAAATTTCACCATACAACCAAACAGAATATGCACAACCCAGCAGCTGTCCTAAAGAATGACACACACAAATTCCACTGGGACTTTGACATACAAATGGATTACCAAATCTCGGCCAGAAGACCAGACCTAATAATAATCAACAAAAAAGGGGAACTTGCATAATTGTCGACTTTGTTGTCCTGGCTGACCACAGAATAAAACTGAAAAAAAAATGAAAAGAAGGACAATACCTCGACCTTGCTATGTTATATAGTCACATATGTAGATTCACATCTACATACATGCACATATATATGTAGAATAATTCACAGCGACACAACGATAAAGACGCAAGAGGGAAAACACAGGAAGAAAGGACGCATGAAGACTTCTTTACAAACATATTTACCTCTCTCTTTATTTGTAAGGTTTGAAAGGGTTGTTCAAGGTTTGCATGTAAGAGGGTGCTGGAGACCGAACATAAACTTCATATTTTGACCCCACTGTTATGACCGTCACGTTGTGACTTTCTTGTTCTGATGTTGGGGTCAACTCCATCGGGGCTTTCCGAGGGCCCCCTCGGTCGGGTGTGGCTTTCCCTACCACATCTGGTCTCTACTGTCTGGAATTTTACTGGCAACTGCTTTGGCACCCAACTCAACTCAATTATAAAATAATTCAACGCCAACACGATCGCCCACTGGATCTTTGAAATCGAAAGTTTAATCGTCATCAAGCGGAAATAACTGTCATGCGGTTCAGAGGTTACTCTCTTCCCGTGCATCAGTGTAGTGGCACAATGGGACCTTCACCTTGTCCCATATCATAAGCCTTAATCCACCCACGCGATCTCTTTCGATTACTGGCCATTGGAATATGTCACTTCCTTCCGGTGTATCACCTTGGAATAGCATTTTGGGGCCGGGTCGAAGGTCAAAATATAACAGCTAGAGAATTGAAAAAACTATGGAAAATGCATATGACGATTATACCAATTATGACTGGTGCTTTTGTCACAGTAAGTAAAGGATTATTAAAGGGTCTAGATGACTTGGAAGTTGGTGGACAGTCAGAATACTGAGAGTCCTGGATACTTGAGGAGACATCCTGTCACTCAAACTCCACTGAAACTCCATCAGCTAACACTGACGTGAAAAACCCTAAAGGAGTAAATAATAATAATTTTGTAACGCTCACATGTGCATAAAAAGAAAAACGATAATTGACTAATAACTTAACCGAAACATAGATATTTCATTCAACCGAAATAACACATTAACTGAAAATGAGACAAACTATGCATAGACTGCCGGCTGAGATGTTGCTGTAAAGTCTTTCTCGCTGAAGTCCTTCCTTCTACTATCAACCGACTACGGTCCTCCGACTCATGTCCTATGCTAATTGTCTTTTTGACTGACGTCATATGCAAATCAGCACGGCAACTCAATTTAAACTTCCTAGAGGCACACCCACCACTTCTGTTCACTGTCGATCGGGGTTTAATCGAAAGTGTCTCACTTTATTTTTAGATGAACAATAATAATAATAATAATAATAATAATAGTGACAATTGGTGCGTTTGGAACAGTAACTAAAGGATTACTAAAAGGGCTGGAGGACTTGGAAGTTGGCGGACGAGTAGAGACCATCCAAACGACAGCATTATTGAGAACGGCCAGAATACTAAGAAGAGTCCTAGAGACTTGAGGAGACTTACTGTCACTCAGACTCCAGTGAGAAACCATCGGCTAACGCTGCTGTGAAAAGCTCTAATGAGTAAATAATAATAATAATAATAATAAAAAGCAGATGTAATTTGTAGTGATAGAGATCAAACGATCAATCCTGCACTAAGCAGATGCATTAAACTAGCGCAAAAGGTGTGTAAGACAAGACTCAACAGGATAAGAATGGGAACTACTGGGGAATGTTCCAGAAGTTTAAATTTGACCATAGAAACAAATGGTATATGCACAACCCAGAATCTGTCCTGGAAAATGAGACTCACAAATTTCTTGGATTTTGAGATAACACTGGATGACAATCTCAACCAGACGACGAGACCTATAGATAGTCAAGAAAAAAAAAGAACCTGATGAATAGTTGCCTTTGCTGTTGCTGCTGACCACAGGGTAAAACTAAGTACTTAGAGCTTGCTAGAGAACTAAGAAAATATAGAATATGAAAGTGATAGGGATACCAAATATAATTAGTGCGTTCGATACAGTCACCAAAGGAATTGTACAGAGACTGGAGGACTTGGAAATAAGAGGACGAAAGGAGACAATCCAAACTACAGCATTTTAAAGATAAATACTAAGAAGTGTCCTGGAGACCGGAGGAGACTTGCTGTCACTTGAAATCCATTGGAAGACCATCAGCAGTTTTTTATAACATAATAAAAATATGCAAACGCGGAGTTGGATAAAGCTGAGTTGCTGATGAATTTAAAAAACAGAACGCTATCAACGGAAATAGAACATTATCAAGAAGTATCGAATATTAAAAAAAAAAAAATTCTAAAAGCATTTCAAAACATTGTCGCTATTTTCAAAATCAATTCTATTGAAAATATTTGAAAATAACGACAATGTTTTGAAAATAACAACAATTCATCCACAACTCAGTTTTATCCAACTCTGCGTTTGCATATTTTTGTGATGTTATAAAAAAAATTTCAAAAAACTTTCAACACTCATTTAAAAAAGTACCACTCTTTACACATGCAAGAAACCCCTGATGATGGCCTATGAAGGGTTCGAAAGCGCTCGGGAGAATTTTTGGAAATTTATCGACCAATTCGAATGTGAAACCAAGACACTTATTAGGAAAATCGAAAGGCTCTTAATTAAATTATACAGACAAAATGTGTCTATTTAATGAAACATGCTTAAATGCATGACTGCTGCCTAACTAAACACATGTATATATATACGTATATATGTGTGTGTGTGTGTTTGTGTATGTGTGTGTGTGTGTGTGTGCATATTGTCCTCGTCGAGTAGCCCTCACCATTGTGGTATCCCTCAATACATCTTATCAAAAATTTTCTTACTTGGATACTGAAAAATTTCCTTTTTTTAAACTAGTTGATTTACCAATGCTAAAGAGCTTAGTCTGTCATACGATTTGCATATAGCTGGAAGAAGAGGTGGACTCCTGCCTTTCCAATGGGTATAAGCGTGAAGTGAAACCAATAGCTTCTTACATATTTTCAACTCAGATTGTTCTGTCCCTTATTTACGACAATAACCGTTACGCCTCGTGCACTTCCATATTTTTTATTGCTTTTTTTTTATATTTTCTATCTCAACAAACAATCTTCTTGATCGATGGGCTTCTCCCCCACCATCTGAAGAAAATGCAAACAATTTTATGCAAGTGATTACAACTCTGTGGATAATCTGTGCATAGGGCCTTGACCCATTGATCCTGGAACCCCTGAGCCTAAATTTACCATCTGTCGTTTGAGCGTAATGCCCACATCGTTAAACCAGTGGAACATTATGTTTGGGTTCGATTGAGCGGTGTAACGTGCTGAAAGGATAAAAGGATGCAAACGATCTTTTGAGCTAAATGAGTGGTAAGCAGTTGACTCCTAACAAAATTCGTCGGGTAGGCTATGAGTCTCTGTGGTGTAATGACTGTAGAGTTGAACTATGACTTCGAAGTAAGCGAGTTCGATTTTCAGTCACGTCATTACATTCACTTTTACACTAATATCCCTGAGAGAAGTTTACACCCACTTATCTCCAAAGATATGAATAAAATTCTATTACCGCTGGTATTCTTCACCGATGATGATTGATATTTCCTTAAATAAAAGAAACCAAACCGAATTATCATGTCGTTTACAGCTTGTTGAATTAAACTCGTATTACTAAACTTAAGACGATTTTATTTCTTAAACATTTAAAAAATTAAGTACAATGTTGTCGACATTTTATCATATTATATGTATCTTAGACAAACCAGGCATGCAGGACACTGCTGGAGAAGCAAGGACGAACTTATCAGTGATGCCCTCCTATGGACCCCCGCATATGGCCAAGCAAAAGCAGGACGACCAGCTCGAACATACATAGAGCAGCTATGTGAGGATACGGGATGTAGCCCTGAAGACCTGCCAAGAGCTATGAATGATAGGGAGAAGTGGCGAGAGAGGGTCAGGGATATCCGTGCTAGCGGCACGGCATGATGTTGATGATATGTATCTATACATTTTATCATGTTATATAAATTTTATCATATTATATGTATCTATATTAAGGAAAGTAGAAAATTTGTTTGCCTGCTATAGAAATAAATATGATAGTCACTTGGACAATAAACTTTTGAAATTGGCGTTGTAGAAAGGATTTTTTTATTTGAAAAACCCGGGTAATCCACCCCAGTATTTCATATCGATTTTAAATAATGTGATCATTTGATTTCTTTTTGTGATGAAACTCAAAATCACATTATATGCTGTTGAAGCAGTTTCTTAAACAATATAAATAAGTTCGTTAATCTTCTATAGTAATCAAGAAGGTTGCTGTTGAATTATTAAATGAGTATGTATAAATATTAAAGGAGAATGTGTTCAAAATCAAGTTACACATTAGTTTTTCATCATTTCATTTCACCGAGCTTCATTATAAAAATGGTATTTTAAACAATACCTGAAAACTGCTCTTCTTATATTCATAGGATTTAAGTCCTTGTTATTTTAAGATGCTTTGAAAATATAATCTCTGCGCAAAAGAATTAACTCATATATGAGTAATTTCCTTTGCTTTTTAAAGTGTTAAATAATTCTATTTGACTCGTCGATAGAACTCTATAGGTGCAACCACTCATGACCACTGTAGACCTGAGAGTGATGGCAATAAATGGGTACTCCGTATTATCCAAAGCTCTAGCATTATTGGAGCCTAACCAGTAGATTGTTTCATGTCATAACAGGGCATTCGTTGGTTGAGCCTTATCTTTCAGCAGAGATTCAGTCAGTGTATTATAAAACTCGAGCCGACTGGGCTAACCACGTCTGTGAAGGTACATTGGTTTCCGTAGGAAGTTAGTTTTATGGGTTGGTTTGCTCGTCTCTTTCTCGGTCTTTTTTTTATTCTACTCTGGACCGATACTGGTTGAAAAGTTACATTCGTTAACCAACGGTATTGTGCTATGCTTGTTTGAGACAATATTAAACTGAAGAGCTTCTCAAAGATTACAAGGAAACTCAGATTAATCAAATTGCTAATTTGTTACTAGAATTCTAATGTTGAATATCTTTGAATTGACGACATGAATTTGCGTGTGATTCCATCCCTCGAGGCTTCACAATCAAATCTGAAATGAAAATTAAGATTATTAATTAGATAATGTTCTAAAATTATAAAATTCTTTCTTTCTTATTTCTTTCTTTCTTTCTTTCTTTCTTTCTTTCTTCTCTTTCTTTCTTTATTTTTCTTGCCACTGGTGTTTCTCTGCGATTCTTCGTTGTCTGGAGGTTATTGCAATTAGAACAGCACAATATGCATCGTTTCTTATTTACTTCCTGTGGCATTTTTTTTCAATTTAGTTTTGTTTTAGAAACTGTTTTATAATGTAATAAAAAGGTATCCGAAATGTTTCTAACAACTGCAAAGTAATCATATGTGGTATGGAAGTACTTGGATATACATGCGATAAAAAAACTGTAAAGAATATGCTTCGTTGGTCATATAATAATTGTCGGCTTAGGGGCAGATTAAGCGTTAAATTATCTATAGTACCAAAAAATCTGTGTAAAAAGACCCGAAACTTTTCTTATTGAATTATATGAGGATACATCTTGGTAGATGACAAAGGAGGGTTTTATTTTTTAAACAAAATCCTCTTTCTTCTGTGTGTGTCCCGGTGGTGTCATGGTTAAAGGTCAAGACTGGAAGATCGTTGTAAGAGATTTCGAACTACAGTCCCGCTAATACATTCACTTTCGGTTAAATACACTTGAGAAAACAATGGACCCATTTATCCTGCTATGTTTTCTCGAAGGATGGCTTTGGCACTATATAACCTACGAATGTTGATATGCCATTGAACAAATAAGCCATTGCTTCCTTCTTTCTTTTGTTCTGTTGCCTACGTTTTTTCCGTGTGTTTCTTTTTTGATAAACCTGTTTTCTTTTCGAATTGCATCTTTTTAATAGCTTTCTCAACTATTTCCTTTTAATTGCTTTCTCTACTGCTTAATTGCTTTGCTGTTTTTTAATTGTTAGGTTCTTCTTTTATTAGGTTTTTTTATTACTTAGTGAGTCATTTATTTCTTCTAACTTTCATTTTTGTTTTATCTTCTGTTTCTTTTGATTGAATTTATTCGTTAATTTTTTTCTCTGAAATTGTTTACTTTTTTCTTTTTTATAATGTTTGCTTTGTACCAAGTCCTTTTTTCTTCATTCTTTCATTGCATGTTTTGTTTCTTTTTTCTTTCTTTTTTTTTTGTTTTTTTTTTGTGTCTTTTTTCCTTTTTTTTTTCACTAATTGTTTCTTTTTATTTTGCTTTGCATTTTTGTGTTTTTTCAGCTATTCTCATTTCTTTCAATAAATTTTTAAATGTTTTTTTGCGTCATTTTCACTGTACCTTTTGTTTGTTTTTCTTTTTTGGGGGGATGCTTTTTATCTATTTGTCGGTTTATTACTTTGATTTTAACTTATCGATTTCTATCTTTCTACGTCTTCTTACGTATTTTACTGTTTTCTTTCATCCTTACTTTGGTTTCCTTTAGTTCATTGTCTCTATTCTTCTCTCTCTTTTCTAGGCTTTTAATATTATTTCTTTTAATTTTTCTTTTGTTTTTTTTTCTTACATTTAAATTAATTTCATATATTCGTTTTCTTTTCTTTGAACCATTTATTTTGCTAAATATTTTTCTTCTTGCTTTTTTTGTTCCTAGTTTGTTGCTAGTTTGTTTGTTTTTTTCTTTCTTTATTTTTCTGATTTTATCTTTGTTTGTTTCTTGTTATTTTCTTGCATTTTCATCCGTTCCTTTATTTCGTATGTAAAGATTTCTTTTTAGGACTATATATCATATCTAAACGAAAAAAAGTTTAGGAAGATGAAACTTCCATTGCCACTTGCTTAAGTTCATTTCCAATATAAACGTGAAAGTTTAAAATGGTTTGGTTTCTTTGTTTAATGGCATATCAACCATCCTTGGTTATTTAATACCAAAGCCCTCCTTCTTGAAGGAAAAAAGTGATACTACTTAACCCACAGCTTGAGAAGGAGGTTCATACCTTTCTCAAGGGTACGAAAGTGAAAGTAATGCGACAGGGGGAGTTTGAACTTGTTTACTACAGTTCATGCAGCCCAACGCTTTAATAAAATATTTGAGGTATTTCTGCTGTACATTGTACGTAGTTGCCGTTGTTGCACATTTATAAATGGAGGTTAATATCTACATTATGGGCGTACATTTTTTCTTTTCTTTTCTTTTCTTCCATTTTCCATTTGTCTTTCCATTTAAGAGCTATCGTTTCATTTTTGTTCTATTTGTCTTGTCTAAATCTTACATTCTTTCCCCCATATTCCTATAACCTTCTGTTACATCATATGTCTTCACATTGTCATATACATTTTTAGAATTTTTTTTTCTTTTTGACAAAACACGCTTTCCCCTATGAGAATTGGGACAATAGTATATATAATTGTGTGTATGTGACTGTGTGTGTATATATATATATATATATATATACACGCACAAGCACACACATATATATACATATATAGTGGCAATATATATATATATATATATATATATATATATATATATATATATATTGGCGACCGTAGTTGAGGGCAAACCGAAGTTTTCCTTTTCAAAAACTACTACACCGAGGTGTATAGGAGGTTTATACTCCATTCCCTAGATTGCTCCACTTTACCCTTGATCCGTACCTTATAACGTTCATCAAGGTGGCATCAAGTATCATTTTTTGTGTCTTTGGTATGACTCGATCTAGTATTGAACCCAGGTCTCCCGCAACATTGGCGAACATATATATATATATATATATATATATATATATATATATATATATATATATATATATACATCGCTTGTTGTATCTGAAGAAGTCCTGTTAATGTTTTTAGGCCATTGAATTATATTAATGCTTTTAGCATGATGGAAATAAATTTATCATCCTAATGTGACCGTTTGTTAATTTTTTGCGAAAAAAATATTAGTGGCAGTAGTATATATATATATATATATATATATATATATATATATATATATATATATATATATATATATTCTAAGAGAATAAAAAATCCGCCTTTAATGTTGTTAAACAACATTTAAAAAAACAAGCTCTTTGTCGTCGATATTTATTTTTATTTGTAATTCTTTCCTCACTTTTTTTCAAAACGAATACTAATAATTGTAAAACAGAACTATATGCCTCATAGACAGGTAAATAATATTTAACACTCAATTATGAAAACCTGGAACCTCAGAAAAAATTAACGTTATGCTTTTAGCACACTTTTTAGGTGGGCAGTATCTTAATCCCTCTACCGGGGATACAAATTGTTCTAAGCCCCATTGACATGAACTCAGAATCTTAATCCAACGTTTTCACCGTAAAACGGCTATTCTATATGATAGATATTGACTACTAAATTTATTTTTTACCACGTGAAACTCATAGTCACAGAAATAACCTTAAAATTATCGTCTCGTTTGCTTTGATTTGGTTTCATGTCATATCATTGAAGCTTATTTATTCCGGAATTCTCTTTTTACACACACACACACACACACACACATACACACACATACGCACACACACACACATATATATATATATATATAAATATATGATTTGTGAACAAATTTTGTTAATAACATCTTTAAACGAGCCAGGGCTCTTTTTGCCCTTAGTTAAATGGTTTTAAGTATTATTATATAACAGTGACAATTTAATACCAGTCATTTGATTGCACACCTAATTTGTTCTATTTCACCCAAAGGCGGACCCTATTAGGTACTTCCACTCAGGGTCAGAGGGGACTAGGGAACAATGACAACGAAGCAGTACTTGTTGGCTTAGCGGTATGATACTAAGTCTAACGTAAAGTTGGGCTGGTTTCGATCCCAGCTTTAAGCGTCCGACGTGTCTAGCCACACTGAAGAGTTGTGATACAACGAGACTGTCGGTCTGTTGATGACTATATATATATTTACGATTGCCTCAGTATGTGTCAGAAAGTAATTTGACTATGAGGTTTAAATTAAAAATTTTACTTCTCCTCAAACGGTTACCTTACCCGGATAAAAAAAGTTATGTCTGCCCTATTTTTTTCGCTTAGATATAAGGGAAATAGGTTTTTCCTTATTTTCCTAATTTCGATACACATTGCGCCACCACACACAAACTTATAAAAACAGGCACAAGTACACTACATCATGTATATATATATATATATATATATGGAGAGAGATATATATGGTGTGTGTCTGTGTTGGTATGTCTGTGGGTCAGTGTGTGAGTGTATGTGAGTTAATGTAAATTTAATGAATAAATACAATGGAATCCATAATTAAGGGCTGATTAAGGGGTGTTCCTGATTGAACATTCTCGAAAGTCATGTGACTAAGTTTATAAATTTATAAAAAGAAAAAAAAAACAAGTCCAGATCTGAAATTCCCCAATTCAGATTATTTTAGAAGAACGGAGTGGCCTGATAGAGAAAGTAAAGAAAACAAATCTCTGCTGTATTTTCTGTGATTTTGGAAAATAGGAAAAGGTCAGTAGAGTAGTAAAGTTGGCGACTGGGGTCGAGGGCGACCAGAAGGCTCCCTTTTCAATAGCTGCTACACCAAGGTGTAGGGGAGGGCTCTATTCCTTCCCCTGGATTGCTCCACTTTACTCTTGATACGTACCTTATATTGCTGAGTGGGTAAATAGTAGGACGGACTAGGTTCTTCAGCCTTGGTGAGGCAACTAGTCTAGGAGAAGGAAAACTCTGAATTCAAACCTGTTAAACTCCGCTTAAAAATTGACCTTGTGTCATATCCTGCCCGAGCGGAGGGGTTGGTAAATAGTACCTTATATTGCTGAGTGTTAAGCAAGGAGGTATCAAATACCATTTTTAAAGTCTTAGGTATGATGCGACCTGGGATTGAAACCAGGTCTCCCGAACCATTGGCGAACACTCTATCCACTCGGTAAATGAGTCGTAAATTGCATTCTTTCAGATTTTATTTTGGGTTTTGTTTAACCAATAGCCTAATGAGTAGCGTGACCGCAAATGGTCCGGGAGACCGGGGTCCAATCCCAGGTAGAGTCATACCAAAGACTTAAAAAATGGTACTTGATCCTGCCTTGCTTAACACTCACCGTTTTAAGGTAAGGATCAATGGTCAAGTTGAGCAATCCAGGGAATGCAGCAGCACTTCCCATACACCTCGGTGTTGTAGCTATTGAAAAGGGAGCAATATTTTTTTTTTTGTATTTAGGTAGTTAATGTAAAAAAATAGTTTGCATCGTTCTAATTGTTAAAAAAGCATCTTGCAATGAATATCGTTTTTCATTTTCACGAGTAAACGATAATGAGATATCGTATCAAATGCCTTGCAAAAATCCAAATATATATAATGTCAGTGTTATCGCCTTCCATCAAAGATTCATTTTTAATATTAATACTTTCCGAAATGTTAGATATTGTTGATTTAATATTGACGAAAATGTTATAGAGATTTTTAGTGAGACACGTCAAAAGAAATGACTATATATTTTGATTTACCTTCGAATGCTTCAGTAAAAACAATTATCCGAAAATGGGCGAAACGTATCTGTATGAGCCTAAGTGTCTCAACAAAACGAAAACACTAAAAACAAAACAAAAAAGAAAAGAAATTGACGAAGAAGCTGCCTCTCGTCCACCTAAAAGTCGGAAAGAGCAAAAAAATTTATTGCTTGAATCCAGGTCCCCATTAAGCAGTTTCCTGTGCACTTCAAAAACCCCTCTGATGCGGTACTGACATTTGCAAATAGCACGCATACGAATGACTTAGAAATCACGTCATAATATCCAAGGCAAAAAAAATATGGAACTATCACTCGATGTTTGTTTTAGTTGTGTTTTATAACATATCTACCCTTATGCCAGTTCCTGCTCTCTCTCTCTCTCTCTCCCTGTGTCTCTCTCTCTCTCTCTCACACACACACACACACACACACACATACACACACACACACACACATATATATATATATATATATATATATATATATATATATTACCCGAGTCGGCTGGGGCTGTTAAATTCACTGCATCCCTGCACTGAACAAAGATACCCCGAAGAATGTGTGATATATATGAAATTAAGCAATCTGAGGGTGAGGCTACAGTTTTGGATATTTGGAGAATGTGGAGTAGTCATTACTTGCCATTGCTCCCAGGTCAACTCTGTCCAGGAGAGATAGCGTCTAATAGGGTTTAATGTATGGATCAAATAACTGACTGACATTTAATCTGAGGGCAAACAAATGACTTGTGCCAAGTGGAATTGTTTAAAAAGGAACTGTTTGATCATTCGTTAATAAATGACTGATGTCTGATTGAACTGATAGTAATACATAGCAATACTTAGAAACATTAACTGTGTGCAAATGAATGAAAAGTGTTCAATGTTAAATAGCAATACTTGTAACCGTCTTACTGTGTGTAAACAAATAATTAATAGTGCTTGGGCTTTTTAAAAGAATGTTAACTTCAAAATGTATTTACAAATCATATATGTAATATACATTTAAAGTGAGCTCGGCACTAAATAACGTGTTGTATAGCCACATACAACTGCACGTGTCCATTTACAAACATACACTTACGTGCGGAAACATCATTAACTGTTAATGACGACTTCAATAACGAACGAATACACTTCTTTATAAAAATCTCTCACGCTTTATTTTTGAAAAGGTGATGTTTATTGATCTGCCATAAAATCAAACTAAACCATGTCATTTAATTGTTTAGAAACAATGGCAATACTAGCGCGTATACAATCTAATTCTGACTGATCGAAAAATGAAAATACTTACAAACTGTGAGCAAGCGAATTACTGAGGTTAAATTGTAACTTTTACATTGCAATACCTGAAACCATTTAACTGTGTATAAAAATGAGTTCAGTCTTGTTTAAAAAATTTTCATACAAAATGTGGTTACAAATCATATATTTTAAAGAAATCGTATAAACGGAAGTCGGCATTAGATAACCAGCAAAGGTATATATGCCATAAACCCAATCAAGCAAGTAACCAACCATTGATATATATATATATATATATATATATATATATATATATATATATATATATAATTTGTACATCATTTCTCAATGAACCCAAGTTCATTTGTCTGTACACAGTTAAATTCTTTACACAGTTAAATGGTTTCGTGTATTGCTATTCGTTGTTTGCACAGTTAAAGTATTTCAACTTTTTCTCTTTAAAACAAATAATTCTTTCTGATAACTACTATAATCTTTTATAAAAGGTTGAACAGTTCTATTTTGTCCGTAGAGGGGACCCTAATATGTACTATCACTTCACGTTAGAGTGGACCAGCGAGTAAACCACATTCCCCAAATCCCAAGAGATCAACCTCACTATAACATTCTTGCCCAGCCGGCTGGGGCTGTAGAGTACACTGACTGCACCTCTGCAGAGGGGCACGACCTCCCCCAAACGAGTGTCCTGGACATGACATTAAACATTCTGATAGTGAGGTCCCAGTAATGCTGAGGCCTCGGGAATACGGAGCACCCCTTCATTGTCATTGCTCCCAGGTCAATTATGGCCCGTTGTAGTTGCACCAAGTAGGACCCTATCAATGGGTTAAAAAGAACTAACAGCATACTTATGCTAAACTGAATTGTTTAATTAAATTGAATAGCTTGAAATAGAAATGTTTTTGGCAATCAAACTGTATTTACATTTAAACTGCGTGCTCATGCTAAACTGAATTGTTTGAAATAGAACTGTTTTTGACATTGAAATTGTATTTATACTAAATTGAATGTTTAACATAGAACTGTTTTGACATGTAACTGTGTGTAAACAAAATCTGTACTTATACTTAACTGAATTAGAACTGCTTAACTTAACAGAATAGCTCGAAATAGAAATGTATTTCACAATTAAACTGTACTTACATTTAAACTGCGTGCTTATGATTAACTGAATTATTTGAAATTGAACTGTTTTTGACATTGAAACTGTACTTATACTAAACTGAATTGTTATATATAACTGCTTGATTAGTTTGAAATAGAAATGTTGTTGACAATTAAACTGTGTACTCATGCTAAACTGAATTGTTTGAAATAGAACTGATTATTTACATAAAAATGGATTTGGCGTTTAATAACCTACGAAGGTTGATATACCATAAAACTCAACCAACCATCACTATAACATTCAGTTTAATGTCATATCAACTTTTACTATTTAAAACAAATAATTCTTTTTGATAACCATAATATTCCAAGGTAAAAGGTTGAACTGATCTATTTTACCCATAAAAGGGACGGGACCCTAATGGGTACTATCACTTTACGTTAGAGTGGACCTGAGAATAATAGTTTATGAACGAGTAACCCCCATTCCCTGAATCATAGCTGGACATTAAATGATTTCAAGTACATGACCCTTTAAATTCTTGATGGAAATCTCTTTAAATCACCCAGGGTACCAGTTCTTCCCACATTAAAAGAATCAAAAGTAAACATTTTTTGATCTGATATAAGTTCGGAACGGGGAAATTTTAAGATTAAATATGAATTTGAATAAGATGTTCTATGAACAATGATTTCATTTATCTTCTGAGTTAGTGAGAACAGGTCTTAAGGCATACCGTTATGAACATATGTTGAAACTTTTCCTGAGAAGGGGAATGGGGAAATAAAAAAGGAAATATTCGGATTATAAGAAGTGAGTTAAAAAAAAAAGTTTCAGGAATGAAATCTTTATTTACAAAGGCAACGACTAAAAAGTTAATTTTCTTAAATATACTCTCTGCTGAACTCATTGCGCTGTCGGCTGGGGCTGTTGAATACACCGACTGCACCTCTGCAGAGGGGTAAGCCCCCCTCCCGCCTCAATGAGTGTCCTAGATATGACACTAAAAAGTCTGATGGTGAGGTTCTAGTTATGCTGGAGCTTTGAAAAGCACGGAGTACCCCTTTATTGCCATCGCTCCCAGGTCCACTTTGGCCTGGAGTGGTAGCACCTGATAGGGCCCTATCTATGGGTTAAACAGAACTGCATACTTATGCTAAACTGAATTGTTTGAATAATAACTGCTTGAGTAAATTGAATAGCTTGAAATAGAAATGTTTTTCACAGTTAAATTGTACTTACATTTAAACTGCGTACTTATCCAAAATTGAAACTGTACTTACACTAAACTGACTTGTTTAATATAATACTGTTTATACATTTAACTGTGTAAACAAAATCTGTGCTTATACTAAACTCAAGTAGCTGAGTTAGAACTGTTTGACTAAGTTGATTGGCTTGAAATAGAAATGTTTTGATAAATAAACTATGTACATATGCTAAATTTAATTATTTGAAATAGAACTATTTTCATAAAAATGGATTCGGCGTTAAATAACCGACAAAGGTTGATATGCCATAAAAATCCAAACAACCAACCAACATCTGCTGAACTCCGCATATTTATTCTTGCCTATTTTCCACTATTTGTACAATTGTATAGCAGAGAAAGACAAACGACGCTAATGTATAAAATATAATCTGCTTCTTTTCTTTTCCTTTTATAACCCGAAATGTACGTATGCCTAAAGTGAGAGACGGTTGAAAATGGCTGACTTTGCACAGAGACGGAGAGGTGACTGGATGGATCTTCTGAGAACCGCTTCTCCTTCGTTCTTCCCGGATCGAAATCTTCCTTTCTTAACATAATTTACAAGAACGCCACACAAATACCCGTGGTTACAGCTCCCATCTACATATTGCAGGTAAAAAAGCCTCTTTCTACAATAACACCAACGCAATTTACGCGGAATTTCTGCTGGGATACGACCTGCGTCCTGTTTACTTTAAGAAATGGGTGCACTCATTGTTATGTCACCCACACATTTCCGCAAGAGTTGCAGCGTGTTTACTTTAGGCAACAGGTGCATTTCCTATTATACTACACATACAATTTATGCGGTATGTCAAGGGGTCTTCAAGTTAATATCTAACAGTAGCGCCTCTGAAACTCCTTTTTTGATATTGTGTGGGGCTACTCCTTTCAGACGGTTTCGGCAAATTCTTAAATCTTATCACTCAGATGTACTTCAGTTTAGCAAAGGACTGAAAATCACCCTGAACTTGATCTGGATACATTTTCACAATCTTGTTTTTAGCCAAATAATTTCAATTTAAAAATTATCGAAACGGACTTACTTTTTTAAAATTGGAACTCTAAGTCTTGAGAGTTATAAAGCTGTCATTAGAGTGGGTTTTCTAAATTGTTCAACTGTCCCCAGATCTGTGAATAATCCCTCTGTAACACCGGATTTAAGGAATACAAAAAAAAAATTAATGTAAAGAGTGTTAGTAATTTACAAGATATTGTAACAAATTTTCAAAACAATGGAAAAATCTGAATTTCGTCTGTTGATAAAGCATTGCTTTCAGATAGGAAAATTACTGTATAAGCTAAGCAATGGTTTGATAACTGTTATTCAGACTCTGTCCCATCGGAAACAATGGTTAAGATGTAATATGTTGACTTTAAAGGAGGTCGCACAGACGCAGATGATGCTAAATATTAAGATCCCCAAAATACTCCTGGAAAACACCAAAAATTTCACAAACTCGTTTTGGCCGATCAGACGTTGAAGTTGTGTGAGATAACAGAGGAACTAAAGATATTAAAAAGCAGTATATTCATCATTTTGTATGAAAATTTGTCACTGAGAAAGCTGTGCTCAAAGTGGGAGCCGTGTTTGTTCACAGTCAGTCAAAATTACGAGTCGACAATTAAGAGCATTGTTTGCCATTGTCCCAACGCAACAAAAAGGTATTTTTGCGTAAATATGTAACAATGGATTACACATGGACCCACCGCTTAACTTTGGAGTCAAATTGGCGATCAGCTGGGTGCACAGCAGCATGTCAAAGTTGCCCAAAGCGACCAAAGACGCAAACATCAGCAGGTAAGGTTTTAGCCTCTGCATTTTGGGATGCGCAATGTATTTTGCTCATCGATTACGTTGAGAAAGGAAGAACCATCAATAGCGAATATCATATAGCATTATTTGAGTGTTTGAAGGAAGAAATCGCCAGAAAACGGCCACAAATGAAGAAAAAAGTGCTTTTTCACCAAGACAATGCACAGTGTCACAAGTCGATCGAAACGATGGCAAAAACTACATGAATTCCACTTCGAATTGCTTCCGCACCCTACTTATTTTCCAGATCTAGTTTCCAGCGACTACTGACGGTTTGTAGACCTTAAATGAATGCTCCGAGGAAAACGATTTGTCTCCAATGAAGAAGTGATATAGGAAACTGAAGCGCATTTTGCAGCCAAAGACAAATCATTCTACAAAAAAAGGAATCGAATGGTTAGAGAAGTGTTGGAATCGTTGTATCATCCTAGAAGAAGACTATGTTAACGAATAAAGTTGAATTTTGCCTTTGTTTTATTTGTTAGGCCCGGGACTTATTGAGTGATGTGTTACATAACAACCAGAATGAGCCATTTTTTTTACTGAGTGTTTTATAAATCAATTTAACCTCTGTTGATATTTCATAATGACTTATTTGTATATACTTAGCAAATCGTGTAATTTTCTCTGGTTCGGTTAAGTAAGCATGACGACAGACCTAGCTGTACATTGAGAAACATAGGGCCGGAGTCAGTCAATCCCAGTGACGGTCTTTATTTCAATGACATGTCAACCTTCATAGGTTATTCAATGCCAACATTATAGTTATAAAAGGATAGTGGTGCTACTGTTAGGATACAGGAGTTGATATCTTTCTAAAGTAATGGTACTATTTAATCTAGAGCTGATGGATAAGGGGTGGGTTTATACTTTTCCCAAGGTTATTAGTTCGAAATTGAACGTAATAGAGCGACTGGAGTTCGAACCCACAACAATGTTAAAGTCACGCGCATTAGCCACAACACCATGCGGAAACCACCTCCGAGTTTTTTTTTCGGAAGTAGGATTTATGGGAGATGTTTTTTGCCCTAGCCTACTTCAACTGGTTTTCCTTTTTTTTCTTCTAGACTGGCTAGCTTACCTTCTAAATTAGATAAACTAGCCTACGCAACTATTCACTCAAATTTTGAGTGGCACGGGGAATAGTTGGATTCATGCCTTTTTGAAATGCATTCGTACAAAGTATAACGTAAACAGCCCAGTTGAAGATTTGAACTCATCTTAGGTACAACGATAACTTTTTCATAAGTTGTGCCTCAGTTAAATATTAAAGTAGGCCTCCAGTTAAATATTAAAGTTGGTCTCCAGTTAAATATTACAGTGAGCCTCCAGTTAAATATTAATGATTGAGAGTAATCACAAAAAGCATAGATTTTTTTTAATGTCAAACTGATTCCTTTAAAACAATTCTTCTTTTGAGGTAAAGACTTTTGTCTTTGAAAAGAACTTTACATATTAAATGGATTGTTTCACGTCAACGTTCACTCATTTTCTGAAGAGATTTTTATTGGTTGTATATCGATGTTTCAGTTGTATATTTTCTTAACTCACTGAAAGTGATGGTTTGTTTAAGGGTCTTTGAACAGAAATCTATAATATCATTTAGGATTTTATCCAAAACGAATTCTTTTTTTCACAGTTTTGTGTATTAAATGTTCAAATTTATTTTTTATGCAAGATTGCTTCAACGGATTATCCTTAATCTCGCATTATACTGAAGTGTTTATATTTTTTTTTCCTCATTTATATCTAAAATCTAATCCGAGAAAAAAGACAGAAAGAAATGAAGAAAGGAGAAAGATTTTAGTTTGGTTTGGTTTGGTGGCATTTCACCCATTGTATGTTATTTAATGCCAAATCCATTTTATATACATAACTAGTTCTTTTTCATACAATTCAGTTGAACAGAAGCACGTATTTTAAATACAAAAATAGTTCTATTTGAAACAATTCAGTTTAGCATAAGTACACAGTTTAGTTCACTTTGATCCTTACACAGCACCCAAGCAGGTGCTATCACATCGGGCCAGAATGGATCAGGGAGCGATGGCATTAAAGGGGTACTCCACATTTCCCAAAATTACAGCATTAATCGAACTTCACCATTATGATTTTTAGTGTCACTTGTTAGGGGAGTCTGGCCCCTCTATAGAGATGCAGTAGGTGTATTCTGCAACCCCAGCTAAATGGGCCATTCAGGACTCTCGTTGGGGAAGTCTTACCCCTCTGCAGTGATGAAATCAGTGTATTCTTCAGCTCTTGAAAACTGGGCCATCCAGGCCATTCGTTTGGGTAGTCTTACCCCTCTACAAAGATACAATCGATGTATTCTACAGCCCCAGCCTACTGAGACTCGTTGGGGGTGTTTTACCCATCGGAAGAGATGCAGTGCGTGTTTTTTTTTTTGCAGCTCCATGCGAATGGGCCATCCAGGACACTCGTTGAGGGAGTCGTACCCCCCTACAGTTATACAGTCAGTGTATTCCGTTGCTCCGGCCGACTGGGCCAATTGGGGTAGTCTTTCCACTCTTCAGAGATGCAGTAGGTATATTCTGCACCCCCAGCCGACTGGGCCACTCGGGGAAGTCTTAACCCTCAATAAAGTTGTTGTTGGTGTATTCTGTAACCCCCACGCGACTGGGCAAGAAAAAAAAAAGGAATAACCAAGAAGAAAAAAAGTTAAATGAATGAATAAATAAATAGAAGATATTGCGAAGAGGAGGGAAAAAGAAATAAATAAAGAAGAAGGAGAAATGAATAAATAAATAAATAAATTCATTAAAGATCAAGGGAAAGGGAAGGAAGAGAAGAATGGAGGTTATGAGGAAATAAATGAAGGATCAAAAAAGAAGAAAAGAGATCGAAAGAACAAAAAGAAGTAAAGAAAAAGTAAAATAAAACTCGGTAAAGAAGGAAAAACACGAAAGAACAATGAAAAAAAGAACAAAATGAAAATAACAGAAAACAGAAAGAAAAATGCGAAGAAATATTTTTAAAAATAGAAAAAAAAAAGAAAGGATATAATTTAGGGAAAATAGAGGAAAACAAAAAGAAGAAAAAAAGAGTAATGGGAAAAAAATAAAACAGAAAATGAAAATGAAGAGAACGAGGGAATAATTAAAATAGAACAAAAAAGAAAAAAAGAAACACAGGGGGAAAAGAAAGGAAAAGGGAAATAAAAGATATGAATAATAGAAAGAAGAAAGAACTTTTTTAAAATGTGGGAAGGAGTAGAAAATATAATTCAAACAGAAAGAAAGAATAACGAAAGAAGGAAACAATGTGACCGCAAATATTTCATAAAATAGAGGATTCAACGCACTAAATACACTCAATTCAAACCTTCCCCAATAATCATGGCAAAATTGCGAATTATTGTCCACTGAAGATATACAAAAATGAAGACGAACGAGTATTGCATAAATAAACAACTGTATTCGATCGCAAAAATAATATTTTCCTTCAAAAGGGATAAATCGATCTATCGATCTTTTGGGAGACAAAAGACAAAATGTGATACAAGCCGAACACTTTCAGGATGAATGGCTCCAAGAGAGAAGGAAATAATTTTCCAAGTACTAATGTTATTCAATAGAATGTATACTTCTACAAACAGAAAGATATTTAGATTTCCTCATGTTTGAATTTCTTAAGTTTCCATGGTTAGAATCTGACTCTACTTTATAAGGTCCTATTCAAGACGAATAATAAAACTTCATCTGACTGTTTATTATAGACATCGAGACCTCATCTATCAATCTATCTAGCACTATATATATATATATATATATATATATATATATATATATATATATATATATATATATATATATATATAAATATATGTTCATTATGTAATTTCATATTTAGATTGGTTTTGCTAATAATCCAAATTTCAGAATAAAAGAGTGTATGGGCTTAGAACATTCAAGTTAAAAGTGAAAATCTGAAGCGGAAGGGAGAGCATAAAATAACAAAAAAATAGAAAAATAAAAATTGTTTTTGCTTTTACTACGAGGTGCATATGATAAGTTTCCAGACTTTTTTTCGTATGGGCACTTTTATTGATAGTACACACGTGAAACTCTAGTACCCTTCGAGGTTATCTCCTCCAGCTGCAATGCACTTGTTATACCGTTCCCACAACCTCTAGAAGACCCCATGGAAGTCCTCTTGTGTGAGGGTTTCAATGACCTTCATCACAGCCTATTTCATCTCCTCAATTCTCTCAAAGCGACAGCCTGTGAGCTTAGGGAATAAGCAAAAGTCACAGGGAGAAAGGTCTGGACTATAGAGAGGGTGAGGAACTGTCTTGATACCCATCTTGGTCAAATATTCTCGGACAAGGATGGAGTTGTGGACGTGTATTATCCTGGTGGAAATGCCACTGATGCGATTTCAAGAGTAATCGCCTCTTCCGACGGAATCTCTTCCTAAACTCCCTTAAAAAGTCAACATAGTAACCTTAACCCTAACCCTTTGGCTAATGAACTCTGGTGTATTGACATCCTTACTCCTCCCACACCTCTAATCATCCCTCACAGACTCCCTGCCTTCCTTGAATCTCTTATGCCACTTAAAAACTAATGTTCGATTCATGCAAGATGGTCGAAAAGCAGTCTGAAGCATTCCATACGCTTCTGTAGCATTTTTTTCAAGTTTAAACAGAATATTGTTGCATATCGTTCTTCTCAAGTGTCAGATTGCATTTTTGAAATTCACCAGCTGTGACAATCAGACTTTAGTATGGTGTATTCCAATTGCTGCTGTAGCTGTTGATATGAACCTGAAATCATAAAAATTAGTCAGTCATCTCATAACATGTATAGCAAGAACATACTAAATTTTTAAGAGTCTACAACAATTTTAAATGCCCATACGAAAAAAAAGTCTGGAAACTTATCGTATGCAACTCGTATTTTTAACTAAAGGTATGTTTATTTATTTTACTTGTAAGTTTTAGCGATTTAAATCTATAAAGATAAACAGTTAATTTTGTTTGAAGACTGTTCCTTTTAAAGCCACTAATCAGTTGCTTATATAACTTCCGTGAGTCTCAGAGCCTTGAACATAAACTAACAGCAACAAATTGTCCTTGCTCAGAAGAATAAGAAAACCAATGTAAAAACAGTTTATTTCAAACAACTCAGTTTAGTATAATTACTTAATTTAGTTCAATTTGACCCATTGATAGGACCATATAAGGTGCTACCACTCCCAGTCAGAGTTTAACTGGGAGCAATGGCACATAAGGAGTTCTCTGCATTCCCCAAAGCTCACCCTCAGAACCTGCATGTATTGATATGCCATAAAACCCACCCAAGCAAGCATATACGATAGATATTCAATAATTAAGAAGGATTTTGTAATGTACAAGTTAAGTTGGTGACCGTAGTCAAGGGTGACCAGAATGCTCCCTTTCCGATAGTTACTGCACCAAAGTGTAGGGGAGGGCGCTTCTCTATACCCTGGATTACTCCACTTTATCCTTACCTTATAATGCTGAGTTTCAAGCAAGGTAGCATCAAGTATCATTTTTTGAGTCTTTGGTATGACTCGACCTGTGATAGAACCCTGGTCTCCCGGGCCATTGGCAAACACTGTAACCATTATGCCATGTCATGTAAGAACTCATATTTGACACAGGATAAAGAAGACGTCTCATTTTTTACTATACTTATTGCATATTTTTTTCTGTTTTTAATAGAGGAATTATATTATGAATTGAATAACCGTGACTAGAAATTCCAGCAAACACTTACGTATGACATACGGAAACACAAGACAGTTGTTTGGACATTATTCGGTCTCATCAGCAGTGTACACCGTGATCTCCACCACTGGAGATCGAACCAGTGACCATAGATTGCAGAGCCAAAAATCTACAACTGTGCCAACTGACATATCGCACCCAAATGACGCCAAATTAACTAGTCATGGTAATTGCGCGTCCAATTAACCTGTATGGGTTTTCTAAGTTACAACCTTACTCTTTACAGAGGACACGGTCACCTCCAGGGCCACGTCTTCCTATGAGGATTAAAACATTTTTATCGAAATAAGCGTTTGTATTCCTTCATCATAGAAGTCTTTTAGCAATTTGTATCGAGTATGTTTAATCTCATTACCTTTGGAAAGTATGCTCCACGCAGACGTTTTTTGAGGGGGAAAAACAAATGCAAAATCAGAATGGGTAAGATCTGGACTGTAACGAGGATGTTACCAACCAAAGTGATTGATTGTTTCCATTGTTCTTGTCGTTAAATAAGGCCCTGCATTGACCTGGTGAAACCCAACGACAACTGATCTTAATAAAGCAAGATCATCTTGTTAAAGTTTGTCTCTTGTACCAAAAGAAATCCCTATTTGTTCAGAAATATCTTTTATTGTGTCTCTTCTGTTAGCCAAATTGGTTGCCTATAACTGACTCCACCATTTCAAGTAGGCTCACCATTTTAGGCCTGCTTATTCTGTCTTCATATCAAATAAGTAAAAGTAAAGTTGGCAACGCCCTACAAAAAAGTAGTTGTATGGCCACCTACTACCCATCACGAAAACTATCAAAATTAGACAAACCAGACTTGCGGGACACTTCTGGAGAAGTAAGGACGAACTCATAAGCGGTATACTCCGGTGGACCCCTTCACACGGACGAGCAAACATTGGACGACCTGCTAGAACCTATATACAACAGCTCTGTAACTTGATCTGGGATTGAACCTTGGTCTCCCGGGCCATTAGCAAACACTCGAAGCATCATGCCACTGTCCAATGTTATTCAAACATTTTTTACCCATTCTGCTGGGGCTGTAAATTGCACCGACTGCTAACCCCACAACACACAACTAGTGTCCTGGATATTACTCAAAACAATCTGATGGTGAGGCTTCAGTACTGCTGAAACTTTGGGAAATGCGGAGTATCCTTTCATTGCCTTCGTTTTTAGGTACGCTGAGGTCCGGAGTGGTAGCACCTGATAGGGTCCTATCTATGGATCAAATAAAACTAAACAATGTACAAATGGCAACCTGAATTGCCTTAAATAGAACTGTTTTTTAAAGATTTAACCGTGTGTAAACAAAACCCAATACTTATACTAAACTTATGTGTTTGAAATTGAACTGCTTATAAGTATAAAATTGAAAAAAAATGCCCTCATTTATTGAATAACCTTCTTATATATATATATATATATATATATATATATATATATATATATATATATATATATATATATATTAAAAAAAAACAATAATCGGTCACATTAGGATAATAAATTTAATTCATCCAATTAAAAACATTGATATAAATCAATGCTCAAAAAGAAATTAACAGGACTTCTTCAGATCAAACAATAAATGGATTGAAATAATTTTTTTTCACATTTACAACCAGACTAACACAAAAAAAAAACTTATTTATCCTATATACTAAATCAAGCCTACACTTTTAAATAACAATAAGTATCAAGATATTATGACATGTAAAACTACATTCGGTTTCATCATACATCAAATTTAACAGAGGCAAAAATAACAGTTACAATAATACATATAAAAAATTCAGACATTTATAACAAATTTATTCCGATAATCTAATCTTAGTATAAGAATTTTTATCATTAAAATGAACTAAAATTCTAAAATAAATGTTAATTATGATACCCTCCACCAAATTACAATAATAGAGTGAAAATCACTAAAATAAATTCAATTTCTAATTCATTTACCAATTTAATTATTCATAGTTATTCATTATTTATTTATTTATATATTTATTCACTTATTTTGAAAATAGTCTAAATGTATTTTCATGCCGACATCTAGCTATTAAATCACATCTCTGAATTGATAGGTTACCGGGATCAAAATATAACAATTTTTATCGTTTCTTCCAGTATGGACCTATTCATTATGAGATATTCATTTTTCTCCCTCTTTGGACCAACCAAAAACAATTTCGACATATATATGCTGGTTTTCACTACGAAATGGAGGCTTGGTTTGGTCTGGTTTGGCTTGTTTTGGTTCAATGCCATATCAACAATTGTAGGTTATTTAATGCCAAATCCACTTTTCTACATATAAACAATTCAATCTCAATCAATTCATTTGAGTATAAGTATACATTTTAGTTCGATCTGACCTATAGATTGGACCATATAAAGCGCTATTACTCCGGTGCAGAGTTGACCTGGGAGTAATGGCAATAAAGGGGAATTCTGCATTCCCTATAGGTTCAGCATTACTGGAGCCTGACCATCAGATTGTTCACAGTCATATATCAGGACACTCGTTGGAGGTATCTTCCCGTCTGCAGAGATGCACTTGATGTTTTCTGCCGCCCCACCCGACTAGGCCATATGAATCAATGTATGCTCATTACATGATATAAGTTGGAAAAAAAGCTTATCTATCTGGGAAAACTCGGAGCACTTTATAATGATAAAAACCCATGTACAAACCCGATCTTACTCATTAAGCTTCAGTAAAATCTTTTCAAAATGAAGTACCGATCTATGTCATTGTACTTAATGAAAGACGCAAATGCTACATTAGAATATCTAAGAAAATCTACCAGGCGTTGTGGCTCATGTGCTGGACTTCGACATCGTAGTACACGAGTTCGAACCCCAGTTGTGTTATTACGTTTATTTTCGAAATAATTCTCCTAAGAAAAGTTATGGCCCTCTACACCCCCACGTATTCATTAGATAGTGCCATTACTGCTTTTTTACAATAATGCCTTAGGCTTTAATTACCCATGAAATTTGATATGTCATAAAAAGAAGTCAAAGCAAAATCTAGGTGTGTATCTTTTCCAATTTTAAATCAATAACGATTTCTGAAAAAAAAAACAACTTCATATCCATTCAATGGAACACTTGCCGATACTATATGTTATAAACAAACAAAAATGACTGAATGAGAAATAACCGAAACAGAGGAAATGAAATGGAAATCTTTCTAATATTAACAAAATACAATACTCTTTAGCAGCGTAATTGCCCAGCCGGCTGGGGATGAAGAATACACCAATTGCTTCTCTGCAGATGGGTAAGACTCCAACTTCCGAGTGTCCTGGATATGACACTAAACAATCTGATGGTGAATTCCCTGTAATGCTGGACTTATAGGGAATGCAGAACTCCTCTTTATTGTCATCACTCCCAGGTCCACAGTTTTTGTTTTTTTTAATCTTATTCACCTTATGCACCAGAACTTGCACCAAGTCATTTTTTTTTCGTGTTTTCTTTTTCATTTTCTTGAATGACAAGATATTTTCTCAGAAAAAAATCTAGAAAAAACTTTTGGGAAAATTTTTGAGTTCGAAAGCAGATAAATTCTACTTGAGAGAAATCAACAATTTACCTGATAAATAGCAAGTGGTTATTCAAAATAATAGCAAATACACTATTGATTTAAATCAATTCATTGTCAAGTTATTCATGAATAAATTATGTTTTACGAAAACGGAAATTAAATGACTCAAGCCAATACATATGTAAATACGGATATAAGTATATATATATATATATATATAAACATACATATGCATAGACACATACAGATACGTTTATATTTTTTCAATCAATACTACCATAGCATGGACAATTATTTCCTTTTCTTTTTCCTTCTTCCTTTGCACTTAGACACTCCAATATAGTTAATATATTTAATAAAACGAGATACACCTAAACCTCTGCTACCTCCATCCCTCCCTTTTCTTTACTTCTTTCTTTTTCTCACTAAAATTAATCCACCTCGATCTGTTCGAATCTCCGATGAAACCTGATACATTTGACGCCACCTAGCTCCCACCATCTACCCAGACAGACACAGTCAAAACAAATAACCCCTACCACCATCACTTAAACCCATATCTATTTCCTTCCCTATTCTTCGCTTATCTGCTTCTTTTCTTTTGACCATTTCTCGTCTTTTATATCTTTATTTTCTCCTTTATTTTATCTATTTCCTCAAATTGCCGAAATGTAGAAAAACTCAAAAAAGCTTGGTCTGAAGAAGTTCTGTGAATGAAGAACAAAATATTATCCCTAATCCCGTTGTAAGTCTTTGATTTATTGACTTTTCCACTCATTTTTTTCATATTGTCAGAGTCACCAAAATCTACAATCTAATATATATATATATATATATATATATACGTGTGTGCGTGTGTATGTGTTAGTGTGTCCGTGTCTGTGTTCATTTGTGTTTGGGTGTGTATGATATATGTAAGTGTTTGAGTATGTATGTATACATTTTTTATATAAATTTATGTATGTATATGCATATGTATGTGTAAATATATATATATATATATATATATATATATATATATATATATATATGTGTGTGTGTGTGTGTGTGTGTGTGTGTGTGGTTCTGTGTCTGTATATGTATGTAACTTGAGGATGGTAGTTAATATAATGCAGCACATTACCTGTCATTGGTCTTTACGAACTTTATTTCTGTGCTTTCATTTCAAGATCTGTCTAGTACACGCTTGATAACTGTTAAACTAAGTGCGCCACATGGTCTCGACTGAACGCTACACATGTTCTCTGCTTGTCCTCTTTTTTTTTTCCACAAACAATGATGACTGTTTATTACTCTGCATCATAGAGCACTCTTAAGATGATAGATTTTCTTAAAAGTAGTTGTGCTCTCAAATCGGCAATTCCGCTTATTTACAAATACATTTCAACAAAAAATCATCTTGAGCACTCACTGTGGATTTCTCTAAAAAAATCCACACCATCTGAACGGCTTAGAATATTTTGACTGTATTGGCTGCCGACAATCTAAACAATAACCCTCTCCTATAAGAAAAAGATGTCCTTAATATGACATTAAAATACATCTGATAGTGTGGTTCAAGTTCAAAAGATCTGTAGGGTGTGCAGTGGCCCTTCCTAGCTATTAAAATCTAGCCCACTCAAATTCAGAGTGATAGTGTCAAAGACAGTACCGTAGAACATTAATGAATATGTCCCATTTTACATAAATACGTTGGACACTATTGTGAGGGTGGTAATTTTGTTGACAATGTCGGCAGTTACTCGGTCGAGGTTGCCTCACGTGGTTGCCAAGGAAGCCCAGCATTCACGTCATGTCGCCACATGGGGGTCTTAACCACCAAGCTTTAACCCTCCTGGAGTGGGCTAGGTTTATCACCTGGCACTTAAAGCTCACTTTTTCGGAGAATGTCATCGGGAATTGAGGAATCTTTTGAGCGGCCAGGCATATCTGGACTACAGCCCTGCGCTCGGACTCACATTAAAAAGGCCTTGTGCCGTACATGTTAGTTTGGAGGGACGTATAACAAATAGCATTGTTTTTCCTATTGAAGAGTGATGGGGGTTTACTTGAAAGATTTTAATGCACATGTTGCAGCTGTTGTGAGTATAAGTCTTCATTGAGTGTCTGCGGTTTAAAAATTCAAAATGAACTATACTGTGGAAATCCCAGATAAAACACTGTATACCTTTACTTCCATGAATCTCCGCCTTTTCAGAAGGCTTGGGAGATCACTCCTTATTAATCCTCTACTCTTACGTAGAAGATTGTCATAAAAAAAAGCAATTTTCGTCAGCTGTAATGATTTTTTTTTTTTTGAGAAACTGTTAATTTCTTCGCCTTGAAAGAAGAATTGTCACTATGGACATGTGATCTTATTTGATCTTCTCAGCAAGTATAAGAGGGCCCAGCTGGCTCACATTTCCGATATTTTTGTAGATTGGGATGGGGTTAGGTCACGTGCTCATCCTCGTGTACTTTTATGCAGTCCAATATTTTTCATGTGACAACAGGTCGTAGATTGGGATGGGGTTAGGTCACGTGCTCATCCTCGTGTACTTTTGCACAGTCCAATATTTTTCAAGTGACAACAGGTTGTAGATTGCGATGGGATTAGGTTACGTGTTAATTCTCGCATAATTTGGTCTGATGGGCATCCTGGTCTGTGTTCATGTCTCAATGACATAACGTCTGAATAAAACTTTGGAAACTAGTTTTGGACTTGGCCGTCAGTATTACATTCTTGGTCATAAACACAACAAATTTTTGTAGTTGTTTCTGTAAGAATTTTCATTTTTTAATTCTTAAACTCCCTCAACTTTACATGTCAAATATGGACTTTATATTCCTTCAGTTTAGAGGCGTGTAATCATTCATTATATCTATGATGCGGACTCTTTCAGAACTGAAATTTGAATAAATGATTAAGGTATTTTTAATCAGGTGATTCCTGGTTGTTCTTAAAAATATTAGACATTTTATGAGTTGTTAAAACCTGTTTTGAAAAAAAAGAAAATGGTTTTGTCTATTATATATATTAATGTACATTACTAAAAGAAAAATCATTTATATCAAATGACAACCGAAAAACTGAAAATACGCATTAACTCATTTAGAATTGAGGAGCAGGAAACGCATGGAAATTCAAAGCTCAAAAAAATGTGAAATATGTAATATGATCATTGAAGAAAAATACTATGCCTCCGAAAACTAAAAAAAAAACAAAAAAAAAAAAACAATAATAAATCGAAATTTAAGCTGAAATTTTAAATTGTATTCTTACTAATCAAAACTGATTCAAAAGAATGTAACTACAACAAGAATTACTTTGGCTGCAGTCAAGTTCTGAATTTTAGAGTCTCTTTAAATAAAAGCAGAATTAAATTTTCAGTAAATAGAAACTTTATTAAATCAAAAACATCTTTATGAATGCAGGAACGGAAACTATGAAATAATCCTAGTATGATAGACCTATGACAATCGATTACAACAAATAAAAGAAGCAAAAACTTCATATGTAGATTAAAACAAACATTGAACAGAATCTTACCACACAGACAGACAGAAAGAGAGACAGACAGACACACACACACACAAACACACACACACACACACACACACACACACACATATATATATATATATATATATATATATATATATATATATATATATTGCATATATATATATATATATATAAAACACATTCATAAGAAATAACATTAAGCAAAAATCTTCACCATAACTTCAATGAGAAAATTCTTTAGAGAAAACTGGAATTAAGACAAAATAAAAACAACTAATGAAAAAAGACTTTCTATAAAGTTACACAGAGTACAATTAAAGAAGAAATGAATAGAAGAAAAATTGAAGCTTTCAGCTTTGGACTACAATTTTCGATTAGTGCACATTAAAACATCGCTACAAAAACCATCCTCAGCAACTGCAGGAACCCTGACACCGACATTTCAAAGGGTTTTATCCAAGGAATTATTCTCGTCCCTGTCTCTCAATCAAACTATTCATCCCACTCTAAAAGGTATATATAGGCACTATCTAACTTAAACCCACACCAGAACATTATCAATTCTTCCGCTGGTAGCAGTGGCTTTGTAACTATGAACAGACCGAATTACGTAGACAAAACCAATTCACTTTTACAGAACACAAACACTCACGCAATATCTAATTAAATTACCATCAATAAGTAAAGATGGTGACCGTAGTCGAGAGCGAACCAAAGGCTCCCTTTTCAATAGCGAGGGGAATGGCACTACTTCTTTCCCTGTATTACTCAACTTTCCCTTGATCCTAACATTATAATGCTGAGTGTCAACCAAGGAAGGATAAAGTAACATTTTTTGAGTCTTTGGTATAACTCGACCAGGAATTGAACACTGATCTCCCGGACCATTGGCGAACACTTGAACCATTATTCCAACCATCAATAAAGACGATATCTAATTCAATAAACACTAAAAAAAAACTCGTTCAAAACAAAAAAAAAAAAAAACTTGAACTTCACCCTACAATCCTCAACTTTATGGTTTACCCCAAATCCATAAATCAAACACCCCTCTACGACCAATAATTTCCAGTAGAGTTGCAGCCAATCACAAAATAACTCGTGCTATAGCTAAAATATTACCCCCCCCCACTGCTCAGCACAGTCAGCATCCCTACATGTTCTTAACTCCTGCGACTTAATAAAATTCAAGAACGTTGATATATAAAACAAAACTATGAACAACTTAGAAATAACTTCCCTTTACGCTAATATACCTATCAAAAGTACCTCACCTTTCTTGCTATTCACTTCAGAAAAAATGAATTCAACTCCTGATTCCCCATAAACGCTCTAATCAACATCTGCGAACATATAACTAACATAACTCATTTTGAATTTAATAATACATTTTATAAACATAAATCTGGCCTCCAATCGGAAACCAGTTTGGTGGTGTTTTTTTCTGTTTATTTTCGGAAATTTTTGAACTGGGGTCTTTTAGGTATAGATTACCGATTAACTCTACATATTTCAGATATATTGAGGATAAACTCATTTTCTTTCCTCAAAGCATAAAAAATCGAAAAGATTACAGAGAAATTAAACAATGTTGAACCCTCGAAATTTACCTATAAAAAAGAATATAACAACACCATGAGGTCTTAATTAATAAATGCAAAATAATTCAACTTTTAAAGTCTACCGCAAACAAAAATCATTATATTCGTTTTAACACCTACCACAGCAGCAAAATTAAGATAGGCCTCATAATTGTTTTTTTTTTTATTTACGAGCACTTAGAATATATAGTCCACAATATCTAGACGAAGAATTTAAATATATCGATCATTACCTTAAAATCTTGAAATACACTAATTTTTAAAAATATTAAACGCTAGAAAAACACATATACATCAACTAAACATAAGAAAAACACTTCCACAATTCCTATTACACGTAGACCTATCTATCTACCCACTACTGCCTCATAAGAAACCTTGCAATGACAAAATAACTAAAATAGGAAAAACGATTATAAAACCATATCACAAACCATTAAAAATCTCATGAACATCTCGAAACGCTCTAAGAACATAACCACTTCTCACGCAGAAATATGTGGGATTGAATAAAAATAAATAAATAAATGAATAAGCATAAAAAAGAACCATTTCCCAGGACATATCTGACAGGAAGCGTGATCCGCACATACGAAAGAAGAAAAAAACCGGATGTCCTGGCTTAAAAAAAGTAACGCTCATTATTTAACGTTTTTTTCTTCATACCTTCCAACTGGACAGGCGTTTTTCCTGGATCAGGAAGAAAGTTCCCTACCACAAAATAATTGGCTACCAGTAAAATAAAGGTTAACATATCCTTGTCTTTATACTTCTCCATCTTAAGATTTTTTTTACGGCTCCAGCTACCCATAAAAGAACAATTTAATAGGGTAATAAAAGATATTAAGGAGTCAGATACCAAAAACTATAAAGTCATCTAATAAAACCCAATAATTAACCAAACCAGAACAACCTACGGACCAATGGAATAATAACAACCAACTCTTATTTACCACCATATATATATTCCATTCCGTGTAAAGACTGTCACAAATATTACATCAGCGACTTACCCAATGATCTGGGATTGAAGAATACACAGACTGTTCCTCTGCAGAGGGTTAAGACTTTCTCCAACGAGTGTCCAAGATATGACACTAAACAATCTGATGGTGATGTTTCAGTTATACTGGAGCTTTGGGGAATACTAAATAACTTTTTTTGTTGCCATTGCTTCCAGGTTCACTATGCCCCGGAGTGGTATCACCTGATAGGGTCTTATCTATGGGTAAAATATAACTAAACTAGGTGCTTATGCTAAACTCAATTGTTTGTAATAGAACTTGCTCTATGTATAAAAAAGATTTGGCATTACATAACCTACAATAACTGATATGCAAAAAAAAAAAAAAAAAAAAAAAAAAAAAGCAAACCAGACATCGTGAAACCCAACGCAATCTAGAAAAAAATTTACGAACATAAACGATCAATTGAATTAAATAGTAAGTAAAGTTAGCGACCATAGTCGAGGGTGACCCGAAGGCTCCCTTTTCGATAGCTACTACACCAAGGTGTAGGGGAGGGCGCTACTCCATTCCCAGGATTGCTCCACTTTACCCTTGAACCGTACCTTATAATGCTGAGTGTTAAGCAAGGTGGTATCAAGTACCATTTTTAAAGTCTTTGGTATGACTCGACCTGGGATTGAACCCAGGTCTCCCGGGACCGAAATCCCCCTTTATCCTATATGTTAGATCTAAAGCGCTCTTTCAATTTGTCTCTGGCCACTTTAATTTAACTCATAAGTAAAGTTGTCTCCCTTTAGTCGAGGGCAAGCTGAAGGCTCGCTTTTCAATAGCTACTACACCGAGGTGTAGGGGAGGGCGCTACTCCTTTCCCTGGATTGCTCCACTTTACCCTCGATACGTACCTTATATTGCTGAGTCTTTAGAAAGGAGGTATCAAGTACCATTTTTAAAGTCTTTGGAATGACGTGACCTGGGATTGAACCCTGGTCTCCCGGATCGTTGACTGTTAGAACCTGCAATCATCGCCCATTCTAAACTCATCTTTAAACAAGCCAAGGCTTCTCCCAGATTTCACCTTTTTTGACAGATACTATTTTACGTGAAAATAATATTAAAATTGAAAATGGACAATAAAAAAAACAATTTATAACTAAGATGTTTATTTTCCTACCATACTTCCATACTTCCCGGCGATTTTTTTCATTTTTTTCATTTAGTTATTCCGTTTCTGTTGGTTAAGCCTTTGATGAAATTTGATTCGTTTGACGATGGCTGTCTTCTTAGTCATTGCCCAGATATTCCAAAAATGAATCACAGTCACAACCAATAAATCCTGTTGCCACTAATCTGATATGTATCTATATCTTTCCCTTTATTTCTTTTATGTCTTTCCTTCTTACAACCTGTTCTTTTTATTTATCTATTTACTCCAATGCTTAACTTTAGAAAAACATTCTGATGAAGTCTTTTTGAAATAAAGATGGCATATCATTTTTTAATCCTTTGTTTGTGTTTCGGATTTTACACTTTTCTGCTTTTTTTTAAACATCTTGTAGGATTCACCAACTATACAATTTTCCATATATATATATATATATATATATTTGGGGACGTTTAAATTACATCGAAAGACTTCCCTATCAGCAGGGGCTGTAGAAAGGGGTTCTCCATATTCACAGAGGGGTAACCTCTTCTCAACAGATGCTTTTCGTATGATACTAAATTCTGTCAGATGGTGAGGGCCAAGTCTTTGAGCATTGGCGAATGTAGACTACATATTTATTGCTGTTACTCCCAGGTCAACTCTAACCTAGATTGGTGGTAACAGTTAGAGTCTAATTTATGGTCAAATATAAATGTACAGTTGTGTGCAAATTATCTAACTTTGACAAATGCAAAAGTGAATTCTTTGAAAAAGAACTGTTTGAATCTGGATTTTTATCATTCATTTTTTTAGATCTTAAAGTTGCGTGCAAATTATACATTGCTTCAGAATATTTCAGAAATAGATTTATGAATGTTAAATAGCAATACTTGAAACTATTAAATAGTGTACCAACGAGTGATTTCCACAGCCAGTCGGCTGGGGCAGTAGAATTCAACGACTGCATCTCTGCAGAGAGGTAGGACCCCCACCCTAACGATGTCCTGGATAGGCTCCAGTAATTCTGGAGGTTTGGTTAATGCCGAGTATTCCTTCATTGCCATCGCTCAAAGGACCGATCTGACTCAGACCTGTAGTACCTGATAAATTCCTATCTTTGGGTCAAATCAAACTGTTTGATATTTAAATTGAGAGCAAACGAATGACTTATGCTAAATTAAATAGTTTGAAATAGAAATGTTTTATCATTTAACTCAGTGTCAATAAATAACTGATATTTAATTGAATTGTTGATGATACATAGCAGTACTTGGAATCATTTAACCAAGACTTATGCTAAATTGAATTCTTTAAAATATAACTTCTTGACCACTTAACTGTGTGGAAGCAAATGTCTGATGTTTAATTGGATTGTTTATGATACGTAGCAACACTTGGAACCATTTAAAGTTTGGTTTCGTTTCTTTGTTTAATGGCATATCAGCCTTTGTCGGTTATTTAATGCCAAAGCTATTCTCCTAGAAGAACAGTAGTGGTGCTATTTAACGCATAGATGGGGGGATAAAGAGGTCCATACCTTTCCCAGGGTTATTTGCTTGAAAGTGATCGTAATAGCGCGACTGGAGTACAAACTCGCTTACTACGATTCTGCAGTCCATGGAACCATTTAACTTTGATGACTTATGCTAAATGGAATTATTTGAAAAAGAACTGTTTGAGCATTGGATTGTGTGTAAACAAAAGACTGATGTTAGTGATATATAGCAATACTTGAAAGTATTTTATTCTGTTTTCTTATTTTTACTAGACATCATCATCATCATATCGTGCTGGCAGCACGGATATCCCTGACCCTCTCTCGCCACTCCTCCCTATTGTTCATCGCCCTAGGCAGGTCTTCAGGACAACAACCTGTATCCTCACATAGCTGCTGAATGTACGTTCGTGCTGGTCGTCCTGCTTTTGCGCGGCCGTGTGTGGGGATCCATAAGAGTACATCTCTTATGAGTTCATCTCTGCTTCTCCAGCAATGTCCTGCATGTCTGGTTCGCCTAACTTGAATAGTTTTCGTGATAGGGGGCAGGTGGCCGTACAGTTGGTGTCTTGTGGGGTGTTGCTGCCAGGACTTGTTCAGGATTGCACGCAGCATTCTTGTGTAATTGCCATCTAGTTTCTTCTCCAGCCGTTTTGTTAGCGTCCATGTAGTGCATCCATATAGCAGTATCGATGTGACCGCTGCCTGGAAGAAACTGCGTTTCATTTTATCGGTTAGGTCTGATTTCCATATAGTCGATAGCCTATTGATAGCTGTCCATGCTTTCGTTAACCTCGTTTCGATGTCCTTTTCGGTTGATTCGACGCTGCTTCCTAGGTACGTGAATTTGTCTACTAGTTTAAGAGGGGTTCCTTCTAGAGTGGAGATGTCCCCCGTTTGGTTATAGCACATATATTCCGTTTTGTGTGCATTAACATGGAGGCCTATGCTTGCTGCTGCTCGTTCCAAACTATGCAGAAGTGTTTCGGCTTGGTCAGGTGTATTTGCCAGTATCGCTATGTCATCGGCGTAGTCGGCGTCAGTAATTGTTGTTGCGGGGTATCTTCTGCTTCTTTTCTTCGTCAGTTCGAAGCCATTCTCTTTGATTTTGTCAATCGATGTTCTAAGTACGTAGTCTAGACAAATGATAAAGAGATACGGAGCCAGCGTGTCTCCTTGTAGTACTCCTGCTACTATGTCGAAGTATTCTGTGTCTCCATTACTAGACATATATATCTAATATATATGAATAAAGCGGATTCGTCATTAAATTATTTTCAAAGGTTGATATATCATAAAAATAAACCAAAAACAGGTGATCTCAAAATCTCTTAATTTATTAAAAAACATCCAACCAATCAATCAAAAAGAATTTTCATAAAAATATTTTTAGGCTTTTTTATTGTCGGATATTTATTATGGATACTCTTTTAGTTTCAACTGAAACAAACATTGAAAGGGATAAATTCCTTGAACACTGAAGTGTGTTGTTACTTGATTTTCATTTTGAACCCTCAGTTTCTTGGGCTGTGCAAACACAAGTAGCAACCAATAAAATTACAACCGCTGAGAAAAAAAAAAAGAAGAGAAAATAAAACCATAAAAGATAGCGTAAACAGTTGACGCAACATGAACAAGGCAACTACAAAATATTCCTTGAACAATGTATGCACTTGAACAACAGGAAACGAGAAAACGCAAAATATAAAATACAACAATGCAAACAGATGAGATTAATGAAATTCCTCTGAGTATTTATTAAGTGTCTGATAAGCAATGGATTTGTGTTCGCCCTCGTAGACATCAAGGCAAACTTCAGGATATTAAAGGAGAAGTTTGCAATAACAAAGAAAACACCTTATGCATAATTCCTGGGATGTATGAACCATTCACAAGGTCACACAAGATAATATTTAAAAAAAAAAAGAAAGAAAAGAATAAAGCTAAAAAATACAGTCGACGATCATTATTACAGCATCCTCCTCTATTTAAGTATGTCATTAATTTTCTTTTTGGTTCGTTTTTATCTCTTATCATCCATTGTGGGTAATTTAATAACAACTATGTTATGAAGAAATGGAAGATTTTGGTAAATCTGACAAGATGATATAAATAAGTGGAAAAGTGGATAAATCCAACACTTACAAAAGGTCTAGTGGTAATATGTATCACAGTTGCCATGATAGTTAATTATTTTATACATGGTTTTGTTAGGTCGCGAGTTTTTCATTTACTTGTTAAATTAGCTAAAATCTTTGGGCGGAAATGTAAGTCAAATTGGAAAGTTTAAGCGAGTACATAACGAAAAAACACATGGAGGCCAAAGTGTAAACAAAACGGATTCACAATTTGTCTGTGACAGGTTTGATAGGAGAAATGAAGACAGTGAATTTGGGACACGTGAGAGATGATGCAATAATTCAGCAAGATGACATCACCCCCATCGATATAACGGAATTTAGATATATAAAAATAGCAAATTTTGAAAAAAGTGGTCAGTTAGCCAGTCGGTGAGTTGTCAGAAATTTGCATTCAGAGAGTTCTGTCGGGCTGAGGGGAGGCAGGTTGAGTCCCAACCCCTTTTTGAGGATCTTGGTCACATATTTCTGTTTTCCGCGTTCATTTCCCTTTCCTGACCGACGCCCTTTCCCATTTGTTCTTTTATCCCATTTTGCCTTAGGTTTGTCCCCTTTAGGGAAAGCTTCGGCTTGTTTTTGGGGCCCTATCCAGGTACCAAAAAACAGTCGACTCTCCATACCATAGAAGGGGGGATGGGAGGGAAACCAACCGGGTTTATGTTTTGTTTACTCTTTGGCTTTTTTCTCCAATTCCCAATCATCCTTTCACTCGCTGTACATATGCCATTACATTTCGTCGGGTTTTAAGTAAGGTTTTCATGGAGCGAATGAGGCATTTTGGTGGTTGTGGCGTGGTTGGTGGATGAAGAAATTTATTGTATGGAATGATTGGGGAAAAAAATTATTGTTGACGATGAGAGTGACTAGCTAGGGCTACATAGAAAATACTGTTTTTGCTCTTTCCCTTCACCCAACCAAAAAACTCTTTCGAGCCTTGTGCCCACTGAAAAGTAACAGCTGTATACTTTGTCAGAAATAAAGTGCTGAGGGGCGGCAAGTGTTTCTTTGCGTCTGTTCATAGACTCTTACAGGTTTTCTCTCAGCCTGTCAGTCTGTCTGTCGGTCTCACTCTGTCTCTGTCTCTCGTGCTACTGTATGCAGTCTGAACATCAAAAAATAAATGATTGTTAATTGTTGATGGAGATTTCTTTTTTCTTTTTTTTTTTTTTTTTGAGTTGCCTCCAGCCCCGCAACTTTGTTCGAAAGGATCACCCCGACCATCAGAAGACCTTGAAAATCCCCAACACAGCCAAATGCAGGATTGAGTCCTAAAAAAACTCGGTCAACCGGAACAACTTGTTGAATCATATTTGGTATGATAAGGGCCTAAGAAAAGGACCCAGACGGTGGAGACTATAGTATCACATTTGTGGCTATACCAGCATAGTATTATAAATATTTCATTTTTTAGATGATCTTCTTCAGACTAAATGGTTTTTGAGTTTTTCTACATTTTAGCAATTAAGGAAATAGATAAAATAATGGAGGATGTAAACAAGATATAAAGGAAAGGAAATGATACAAAGACAACTCGTTGTAAGCGCTAGATTTATCCACTTTTCCAACTGTTATATATATACATATATATATGTAAAGTTAGCGACTATATTCGAGGATGACCCGAAAGTTCTCTTTTCAAAAGCTACTTAATGGAGGTGTAGGAGAAGGGGGCAAATCCTTTCCCTGGATTGCTCCACTTTACCCTTGATCCATAACTTATAATGCTGAGTATTGATATTACTTAGCGAGACTTGAAAGTATTTTACAGTGTTCAAAGTGTTATCAACAAAATGTTTCATCATCATCATCATGTCGCGCCGCCAGCGCGTATATCCTTGACCCTCTCTCGCCATTTCTCCCTATCATTCATCGCCTCCGGCAGGTCTTCAGGGTTACATCCTGTGTCCTCACATAGTTGCTGTATGTATGTTCGTGCTGGTCGTCCCACTCTTGCACATCCATATGTGGGGGTCCACAGGAGTATATCGCTTATGAGCTCGTCCTTGCTTCTCCAGCAGTGTCCTGCGTGTCTGGTTCGTCGAACTTGTATAGTTTTCGTGATGGGGGGGCAAGTGTCCGTATAGTTGGAGTCTCGTGGGGTGCTGTCGCCAGGACTTGTTTAATACTGCTCTCAGGATTTAGCAATAAAAAATCTACAATGGTTGGTATGCTATAAGACCAAACCTTAGTGTTGAGCAACAACACGGATTAACCTGACTCTCTCTCTCTCTCTCTCTTTCTCTCTCTCTCTCTCTCACGCCTTCTGTCTCAGTCGACTGTCGATCTTTACATATTCTCTAGCAAATAGTATGTTCACAGATTTGTTTTTTAATATAATCTTCTAATCCGAGCTATCTATTGTCAACCAAGGGCAGATAAAATTAAGCTTCAGTTTAGCATTCCGACATGAAAATAAGACTTCTTTTCCCACCCTGACAGAGTTTAGCCATATTTAAAAAAGTAATATACTTAAAACATCCCCAAAACCATTACTTTTGTTTTGGTTTCTTTGGTAAATGGTATATCAACTTTCATTGGGTACTTAATACCAAATTCCTTCACGTTGAAGAATAGTAGAGGTCCTAACTTAATTCACATCTTTTGTGGGGATAAATGGTGGTTATATCCTTCTCATGGTTTTTATTCTGAAAGTTAAAGCGATAACGAGATTGGAGATCGATCTCGCGTACTGCAAAGTCGTAGTCAAACACATTTGTCAGTACGCCTCCGGGACCCCTCTAAACCCATTAAGAACCAAATAAATATTAGTGGTCATAAATCGAAGGTTATTGTTAAATAATGACAAAAATTTATTCCGTGAATTACAATAAATAATACCATCTCTTGCTCCCAGTTCACCTTACAGGACACACATATATATCATCATCATCATCATCATCAAGTCTCGCAGCGAGCAAGGATTTCCCTGAGTCTCTCTCGCAAATCATTCCTATCATCCATCTTTCCCGACAAATCCTCCAGACTACATCCTGTGTCCATACAGAGCTGGTGTATGTATGTTCTTGGTTGTCTAACACCGGCTCGTCCATGTGACGGGGTCCATAGGAGAACGTCACGGATGATTTCGTTCTTGCCTCTGCCACAGTGTCCCGCATATCCTTGTTCGTCTTCTTTGGGTGTTTTTTGAGACAGGACGTAGGTGGCCGCACAACTGTTGTTTCATGGAATGTTGCTTCCAGGATTTGTTCAATATTGTTCCTAGCATTCTTGCCAAATTCCATTCTTGCTATTTCTCAATATGCTGTGTCAGCGTCCATGTGGTGCATCTATATATTGAAATTGACATGACCCTTGCTGCATTTCAATTCATCGGATAAATCTGACTTCCATATGATCGATAAAATGTCGATAGCAGTCCATATTTTTGCTATCTTCGCAGGTTGGATATTGATATAGTTTTCAGTCGATGAGACACTGCTTCCAACGTATGTTAACTTGCCCACTAGTTTCAGAGAACCATCATCGAATGTGGAGATCAATCGTTTTCGTTTAAGTCACATGTGCTTCGTTTTGTATAGCATGATTAGAGGATGTCCACCAGTTGTTTTTTTTTAAATTAGCAGTAGATAAACTTAGCAAATAAATTATAAAGTATTGTTTTAATTGATGAATATTCTAGATGCATAAATATCATAGGAATAAGTGAGACACCGGCGTTTTGAAATCCGATAGCCAGTAGACGGAAGTAGCGGGTCTCCGGGTGGTATAAATAAGTGCTGTTAGAGAATTGCACTCATTGAAAAGAAAAATGTCCTGTGGGCATCTTTGAGAGACGGATTTCAGCAAATAGACTTTTCAGTAATAGCTTTCCCGGAAGTCAAGAATAGTAACAATTTTTTTATCTTCTGTTTCTGTTAATATATTAACTCGATTGATGAAATACTAATTCTTTGTTAGTTATCTGTCAACTATTTTCTTTTCTTTTATGCACATGCAAGCGTCACCAGAATAAAATATTCCCGAAATAAACTGCATTAATATAGGAAATAAAGCAATTTTCTCGTCGGAGCAAGTTCTAAAAAACGGATTAATTTTGATGCAATTTAAAAAAAAAACAAAAAAAAAAAAACAAAACAAATAGAACACCTACGCACGTGTTCCAGTAAATTCAAGAAATTGGGAAAAACTCAAAAGAAAATTCAAAACTCTCGATCACATTTTTTAACCAATCGGGTGTGCTAAAAATATGCAGTCACCTTCTTCATTAGGAGTTTGCGGTTCTAACGCAAATGTCTATGATCCCCAAAATACAATCAAATCAAAACATCCACAAAAGCATTTGAACTGTGCCCAGTTTATTTTTGGTTCACTGGGCCGGGATAAACTTCTGCCGCTGGGATTAAGTGGTACGCGGATCGGGTTGGGTGTTTTGGCTTGGTGGCAATCGGGTGAGGTTGCCTGACGCAAGGGTTGGTGAGACCCAACATTCTCGTCTCGCTGTTGAGACCAGCATCCTTGAGCCTCAGGGGTCTTCCCCTCATGTTCTAACTCTTTTCGGAGGGCCAGTTTTATTGTCTGGTTCTGGTCGACGACCCTTTTTCGGGGAATGCTGACGGGGTTCAGTATTTTGGAGGACCTCCGGGCGTATGTGGGATACGGTCGTTCACCTTGTACCCACAAGAAAAAGGCCGTGTGCCGTACTCACACGCACGTAGGGCGCTTGACAAATACCAGAATATTTCATGTGTCATCCAGGCTAGACGAATATATCCGTGTCTCAAAGTCTCACCTTCTTACTTGATCGCTGGACGAACCGTATCAATTTACGGCCGTCAACTTGGACGATGGCTCTTCAACTCCAAAAGCCGGCTAAAAATTCACTACTAACTAGTGTGACTTAACAACAAGACAATTTCATTTCTTATTTTAAGATCTACCCAAGAATAAAACTTTTATATTTTTGTAGCACTCGTGTAGTGTCATTATTTTTTTATTAATTACAATTGAATTATTTTAATTGATATTTTTATTTTTTTCCATAGCATGGAGTGGAGGTTATTATGGAATAACCTAGTACTGATGAAAATTTCGGCAAACACGGATTTCACTTATTATGTTTTTCATTAAAGTGGTTATAACTTCTTTGAAAGGTATTTAATAGACCTTATTGGGGTAATGAGAGAAGTTGGATCCAGTAGATTGGGCAGACTTTGGCTGGCTGTGTTATCAGCTGCACAGACCTGGTTAGGTGTCTCACGTCTCTGGATACGGTAGTCAGCCGGGGCGTTCGGGTGCGGGTGCCGGGGAAGCCTAGCATTCATGTCACGCAGCCGAGACTGACATTCCTCAAGGAGCAAGGCACCGTCATTCCAAGCTTTAACCCTCTTTGGAGGCACCCCTATTTTGGGAAATGCCGAAGGGGCTTAGGGCATTTTTGGGAATGTCGGGCGTGTCTGGGTTACGTCCCTGAGTACGGACCCACTTTTAAAAATAAATTCATTAAAAAAAATTAATAGCATACTTACTTGCCATTTTTGGGGCATAGATTTAACAAATATGAAGCGGTATTCTTTATCAAAATTATATCAATTTTCCTGAATAGCAGTTAAAATATCTCCTTTTGTTTATTAAGCCTTCCGATCGTCCATTTAAAAAAAAAATCTACCATGATTTACAATTGAATTTAAATGTGAACTTTTTGCTCCCTATATAATTGATTTTTATATGCCTTTTCCGAAGAAAAGCTTTAACTTCCGTTTCTCTTCGACGAGGTTTATTATTGTTTAGATTTCATCATCACCAAACTAATCTTCTGTCGATGGAATAAGAAAATCTCTTAATTTTTTTGCCCGAGGAACAACTTCCTAAATTTTCTTTTAAGATATTTATTTTATACATTAGAATATTTAAGGAGGTGGCTCACAGGCATTTGGCTAAGGGTAGCTATCTACTTTTACCATATAGTCACCAATCTCTGTAGCGAATAAGCTTGTTGCTACTTAACTTCAATGATAGAAAGAGAACTGTTTTCTTTTAGCGTGAGTCCATCGTCCAGTGGTTAATGGGTGTAGTTAAAGATAACGCACTTCTAGTCAGGAACACATTTTTCTTGCAAGCGTTTTCACAAGACTTGATATGTAGCTATTTCTTGTAAGATAAAGGTTAGTTATATAAACAGGCACATTATTAGTAGTGAATTCGATTCTTACTAAATGCCTCATACAACTGTACCTGTGCCAGACTAAGTCAGTCTTAGTTAATGATAAAAAACTGTATCTATATTGTTATTGCTAAGTAATTAATTTAGTTTCGTAGGGGATTAAACTAGAATATACATATGACCGGAGTTTGATTTTTTATATGATCTACTGATCTACACGAATTCCCCTTGAGAGGATATAACCCCCAAAACGAGCACATTCACTTCAGATAAAAACTTATGTTGCACATTGAACTGTGATAGACCCTTTAATTAGGGATTTCTATACAAGATGCACCTGTGTAAACGAAGCGATTACTGGAAAATGCAATGCATGGATGCAAGTAGATCACGTGAATCACGAAGCGGAAGGATCGCGAGGTTGTTATGAAATTATAAATATACGGGTGCCCATAGACAGAACGGTCAGTCAAGTCAGTCGGTCAGAGAGAAGAGATTCAGGCAGTCAAGACGTTCGCAGAGACGCCAACGAGTACTTTGAGAGGGCAGTGACAGGTGGCCCCCAGTGAACCCCGGTTGAGAACCTCCCGTCAAAGAAGCAAATGCGTAAGCCCCTGAATATAGAATCACAACGTTGGTTTAGAAAAGGTTATTTTATAGCAGTCCCTCGTCAGCTTGTGCCCGACTCTTTCGTCTCTGTCCCTGTCTCTGCCTGTCTATCTGTCTGTCTGTCTGTCTCTCTTTCTTTAACACTTGCGACCAATTTTGACCCTTTCGAGCAATAAAGATGAGAGATTTATATTTTTGTAAAGAATGTGAAACGGTCTCATCATTCCTTCATCATGGCCCTTTGTTCATCACAGCTATTCAACGTTAACTAAATTACACTCTACAGTATGCACCGACAATAGCAGTTTTTTCTTGGAACAATTTTTGAACGACATAATTTATCCTGTTAGGTAATAGGTTTTCCAAAATAAATATCGTCGGAAAATAATTAAATGGAAACAGATAAAATTAATTGCTGCATTATAATATTTTCCTAATTACTGTTCTGCGTTTATTGTTTCGTGTATGATATTTTTCCTAGCGTGTACAGGAAAAAAAATGGTCCACTCCACACTGTCTGAGAAATCTGTGAAATTGTAACCCATAAAATTGCTTTCCCTGGCGGAAAAAGTGGACACTATTAATTTGCACTGAGCAGGTGATCACCTCCTTTTTCATGACTCACCATTGGAAGATGTTTACAATTTCCTGTGCTAACTGATCCCAGACAAGATTTTAGTTATATTGCAATTGGTGCAGGCCAGTCGACAAGCCCGTCGATTCGGCGATATAATGGTGTGTATCGGGAATAGTCGTCTCCCACGCCAATTTTTCATAGGACGAAATCAGAAAACTCATTATTGACACAGGGATATAAAAAATGATTCCATAATGTTTGATCGAGGAACATTAAGTTGAGTCGCATCCCAGAATGCATCATTTATTGCTTATCTGAGATCCGTTGTTTAATGGATTCTTTCTGATAAAGGTCTCTACTTGATTTTCCTAATATGTTACTGAAGCTTAAAAACTGGTATTGCTCTTGTGTAAGAGAGTTTCAGACTCATGTATTGCTTGTCATCATGGGATTGTAACACAATATTTGCGTGTGGTGGCTTAAATAAAATAGAAACAAAAAACATACGAGTTAAATTAAAGAGTTTTTAGGGTACACTTGTTATTGTAAATAAACAAAATTGATGTTGGTTTGATTGTAGGTTGGTGATTTATGGCATATCAATCCTTCTGGGTTATGTAATGCCAAATCGTCCCTCCCTCTCTTCTCTCTCTCTATATATACATAGTCATCCACAGACAGATTTGTTTCGTTTTTTCTGAACTCATCAGAGTGGCTAGACAGGCTAGATTCCCGAAGCTGGGATCGAAACCCGGTTGACTCAAACGCTAATCCCAGATTCTACCAGCCACGAGGAATCCAGCGCAAGTGTAGGAAATTTAAACAGTTATGAATCACAATTGTTATTGTTTACAGATACCCGCTTAACGGCTACCGAGAGCTCGATTCATATGAAGAACCTTGCATATATGCTAATGGCAACACAATTACTACATTCGCTAGAGAGTATATATATATATATATATATATATATGGGATATGGGAATTTCACTCAGGCGGCCCGGGTTCGATTCCCGGTGTGAGAACGTATACTTTTAGTACCGGACATTGGCCTAGGGGTTAGAGTGTTCGCCAATGGGCCGGGAGACCTGGGTTCAATCCCAGGTCGAGTCATACCAAAGACTCAAAAAATGGTACTTGATGCCTCCTTGCTTAACACTCAGCATTATAAGGTACGGATCAAGGGTAAAGTAGAGCAATCCAGGGAAGGAGTAGCGCCCTCCCCTACACATTGGTGTAGTAGCTATCGAAAAGGGAGCCTTCGGGTTACCCTCGACTATTGTCGCTAACTTTACTTACTTATATATATATATGTATGTATATATTGTCATCCACAGACAGATCTGTTTCGTTCTATCCGAACTCATCAGTGTTTCGTTCTATCAGAACTCATCAGTGCGGCTAGACAGGCTATATATATATACCTTACGAAGGAGAACCTATCAACCCAAATTTCACCTACCATATAATCCGTATAATTCTGACGAAAGAGAATTGGCCCAAACGAGATTTTATTGATAAAGTGGTCACCAGAAAGAATAACAATTTAGAAAAAACAAACAAACCCTAAAATATATAAATAAATAAATAAATAAATAAAAACAAAGCTACATTCTATTTGCCAAAAAAACAGACTATTTTATGCATACAAGCATTAAATATCACAGATCTCTGATTGAGTAATTTATCATGGTTATTGGAAGAAGCTGTAACTAATTTTTCCTCAATGGATAGGAGGCAATATTTATCACCAGTCTAATATTTTGCGGCATTTTTTACGATCTCTTATTTTAATGGAAGATCTATACATTGTTTCTTTTTAATTTCCTTTATATAAGCGAATAGTTTGTAGGTAAATATATTCAAACGTGTTGTTACAACTCAATTGTTCAAATGCTGTTAAATTGCCTCGAATATTGTTATCTAACGCTGATAATTTTATTTATCAAGTATCCCTATGTAACATACATAATATGTACACATCTTTATGGTTTTAATAACTAATCATAGGATAAGTACTTCGAACTCGCTAGGGAATTGAAAAAAATCTATGAAACATGAAGGTGACAATTATACAAATTGTGATACGTGCTTTTGGTACGATAACTAAAGGATCATTAAAGGACCTGGAGGACTTGGAAGTTAGCGGACAAGTGGAGATCATTTAAACTACAGCATTATTGAGAAGGGCCAAAATACTGAGAAGAGTCCTGCAGACTTGAGGAGACTTGCTGTCACTCAAACTCCAGTGAAAGACCATCTGCTAACGCTGATGTGAAAAACTCTAATAATCCTTAAAAAATGATTGAACTGTTATGTTTGCCCTATAGATGAGACCCTAACAGATATTGCCAATACGGGTCAGAGTGGACCTGGGAGTTATGGCAATGAAAAGGTATTCCACATTTACCATACTTCCAGAACTGCAAAATTGTGTCTTAAAAACCTGACTTCACTTTTATGAATCTTTAAAGCACGCACATTTTTCTCCCCGCCAAAAAAATTGAATTGAATTAAAAAAATAAATGAATAAATAAATAAGTAAATAAATAAAAATAACGGTCTGATTTGAAATCTTAAAGAGTAGTATAAATAAAGTAATGTTTATGATTTTTTAAACGCAGTTTTTTTCTGGCATATACATTGCATAGATTACAAAGTTATTTGGGGTAAACCTTCAAGTCTTTCAAGCTCCATAGCTACCGATTCTATAATTCAGTAGATATCACTTTAATCAAAATACCAGCCAATATAATGCAGTGTGATATTGACATATACTTATTTTAAGACTGAATGTGCGTCTTATACACCAGGAAATACAGTATTTACGGGCTGACATATTATGAGAGGATATACTACTATGGACTTGGCGGCTAAAACAGTTTCTTTAACAGGAACTGAAAACTGAGTAACCCTTTTTTGTATCAAGATAATTTTAAACGAATTCAGATAGCTGGAAAGAAAAAAGTGTTGTTTTTTTTTCGGTTAGTGTTTAACTGTATTGGTTCAATTTGTGTTTTGCGTTGGACTGAGAAAAAATCGTTTTAAATTTTTTCTTTTTTTTATTACGAGAAGTCATTATGAATAGACATTATTTTGAGAAAATTTAAAGAGAAAGTATTTTTGTAACATAGCCAGATATGAATATGTGAAATAGACATATTCATACCGGTACGCAAAACGTTCATAATGTCCATAACGCACATATATATATAACATAGGAATCCCGAAACACAAACACTAACGACTTCTTAGTTCAGGTACGAAACTTTTTATTACCTTGGAGTTAAAAGGTTTTTCGACATAAAGATGAGAGAGACACAATCCTTCTATGCTGACTGCTTTTACATCGTCAGGTCTCAACCCAACTAACGCGCCTAGCGCACAAATTCGTCTGGCCACGACGAGCCCCAAAAGTCAACCTTCTTCCCTGGAAGGAACTCAACTAACTGACTTTTCTCAAATCTCAGCTTCCGGTCAAGACGTCATTCACATACCCCGGTCATATTTTACTATCTGGGGTTTCTATTTTGACTTATCTGAATAAACATCCGCTCCGCGCACGCGTGAACACCTACGCTCACGTTGCACCTAACTAACCCATGCGCTAAGCGAAAGGTTTCCAGCCTAACTAAACCGAAAGACTATATAAAACGAAATCCCTCGGCCATTATATTACATTTTTTAATTTTAAAAAAGTCTGTGAGAACTGAAATAAAATAAGCTATCAAAATATTACTTTTGTATATCATCTAAGTACACTTGGTTAAAAGCTAAAAACAGTGTGATTTAAAGTCTAAAATATAGACCAAAGTTTTTGACAGTAACCATTCTCAGCACTTCACTGGCTAATCGATATTTCAGTTGCGTTTTCTTCCATTTAAAAAAAAAAAAATCAATTTTTTTTGTTCGAAACTGCTGAAGTCACGGTTCAGATCCACAAAGACTACAGGTTAATTGATTTATTGATTTTTATGACATATCTCCCCGTCTTGATTATTTTTATTCCTTGAAGTTTCGGAATCGCATTCATTGAACGTTCATATAGACATTTTTTTGTGGAGAGGTATTTTGAGATATGTTTGGCCCACGTTTCTCGTGAATATCTACTATACCGAAATGTAGGACCGAAAAAAGTACTATTTCTCCCTTTCAGAGAAAACGTAGGAGAAATAAAATTGAAAATTACCCAGGTCCCCAGAGTTTAAGACCTCACCGTAAGACGAAGTTTAGTATCAGACTCAGAACACTCTGATCTCAGTAGTCAGATATGAAGGCGAGAGGGGAAAGGACCCTTGCCTTATTTCGTTGTATCTCTCGGTCAAATACACACACACACACACACACACACACACATATATATATATATATATATATAATATCCAGTCAGCTTTCAAAGACAGTGGGTGTGTATTATTCGCGTATAGATCCTATGAGGAACAGAGGGAGACCTATTTTGGTTTCTTAATATTTCTAACACTTTATTATTTTGATCCCGTTTATAATTTATATTGGTTTTTCCTTTTTTTACTTTTTTTCACACACGTATAGTCTGTAATCCACATTTGCTGTTTTTCAACCTCAAGTTAAACATGTGAAGTCATCTTATGAGACGGAGAGTATAATGGTATTCTTCGGTGAAATAAATTTATAATGACAATTTAACCAGGTTTGAGTTTACTTCTAATTGCAGCACACACACACACACACACACACACACACACACACACACATATATATATATATATATATATATGCTTTCACTTCCGGATAAAACCTGCAATTTTCCTATTTCGACTACCCAAGTACTTGATACATTAAAGAATTTTTGTCTACTAGATCGTCGAAACACTGGATAATAGACTTTAGAAAACTAATCTTTCATATATAATAATTCTTCCTTATAGATAATTATATCGGATTGTTGGCAATATGTTAATAATTATATCGGATTATTACTAACACATGAATAATAAGATTATTACTAACTAACAGATAATTATGCTAGATTATTTATTAATTATAAATAATCTTAAAAGATCTTTGCTTATTTCGAATCGAGAATCCACAAGAAAAAAAAAGTTTAGATTATTAGTTTGTTTGGGTTTTATAGCATATCGACCTTTCTGGGTTATTTGATGAAACCCCATTCCTACCAAACCAATCGTTATTAAAGATGAATATTTTCAATATTGGTTTATAAATTAGAATCATTTTGTAGGGATAGTTTAAAACCCTATATGGTTGGCGACCATAGTCAAGGGTGACCCGAAGACTCCCTTTTCAATAGCTACTACACTGAGGTGTCGGGGAGGGCGCTACTTCAGTCCCCGGATTACTCCACTTTATCCTTGATGCTTACTTTATAATTCTGAGTGTTAAGCAAGGTGGAATCAGGAACCATTTTTTGAATCTTTGGTATGACTTGACCTAGGATTGAACCCCGGTCTCCTTCATTGGCGAACACCCTACTCATTTGGTAAATGGCCCGGTAGATTTATGCAAACTATTTGTATTTAATTTTGGCATTAAAAACCCATGTGGAATGAATTTACTTTTTAACGAATAAACCAAACCAAACAAAGCCGAAAAAATAAATCAACACTTCGCAATTTTAAATTCAAACAGTTATATTCTTGATATGTACAAGATGTACAAAATAAGCATAACTTGATTAAAATCAGGCAAGGAAGTGTTATTTTTTTAAATAGTTGTTGCATAGTTACTTCAACTGCTAAATCGATGATGTTTATAATACAACTGCAAAACTCGTTTCCACTGTAAAATCACTCGTTTTACTCCCTTCGTTCAGTTCTTGATACCGTGGAAATACAAGAAAACAGATAAAAGACACAGTAGGGAGGGAGTGATTTCCCAGGTTGTTCTTTGTTTCAGGATAAATCAGCTCTTCAACAAACTTTCGGGAGATTTTGTTTAGTTTGTTTTTGTTTTTTTGTTTAATAGCATAACGACCTTCGTTACCCCTCAGGGACACGTTTGAGCAGTTCTTACTGTCAGTTCCCTCAGCAGCTTGCCTCAGTTGTGTTCCCAGATAGAAAAGAAGACGACTCGAAAAACATGGATTCTTTTATTGGATTCTTAGAATACTAAACCCTTACACCCTCTTTGCGTTGGTGATATGGTTCCCGTGGTGTAATCGTTATCGTCGCAGGATATGGACACGGCGACACGAGTTCAAATCCTGGACGAGACTGATTGCATTTAACATAGCACTAATACCCTTGGGAAAGGTATGAATCCAATTATTCTCCCTCCAGCTATGGGCAAATAGTAGGGTTGACTAGGTGCTTCAGCCTTGGTGAGGCAACTAGTCTAGGAGAAGGAAAACTCTGAATTCAAACCTGTTAAAATTCGCTTAAAAATCGACCTTGTGTCATATCCTGCCCGAGCGGAGAGGTTGGGTCAATATGATATGATATGGCATAACCAGCCTTTACGACCACTTTAGATGGCCGATGGTGTCTGTTTATTTCGGCAACTTTTGTCTATTGATATTTTCGCAAAGCCATGTATGATAAAGCATATCTTATTTCACCCAGCTGATACGACAAGATTTTCAGATTTGTCCCCTCACCTCTCTTCCGGCTACTAACTTTATTTTGTAGCCCCACAACCATTCGTCCACAATGTTGTATAGTGAAGCTGGCTTATTTGCCTTGAAAATCAGCATATTGAACAGCGACTTTTAAATTGACTTCACCACTAACTGCTAACACGTACTTAAATATTCCCGCTCAAAATTTTCCACACGGTACGCATATTGCGAATGTTGAGGCAACAAAGAAAACGCTTTATTAGGATTAGATAATGAGCCTGGAGATACTCATTAATATTTAACTGTATAACGACAGAATGAAAGTTAAGGCCTAATTTATGATAGAGACAATCCACTCAGTAATTAATTTTACGTGGCTATCAAACTGCTTCAATTACTCCGAACGGATTAAAGCCCTGGGGATTTGTTTCGATATTCATTGAATCGCAATTATTTATTAGCAGATTTCCTATTACTGAACACTAATACTCTAAAGACTGACGCATTGGAAATATTCGTAGTAACACTGACAAAATTAGTCCACCGCTTTTGTGGTTACTTGAATTTTTTTTTAGATAACTACTTGTCATCATTATCAAGGAATCTCTCTCTCTCTCTCTCTCTCTCTCTCTCTCTGTCTCTCTCTCTCTCAACAATCACTATCGACAAGTCTTTCAGACGGTACCCAGTGATGACTGCAAATTTTCCTGATCGTCCCACGCTGGTACGTTCACTTGCAGCATTGGCTTGGTTTTATGGCACATCTACCATTGACGTTATTTAATACCAAATAAATTTTTATGGATATAAACAGCTCTATTTTAAACAATTCAGTTTAGCACGAGTACAACAGTTTCAATGTCAAAAGCAGTTCTATTTCAAACAATTCAGTTTAGCATACAAAAACAGTTCCGTTTAAAACAATTGCGTTTAGTAAAAGTACGCAGTTTAAATATCAAAACACTTCTATTTCAAACAATTTAATTTAGCATACAAAAACAGTTCCGTTTCAAACAATTCCGTTTAGCAAAATTACACAGTTTAAATATCAGAACACTTCTATTTCAAACAATTTAATTTAGCATACAAAAACAGTTCCGTTTCAAACAATTCCGTTTAGCAAAATTACACAGTTTAAATATCAAAACACTTCTATTTCAAACAACTCAGTTTAGCATAAGTACACGCATTAGATCTACTTGACTCATACTTAGGATCCTATCAAGTGCTACCACTCCGGTCCAGAGTGGATCTTGGGCCGATGGCAATAAAGGAGTACTCCATATTCCCCAAAGCTCCAGCATTACTGGTACCTCACCATCAGATTGGTTAGTGTCATATCCTGGACAGTCGTTGGTGAGGGTCATAACCTCTTTGCAGAGAAGCAATCGGTGTATTCTACTGTCCCAACTGACTGGGGAACACCTGCAGGAGTCCGTAGGAGAGAGGTGGTAATAAATTCGTTAGCATCCAGCATACTTTTCTCGTCTTTCTATGGAACTTTGTGAGATAGGAAGTGAGTGTCTTTTTAAATGGTGTTTTGTAGAGTACTGTTTCTAAAACTTATTAAAATAAAACACAGAAAATTATTGTGTTGTTCTCAACGAGCCTTTTCCCATACGTTTTGTGAGAGGCTAAGTGATGTAACCTTATTATTGGAAAGATACGCCCATTACTTGCAAGTATTTCTGTTTTAATTTAAAAGAGAAGCCAGGTTTCCAAAGAGTCATTACCTTGTTAAATGCAGCTCATGATTTATCGAGGCATATGTTTACATCACTTTCAGTTGATAAGACATTGTTACCGAGATATAAGAACCAATCGACTAATATATCGGTCGGTCGGTTGGTCATTTTGTTTTACGGCGTCTCAAACCTTTTCGGGTCTTTTAATGCCGAATCAAATTTCAAACAATTCTGTTGAGTATAGTTTTGGTTTACAAACAGTTAAATGAAAAAACAGTTTAGTTAAATGTCAAAACAGTTCTATTTCAAAGAATTCAGTTTAGCACAAGCACACAGTTTATTTCTATTTAAAAATAGTTCTATTTCAAACGATTCAGTTTAGTATAAGTATACAGTTTCAATGTCAAAATCAATTCTATTTCAAACAATTCAGTTTAGCATTAATACACAGTTTATTACTATTTTAAAACAGTTCATTTTCAAACAACTCACTTTAGCATTAATACACATTTTTTTCTATTTTAAAACAGTTCTATTTCAAACAGTTCAGTTTAGTATTCATAGGCAGTTTCAATGTCAAAAACAGTACTATTTCAAACAATTTAGTTTAGCATAAGTCTAAAGTTTATTTCTATTCGACCCATAGATAGGACCCTATCAGATGCTCACACTCCAGGCCAGAGAGGACCTGGGAACGATGGCAATGAAGGGGTTCTCCACATTCCCCAAAGCTCCTGCATTACTGGAACTTCATAGATTGTTTAGAGTCATATCCAGAACACTCGTTAGGGGGTACCTCTCGGCAGAGAAGCAGTCGGTGTATTCTGCTGCCACAGCAAATTGAGCAACTAATATTCAGATTCTAGCCATTTAATAAGAAGCGGGAACTAACTTCATTAAAATAAAATGTTCTGTATTTCGTTTTTGTTCACATACAGAACAATTTTTTGTCACGCATTCGTTTTCGTTTACATCGTGACCAAAAGCCTTTTGCTATTTCCTCCAGGCTATTAAGCAGTCATTCAGCTTGAGCAGGTATAAGAAGTACTAGATCATCTCAGCAGTCAGCATAGAGAATTCTTTGTTATGATTGACTGATAACTTTCAGGAATTTTAACCCTAGATATTCTAACTTGAATTTTACTCTGTTTCTTTTACATGAAAAAAAAAGATAATAATAATAACACCAATTACAAAACCCCCAAAATGAGACTTAGAAAACTGGAGATCAGAGAAAGAATTGAGACCATACAGATCGCAGCTCTGTTGCGATCAGCAAGAATACTGAGAAGAGTCCTGGACACTTGAGGGTACATGCTGTCACTCAGTTTTTAAAGAAAAATATATAGTTACGACAGGTGAAAAATTTTCGTAGATTGAAAATAATAAAACGTTTGTCCTGACCCAGGTTGAAATTGGTAGATAAATTTCCCCAATTTTCCCTCCTATTCCTATAGTATTCTATTTCCGTTGATAGCGTTCCCTTTTAAATGGCGCTCCCTTTTCAAATACGTCATTTACCGTTTTATCCAACTCTGGGGTCCCATATTTTTATTATGGTATAAACTTTCAAAAACTTTCAAACTCTTTTTTTTTTAAATACAAACACAAGAAAGCAGCCCCTGATGATGGCCTATGAAGGGCCCGGTAACGCTTGGGACAATTTTTGTAAATTCATCGACCAATTCCACCCTGAAACTAAGACACTTATCCGAAAACTTGAAATGATCTTAAATTATACAGACAAATTTTGTCTTTATATCCGTGCTGCCAGCACGATATGATGATGATGATGATATATATATATATATATATATATATATATATATATATATATATATATATGATAAAAATAACTAGATAAACCAAACACTGACAAATGATTCTAAATAGTTCGTTCTTTATTGGAAGTAGAACTTTTTCAGAATGCTGCATTGGAAATAGAACTTTATCAACATTCTGATAAAATTCTATTTCCAATAAAGCACGAAACATTGAGAATTCGTTATCAGTGTTTGGTTTATCCACTTTTCTACTTATTTTTATAATCTTATCAGATTCACCAAAATCTATCATTTCTCCATTAATATATTTATGAATGTGTGTGTGTCTGTGAGTGTGTGTCTGTGTGATTTATAAGCAAAAAATATGTTCGTAATTTTATTTAATGAGCTAGATCCCACTTGCTTGCTTGTTTCAAGTATCGCTATCAAACACTGTTAATTCTATTTAACATCAATCTTTTATTTGCACATAGGTGAATGGTTTCAAGCATTGCCATTTGATATTATGAATTTTATTTAGCAAGTGTCTAAGTTAAGTGATAATCATTAAGTTGATATTCCCCATCCATATTTACCAACCCCTCCGCTCAGGCAGGATATGACACAAGGTCAATTTTTAAGCGGAGTTAAACAGGTTTGAATTCAGAGTTTTCCTTCTCCTAGACTAGTTGCCTCACCAAGGCTGAAGAACCTAGTCTACCCTACTATTTACCCATAGCTGGAGGGAGACTAATTGGATTCATACCTTTCCCAAGGGTATTAGTGCTATGTGAAATGCAATCAGTCTCGTCCAGGATTTGAACTCGTATCGCCGTGTACGATTCCTACGACGATAACCATTACACCACGGGCATCTCATTAAGTTGATATTAATCATTTGCTTGAACATAGTTTATTGATTTTTAAGTGTTCCTTTCTAACAGAAATATTTCTATCTAATAATAATTTTTTTTAACACAATTATTCCTATTACTAATTAGTAATTATATTTATCTAAGATGTATCGAGTATTTATATTCAATATAAAGAATTCGCATACATCTGTAGCAATTAAAAAAAAAATGATAATAATCTGTAAGTGATTGAACAGTTCTATTTGACCCATAGATGGAACCTACTATCGATCCAGATCAAATTGGGCTTTGGATCAATGACAATAAATGTGTACTTTACATTTCTCAAAGCCTCAGGAATAGGGCCTTAGCATCAGATCCAGTTTAGTGTGATACATAGGACACTCACTGGATGGGTGGCGAGAGACTTCTCTCTCATTGTTCAGTCGGCTGGGGCAGTAGAATATACCGACTGCTTGTCTGAAGAGGGGTAATACCCCCCCTACCAACGAGTGTCCTTGATATGATACTGAACAATCTGATTGTGAGGTTCCAGTAATGCTGGAGCCTTGGGGGATGCAGAGTACCTCTTTATTGCCATAGCTTGCAAGTCCACTCTGGCCCGGAGTGGTAGCACCTGATAAGGGTCCTATCTATGGGTTGAATAGAACTAAACCATACTTTCTTGACTTTACTGTTTTTTGCATTTAAACTGATTATCCATGCTAAACTGAATTGCTCGAAATAGCACTGTTTTGGCAACTAAACTGTGTACTTGAAATGTTTTTGACTATTGAACTGTGTACTCATGCTAGACTGAATTGTTTGAAACAGAACCGACTCTTTGCTTAAAAATAGGTTTGCTGTTAAATAACTTACAAAGGTTGATACGCCATAAAACCCAACCAACCAACCATCAAGGAAACCATCTTCCCTCTCACTAGATCGTCGCAGTCATCTTCAGCCTCCGCTAACAGGTCCCAAACTAAAAACTTTCTCTTCCTGAGATAATGATAAAACACTCTCACTACAAATAAGGGAGGTTAACGTTTTTTTAGGACATACTCAAGTAAACGAAAAATACAAAATATTTTTTCGGGTATGCTCAAATTTTTGCATTATTTTATTATATGTCTTTTACTTTGCGTACATCGAGTGGTTGAAGCTGTTCATGTGGTACCTGCTGTGGATGATAGTATCGTGGTCGTTGGTGTGCTTACACGTCGTGCATTGCTTTGTAGTTCTCCTAGACTGGTTGCCAAATCAGAGCTAAAGAATCCAGTATGACCTACTACTTACACATAGCTGAAAGAGGAATAGCCAGGTTCATATCTTTCCCAGGAGTATTGATGCTAAGTTAAATGCAATCAGTCTCATCCAGGATTTGATCTCGTGTTTCCGGGTCCACTTTCTACGACGAGAACCATTTCGTCACAAGCACCACCAAATTTGATCATAGTATATTAATTTCGCTTGGGTTGCCAGGACCTCAAACCCAAGGCAGGTGAGGTAGGGCTATAATGAATTAAGAGATCGTGATCCAATCTATAGTGGCAAATATGGCGAATAGCATTCGGAGAGTATCAGGCAAACTCGGTATTCACAGTTTGTCACCTTTCTGACCACGGCTAAACTATCTGGAGCTGACGCATTCATGCCCGCGATACCAAATATTGGAAAACTTTTTCAATTACCCATGTATATATATATATATATATATAGATGTGACTTCCATATAACTGATATCCAGTCGATAACTGTCCATGAACACGCGACTAGCAAAGGCATGGACAGCTACAATAGTGTATCGGTCATATGAAAGTCAGACCTGACCGATAAAATGAAATCCATTTTTTCTCCACGCTGCGGTCGTGTCGATACTTCTGTATGGATGCACAACATGGAAACTAACTAAACGTATGGAAAATAGTTTGACGGCAACTACTCAAGAATGCTGCAAGCTGCAGTGAAGAAATCCTGGGGGCAACACCCAACAAAGCAGCAGATGTACGGCCACTTACCACCTATCACGATAAGTATCCAAGTTAGACGAAACTGACATGCAGGACACTGCTGGAGAAGTAGGGACGAGCTCATAAGTGATGTACTCCCGTGGACCTCTTCACATGGACGAGCAAAGGCAGGACGACCAGCTAGAATCTACATACGACAACTCTGTGCCGATACAGGATGTAGCCCTGAAGACCTACAGGAAGCAATGGACGATAGAGGCGGTTGGGAAGATAGGATCAGGGATATCCACGCTGATGGTGCGACATGATGATATATATATATATATAATATTCTTCTACAAGTATAGATTTAGCATTAATGCGTATCACATTCTAACCATGGTGAACGGGTTAAGTAAATAGTTTGTCCAGTTGGGCAGTTCGGTTTCTGTTTGGCAGTACAGTAAATAGCTTGGCTTCAAGTGGCCGTTACCATCTGGCAGTATATGCTGTCTTTTCTAAAACTTGTTTAAATGTACATAACGAGATTCCTGATTCGTCTTACAAAGAGTTGGATACCTCTCAAGCCAACTAATTTCCATCTATGCCCTTAACAGCATTCGTTTTTTTAAAAAACTTGCATTAGTCCACATCTTCTACTTGTTAGATTATATGAATAAACACCGTTTTGGGTGAGAAGTAGTTGTTTTACTGACACAATTTTATATAGAAGACTAGCCCAGATGAATAAAGTCACAACAACTATATAATATAATATAATATAATATAATATGGTAAAAAAATGAATAAATATGTATGAGTTTATATATATATATATATTTAATAGCACGGATGCTTATATGCTTGCATTAGTCCACATCTTCCACCTGCTAGATTATATGAATAAACACCGTTTTGGATGAGGAGTAGTTGTTTTGCCGACACAAACTTATACAGAATACTAGCCTAAATGAATAAAGTCACAACAACTATATGATATAATATATCATATAATATAATATAAACATTAATTTATATGTATTAGTTTTTATATATATATTGAATAGCATGTATGCTTATATGCGACCAGATGAGTGTCGTAAAAAGACGGTATGAAACCACTGGTCGCAAATAAGCATCTATGCTATTAAATGTATATAAAAACTAAGATATATTTATTCATTGTTATATAATGGCCCTATCAGAGATATTGCGCACTCTCTAAATTATACCACTTTTGGTCTGCAATAAACAAACTAAGTGAGATAGTGACAACCATGCACTGTTGGAGTATATATATATATATATATATATATATATATATATATATATATATATTATAACAGTGTTAGTTGTCTCTAAATCACTTTGTGGGCTTGTGTCGAACCCAGTGCAATATAGTATGGAGAGTGCTCAATATCAAGGATAGAGCAATAATAATAATAATAATATATATATATATATATATATAATTTACTAGATATATCTATTGTCCAGTCGGTTGGGGCAGTAGAATACATTGATTGCTTCTATGCAGAGGGGCAAGACCCTCCCCACACCGAGGGTCCTGATATTGCACTAAACAATCCGATGGTGATGTTCCAGTAATGCTGGAGCTTTGGGGAATGCGGAGTACCCCCACATCGCAATTGCTCCCAGGCCCTCTCTAGCCCAGAATGGTAGCACTTGATAGGGTCCTATCTATAGCTCAAATTGAACTAAATTGCATATTTATGCTAAATTGATATTATTTGAAATGGAACTGTTTTTGTATGCTAAACTGAATAGTTCGAAATAAAACTGTTTTGACATTTAACTGCGTGTAAACAAAATCTATACACATTCTAAACTGAATTGTTTGAATTAGTATTGTTTAACTAAATTGAATAGCTTGAAACAGAAATATTTTTGATAATTAACATGTGTACTCATGGTAATCTGAATTGTTTGAAATAGAACTGTTCATTTGGATAAAATGTATTGGACTCAGATTTGGACACGGAATTGTAATACTTTTTAAGGACCTATCTATGAACAATAAAGGATTTTTTTTTAATTCATGAATTCAGAGTTTTCCTTCTTCGAAGGTGGTTGTCTAAAAGAAGGAAAATAACTTCGGATGTCTCACTGTTTATCCAGACGTTGAGAGATTAGATGGTTTCATATTTTTATCAAGTGTTTTCGCACGAAGTAAAACGAAAGCAGCCTTGCCCAGGATTTGAACTCAGATCACCGATTCCCTTTTCTTTGACGATAGTTGTTATATATATATATATATACCTCGAATATACGCGCTTAATTCGGCGCCAGATGGTGTCGTCAGTGATATTTAATCTTCAGGATCATTAGGGAGTTTCGGGTCTTGCAACATCATACTCCCCTCACCAGAACGACCCCCTCAGATGTGATCGAACTCGGAGTCACCAACCCTATAGAACGCTCAGACAAACATATGGCTTTGGACGGCTCGAAATAAATAATCCCTCAGACCAGGCCGAGCATTCGATTGGCTGTTGAACCAGCCAATCGTACGCTCGGCTTAGTCTATTTAAATGTGAGTATGCGACTTTTTACTTTTTTACAAGAGGATTATGAGGTTTGGCGTGGAAGGTGCGTATATATATATATATATATATATATATATATATATATATATATATATATATACACAAATGAAGAAAATTCTACAAACAGTTACAAATATAGTTATATGGGGGAAGGATAAATAAATAAACAAGTGAAATAAATTTAAAAAACGAGAAATTAAAAATTAAAGTATTAGAAAAACATGAAAAAATAGAATATAAATCAATCGGACAAACAACTATAACACGCTCACCCGGGGTGGGGGGATTTAGCACTCTGGCTAAGGAACTAACAGCTGCCTCTCGGGTAATGCAAAGCTCTTTGTATGAATTGAGCACTCTGGTATTCAGTAAGGCAAAATATAAACAAACGAAAGTTACAACATAATGCCTTATAATTCCCGGCCTGACGTATGGCGACTGATAGCTGAGCAGTATGATACTTAGTCTTACGTAAATTTAGGCGGGTTTCAGTCCCAGCTTTAAGCCTTCTACGTGTTTAGCCACGCTGAAAATTTGAGATACAACTAAAGTCTGTCTTTGGATGACAAGACTATATATATATATATATATATATATATATATATAGGTGCGTCTGTGTGTGTGTTTGAGTGTGTGTGTGTTGTACTCTAAACCTAGCAAGACATATATCGTTGAGTATTTTTCCCAAGTAAATTCGTAGGAGCTGTTTTTGCCAAATCAGGCCAGCTTTTATGCTATTCATTTATATTCTTGTAAGCCTATCGCTTGTCGGTGGATGCACGAGTCATTGCATGTGCATCATGCATGCTTTTCACAGCTTTTCTTCGTCTGCGTATTCATTGAAACGAAAACAAAAAGATAGATTTGTCGAGAATCAATCTTCAATTGAAGATTTCCAGCTGAGGACGGTTCAGATATTATCGTGTCTCCGATTGCAAATAGAAAAAAAGAACAAAAATCATCTCACCTGATTCGTGGATAAAGAAAAGAAACAAAAAAAAAAAATAGAAAAAAAATATTCAAAGTAAATTTTAAAGAAAATCGCTTCTACGTGAAAAAAAAGTATCGATTCTATTGTAAGATTTCTTTATATTAGAGCAAACGAGTTAACGAGATCTTATGTGTAAGTTTTGAGAATTCACGTATTGTATCTTAAGAATAACTTAAAGGCAATATACTGATCCCATCAGACGGTTTGGTTTTTATGGCATATCAAACATTGCAGGTTATTTACGGCAAAATCTAGTTCTTACATATATATTAGATATGTATTTAATTTGTTTGCATCAGTAAAAAAATTAGTTTCAAGTATTGCTATAAATCGCTAGCAATTCAATTAGATATAAATCATTTATTTACACACAGTGGAAGATCAAATAGTTCTATTTCTAACAATTCAATTTAGTAGAAGACATTCTTTCCTCTCAGTTTAAATGTTAAACAGTTCTATTTGACCCATAGATAAGACTTTACCAGGTGCTACCATTTCGGGCCAGAGTAGATGGGGGAGCGATGGCAATAAAGGGATACTGCGCCTTCCTCATAGCTCCGGTATTACTGGAACCTCACCATCAGATTGTTTAGTGTTATGTCCAAGACACTCGTTGGTGGGGTGGGGGTTTATTCAACAATCTCAGCCGACTGGGCAGTGCGCGGATAGTGGGACAGTTATCAATGTAGATTAATGGATTTGTATTATATAGCCATAACATTAATCATAATTATATCAATAACAACAGTACATATCACCATCATCGTCATCATGTCGTGCTGGTAACACGGATATCCCTTACCCTCTCTCGCCACTTTTCCCTATCGTTCATCCCCTCAGGCAGGTCTTCTGGACAACATCCCGTATCCTCACATAGCTGCTGAATGTATGTTCGTGCTAGTCGTCCTGCTTTTGCACGGCTATGTGTGGGGGTCCATAAGAGTACATTACTTATGAGCTCGTCCCTGCTTCTCCAGCAGTGTCCCTCATGTCTGGTTCGTCTAACTTGAATAGTTTTCGTAATAGGAGGCAGGTGGCCGTACAGTTCGTGTCTTGTGGGGTGTTGCCGCCAGGACTTGTTCAATATTGCTCGCAGCATTCTTGTGTAATTGCCGTCTAGCTTCTTCTCCAGCCGTTTTGTTTGAGTCCATGTAGTGCATCCATATAGCAGTATCGATGCGACCGCTGCCTGGAAGAAACTGCGTTTCATTTTATCGGTTAGGTCTGATTTCCATATAACCGATAGCCTATTGATAGCTGTCCATGCTTTCGTTAACCTCGTGTCGATATCCTTTTCGGTTGATGCGACGCTGCTTCCTAGGTAAGTGAATTTGTCTACTAGTTTAAGAAGGGTTCCATCTAGAGTGGAGATGTCACTAGTTTGATTATAGCACATATATTCCGTTTTGTGTGCATTGACATAGAGGCCTATATCTGCAGCTGCTCGTTCAAAACTATGCAGTAGTGTTTCGGCTTGGTTGGATGTATTTGCCAGTATCGCTATGTCATCGGCGTAGTGGGCGTCGGTAACTGTTTTTGCGGGGTACCTTCTGCTTCTTTTCTTTGTTAACTCGAAGCCGTTCTCTCTGATTTTGTAAAAACACCGGCGGACTCTGTTGTTCAGGTACGAACAGTTTTATTAATTTTTCTCTTCAGTTCTTCGACACGTGGAGAGAGACACAAATCTTAAAAGTCTTTCGTATCGTAATATGCTAACAACACCCCCAACGTTCGACACATGTCTTCATCCATACTCCAACCCCATTTTCTGGCTGGGGTTTCTTATAATAATGGTTATTGTCATATCCTTGGCGCACAAGCGTAAACTGCACCAATTGACTACACACCTGAACTCTTTACCCGAATAGTTCAAAGCCCAACCAAACTGAAAGATAAAATATAATTAATGAAAAATGATAAAAATAAAACAAAAATTCCTTAATTTGATGAGCCATTCAGTCCTGATTGTATCCTCCGAAGAGGTGTAATACCCCCACAAGAAAAGGGTTCCCTAGGTACGACACGGAACTGGATCTGACAGTGAGGTTCTAGGAAGTGTGAAATAACCCCTCGCTGCCATTATTTTCATATCAACTCTAACGAGGTGTGGTAGTAGCTATTACAGTCTCATCTTTTCTCAAATAGATTTGTTTTAACATAATTCGTATTGGATAAGACTGATAGCAAAAAACAAATTACATCTCTAAAACAACTTCATTTAAAAACTAAGGGGCAAGACTCCCTCAACGAGAGTCCTGATATTGACACTAAACAATATGATGGTGAGGTTCCAGTAATACTGGAGCTTAGGGTAATGCGGAGCCCCCTTCATTGCCATCGCTCCCAGGTCTAGTCTGGCCCGGAGTTGTAGCAACTAATAGGGTCCTATTTATGGATCAAATAGAACTAAACTGCTTACTTATGCTAAAAGAAATTGTTTTTAATAGAACTGTTTTTGAAATTGAAACTGTACTTGCACAAAACTGAATAGTTTGAAATAACACTGTTTTGACATTTAACTCTGTGTAAACAAGATCGATACTTATACTAAACTGAATTGTTTGAATAAGAACTGTTTGACTAAACTGAATAGCTTGAAATAGAAATTGTTTTGACAATTAAACTGCGTACTCATGCTAAACAGAATTATTTGAAATAGAAGCGATTATTTGTATAAAATGTAGTTGGTTTTAAATAACCTACAAAGGTTGATATGCCATAAAACGAAATAACCAACCAACCAACCAACCAACTAAATATGAGCCAACAATGAACATGGCTCCTTAACCTTTTTGCAAATAGCATTTTCAGACCGGATTAAGAAAAAAAAACGCTTCTTATTTCAGTTTAACTTGTCTTTTCGCTTAAATTTCTCTCTTTTAACCTCATCATTGATGTTTTTCCAGATACGACGTGCTCAACTTTCAATTCGTCTTTGCCCTCGAGAATAGTGAAATGTTAAAATTGCTAAAGAATTTCTTGACAGCATCTTAGTAACTTTTCTTTCTTTTCACTTGGACAAAAAAAGTGACCATTGTTCTCAGACTAGACGCTTCGGTATTCTTTCGAGTGGCTACTTCTTTAGATTTAATATTTTCAGTGTCTGGTCACCATGGATGCAGAATTTACATAAAGCTCGTCTTTATAGTTACGTAATTTTCTATGCTATAAGTTGGTGAAGAGAGAGCAAAGTTTTCTGCTCGTATTTGATGCAGTCTAGAAATAGATGTGTCATTCTATATTTCGGCTTTGTGTTGACATCGGCTATTAAATATTTTCTTTGTGTTTTCTGACAAAATTAGCGTCGACACATACAGTCAATGACAATCAGAGTGTTCACTGACAAAACTGCATGGTTAGAAATATTTTGATTTGTTCAATAGGTTCCAACTATATTTTACATAGCGTCCTGGTTATGGCGCTAAATTACATTCATTGGTGAGGCTTCTATTCTGGAGATAAGCGAACCCTAAAGTCTTCTTTTCACTGTCTATACTCGATTATTCATTTTTATTTAGAATAAGTTAGGTACCCATCTCTGGGTCGAATGGGTTTATTTCAAAATTATTGATATTACATAGGAATACTAAGAAATACCGATACTAGATAGGAACGTATAAATTACTGATATTATATAGGAATAGCGAAAAATTATTGTTACTAGATAGAAATACTTAGAAATTTTTGGTATTACATAGGAATTCTAGCAAATTATTGATATTACATGAAAATATAGGCAAATTATTGCTACTTGATCATATAGAAGTTAGACCTGACCGATAAAATGAAACGCAGTTTCTTTCAAGCAGCGGTCGTCTCGATACTGCTATATGGATGCACTACATGGACACTAACTAAACGGCTTGAGAAAAAGTTAGACGGCAACTACACAAGAATGCTGCGAGCAATATTGAACAAATCTTGGTGGCAACATCCCACAAAGCACCAATTGTACAGCCACCTACCTCCCATCACGAAAACTATGAAGGTTAGACGAACTAGACACGCAGGACACTGCTGCAGCAACAGGGACGAGCTCATGAGTGATGTATTCCGATGGACCCCCTCATATGGCTTAGCAAAAGGAGGACAACCAGCTCGAACCTACATACAAAAGCTTAGGATACGGGATGTAGCCCTGAGGACCTGCCTGTAGCGATGAACGATAGAGAGGAGTGGCGAGAGAGAGTCAGGGATATCCGTGCTGGCGGTACGACACGATGTTGATGTTGATGATTGCTACTAGATTAGATTACTTGAAAATTATTGATATAAAAAGCGAATAGGAATTATTACTATCATCATCATTATCATCATCAATTATATGAAACCATATGATTGCTAACAAAAAGAAACACAGAAAGAAATAACGAAGTAAAAAGAAAATGCATTGGCTTCGGCATTAAATAACCCAGGAAGTTTTGATATGCCGTTAATCCAACTAATCAACAAAAGAAATATTGTCTAATAAGATGAATACTTGACTTTCCTATATCTGTCAGGAAATATATTAAGACTTGAAAAACATCTATATTTCCCTCAACTAACTTTTCTGAACAAGGTCGACTGGATAACTTTCGTTCATATTTTAAAGTTTAGAGAACGGCTATAAATGATAATTATTACCGTAAAAAAATCCGCATAAGGGGAAAGATTTTTATCAGAGATAGTTAATATTATCGTTTAAACTTAATGTTTGTAAGTCGAAGACTCTTAAGTCATGAATTAATCTAATTATTTTGATCATATTAACTGTTTTTGCTTGTTGTTCGGATATTCAGTTACAATAAAGCAATCATATGATGGGCTAACCTAGTCGGTGTAGCTGTAGAACACACGGACTGTACCTTTACAGAGGGGTAAGACTACCCCTACTCCAACGAGCAACCTGGATAAAGCATCGAAAGCTCTTGGACTTGAAATTTTAGGAATATACAGTAACCCTTCATTGCCATTGCTCCTAAATCGACTCTGGTATCACCTGATCGGGTTCTATCAATGGATCGATTAGAAAGGGTCGACGTTTTAACTGTATGCAAACAAACGACTTACTTTGAATCGGATTGTTAGATATAGAATGTTTGACCATTTAATTAATTGTAAAGAAATGACTGATGTTTAATTGATTTGTTATTAATATATTGCAATACATAGAACAATTTTCTGTGTACTAACATCGAAGAGAATTATTAGTTTTGTTTAGCAATACTTGAAACTCTTCAACTGTGTGCCTAAATTGAATTGTCTGTGTTAAATAGCGATGTTTGAAACCATTTAATTGATTTGTTATTGATATATTGCAATACATAGAACAATTTTCTGTGTACTAACATCGAAGAGAATTATTAGTTTTGTTTAGCAATACTTGAAACTCTTCAACTGTGTGCCTAAATTGAATTGTCTGTGTTAAATAGCGATGTTTGAAACCATTTAATTGATTTGTTATTGATATATTGCAATACATAGAACAATTTTCTGTGTACTAACATCGAAGAGAATTACTAGTTTTGTTTAGCAATACTTGAAACTCTTCAACTGTGTGCCTAAATTGAATTGTCTGTGTTAAATAGCGATGTTTGAAACCATTTAATTGCGGACAACTAAAGCTATTCATGCCAGAAATGTGTGAAACCATTTAAGAAAGTGGAAACAATTGATTAATACAAGACAGAACAATTTGTGTAAGAATATTTGGAAACATTTAACTATGGGCCAACAATAGTTATATTTACGTCCAAACAAATTAGATCTGACTCATTAAAAATACATCATCATCATCATCATGTCGTGCCACTAGCACGGATATCCCTGACCCTCTCTCGCCACTTTTCCCTATAATTCATCGCTTTTGGCAGGTCTTCAGGGCTACATCCCGTATCCTCACATAGCTGCTGTATATATGTTCGAGCTGGTTGTCCTGCTTTTTCTTAGCCATATACGGGGGTCCATAGGAGTACATCACTGATGAGTTCTTCCTTGCTTCTCCTGCAGTGTCCTGCGTGTCTGGCTCGTCTAACTTGTATAGTTTTCGTGATGGGAGATAAGTGGCCGTACAGCTGGTGTCTTGTGGGGTGTTGCCGCCAGGACTTGTTCAATATTGCCCTCAACATTCTAGTGTAATTGCCGTCTAGCTTCTTCTTCAGCCGTTTAGTTAACGTCCATGTAGTGCATCCATATAGCAATATCGAGACGACCGCTGCCTGGAAGAAACTGCGTTTCATTTTATCGGTCAGGTCTGATTTCCATATGATCAAGAGCCTATCGACAGCTGTTCATGCTTTCTTTAGTCGCGTGTCGATGTCTTTTTCGGTTGATGAGACTCTGCTTCCTAGGTAGGTGAATTACCAACAAACTATAGACTAACAAATCATATGTAAAACTATCTAACTGTATGCACACAAATAAGATCTGGCTCATTTAAAATGTAATCTATAAATTTGATGTGGACCCAAAGTCGGTACACAGAAGGAAAACATGGAACACGGTTTAGAGGTAAGAAAGATATATTAACAAAAGTTACAAAGGATCGTGTCCAATATTGGTAGTCGTACTTCTACTTCTTCTGAACTACTGCTACCACTGCTTGTCGTATTAGGATATTACTACGCTAGTAATATCGTGCTAGAAGAGTCCATGATGCAGGTAAGTATCGGTCTCACAACAAAACTATGAGTTTACAAATCATATATAATATGTATTAAGGGATTTGGCATTCAGTAAATGTACATTGTTTGATATGCTATAAAACCCAACCCAACCAAACAATACGATGGGAATGATACTGCATACAGCCTTTACCGTAATATGTTGTATGAATTATTCAAAATATCACAGGTTTGTCAGCTCCCATCTTCTCATCTGACTTCTGTCCCTTCTTCTTTTGCTTCCTTTCGTCTCCTGTGGCTTCGTCTTCTTGTCTCTGTCAGTTGGATGCTTCCTTTATGTTGCCATCTTTGTTTTTTATTCGTTGAGGAAGGCATCGCAACCACAACTTTCAGTGCTCAAATTGTCTCTATTTATTTGCAACTTTCCCTCATTATCCACTCGGCCTTAACGACAAGTGAATCATAAGAGCGGAGAAAACTCATCCAAACACCCTTTTCGGTTGATTAACTTCGTTCTAAGTCTAGAATCATGTTGGTCTCTTGACTGAAATTATCCAATGAAAACCGTGGTCTCTCATTGATCCAGAAGTTAACAATTATCCATCAATATCATGGTAATATACCCAATGACGTCACTGTGTTATGTTCTCAAGTGCCATATCATAACGACACAATAATAAAGATGCAGGATAACTTCTTTAACAAAATATATACCTCTCACGTTATTTGTAAGGGTACAAAAGGGTTACTCAAGGGTTGCGTGTGAGAGGGAGCTGGAGACCGAACAGAAACTGTAATATTTTGACCCCATTGTTATGACCGTCAACGTTGTGTCTTTCTTGTTCTCCTGATGCTGGGGTCCACTCTGCTGGGTTCTGGCTTTATTTACTGCATCTTATCAGCATCTTCCCTGGACCCCAACTCATCAGGGCCCCAAGCTCCTTCGGCCTCGTGTGGCTTTACCTACCACATCGCGTCTATCTCCAACTATCTCTTGACTTCCGTCTTGACAGCGTTATATAATAGTTCATCACCCACTCGATCGCTGAAATCGAATGTTTAATCGTCATCAAGCGGAAATAACTGTCATGCAGTTCACAGGTCACTCTCTTCCGGTACATCAGTCTATGAGTGTACCATGAGAATTTTTTAGCTCGTCCCATTTCATCAGTCAATTTCCTCTCATAACTGGCATTAGAATGTGTCACCTTCTTCCGGTGCATCACCTTGGGATAGCATTTTAGGCCGGGTCAAAAGGTCAAAATATAACAACTGCATGACCCCTTCCCGATACTATAAATAGTGACTGATTCGATAAACGAGTCAAGCAAGTCTAGTCAGTTACTGGTATCCGTTATTGTCTGTATTTCAGAAAATATATACGACTGTAAACCTTACATATCTTTGTGTTATTCATTTATGGCTCTTCATGATCACAACAATCAAACTGGTTGCCTTTTGAATTTTTTCATGTCTTCCGCTTGCTGTATGGATGCACTACTTGGACGCTAACTAAACGGCTGGAGAAGAAGCTGGATGGCAATTACACAAGAATGTTGCGAGCAATATTGAACATGTCCTGGCGGAAACACCCAACTAGGCACCAACTATACGGCCACCTGCCTCCCATCACGAAAACAACCCAAGTAAGACGAACCAGACATGTAGGACACTGCTGGAGAAGCAGGGACCAGTTCATAAGTGATGTACTCCTATAGACCACCACATATGGCCGGGCAAAAGCAGGACGACCAGCGCGAACATACATACAGCAGCTATGTGAGGATACGAGATATAGCCCTGTAGACCTGCCGGAGGAGATGAACAGTTGGGAGAAAGGGCGAGAGAGGGTCAGGGATATCAGTGCTAGCGGCACGACATGATGATGATGAGATGTCAAAAATTGAACTCAGCGTTTTTTAAGAGACATTATTTCATATGTCCTTCTTGAAGTTCAACATTTAATACTAATTTCTTATCTTCGACGAAATACGAAAATCCGTTTCAGTAACATAAATGATTGGTTAATTCTATCTTTTAAAATTTTGAAATTTAAATTCTGTACGATTAGTTATGTCTTACAGAAATAATGTCTTTCCGCTGATTATTGATTAATCATTGATGACATCTCCCATTTCTCCAAGGAGGAATATTGTCCTGTTAAAATTTTCTGTTAGTCAATAAGTTACCATATGAAGTTTTCCACGTCTACGGGGTAGGCCAAAGGTAGATATACAGTTATTTAATTTCTAATGTATATTTTAATGCTAGTGTGATTGTATGTTTGTTTGTTTTGTTGGTTAGGTTTTATGGCATATCAACATTTGTGACTTATGTAATACAAAATTTTTATAAAAACAATCAGTTCTATTTCGAACAATCCAATACACAGTCTTAACCTCATCATGTCACGCTGCCAGCAGAGATCTCCCAGACCCTTTCTCGCCACCTGTCTCTATTGTCCATCGCTGCCGGGAGCTCTTTCAGGCTACATCTTGTATCGATACAGAGTTGTTGTATATACATTATAGCTGGTCGTCCTCCCTTTGCTCGTCCATGTGAAGGGGTCCACAGAAGTATATTGCTTATGAGTTCGTCTCTACTTTTCCGGTAGAGTCCTGCATGTATGGTTCGTTTAACTTGGATACTTCTCGTGTTGGGTGTTACGTGGCCGTACAGCTGCTCTTTTGTGAGGTGTTCCCTCCAGGACTTGTTTTATACAGCTCGCAGTATTCTTATGCAATTGCCGTCAAGCTTTTTCTCCATACGTTAAGATAGTTTCCATGTGATGTATAGATATAGTGGTTTTGACGCGACCGCTGCTTGAAAAAACTGCGTTTTATTTTATCGGTCAGGTGTGACTTTCATATAACCGATAGCCAATCAATAACTTCCCATGCCTTTGCTAGTCACGTGTTGATGCCATTCTCAGTTGATGAGATGCTGTTTCCAAGGTAGGTGAACTTGTCCACTATTTTCAGAGGACCACCCTTTAGCGTGGAGATGTCACCTCTTTGATTAAAGCACATGTATTCTATCTTGTCTGCATTGACAGAGAGACTTATGCCTCCTACTTCTCGTTTTGGACTATATAGCAGAAAATAAACAAGTATAGGGCTGATATATACCTGGTCGTCCTGCCTTTGTTCGTCCATGTGAAGGGTTCCACGGTAGTATATCACTTATGAGGTTGTCCTTACTTCTCCAACAGAGTCTTGCATGTCTGGATCGTCTAACTTGGATACTTCTCGTGATAGGTGGTAGGTAGCCGTACTGCTGATGTTTTTTGTGGGGTGCTGCCTCCAGGACTTGTTCAATATTGCTCGTAGCATTCTTGTGTAATTGCCGTCTCAAATTTTTCTAAACGTTTAGTTAGCATCCAATTAGCCGTATTGACATAACTGTTGCTTGGAAGAAACTACGTTTTATTTTATTGGTTAGGTCTGACTTCCATATGACGGATAGCCTGTGGATAGCTTTCCATGCCTTTGCTAGTCGTGTAAACAATTCAGTTTGCCATAAATATGCTGTTTAAAAGCCAAAATAATTCTATTTCATACAATTCCGTTTAGCATAAATACGCAGTTTAGTTCTGTTTGACCAATGGATAGGACCCTATCAAGTGTTTCCTCTCCGGGCCAAAGCGGACCTGGGAGCGATGGCAATGAAGAGGTACTCCCCTCTTCCCCAAAGATCTAGCATTGTTGAACCTCACCAACAGATTGTTTAGTTTCACATCCTGGACCCTCGTTGGGGTGGGGTTCTTACCCTTCTTCAGAGAAGCAGTCGGTGTATTCCACTGCCCCAGTTGATTGGACACGATATTGTGAATAATGCAGAATAATTTCTGTCAAGAAGAAAGAAAATGGGTTCTAAAGGAGTCCTGGAAGACTGAAAATGGTGAGCGGGTGCACCCAGTGTCACAAGAAGTACTTGGCAGTATATCATTAACACAGCTGACAATTCATCGTCTACTAAATAGATTTAAAACAACGGGTTCAGTGGCTTTTTAACGGAACCTGAACGTTCTGGGATGTTTATGACTCAAGAAAAGGAAAAGAGAGCAGCAGCTCGATCATTTGGGAACAGTCCATTAATATCCACACAATTAATGTCTAAGAAGTTATCCATGCAGTGAAAGTCCTCGCAACAGTTTATGTGTAAACTGAAATCGAAGCCGGACCGTCCACGGCAATAGTCTGAACGATGACCCGTTGATTGTAAATCTGTGAGATGATCCGTGACCAAATCAGTCAATCTTGATGTGATCCTTTCTCCGTTAAAAATGCCAGGTCACGTGAAAAGACATAACTGCTTGAGGTTAGTTTGGTTATGTTCAGTTTGGCTTAATGTCATATCAACTCCTGAAAGTTTTTTAATGACAAATACATTTTTATACGTATAAACAGTTCTATTTCAAACTCATAAGTTTACCAGAAGTATATTTTTGTTTAATCACAGTCAAATGCCAAAACAGTTCTATTTCAAGCAATTCAGTTTAGCATAAATACGCTGATTAGTTATATCTGACTCATAGATAGGACCCGATGTGTTATCACTCTGGGTCAAAGTAAACCTGGAAGCGATGGCAATGAAAGGATACTCCGCATTCCCCAAAGCTACTGGATTAGTCGAGCCTCACAATCAGATAGTTATGTGTCATATCCTGGACACTCATTGGGGGAAGTCTTACCCCACTGCAGCGATGCAGTCAATGTATTCTGCAGCCCCAGCCGACTGGGTCAAACTGTGTTTTGGACAGAGGAAAATCTTCATTTGATTGGAATATCTTAACTGCACCAGTTCGGCGGCACAATGAGGGGTACACTGTCCAACGACGGTGTTATATAACTTGATTTCTTTCATGGAACTGGGTTCATTAAAAAATAATCAAACAAGTTTCGCAACATCGTGGAGCCACAACTCAGAATCAGTGCGATGTTCGCCGAACTGTTCTTTTAACAAGAAGGGGCTCTTCGTCCTTTTTCTTTGGCAGTAAGAGACGTCGTTGATAAGATCTTCACACAAGATTGGATTGAATGACGTAGCGGCAGTGAATGGCTAACACGTTCGCCCGATTTTATACCAATGAACTTTTGTTTGTTTTGGAATTTTGTAAAACCTAAGCTTTATGAGAATAAGCTCCCCATAGAAGACGAACTGGAAGCATTTATTGACATTGTAGAGAAGAGGAAAATCTCGTATTTTGTTTTGGCGCGCAATTTAATTCAACACTGAATTTCACCCAATCAGGATGACTTATCCTATTCAGCCCGGACCTTCTTTTCCGGCTAACGGGTGAACGGCCAAAACCACTCTCTTCAGCTTGAGACGGCGACCAGAACAGATGCGCCTCTGGTCGGCCCTGCTTAGCGATGCTTTTTTAGCTAAACAAGCCACCCAGTGGGGCATCTCACTGTGGCTTTAACCCTAGCAGCAGCAACATGGACACTCAACGAGGGAACCATCTAATTTATGGATTCTTTGCGTCTAATATATTTTAGACCAAGGAATCCCAGTTGAATATAAATTAGACGCATTCAACATGCCTCGCACAGGCACAACTTTATGTCACCCCAAAATTGGCTATGTCGATCTGAGCGTAATCTCGCTCTCGACACACTAGCTCCCATTTCATCTCTGGTCCACATTAATGGAGATAACGCCTACTCTCCCCAATTACCAGACACACAAAACTACACGGTGACCTTGAATACTTCCCTCACACGTCCAACAACACGCTGCCATCTCAACATCTCGCTAAACCATTTCGTCTCAAACATCCAACAAGCCTAACCACCACGAGTCTTGCAGCACCAAGAACAAACCGCCTCAAAGCTGCAAATAAAAACTTTCGTTGTTGTGTGTTGTATAAAGAATAGTTTCGTAATTCCTTTCTTTGCCTTAAAAAAATATAGTGTTATCCTCAACCACTGCTATAACATCAATGCGATTGTAATTTGTATCATACTGTGTGTCTCAATGTTTCAGAGATGTTTGAAGAATATTTCAGCGTTCATGGAAGTCATTTGGAACACATACAAGATTAAACCATATTAAACAAATGTACATGTAATCATTATTATCATGTCGTGCCGCTAGCACGGATATCCCTGACTCTCTCGCGTCACTTTTCCCTCTCGTTCATCGCCTCAGACAGGTCTTCAGGGCTACACCCCATATCCTAACATAGCAGCTGTATGTCTGTTCTAGCTGGTCGTTCTGCTTTTGCTCGCCCATATGTGGGGGACCATAGGAGTACATAACTTATGAGCTTTTTTCTGCTTCTCCAGCAGTGTCCTGCGTGCCTGGTTCGTCTAACTTTGATAGTTATCAGGATGGGAGGCAGATGACCGTATAGTTGGTGCTTTGTGGGGTGTTGCCACCAGGGTTTATTCAATATTGCTCTCAACATTCTTATGTAATTGCCGTCTAGCTTCTTCTCCAGCCGTTTTGTTAGCGTCCAAGTTGTGCATCCATACAGCAGTATCGACACGACAGCTGCCTGGAAGAAACTGCGTTTAAACAATATAAAAAAACTATAAAATGACCTACTTTTGGCTCAACATGTGTAGAAGTGTTGTGAGGGAGGTTATTTTCCCAATAGGAAAGTTTGACTCGTCCAACGAAAGTCATAAAAAGACGCGATTAGCGGGAGTAGCTCGTCTTGCTCACACGCCCCTCTGGGCCACCGCTTGTAATTCGTTCTGGCCAGTTGTGGACTTACTACAACACCTTGACCTCCTGGGGCCGTCGTCCAGTTCTTTGCCCACTTCGGCAGGACTAAGTTTATTGCTTGGCACCCGATCTGAGGAATGAGGGCGGGGTGAATATTTTTTCAGCTGTCGTGCATGAATCGAGATTCATGCGTAGCTTCCACCACGAAATGACCTTGTGCCACACTTAGACCCGGTGGGATGTCCGACAACTCTCGTCTTGCACACACGCCCTTCTATGCCACCGCCTGGAATTCGTTCCGGCGAATTGTGTTCTTGCTATGACACCTTGACCTCAATGGGCTATCTATACTGTTGCCCACTTCTGTGGGACTAAGTTTATTGCTCGGTGTCTGAGGCCTCTCCTTAGGGGTATTTCGTAAAGGTCTGGAATTTTTCATCAGCCACGCATGTCTCGATTAATGCGTTGCCCTATCATAAAACGGCCTTGTGCCACACTCTGACACGTTGAGATGTCCGACAAATCCTGTCTCGCACAAACACCCTTCCAGGCCGCCCCCTGGAATTCGTGCCGGCTGATTACGTGCTTCCTACGACACTTTGACTCCAGTGGGCAGAACCTCAGGTCCTTACCAGCATCGGTGAGGCTAAGTTTATTTCTTGATGCCTGAGATGCATCATCTGTGGAATGACGACGGGGTCAAGAACTTTTCCAGCAGCTGCGTATGAATATCGAATCGAGTGCTCCCCACCATAAAATGGCCTTGTGTCACACTTGACACGGTAGGATGTCAGACAAATTTCGTCTCGTTTATAGAGTAGACAGAGACCCTGTTGCCTGTTTTCAAACTAAACAATTTGGCCTCAGGTGGCCCAGTCCGGGACTTTGTTTCGGTAGTATTGAGTTTATTGTTTGGGGCCTGAGGCACCTTATTTGAGGAATGCCAACGGGGTCAATAATTTTTCCACCTGCAACGCATGAGTCTGGATTGCTACGTGGTTCCCACTATAAAACGTCCTTGTGTAACACTTTGATACGATGGTATGTCAAATAAATCAGGTCTTGGTTACAGAGTATTCATTTCAGTTGTTGAAGAACTGCGTATTTAATTTTATTTATCATTTTCCCTCATACCAAAATCTAATAAACCTATTTGTTAACCTCTTCCGGATTCAGTGTTGTTTATGGATAAATTCAGTCACAACAATAAGATTGTTTGATCGTCTATAAAGAAGAGAAATGAATTATTCACAAATATTGATAGATTTAGAAACAAGTTGCGAATCATTATATAAGCAGACACGGCAGATTTTATGAAAAATTTGGGACGAAATTGGTCAATACGCATTATTATCAAACATCTATAACAAACATCTTACTGTACTTTGGTTAGGTTTACTTCTTGTGGGGTAAAAATATTACCATGCACTCAATATCTTCATGTTATTTTATAGCGCGTAGTTTTCTTTTTTCTTTTAAAATCTTATTTCAGTTTCAAAGTGATAGTGTATTTGGAAAATAATTACCTTTAATTAGAGAGCGTATAAAAGAAAAACAAGTTTAATTTATTCATAGACAATCCCTTTTCTACCACTGTTGTTCAGCATAAACCCTGATTTTTTATTTCAACTCTGAAGAAATCTGCAGTTCTCTCACCAGAATAGAAGGTTGAAATTTCTCCTTTGATACTGAATGTTATTTGACTTTTAAAACTTTCTAGAGATCAAAACAAATCAAAATCACTAATGAGTATGAAGAAGACCCTCAAATCCGTATGATCTTAACTCCTCTTGGCTGTGTCACGTGGTGTCCCATTGAGAGTAAGGAAGTAAGATTTAATTTCCCTTCCCCGCCGGAATTGAACTAACTGCCCTGCGACTGACCGCCTGCACTCCATAGTCCTAAGTTGGTTGACAGAGAAGGGGATATGGGGATCATGATAGTAGCCCGAATGAATCGCCTGACAGGGTGAGGAGGAGGAAGGAGCCAAATGATTGGCCAGAACCATAAAGCCGGAAGTAACTCCCTTTTCGTCAGAGGAAATAGGAATAAAGAATTCAGTTTTTAGGACGGAGGTCGCAGTGAGAGGACGAGTGACCTATCGCCAAAACTCCGAGCGAAGAAGCGAAATAGAGCTCTTGGACAGGAGATAGCAGATGCCTTCAAGCCGAGCCCCAGAGAATCCCGCTAGCCCAAGAAAGGAAAGAAATCTCAGAAGAAGCCCATCGAAGAAGCTAAGTAAACTTTAAAACCGTTTTCTCCCTCCACCCCTCCAAAGTATTGCAATTGTATGCTCTCCCTCTCAATTTAAAGAAAGAAGCATATAGAGAATTATATCCATTAAGAAAGGAAAATAAATGGAATGAAAAGATACATTTCACAAACTGTAAATGTAGCAAAGTCCATTCATATGTTTAGATATGAATGGACTTTGCAACATTTTCAAGGTTCAAGAGAAAAGACAGAAAAGGAAGAAAAAAGAAACGAAAGAAAGACATTTGTATTTGATATTGCCCGCTGGTAATATAGCCCTTAAATTTGCTCGAGTCCGCATGTATTAAAAACCTTGTTATATGTGAAATGTCCCCTCGTGTCGAAATTTATTCGTTGTGTTGTTTGCCTATCAAGTTGCCTTCTTTTGCGTGTTGCTTTTCAGGTTCATTCGCCACAATTTATTCTCGCTAAATGTCCTATTCGCCTTTAAAAATATTAGACGGGAAACTGGAATTGTCGACTACGATAAATATTATATCTAAACCTAGAGGCCCATATCTTCCATTATCCTAGGGGTAGGAAGACGAAGTGGTCTGTTGGGTGTGTGTAACGTGAAATTTGAAACACCTTGCCTGTGGCGATCAGTCTAGCCCCAAATTAACCCCCACATTATCTGCCAGTTCCCGTGAGCCCGAAGAAGGAATCTTAACTGGGACCTATTTTGCGAGGGATCAAGTGCCAGTCTACCCCGACTTCACACGTGCAAAAAATAAACTCCCGTTCTGGGATAAATATTTTATGCCACGTCACTGATGCATGTTATATTTTATGGCATATCAACCATTGTAGGTCATTTAATGCCAAAAACCAGTTTATATATATGTAATATAATTGCCGAGGGATTTCGTTTTATACATCGTACCTTTCGGTTTAAGTAGGCCAAGCAGACGATTCCTTTGTCTATTTTGGCGCGAAACCAGACAAAGGGTTTTGGAATTGAAATCTCGGCGTGGCCGGAAGTGGTAACGGGACGCGAGAAGAGAGTTGGTTGGACAAAAGAGCTCGAGGGAGTTGGCGACGGGACACGGTCAGGGGCAGTCGACTCCAGACACCGTAGCAGAGAGGCGAATCAGCATGATATGAGGGTCCAGCCACAGTGAGGGAAGATAAGTCTGCATTCCAGTAGATTGTAGAAGTTCGCTAGAATCCACTCTAGCGTTAGTCTGCACATGCACAAGGTGTTACAGAACTCCCTTTCTGCACTTGAGTTAACCCCAAGCGTTTGTTCGTTTGTTCTTTCTTTCCTCCCACTCCCTCGATTGTATTCTTGTAGTGGTAAGAAATGTGCGTTACCCCTATCGGAACCACTAGTTGATCACCGGCCGGCCGTAAAGAAGCGAATGGTTAGAAGATTGATGTAACGTATGTGGGGGCGAAGGGGGTAACTTCACAGCGCATGGGTTATTTAGGTGCAAACATGAGCGCAGGTGTTCACGCGCGCGCGGAGCGGACGTCTCATTCAGAGATGTCACAATAGAAACCCCTGATAGAAAATGTAACCGCAGTATGTGAATGACGTCATGCACCGGAAGCGTGGGCGGAGGATTTCGGGTATTTGAAAAAAGTCAGTGAGTTGAGTTCTAGCGTCCGAAGAAGACGGTTGACTTTCGGAGGTCTTACGGCGGGTGTCGCGCGTTGTGTTAGTGGTGGTAGGGGGAGAGGGAAAAGTCGTCATAGAAAGATTGTGCCTCTCTCTTCCTTACGTCGAAGAACCTTTTAACTAAAAGGTAATAAAAAGTTTCGTACCTGAACTAAGAAGTTGTTACGTATTTTTCGTGTTTCTATATGTGCGTTATGAACATACTATGTACATTTTATATATTCATGTATGGGTATGTTACGCATATACATATATATGATTTGTTAACACATTTTCTTGGTGACATTTTTAAACGAGCCTCAGCTTATTTTGCACACATTTGAATGGTTTCAAGTATTTCTTTCTGATACGAACCAAATTATTTATCATTTGTTTGTGCTGAGTAATGGGGTGTCAAGTATCGTAATGTAGCAGCAATTGTTTACCATCATCCATTTGAACTGAATAGTTTGATAGTAATTTCATTTTTAAATGAGTTAGGACTAATTTGTTTACACACTAGTATTGTAATTGTTTTTTCAAAGTTAAATGGTTTATGTAAATGCAATCTAACCGAAATAATTCTTTTCAATATTGATGATATGTTTCCTCAAAGTAAAGTGATTACAAGTATTGTGATTTAATAGCATTTGTATTCAATACTATTGATTTATTTGCACTAATTAAAATGGTTCCAAGTAATACTATTTATTACCGATAACTCAATTTTAAGTTCACAGTTAAAGAGTTTCAAGTATTGCAATTCAACACTAATAATTCTATTTGAAATTATTCATTCATTATCACAAAGATAAATTTTTCTACGTATTGTTGTTTCACAAACAGTCCAATTTAACACCAGTCATTTGTTTACGCACTGTTAAATAATTAAATAATTATCTTTCTATCAATTTAACATAGGTCATTTGTGTGCACATAGTTTGAATGTTTTTTTTACCCACAGATAAGACCCAGTCGTATGCTACCACTCCGATTCAGAGTGGGTAGGGGAGAAATTGCAATAAAGAGGTACTTCACATTCCCCAAATCTCCAAAGAACCTCACCATCAGATGAATTAATGTCATATGCAGAACACTTTTGGGGAGCTCTTACCTTTCTGCAGAAATGTAGTCGTTGTATTCTACAAGCCCAGATGACTGGACTTTTTTTTCTTAAGTGTGTTCTAATGGGAGAATGTTTTTTATGTTGGAGAATAAGACTTTTTTTCTATTAACCAAAACAAAATATTTTCCGCATAATAGCTCGTTTACTCGATCCACTTGCTTGCAATAAACCAATGCAGTACTTTTCCCTATTCCAGTTGTGAGCAATCGAAGTCAGCTTTCATATTCTATCAAACATAAAATAAAGAACTTCTCTTGAACTGGCCCTTGTTTTGGTGTTGACAGTAACCTCTACTTTTGCGGTATGTACACACTTTTGAAATGTCTGTTGACATGTAGAACCCATTTCACATCAAATCTTACAATGCGATGAGAAAAAAATCAAAACAAGGTTCGTATTACTGGTTAAAAGACTACTGCAAATGGTACAAAATCTCGTTCAGTTTTTAAGTAAAATCTTATGAGGAAAGCAAATTCTCTCTTTGCAGGTTTCCCAAATCGCTCGAGATATTTGTACACAGTTGCACATGATACATTAAGTTTTGCGCCAAGTCTATGGTGCTTTGATGTGAATTCATTTTAAATCGCTGTCAAAAGTTCTTCATTTAAAGTAGGTCTTCTCCCAAACGGAAGTTTTTTTTCGGATAGGTTACAATCTCTATTTTCAAACCTTTTAAATCATAGTTGTTATGTACGAACATTCAATGCATCCTTATACATTGTACAAGTATTTTTCTATGTCTCTTTATCACTGCTGTCATTTCAGAATAAATACACTAAGTAATTGAGAATATGATGCTTTTAAAGGTATCATCATTCATGGTTTTAAACATTGAGATTTACTATACAAGACAAATTATTTCATAGAAAAAATTAATTCTAGACGTAGCTTCGTACCTTTTAAACTTGATTCTACCTTGGTTGGTTGACTTATTTATTATTCAGAGCGGTAAAACACATGAAATTCTGAGCATATTTTAAACATAACGGGAGCCAAACAATTAATTTGTTAACATTTATTTTTATTCAAAAATGAAAAGAGTTTTGCTCGTAAATTTCTTAAATACCTTTACAATAACAATAACTGCAGTTCTCACTCAGTCTCTTCACAAATGTGAAAAAGGTACACAGCAAATCATGGCGTTGTCCTCAATATGAACAACTTCCCATATTTGATGGTTGAATTAAAGTATCCACCCCAAAGCCTAACCCTGATCAGAAATACCGACAATGAACCATTGAAAATATATTCTACGCTGTTATGAAAGTGTCCTATATTTTAAAAAAAAGTTTTGTTTTTTTTAAAAATGTCTTATGTTCCTTGCTTTCATTTAAATGTCAAAAATATGTTTCTGTATTTTACACAACGCACAGCAACGTCATTGTCGTGTACATTTGTTCGTAATCCTGGAAATACACTAATTCTCAACAAGTAATATAAAGTCGAAGTGACAGAAAGTTTTCCATAATATGCTAATTGAAATTACATAGAAGTTAGAAACATCTACCAAATACCGATTGAAACTGGATTTTTTTCATCGCATTCTTTTTTTTGCATTTAAAATAAGAAATATCTTTGAAGAAACCTTGATTTTTATCCTTTGAGGTTCTTGGACTATCTCTATCGTTATATTCATAAAGTTTCGGCTGATGTGTCCTCTGGCTTTCTTCAGGTGTTTCTTGTCGAGTTTCGAACCATGTCCTGTATTTAATTCACGAGAATCACTTGCTGTGATTCCATTAACTATAACCGAGTACTAGTGTTAAGTATCCCGGTATTGTAATTCACCTGCAGTCAGGATTGAACCAGCAACTTTACTCTTCAATCGAAAAGAATCATTGGATAGATACTTAGAAAATCGAAGGAGGTCAAAGAAACTAAGGAAAGACCAAGAGCAAGACCTCTTCCTCTGTAAATATAGACGAGATTTAAAAGATTCAATAGAGTCAGAAAAAAAGGAGATTTCATCTTTCAAAAATGCACGTAATACATTATTAATACTACGGCATTTTATTTTTATTATCCGTCGAAATATATTTTTTGTCACATCCTTTTTTGTCACATCTTTTCCCAATTCAAACTAATCGTTTTTAATCGTTTCTCTGGGCATTCACAGGTTCTTGACTCGGCTATCAGTGAACATCTTCTAACTATAAATAGTTGCAGGACCAACAACTAAGATGACTGGTTTTCTTTTCCGCATAGAGCTAAATCCATCTTAACATCTTAGAGGCGATCTACATTTTTTTTTAGATCGCCCCTCTCTATGCAGACAGAGATCAAGTGATAAGTTACATATTTTGGGAAACATTCAAAATATTGGCGTGACATTAGTTCTCAATTTTTTTTCACATCCTTTTTGACACACCTTTTCCCAATTCAAACTACCCGTTTTTAATCGTTTCTCCGGTGTGATTGTTTGAAGAGTACCGGGCGAAAGGGCCCTAAAATCCTTTTATTTTTTAAATAATTTGTTCTGGCATACACATATGATTCGATGATCTAGTGGGTAGAGTGTTTGTCAATGATCTGGGGGATCTGGGTTCAATCCCAGGTCGCATCATACCGAAGTCTTTAGAAATGGTACTTGATACCTCCTTGCTTAACAGTCAGCATTATAGGGTACGTACAGAGGGTAAAGTGGAGCAATCCAGGGATAGAAGTAGCACCCACCCCAACACCTCGGTGTTGTAGCTACTGAAAAGGGAGCCTTCTGGTCGTCCTCGACTAAAGGGAGACAACTTTACTTACTTATATTTATATTGTACCGATTTCTTGGTTTCTGGTTTAGTTAGATTTATTCGTTTAATAATATATCAACCTTCTTGTGTTATTTAATGCCAAAGCAATCCTCGTAGAAAGACAACAGTGGTACCGTTTAATCAATAGCTGGAAGAAAATGGTTTGTTCCTTGATTGGGTTTTATTGCATATCAACCTTTGTTGGCCATTTAATGCTGAATCTTTTTAAATACAAATAATCAGTTCTATTTCCAACAATTCAGTTTAGCATAAGTACGCATTTTAAATGTAAGTACACAGTTTTATTGTGTAAAACCTTTTTATTTTAAGCAATTCAGTTTAGTCAAACAGTTATAATTAAAACAATTAAATTTTGTATAAGTATAGCTTTTGTCCATACACTATGAAATGGCATGTCAAAAGAGTTCTTTTTCAAGTAATTGAGTTTTGCCAAACTACGCATTTTAGTTCTATTTGACCCATTGATAGGACCTTATCAGGTGCTACCACTCCGGGCTAAATTGGACCTGGGAACGATGACAATGAAGGGGTACTCTGCATTCCTCAAAGCTCTAGCCTTACTGGATCCTCGCCATAAGATTGTTTAGTGTCATATCCGGGAAAATCGTTGGGGAGGGTCTTATCCTACTGCAGAAGTGCAGTAGGTGTATTCTAATGCCCCATACGATTGGGCAATACAGTTAAATGTAAAAACTATTTTATTTCTGATAATTTGATTTGGCATAAGTACGTAGTTTAAATGTCAAAACAGTTCTATTTCAAACAATTTAGTTTAACATAAATACGCAGTTTAAATGCAAAATCAATAAACGCTTGATTCTATTTAGCATGATTATGCAGTTTAGATGTTAAAACAGTTCTTTTTCGAGCAATGCAGTTTAGCATAGGTACGTAGTTGAAATGTCAAAGCAGTTGACAGATATTTTAAAAATTATGTTTAACTGTATAAATTCACTGGGAAGATATTTTGCCTCCCATCACGAAAAATGTCCAAGTTAGAGAAACCAGACATGCAGGACGCTGCTGAAGAAGCAGGGACGAGCTCAGAAGTGAGGTACTCCTATTGACCCCCACATATGGCCGGGCAAAAGCAGGACGACCAGCTCGAACATACATTCAGCAGCTATATGAGGATACGGGATGTAGCCCTGAAGACCTACCAGAGGTGATGAACGATAGGGAGAAGTGGCGAGAGAGGGTCAGGGATATTCGTGCTAGCGGCACGACATGATGATGGTGATATTAAAAATGGATATATAATTGCTAAGCTGTTTTTTGCCCTGTCAGCTGGGTTTGTAGAATACCCCGACTGCACCTCTGCAGAGGGGTAAGACCCCACCCAAAAGATTGCCCTGTTCTATTTTATAATATAAAAAAACAGTTCTATTTCAATCAACTTTTTCTATTCGGTCTAATACCGAATAGGAATGCAATAACACGACTTGAGTTCAAACTTATTTACTTCTGTATCGCATTCAAGCACATTACCAACACCACGGGAACTCCCCTTTGTGTTTTCTTGAAGTATTTTGATCGAACAAATTGATGCTTTCCTTGAGTGCGATCAACTTAACCAGATCTCAAGAAGTATTGTGCCGTTTTTAGATCATCTTTTATTGACTGCTGCAGTTTTTAAGAGGAGTAGATCTCTCTTTAAATGATCTGTTCAGTTGAGGGTCGCCGTGTTAACACGTCGCTCATATCTAAGACAGCTAATCTATGTCTGCTGCCAGATTTATTCGGGTTACGATTAAGTGTGCAGACACTGAATACTAAAATATACCCACCACCCTTACTCAAAGTTCCAACGGGAAAGTCTCACTACAAGCACTGAAAAAAGTCTCTCTCTCTCTCTCTATATATATATATATATTCTAGCTGACTTGAGGTAATTTACAAAGCTCTTTGCTTCGATGTGGCACAAGGCCGAATGAATGAGGCACCCAATGAGACTCGAACTCTCTCGTGTAGGTTCGCTAGTCTAGCTTGCTAACCGTTACACCACCAGAGGTACCCATACTAGCTGACTTGAGCTCGATATGGAATCATGTATAGGGTTTATCATATTTACCCAACCCCTCCGCTCGAGCAGGATATGACTCAAGGTCAATTTTTTTAAGCGGAGTTTAACGGGTTTGAATTAAGAGTTTTCCTTCTCCTAGACTATTTGCCTCACCAAGGCTAAAGAACCTAGTCTGCCCTACTATTTAACCATAGCTGGAGGGAGAATATCTGTATTGGGTTTATATCAGATTGTAATCATCGTGAAACTGAAGGAAAGTTTAATTATTTACTTAGCTTAGTTTATTTCAACACAAGATCAGAATTATAGAGCAATCATTACCGAACTCAATAAAAAAAGTATTCGAACTTAGCTCTTTAACCATTATATCACGTTATGCGCCCGAATTATAGTAAATGTTGTTCCCATAAGAGTTAGGTTATGCAAAACTTGTAGTTTTGTATTGTGCCGAAAATTTATAGAAAGTTGATCAAAAAGTAACTGTACGTAAAAACCTAAACTAAAAGATATTGGGGAAAGCTACGTGGCATAATGATTAACATTGTGGAGAGCATTATCGTAGTAAGCAAGCTAAAACTCCCGTCAAGATAATACTTTCCTTACTGGACTAATACGTTTAGTTAAGATATGAACCCCAAATCCACCCCCAGTAATGGATTAAACAATACAGGTACAGTTCTTCTACAAGGAAGAATTTGGCATTAACAAAATTTGATATGCCTTTAAGCAGTTAAACTAACAAAAACTAAAGTTTACGTTTAAATAAAGTATTTTCGAACGTACTTTTTTGTATTTTTTTACAGTTTTCTTGTCAGTTAAAATTATTATGTGTTTAACTCTAAACAGAATCTGGTTGTGAGGATTTAGTTCTGGATTTCTGGGAGTCTCATCTTTGTTACAATTACTTCCAGGTTCATTCAAATACGGGGTGGTAGTATAGGTTAGAATCTGATGTCTGTGTTAAACAGATATTTTTAAAATAATGTTTAACTGATTAAATTCACTGGGAAGATATATTTTTGTGCGGTATGAAAATGGATATATAATTGATTAACTGATTTATGTGTAATAATCCAACAAGTTTTTTGCCCAGTCACCTGGGCCTGTAAAATACACCGACTACACCTCTGCAAAGGGGTAAGACTCCACCCAAAAGATTGTCCTGGATATGACATGAAATTATCTAATGCTGAGGTTCTAATGATGCTGGGGGTTTGTGTAATGTGGAGCACCGTTTCATTGCCATCGATCTCATATCCACTCTGGCTCGTAGTAGTAGCACTCTATAGGGCCCTATTTATGGGTTAAATAGATCTAATATTCATACTTATACTAAACTAAATTACCTTGAATAGAACTGTTTTGATATTTAAACTATGTACTTATGCTAAACTGATTTGTTTGAAATAGAACTGTTTTTGATACTGAAACTGTACTTACGTGAACTGTTTTTGGAATAAAATCTGTACCTACGCTAAACTGAATTGTTTGAATTTGAACTGCTGGACTAAACTGGATAGCTCTAAATAGGAATGTTTTGACAATTAAACTGTGTACGTACATTTGAACTGCATACATATGCTAAACTGAATTGTTTGAAATGGGACTGTTTTTGACATTGAAACTGTACTTACGTTAAACTGAATTTTTTTTTAAATAGTACTGTTTTGACATTTAACTGTGTGTAAAAAATCTATTCTTATACAAAACTGAATTGGTTGAATTTAAACTGTTTGACTAAACTAAACAGCATGAAATAAAAAATGTTGACAATTAAACTGTCTACTCGTGCTAAACTGAAATGTTTAAAGTAGAACTGATTATTTGTATAAACTTGGATTCGGCATTAAATAACCTACAAAGGTTGATATGTTGGTTGGTTGGTTGGTTGGTTATTATGGTAAGATCCAACCAACCAACAAGGCGTGAGCTGCCAAAAAGCCAACCAACCAATCTTAACAAACAGCTATTGACACACCACCCGACCACTTCAACATATTGACTAAAATGCAGCAATGGAAATTAAATGATATTAATATTCACAGGAGGATTTCCAAACAGATTCTTTAAATGCAAAGCGGGAACTGCTATTGACAGATTATCGACCATATAAAAATGTTATCCCTCTGATAAAACAAATTAAGATTTTTCCAGGCTGTAAACGTGGTAATACGACAGTATGGGTGCGGAAATACGACTTCAACCAAACACCAAGAGAAAATGCTTGCACAAGGGATACGAGATGTTGTTTTAAACAAGTTCTGAAAAATGCATATCATAAAACAGCTGTTGTACGACCACGTACTTCCAATCTCACAAACTATCCAAGTGCAACGAATAAGACATTCTGTCCACTGCTCGATAACTCAGGAGTGACATTTTCCTAAAAACTCTTTCAAATGGACACTCACGTGTTAGTTATAATCATCTGGTCTGTGCGGTTATTGGGTGCCGTTTAGAATGACATCTGAAAGTGAGGCCCTACCTATAGAGAAGATTGTTTTGATAGAGATGGGATCCATTTTAATTCTGTGTTTTGTGTTAGTGAATGTCATATTACAGTTTATTGTCTGTGAAGATTTTTGGTATCAACAAATATTTTTTATATAAAAAAAAATATGGCTAGAACCTTCGAATGGACATGTAAGTCACGAAGGTCATAAGCTACACTTGACGCGTGTGTCGGCAGATTGTTTAGGTGACAGGTAGTTTTGAAAGTCACGTGAGGCGACATATTCGAGGTTTACTTTGAAATCAAGGTTGTTGAAGACTGGATAATGAAAGTAAATATTCTGTCACTGACCTTAGGATAAAGTTAATTTAAATTAAATAAAATTTAATGATACATGTTCTTATATGATTTGTGAATAAGATGATTAAGAAGATATTGTATAAGTAAGAGGTTTTTGAAAGAAAATTAAGTTCTGAGTTTGAACCTCAGAGACAATTATTATCAGGTCACAGTATAGGTATTATACTATTCTGTTGTTTGGTGGGTGGCTTGGTGTTTTCTGGCATATATATATATATATATATATATATATATATATATATATATATATATATATATATATATATATATATATATATGTAGTTATACAGCAGAGCCTTTCAATTAAGCATGTTTCGTCAAATAGTAAAGACACATCTTATCTGTATAATTCTAGTTGAAAACACCATTATAATCGCACATGAAATTGATAAGTTACTACTAAAAGTCCTAGAAGGCCTACATATAAAAACAAAAGAACCTCAAATCAATATAATCAATTTTAAAAATAGTGCTAAGGTTTTGAAAGGTCTTAAGAAATTGTTTTAATATTCCGTATTTCTTGATAGAATTTTATTTCCGTTGATAGCGTTCTGTTTTTTAAATTCATCAGCAACTCAGTTTTATCCAACTCTGCGTTTGCACATTTCTGTTAAAAAAAACAAAAACAAAAGCTTTTCTAAACTCTTTTAATAAACAACACTCTTTGCGCATGGAAACAGCCTCTGATGATGACTTATGAAGGGTCCCAAAGCGCTCAGAACAATTTTGAAGAATTCATTCACCAATTCCAATCTGAAACCAAGAAACTTATCAGGAAACTCGAAACGATCTTAATTAAATAATACAGACAAAATGTACCTTTACTAATCAATGAAACACACACACACACACACACACACACACACACACACACACACACATATATATATATATATATATATATATATATATATATATATATATATATCAGTTTGCTGCTATTTTTTTAAACGAGTTGTTAAATCTCTATGTTTCAAGTATTGCTATCACTTATCAGTGCATTTAATAGTAATCATTTGTTTGTACTCAAGTATTGTTCTCTAATACAAATAATTCTATGTATTATAGACATTAAATGACCCATAAAGGTTGATATGCTATGAAACACAGACAAACGAATGCATCGTTCATTTGTTTGCACACAGTTAAATAGGTTGAATTATTGGTATTCGATATTTGTAATTCTATTCATGAAGTATCCTTCATCATCATAATGTCTTGCCAACAGCACAGATATCCCTGACCCTCTCTCGCCGCTTCTCCTTATCTTTCATCGCCTCTGACAGGTCTTCAGGGCTACATCCCGTATCCTCACATAGCTGCTCTATGTATGTTCGAGCTGGTCGTCCTGCTTTTGCCCGGCCATATTTGGGGGTACATAGTAGTACATTATTTATGAGCTCGTCCCTGCTTCTCGTCCTGCGTGTCTGGTTCGTCAAACTGGGATAGTTTTCGTGATGGGAGGTAGGTGGCCGTACAGTTGGTGTTTTGTGGGGTGTTGCCTCCAGGACTTGTTCAAAATTGCTCGCAGCATTCTTGTTTAATTGCCGTCTAGCTTTTTTCTCCAGTCGTTTTCTTTGCGTCCAAATAGTGCATCCATACAGCAGTATCTACACGACCGCTGCCTGGAAGAAACTGCATTTCATTTTATCGGTCAGGTCTGACTTCCATATAATTGATAGCTTATCGATAGCTGTCTATGCCTTCGTTAGCCGCGTGTCGATGTCCTTTTCGGTTGATGAGACTCTGCTTACAAGTTAGGTGAATTTGTCTACCAGTTTCAGAGAAGTTCCGTCTTGTTTGAAATAACCTATAATAATCCTTAATAAATTACTGAAAAATTGGAACTGACCTATATAGGACAACTTAACCGATACTATCGCTCCGGCTCAGTGTGGACCTTGGAGCAATAATTTCCTTTAAGCTGCAAGACTGCAGCTTCACCATCAGATGTAGCTCATTATCATACTCAGAACACTTGTCCAGTGGGGCTGAGATTCTTACTTCTCTCCTGATGTGCTGTCAATGTATTCTATAGTCCCAATCAACAGGGATCAATCATATGATAATCAAACGATGAAAATGCATCAAAAAGCTCTAAATGTCATTACGTATCCCAACTCGACCATGAAAAATCTATAAAAACTAATCATTTACTTCAAAGATTTAAAACCTTTGATATAGTAATAACCAATAATTTAACCCGAAAAAAATAAGAATTTCGTACTCTTTGGTGACTCTTCAGAGACTTTCAAAACATTATCAATTAGGTAATATCGCCGTGTGACAGGCCTCCCCAAATTAGGAATTCCAACTTTATTTGAAAATAAATGGCATAAACTTTCTCATTAAAAGGATTAGTCAATTTCCTGAGAGTGTTTTCATAGAAGAATCACGGGGATTTTTGTACGCGTGAAATCCTAATAATCACAATTTTAAAAGAGAATCGGGGTATCTATTATTGTCATGCAGTGGAAATTAAATTTAAAAATTCTTGCTGTTAAAGTGTTAACAAGAGTCATTATCATCAAGTCAAGTTGACAGCAGGGATTTCCCTGACACTCTCTCCCCATCTGTCCCAATCATCCATCACTTCCGGCAAGTCTTCCAGACTACATACAGAGCTGATGTAAATAAGTCAATCTGGTGGGCCAACACTGGCGCGTCCATGTGTAGGGGTTCATAAAAGAATGGTATTTATGAGTGTGTCCTTGCTGTCCCAGCAGTGTATTGACAGATAATGAATCTTGAGGCCATTTGAAAACCTGGCTGGAATTGGATAATCTCAGTCACGTGATCGAGTAATATCAGTTTGTTAGAAAACAAATTAAGTACTTTATTGAGTCAGCAGAAGAATGCTCAGAGCAATCGGATATTTAGGTTTCCAATCTTGGTTCCCTAATATTCAGGAAACAGGTAAAATGAAAGCCAGAGGAAGATAAGGTTACGTGCAAATAAAAATGTGTGTTTTTTAAATCCTGATAAAAGAAGATGTGGTTTTTAAAGCAACGAAATAACAAGAGGATGACGAACGACCAGTAGAAAGAAAAGTTGGCAGCGACGAGGAACAAAGACATGTAAAATAATCAGTAACACCTGGGTTAAAAATCGAAACGTATCAGCAGCGAATCGGCTATGAGTTCTGATTGGCAGAAGGAACTCAAATGAAAACCCCATTTTTGGCAGTGGAGGCAGGATAGAAAACAGGGAAGAGTTTGTTGGCGGCCGGACTCCACGAGCTATATACAGTCAGTTGGACACGAGACACGATGATGAGAAGACAGCCGAGATTTGTGGCCCCTATTTTCGAGTGAGCTCTGAAAAGGGGTCTAACATCCAGACCGCGAATCTTTGAGGACGGATCACGTGAGGAAACACGTGATAGAACTATCATAGGAGACGAGAAAGAAAGTTCAAGGTCTGTCTCTGTTCTCTTCTCAAGATATTGTGTAGCAGTGAATAAACTTCTGCATTATCGAACCTAGACGGAGTTATTTTATGTTCGTTACTTTTCTCATGGCGAATTTATCACAAGGTTCAACCAGCACTGAAGACGTAATCCAATACCCGAGTAAACGTCAGTAAAATTGTGGTGGAAGCGTCCATGAATTAGTAAAAATTTTTATTCAGTACGCACCAGCACAAACATTTATTTGCATACCGTAGCGTTGCAAGCATCTTATTTATACCGTGTAATCTTATAACCGTGCATTCGGTGTGTCAATGTACCGATAGGCGTTTGAGAACAACGACAAAGAGAAAAGATGGGTATCACTTGGGAGATAAGTTGTGATGGAAGAGTCCATGTGGTAGTAAAAATGTCTATTCAGACCACACCAGCACAAACTTTCATTTGAACACCGTAGCGTTGCAAGCGTTTTATTTTTACCGTGTCATCTTACACACGTGCATTCAGTGTGTCGCAGTACAGATAGGCTTTGGAGAACCACGACAAAGAGAGAAGATGAGTATCGCTTGAGAGATAAGCATGTTTTAAGATTTTCCGATGGTATTGGTTCGAAAGTGAACCTTAAAGCGTGACTCGAACTCGAGCCATCTTACTTTGAATTCCAGCCAGTCCACCATGAGGGTATTAGAAGATGATATTTTGGTTGTCTGAGTTCACTTTGCACTAAGGATCCTGGTTGTTTGGTTGTTTGGTTTCTTTGGTTTGATTTCTTTGTTTAATGGCATATCAACCTTTGTAGGTTTTTTAATGCCAAAGCCATTCTCCAAGAAGAACAGTAGTGGTACTATTTAACCTATAATTGGGAGAATAAGGGGGTTCATACCTTTCCCAAGGTTATTTGCCCGAAAGTAAACGTAATAGCGCGCCTGGAGTACGAACTCGCGTACTACGATTTCGCAGTCCATCGCTTTAACCATTACACCACGAGGTTGTTTTTTATGACATATCAATTGCTCCTGGTTATTTAATGCTAACTCATGTTTATATCGATAATTCATAAATAAATCGTTGTAAAGTAAAATTTCAAACAACCAACAGATAATTTATTAGCACACAGTTAAATAGTTTCGAGTATTGTTATTTAACTCCTTAATATTAATCTCATATTAATCTCATATTAATTCGATTTAGTATTAATCATTTTTTGTACACTTAAATGGTTTCAAGCTTTGCTATTCAACGCAAACATTTTTATTTGTATGCAGTTAAATGGTTTAAAGTATTGCTATGTATCATAAACACTTCAATTTCTTAGACATGTGTTTGAACCCAATTAAATGATCAAAAACTTTGATACAATGATAAAACAAAAATTACCATTTGCGTCTGAGTGGATCTGAAAATAATTGCAATGAAGGCGTATTTTATATTCTCCAAATATCCAGAACTGGAGACACAAAATCAGATTGTTTTGAAAAAAGTGTGTCGTTCCAGTGAATTTTCGTAAGATCCCCCTTAAAAAAATTGTCCTGGATATGACACTAAACCATCGGGTAGAAAGGATTTAGTCCTTGAGCTTCACTCTAATTACTCCCAGATCCACACCAATCCAGAGTTGTGGCACCTGACAGAGTCCCATCTATGGGTCAAATAGAACTTTTAAATTCTTTATGCCACTTTGTCTATTAGTTTGTTAGGATAGTATGGCATATCATCCTTTGTGGGTTATTTAATACTGAGTCCATTTTTACATAAATAAAGAGTTCTATTTAAACAATTCAGTTTAGCATAAGTGCATATTTTAATCGTCAAAAACTTTTCTATTTCAAGTTATTCAGTTTATCAAACAGTTTCAAATCAAACAATTCAGTTTAGTATCATATATTTTTTGTCAAGAAAGTTCTATTTCAAACAATCCAGTTTAACTTACAAAACATTTCTATTTCAAGCAATTCAGTTTAGCATGAATACTCATTTTAGTTCTATTTGACCTATACATAGTATCCTATCAGGTGGTACAACTCTAAGTTAGAGTGGACCTGGGAGCCGGTTGCAATGAAGGGGTACTCCACATTCCCCAAAGCACCAGCATTACTGGGACCAGACCATCAGATTTTTAGGGTCATATCTAGGACACTCGTTGGTAGGGGTCTTACCCCTCTGCAGAGATACAGTCGGTGTATTCTACAGTCTCAGCCAACTGGGCAATTGATTTAGTCTGAGGTTTAATTACATTTTTAGAGTTATGTATCGATTCTTAAGACCTTTTATACTTTATGATGATTATCATATCTCAATTCAGAGTTATTAACAGTCTTATTGGTACAAAATCTGTCAGGTGAGTATAAAAGTTTCTAGATTATTTCAATTAATTTTGAAATTTTTACTATTATATTCTTAGTTTCTTCATCATCATCATCATCATCACGTCGTGCCGCCAGCACGCATATCCCTGACCCTCTCTCGCCACTTCTCCCTATCATTCATTGCCTCTGGCAGGTCTTCAGGGTTACATCCCGTATCCTCACATAGCTGCTAAATGTATGTTCGAACTGGACGTCCTGCTTTTGCTTGGCCATATGCGGAGGTCCATAGGAGTACATCACTTATTAGCTCGTCCTTGCTTCTCTAGAAGTGTCCTGCATGTCTGGTTCGTCTAGGTTGGATGGTTTTTGCGATGGGAGGCAGGTAGCCGTATAGTTTGTGCCTTGCGGGGTGTTGTCGCCAGAACTTGTTCAATATTACTTGCAACATTCTTGTGTAATTGCCGTCTAGCTTTTTCTCCAGCCGTTTAGTTAGCGTCCAAGTAGTACATCCATACAGCAGTATCTACACGACAGCTGCCTGGAAGAAACTGCGTTTCATTTTATCGGCCAGGTTTGATTTGTATATGATCGAAAGCCTATCGATAGCTGTCCATGCCTTCGTTAACCGTTTGTCGATGTCTTTTTCGGTTGATGAGACGCTGCTTTCTCGTTTGGTGGATTTGTTTACAAGTTTCAGAGAGGTTCCATCTAGTGTGGAAATGTCACCTGTTTGATTATAGCACATATATTCAGTTTTGTGTGCATTGACATGGAAGCCAATGACTGCGGTGGCTCGTTCCAAACTATGCAGTAGTGCTTTGGATTGGTTGGGTGTATTCGCCAGTAACGCAATGTCATCGGCGTAGTCGGCGTCCGTAATTGTATTTGCCGGCTACCTTTTGCTTCTTTCTGGGGTGTCCTCGTGGTGTAATGGTTAAAGCGATGAACTGCGGAATCGTAGTACGCGAGTTCGTACTCCAGTCGGGCTATTACGTTTACTTTCGGGCAAATACCCTTGGGAAAGGTATGAACCCCCTTATTCTCCCTCCAGCTATGGGTAAATAGTAGGACGGACTAGGTTCTTCAGCCTTGGTGAGGCAACTAGTCTAGGAGAAGGAAAACTCTGAATTCAAAACCTGTTAAACTCCGCTTAAAAAAATTGACCTTGTGTCACATCCTGCCCGAGTGGAAGGGTTGGTAAATAGTACCTTTTGATTCTTTCTTTTTCGGCTCGAAGCTGTTTTCTCTAATTTTATCAATCGAAGTTCTAAGAACGTAGTCTAGACAGGAGCAACTTTCTGGACATACAAAATATGATTGTCGTTATATTTCTATTTTTTTTTTCTTCAGTCATTTCTTTTGATGCTATGGACTTCCTCTCATAACTCTACGAGCTTGTTCTGTTTTAAAACTCGTGTTTATTTTAATAAATTATTCTTTGTTATAATATTTAGAGTCGAGCAGCCGGGTTTTTTTTTAATCCAAAGTCATCAGCTGTCAGATGACACTGTGTAGATATAAAAAAAAAAAGAGACCCGAGGGTAATATTACGGACGGGCGCTGTCGTTGAGAATGCGCGAGCACACGGCTGTCATCAGTCAGTGAAAAAGTCACGAACCTAGCGCGTGCGGACAGAATGACCTGCAGAGTTCAGGCGTGATTTTAATATGACCTTTTCTCGTGTTTCACTATCGTTTTCATTAGTGTCACCGAACATTCTGGAACCTTCGAATTGTTTCAAAAAAATCTCTATATAAGAAATCAAATCACGAAATTTTGGGGAGTTCATGGCAGGTTTCTATACAGGAGCGTCAGAGGTTCAGGAGACCCCGACCCGTGCATATCCAGCCTGCCACGATACGACTGACAGGAACGTATCAACAAGCCGGCGACCACGACACGCCATCGCCACCAAGAAGAAGAGGAAGGAAGAACGGTATGAAACGAACTTTGCTAGCGGCAACCCACCGTAGTCCAATTGAATAAAAACGACGACTATTTTTCTTCCTTAAATTTCGAGTTTGAGTGTTTCTTTTTCTGTGGACTGCTTTCTTTCAGACACAACATTTTGGTCCTATGTTACACGAGGACCTGAAGATTCGAAGAATTGAAAATGTCCAGATTTCAGCTCTACTAAAATCTGCAAAGATACTTAGAAAAGTCCTGGAAAACTGGGGAGGGGATTTTCTATCACTCAAAATTCAGTTAAAAAAAAAGATAGATCTGTTGAGGAAAACTTGCATCATAATTAGGCTCAACAAAATAGTTGATGTAGGTTATGGAGTGATAGAGACGAAAAGATTAATCATATAATAAGCGAATACAGAAAATTAGCTGCAAAAGAGTTTCAGACGAGACACGACTTTGTGGAGAAGGTAATCCACTAGTAGTCGTGCAGGAAATTTAAATTCGAGCATACGAACAAGGTGTATATGTACAACCCAGAATCCGTCTCAGAAAATGAGATTCAAAATTTTCTCTGGAATTTTGGGACACAAACGGATTGCCTAATCTCGGCTAAATGACCAGACTTAGTGATAGTCATCAACAACAAGAAAAAAGCAACAACTTGCAAAATAATGAGCTTTGCCGTCCTGCTAGACTACAAAGTGAAAATAAAAAAAAGTCAACAAGAGATAAGGACCTAGATCTTGCTAGAGATCTAAAAAAAATTATGGGACATGAAGATGACTGTTATACAAATTGTGTTTGGTGCGCGTGGGACAATCCCCAAAAGATTGGTAAAGAGACTGGAAACGTTGTAAATTAGAGGAAATGTGACCATGCGGACTACATGATTATTAAGATCGGCCAGAATATTGAGAAGAGTCCTAGACACCGTAGGAGAATTGCTGTCACACAAATTATGTGAAAATCATCAGCTAATGTTAATGTGAAAAACTCTTAAATGAGTAAAAAATAATTATAAAACTGTTTTTAAATTTCCGTTCAATTAAACTGAATCGACTCATAGCCAATAGAAAATTTATTTAAAAAGAACTCATTTGGTAATTTTGCCGACTAAACAAATGTCAATCGAATATCGTAGTCTTCAGAATATGACAAAGAAAATAACGACGAAATGAAAAATTGTCGAATGGCAAGGAGACTTCTGATTGAGTGCTTAATCGATTTTTCACGAAAAAAAAAGACATGTTGATAAAGAAATAACTGGATTTATACAATTAGATATTTCTCTAGACAAAGGTCAGCATTCGTAAATCAAGGCCAGACAGGGTTAGCGTAATTCATATTTATAAAAAAAGTAAGAGAGAAATTGTTGATTGACTGGAAAATAAAAGCCATTGAAAAAATAGTTAGTATCAGGAACTGAATCATCAGTTCCAAAACGGATATGCGTTTTAGCTGATATGACATCTATACGGAGCTTGAGGTGTGAATACGACAAATGAAAACTATTTCGTATTCATTAAATAATAATACCATTAAGAAAAGTTTTACAACAATTCTTCCCTAAATTTCTGGTAAAATAGTCGAGCTTTGTAGCAATGGTTGGTAACAAGTCTAGAAGTACATTAATTCAAATCAAGGAAAAGCCAAGATGAGGCTGCTTCACTATTTCTTACATAAACAGTCATGGTAATTTGCAGTTTACTGATGAAGAAAGTTGTGAAGACCCACAATCAATTTCCATTGCTCCTATCTGTATAAATTTTCTAAATTGAAACCTTCTGTCTGTATCTGAATAATCTACATTAAAAATAAATAAATCTGATTTTTTTAATTATTTCTGAATTATACTTTGTAAATTACTTCGGAAATGTCTTGCTATTCAGTGACAAAATCAACTTTTGTCAGAATCATGAGATATCTTATTTTACCATTGCGATGATATTATATGAGAATGGTCTTTCGTGGAGATTTTCTTCGGGGAACGAAAAAGAAATTTATTAAAAGTTTGTCTTGCTCATAAAACATGTTAGGAGAGAAAATGATACCATTTGTCCGTCTCCATCTTTTCTTTCATAAACCATTTGATCTCAAAATACAAATCGATATTGGCCTCAAGAGAGTTATTGCCTATTGATCTATTTTGATTTGTTTTGCGAATTAAATGGATTAAACAAGGTTTTAATATATTTTCACCCCGTTTTTAGTAATCCAGGATTTTTGCCAATGTCACGTTTTATAGAATATTTCCATGCTCTATATCAATCTGGTAATTCTTCTTTATATACCAGGAATATTTCATACATAGTTTTCTTCAGGTTTTTTTTGTTTTTTGTTTTCGTGACTCAATAGGTCGCGTATCAGCGCAAAAGCCTTAACGTAAAAACTGTTGAGAATTTGTCTTGTTCAGGTTAGAAAAGAGTAATATAATTACGTTATATTGTTGAAATCTTTACAAAGCAAAAGTTTATTATTTTACTGACTTTTCATAGTTTCACTGGTAATGAAACATTGATACCAAGTTATCACTCTGGTAGTTATAAGGAAGAAAAAAATGTGTCCCCTCGTTCATAATCAATCCAATATGAGGAATACTGAGAGACCAAGTATATTTTTAGGATGGCCGTGCCAGGCCTTCACGCTAAAACCACTTTGTATCGTATATCGACTTGTTGGAAAGTCGGTTAAATTCTCATTATTATTAAAGGTTACCAGTTATTTGATAGTTATACAACGAGGCGGTAAGAAGCCATCATCATGTCACTCTGCCAGCACGTGTCTCACTGATTTACTCTGGAAACATCCGTCTCTATCGTCCACCGCTACCGAGAAGTCTTCCAGGCTATATCCTGTATCGTCACAGAACTATTGTATATACGTTCTAGCTGGTCGTCCTGCCTTTGCTTGTTCATATGAAGAGGTCCACTGGAGTATGTCGCTTATGTGTTCGCCCTTATGTCTCCAGCGGTATCAGCCATGTCTAGTTCGTCTAACTTGGATAGTTTTCGTAATGGGTGGTAGGTGGCTGTATATTAGCTGTTTTGTGGGGTGTTACCGCCAGGACTTGTTCAATATTGCTCACAGCCTTCTCGTGTAATTGCCGTCAAGCCTTTTCTCCATACGTTTAGTTTGCGTCCTGGTAGTGCATCCATATAGCAGTATCGACACAACTGCTGCTTGGGAAAAATGCGTTTTATTTTATCGGTTAGGTCCGTCTTCCATATGACCGATAGCCAATCGTTAGCTGTCCATGCCTTTGCGAGTCACGTGTTGATGTCTTTATCGATTGATGAGACACTACTTTCTTGGTAGGTGAACTTGTCCACCAGTTTCAGAGAACTACCATTTACAGTGGAGATATCGCCTCTTCGATTAAAGCAAATTTATTCCGTTATGTCTGCGTTGTCATGAATGCCTATATCAGCAGCTGCTCGCTCCAGACAATTTAGTAGGGATTCGGCTTGGGCGAGTATATTTGCCAGAAGCGCTATGTCATCGGCATAGTCCTTGTCCGTAATTGTTTGTGCGGGGTATCTTATGCTTCATTCCTTTACCAGCTTGTAACCGTTATCTTTCATTATATCAATAGGCGTTATAAGCACGTAGTCTAGGCAGATAATAAACGGGTATGGGGCTCATGTGTCTCATTGCACCACACCTGCTACAATATCGAAGTAGTCTGTGTCTCCGTCCGGGGAACGGACTTGATCAGTTTATCTTTTAGGGGATCGTGGCATTTTGTCGATAAAAACGCTGAGAAAATTGAAGAAGGAATAAAAGGTTTAGGTTAACTATATATTATTTAATTCTCGTTCGGCGTGAAGAAAAACAGGCGTATTTGTTGGAATATCGACAGGGTATATATATATATATATATATATAAACTTTAAAAAATATACATGTGCTCATAGCGTAATGATTATTGTCGTAGAAAATGGACTCATCGGAACGTAAGTAAGTAAAGTTAGCGACCATAGTCGAGGGTGACCTGAAGGCTCCCTTTTCGATAGCTACTACACCAAGGTGTAGGGGAGGGCGCTACTCCATTCCCTGGATTGCTCCACTTTACCCTTGAACCGTACCTTATAATGCTGAGTGTTAAGCAAGGTGGTATCAAGTTCCATTTTTAAAGTCTTTGGTATGACTCGACCTGGGATTGAACCCAGGTCTCCCGGGCCATTGGCGAACACTCTAACCGCTGGGCCAATGTCGGAACGTACTTAAATCTTAATGGAGACTTTACATTTTTCAAAGTGATTATGCCCTTGGAAAATGTATGAATACAACTATTCTCATTACAGTTTATTTGCTTGCTTAAGTTTTATGGCATATCAACCTTTCTGGGTTATTTAATGCCAAATCCATTTTTATACAAAGAGTTCTATTTCAAACAATTCAGTTAAGCATAAGTACACAGTTCAGATTTTAAAAACATTTCTATTTCAAGCAATTCAGTTTAGCCAAATATTTCTTTTTTCAAACAATTCAGTTTTATATTAGTATAGTTTTTTTGTTTATATACTGTTAAATGTCAAAACAGTTGTGTTTCAAAAAATTCATTTTAGCATGGGAAAACAGTTCCATTTCAAAAAGTTCTGTTTCAAACAATTTGGTTTAACATAAGTACAAAGTTTGATTGTCAAAAACATTTCTATTTCAAGCTGTTCAGTTTAATCAAACTGTTCTAATTCAAACAATTTAGTTTTGTATAAGTAGAATTGGTTTTATTTACACAGAGTTAAATTTCAAAGCTGTTCTATTTCAAGCGATTCAGTTCCGCGTAAGTACAGTTGGAATGTCAAAAACAATACAGTTTAGCATAAGTACGCAGTTCACATGTCAAAACAGTTCAATTTCCTGCAATTCAGTTTAGCTTAAGCATGCAGGTTAGTTCTATTATCCCATTGATTGAACCCGATGGCAATGAAGGAGAACTCCGCATTCCCTATAGCTCCAGCATTACTGGAACGTCAGCAACAGATTGTTTAGTGTCTTACACAGGACACTTGTTGGGGGTCTTATTTTTCTGCAGCGGTGCAGTCATGTTATTTATACAGCTACAGACGACTGGGCAATCTCATTACAGCTATTGATAAATAGTTCGGCAGATAGAGTCTTTACTCTTGATAAAGAAACAATTTATGAGAAGGAAAACTCTGTAGATTTGTACACCACTTAAAAATTGACCTTATGTAACATCCTGTTCATGGGGTAAGGATTTGGTAGATAAATATTAGTAAAAAAAGAATTAAGTGTTGTTTTTTTCCTACTAGAAACAATTAATCTCATCTGTTTGTTTAAAAATAGTAAAATCTACTTTCTTCAATTAATGTCTAAACTTCAACACCTCCGGTGATGTAATCGCTGGCAGGCTGGATTAATAAAACTTTCTTAGAGAGTTCGAACTTCACTAGTCCCGTCATACTTCTGTCCTTGTGCCACAGTTAAACTTTGAAAATAACTAAATCCAAATCTTTTGCCGTTTTGATGTATATTGCGTATGGAATACTTTTGCTGAAATCGTTTATCCGTGGAGGTTAGATTTCTTTGCTTAATGTCATATCAGTCTTCGTGGGTTACTTAATACCAATGCAATATTTGCAGAATAACAGTAGTTGAACATTTTAATCCATAGCTGTCAGATTAAGGGAAGAAACTTTTATGAAAAATGGATCCGTCGGAGTGCTTTTCTATTTTCATCCTTACATATAAATCTCTTCATTTTTAATTCTCTTATTTTCTCCGTTTCTTTCTTTCTTTTCGCCCTTTTCTTTTTCAGCCTTTCTTTCTGCTCAACTCTCCCCCCGGTTTGGTTTTAGTTTCTTTGTTTTCAATGGCATATCAAATTTCGTGGATTATTCAATGCCTGAGCCATCCTTGTTGAATAGGAGTATGAGTATTATTGTGTTAGTATGACGTTTATTCTAAGATTAATAGCAACAAATAACTGTTTACTTCTAACAGTTTATCAATCAACACAGGAAACAATTAATAACAATATACAGTCCACCCTGTGTATAAAGTTGAGTTTAATGGACTTTCCAGATCACTAAAAAAGACATCTGGTATCTTAGAGTTGTCTTTTTGAGAGCTTTTAACGTCCCCCCTCACGGAACGTCTGGTGGAATCTGTCTAACTGGATTTTGGATTTTTTCGCCAAGACTTCTGGGCTCATCACGCGATTAGTACATCAAATTACAGAGAGCCTATCCCACACTCACTTCATACACAGGAATTACCATTTTACTAACCCAACAGTATTATTTAAACAGTAGTTGGTGCTGGCATTTAAGAAAGTTTATACTTTTCTCATTAGGTATTAGTACAAAAGTGAATGCTGTAGCGTGACTGTGTTACGTTCCGCTCTCTGGTCAAACAAACGACAACACGGAATATATATATATAACGATATATATTTATTTTCTCGATGGACGCTTGTGGGAAGTAGGAGCAGTCAGGAGAGGAATTAGAATCGTTCGTCTATGAGGCTTGAACTCTTCGATGTAAGTAGACGATGGCCGAGACAACGCACACAGAGTGACGACGAGGGCAGCTTCGTGAACAGCGGAATCTTTTTACTCCTTCTATTCAATTCGTCGGCCTTATATTACCTTCAAACTCCCACGCGGAGATATGGACACGCCTCCACGCCTCCGCAATTTCTTCCTATATCTGGCGATCGGGATGTGTTACTTCCGCTATCTTTGGAATGGCCTGTGTGATCTTCATCGAACGGAAATAACTGTCATGCAGTTCACAAGGTCACTCTCTTCCGGTGCATTACTCTGAAGTGGGACCTTCACCTTGTCCCATATTATCAGCCGAGCTCACCCGCGCGATTTCTTTCGATTATTGGCCATTGGGATGTGTCCCTTCCGCTATCTTCGGAATGGCAGGAATGATCGTCATCGAGCGGAAATAACTATCACGCAGTTCATAGGTCACTCTCTTCCGGTGCATCACATTTTTTTTACGGCACAGTGAGAGATTTTTTTACCTTGTCTCATATAGTGAGCCAAGCTGTATTTTACAACTGGAATTCGAACTCGCTTACGACGATGTCACAGTTTCGAAGGTTAACGTCTTCACAGAGAGGACTCTTTCCCGAAGCTTTGAAAGTAAATAATAATATTTATTGGGTTTTGAGTCTTGGACTTGAGAATTATGCTTTCAAAACGATATATCTTCTGAATCCAAATTTGAAATAAGAAAAGTATTTTTAGTCGAAAAATAAATGAAAACTTCTAGAATTCTTTAAAAGTGATTGTTGATGGGGATCAAACATCTTTTATGTGACAGCCACACGTCAGTATCGATTTGTGCGTGCCCCACATTATAAAATGACTCAATGACAAATCTGACATGGTGCTAAGTCTGATAAATCCGTACGTGGGAATTGTTTTTCGCAGCTGACAGTGAACAAGTTTTATCAATCAGCCGGTTAAAGATGGTTACTGTTCTTCGGAGGATTCGTTATTGAAAGAGACATGCTTATCAAAAGATGTCGTCAATAAAATACGATATTCAAAACAAAAAATAAAAATGTATTTAAAATAGTCACACCAATTTTTTTCGTCGTTTGTATCATTTTTATGCATACGGCATTGTGGCAATTAAATGTGTTTCAACTGAGACAGACATCGGCACATGACTAGCAAAGCAATGGACAGCTATCGATAGGCTTTCGGTCGTATGGAAGTCCGACCTGACCGATAAAAACAGCGGTAGTATCGATACTGCTATATGGATGCACCACGTGGACGCTAACAAAACCTACGGAGAAAAAACTTGACGGTAATTACCCAAGAATGCTGCGAGCAATACTGAACAAGTCCTGTAGACAGCAGATCACAAAACAGCAACCCTACGGCTACCTACTACAAAAAAACTATCAAAATTAGACGAACCAGGCATGCGGGGCACTGCTGGAGGAGTAGGGACGAGCTCGTAAGTGATGTACTCCTATGGACCTCTTTACAGGGAAGAGAAAAAGCAGGATGTCCAGCTCGAACATATATACAGCAACTCTGTCTAGATATGGGATGTAGCCCTGGGGATCTGTCGAAAGCAGTGGACTATAGGGAAGGGTGGCAAGAGAGGGCCAGAAATATCCATGCTGATAGCGTGACATGATGATGATGCAAAATGAAAAAAAAATATCTATACGAAATAACACAAATGTTTTTGTTTATTAACTACATTCCCAATAAACAGATATTCGAAAAATACTAATTGAAGAGAATAATTTCCCAGAAAATAAACGAAATTTATTTTCATTTTATTGTTTTAGATTTTCAGAAGTTAGATTTGGGATTACGAAAAATTTTTTCATTTTACGAAGAAGTACCATTTTTTTAAAAAGGTAAACAAAGTATATTTATTATATGAATTATCTTTTTTTTAAAGAAAGTTTATCTCCATTAATTAAACCAAAACTTCCGGTGGTGCCGTCGTGGTGTAATGGTTGGGGTGCGAAATCGTAGTAACCGTGTTCGAACTCCAGTTACGTTCACTTTCGGGCAAATACCCTTGGGAAAGGTATGAACCCACTTATCCACCCGGCTATGGGTTAGATAGTACCACTACTGTTCTTCTAGGAAAATAGTTTTGTCATTAAAATAGTTAACTCATATAAAACAATAACTATAATAAAAAAGTATGTTGATTGGCAAATATAGGCTGGAAACTTCTATACCCCTATGGTGGTGTAATGGTTAGCAAGATAGACACGCAAATCTTTTCGTGTGAGTTCGAGCCTCTCTGGGGGCCTTACTCATACGACTTTTGCCACAACTAAGCAAAAATAGCTCCGTAAATTACGAGAGTTGAAATTTCTAAAATGAACTTAAATTTTTTTTTACCTAACAAGCAAATTTGAATTGCAGCCGAGGTTTTAACTTGTTTTCAATGGGTTTTTTTTTTCATGCTTAAACCGAGATGCCTTTTTGTTCAAACGTTATGTGTTACGGGAAGGGGTATATTTAATTGAAGTAGCTGGAGTGGTTTGGCTACTGTACGTTCACTTGTAGACTAATATCTTTGGGAAAGGTATGAACCCCCTTATCTATGTTATTGGTTAAATTTTACCACCATTGTCTTTGGGATTAAATAACCCATGAAAATTGATTTGCCATTGAACAAAGAATTTTGAATTAGAAAATGTCTTTTCCTTAATTTCATAGATATTAATCGCAGGTGCCCGTGGTGTAATGGTTATCGTCGTAGGAAATGGACTCGGCGACACCAGTTCAAATTCTGGACGAGACTGATTGCATTTCACAGAGCACTAATACCCTTGGGAAAGGTATTAATCTAGTTATTCTCTCTCCAGCTATGGGTAAATAGTAGGACAGACTGTGTTCTTCAGCTTTGGTGAGGCAGCTTGTCTAGGAGAAGGAAAACTCTGAATTCAAACCTGTTAAACTCCGGTTAAAAATTGACCTTGTGTCATATCCTGCCCTAGCGGAGGGGTTGGTAAATATTATAGATATTACTCGTCCGAAATTAAAATCTTTGGTGTCTTATTGAGACGAGAAACTCCATTAAAGCACACCAAGATTTACATACTACCTGTTTTCAGTTTGTACATTTAGTTACTGTTTGGATTTAGTTAATGTCACAGGTGTTGTACATTTATATTATTTGGTATTTATTATCAATTCAAGTTGACAGAGTTACTGTCTTAATTTACACTAGTATCATTCTATCCCACTAATTCAACGTGATTGTGAGTGTAGAATTGTCCAATCCAAAATACCGACACGGCATTTCCAGGTGTGCTGAATGCGAAAATAATTTGGTTAGTTGTATGAATGAAAATAAGAACAGATGAGACTTAATTATCAACAAGACAGTATGAATTGAACAAAGTCAGATGCATTTAGATTTTTAGCAACTAAAATAGAATTCCAAAAGTCTTTCCACCTACCAAAAGAAGCAATTACTTTACTTCAGTTTTAGATGAAATTTCGAAAAAAAAAGTTTGCACCATTTCAATCGATAGCGAAAATATTGCCGTTTATTTTTAATGATTGTTTATTTCATATTAATCAAATAAATATATTACGCGTTCTTATACCTATTGAGAAAAGACTGATGATTCGGTAAGATGAATTCATTACGATAAGAACAGATTATCCATTAATCCCATTTGACGGTAGAAGATAATTACCACCAGCAATAAATATTAGAAAGATTTTTCTTAAGTATCCGTGAAAGCATAAGTTCATATAACACCACCCAAGGTAAACAGGAGTGAGCCTGTTCCGTTTCGAAATGGGTAACTTATTGGGTTTGGCTTGGTTTGGTTTTCTGGCATATCTATCGAGCTTGGTTATTTTAATGACAAATACTGTTTTCATATGTATATTCATATATATATATCTATTAGATATGATTTGTTAACACACTTTATAGATACACACAGTTAAATGATCAAAACAATTTGCGTAAGTCAACAAAGTTAAATGGTTCCAAGTGTTTTATGTATCACTAACTATTCAATTAAACAGTAGCCATTTGTTTACACACAGTTAAATAAACAAACAGTACTACTTCAAACAATTCAGTTTAGCATAAGGCATTTTTTGCTCTCAATTTAAATGTCAAATAGTCTTGTCAGACCCATTGATTAGACCATATCAGGTGCTACCACTCCGGGCCAGAGTTGACCAGGAAACAATGATAATGAAAGGGTACTACGTACTCCCGAAAGTTTCAGCATTACTGAAACCTCAACATCAAATTGATTAATACCATATCCCGGGCACTCGTTGGGATCGAGTCTTACTTCTCTGCAAAGGCGCAGTGGTTGTATTTTACAACCACTGGCGCCGGGACTTAACTTCTTAGGAACCGTAGCTATTGAACGAATTTACTCAATTTTCCCGCCTCTGGAAGAATGTAATATGAAGTAATTTTTTTTACAGTTGGTTTGAAATCCGTTTTCTTTTTTCTTGACTAGTCGCTGTAACAAAGCCATAGATTCCAGTCAATTCTACTATTTAAATCTTGGCAAGGGAAATGAGATGGATTCATTATTTTGCATAGCAGCCTTCGTGGCTTATCTAATGCCAAAGCTATCCTTGTAGAAGATCATTTGCGACACTTTTTACTTTTACCAAGGAGGCTAAAGGGGTTCATATATTTCCCAAGGGTATTAGTCCAAAAGTGAACGTTATAGTGCAAATGGGGATTTAACTCACTTTCTACTACGTTGCTGTCCAGAACATTACACAATATCCTACGGACACTTCAGTTTTATATCATAGATTTTTGAATTCTATTATTAATGTGTGTAGAATTTAAATGAGTCTTAACCTCTAGAATATAATACGGTGAGAAAATTGGAGTCATTGGATTTAATTGCCGTCGAGAATATATCAAAGCATGCCGCTTACTGGTCGTCTTATCACATGATTCTGTAAGTTTAAAACTTAGGAATAAGTTAGCAATATAGTGTTTGACTGTTCCACTCATGCACGTCAAAACGCGTTAGATGAAAGTTGTCACCAAGTAAAAAATGAGGTGCCCGTGGTGTAGTCGTTATCGCCGTAGAAAATGAACACGGCGATACGAGTTCAAATCCTGGACGATACTGATTGCATTTCACATAGCACTAATACCCTTGGGAAAGGTATGAATCCAATTATTCTCCCTCCAGCTATGGGTAAATAGTAGGGCAGACTAGGTTCCTCAGCCTTGGTTAGGCATTTAGTCTAGGAGAAGGAAAACTCTGAATTCAAACCTGTTAAACTCCGCTTAAAAATTGACCTTGTGTCATATCCTGCCCGAGCGGAGGGGTTGGTAAATAGTACCAAGTAAAAAATGAAATAGGTTCGAATAAAATTGTGATTTGCCAAGTCGGCTGGGGCTGTAGAATACACTGACTGCTTTTCTGTAGAGGGGTAAGTCCCCGCCCAACGAGTGTCCTGTATATGACACTAAATAACCTAATGGTACTAAGTTCATCGCTTTAACCATTACACCACGAGGACACCCAAAATAACCTAATGGTGAGGTTTCAGTAATGCTAGAGTTTTGTGGAATGCGGAGTACCTCTTCATTGCCATCACTCTCAGTTCCACTCTGTCCCGGAGTGGTAGCACCTGATAGAATCCTATCTATGGGTTAAATAGAACTAAACTATATACTTATACTAAACTGAATTGCTTGAAATAAGACTATTTTTACATTCAAACTGTGTACTTAACCTAAATTGAATTATTTGAAATTAAACTATTTTGTATGCAAAATGAATTGTTTGAAATAGATCTGTTTTGACATCTAACTGTGTGTAAACAAAAACTATACTTATACCAAAATAAATTGCTTGAATAAGAACTGTTTGAATAAACTGAAAAGCTTGAAATAGAAATGTTTTTGACGATTAAACTGTGTACTTATGCTAAATTGAATTGTTTGAAATAGAACTGTTTCTTTGTATAAAACTTGATTTGGAATTAAATAATCTACAAAGGTTGATATGCCATAAATTACAAACAAACAAACAAATAAACAAAAATGTGATCTCGTTGTTATTGGTCTCATCGGCGTGGACAACATGAAAGGAGAGAAGCGACAACGAACGAGCACAAGATCGAGGCGACAGAGATACAGCAGAGATGCTCGAAGGACGAGCCGCTAAAAAATCCGAAATCATAATCCATTCAATTTATTTTATCTATGTCACCACTACAATGTAAACCGTTTTCAAAAAACAGGAATATGCAAAGTCTTTTTAAAGTTGATCTAGTAAAAACATATTTTTTGACAAACCGTACACTATCCCCAATTATCAGCGAGGATTTCATTGCCTTGAACATTAGGTCTTGACTTGTCACTCTCTTGATGACTAATTGACTCTTTCTAAAATTTCCCCTAGTTCCATAGCTGAACATCTGTCCCCACCCACACTGACAGTTCTCGCGTTTGACATTTTGTTTTCGGTCACAGGGATAAGCATCCATGTCACTGGTGATGGTATTTCACAGCTTAGTCCAGGATACGGACTCAGATTGCTAAGTATTTTTCCTAAGACAATAATTGTAACCTCACTCACAGATAATATAAACAAACAGGGCTGAGGGTCTGGTTAAGAAAAGCTTAAATTTAATTGTTATTCGACTTTGAGCATCTACTTTTTTCCCTTCCGCTGTTTTTGCCAAGCTAGATTAGCAAACCTTCACGAGTGAGTCAAAATTGGTAGTCCTTTCATACGGTCTTGTGCCACATCTAAGCAAAAACTTAGTATATCACTACCTGCCGACTGGACCGTCTCAGCTGGTGTAATAGTTAGCCAGCAAGACTAGCAAACCTTCATGAATGAGTCTAATTTGCTACTCCATTCATACCCCCTCGTGCCACATCAAATCAAAAAACTTGGAAAATTACTCAATCAGTAGGATCACTCCTGGATTATAAAAACAAGTCGATTATACTAAAAACAGCTTTGTTTCTTTTTTTTTTCCTCTCACTCGTTCACTTCTCTTTCCTTTTCTTTTCAATATCATCCTGAATAACTGGAGTCACTTCTCACTCCCCAAACAAAAAATTCCACTCTTATATGCCTCTTTTGACATTTTCCAGCAATAACCACGCAATTTACTTTTACCCTGCGTTCGCGAAATTTGTCCCTGCAAATTTTAAATCCATTTGATGATTTTGCACTCTAAGCATTTTCCAGTAATTTGTTCCAGTAAATCATCTACTCAGTAAAGTCCTTATCTTTATCGGGTTTCGCTATTGAATTTTTGGTGTTTTTAAAAGGTTGGCCATAGCTGGTATATCCGTTTAACATTTTAAACATTTCTCCTAGATAACCAGAATAGAGTTGAGATATACGATTTTTCCAATCTCTACCGATAATTTTGATTGCTCAGTTCTTCAGTATTCTTGGTGAATTTATTTGTACTCCTAAATCTAGGATAACATTCTTCTTTCTTGAGGAGATTTTGATTCCCAGAGTTGGCGGCAGTATCCAAGTGGGGGGTATTATGAGTGTCTTACAAGCCGTTATCACCACATTCAGTTTCACAGATATTTCCTAAACAACCACACATTATATGACTTTGCTTTTCTTATACAATAATATATATCTTTATCGAAATTAGATTCAGAATTAAATATAACGCACAAATCTTTTTCCAGATATAATATTTCTCGGGTTGTCCCAAAAAAGAGTAAAACTTTTTCTGGTTTGCTTTTCCGATATATAGGGGTTTGCATTTTTCCACAGTGAACTTTGTTCCCATAAATACAAAATGGTAAGGCCTTCTTTAATGGACTGGCTTTCGAGGGATTTTGCAAACATTTTGAGGTCGTCTGCAAACATTTTAATTTTACTGGTGATGGTTTCTCAGAGATCATTTATATAGAGTGAGATCAGAATAGGCTCTTGTACCAATCCTAGGGGTACACAATGGATCCTTCCTTTGGTATTGCATTACAGATTCTCTCCCTCCCCCCAACTTCCTGATAATTTTTACCCTCTTTTTTTTTAAAAAAAACAAACAGCACTAATTTAACTTATAACTTGTGTCGAACATTAGGTCTTGACTTGTCACTCTCTTGATGACTAGCATTGAAGGCTCTCCGAAAATCAAAGTAAAATATATTAGCACAGTCTAATTCAGATATATACTGACTTGCTTCCTCAAACGTTTCTAGCAAATTTGACAACCCTGATTTTCCTCTCTAAATGTAGAATAGCCATGATATGGCTATGTGTGAAACGGGCATATAATGTTCGTAACATATATATATAACATAGAACTTAGGATCTCGAAATTCGAAAAACACGTAACGACTTCTTTGTTCAGGTACGAACCTTTCTATTACCTTTGAGTTTAAAGGTTCTTCGACATAAGGAGAGAGGCACAATCTTTCTATTCTGGCTTTTTCATCTCCCCCTCCCCCAATACGTGTGGCACCTACCACAAAGGTCTCCGCGAGCAAGCGAAAGTCAACCGTCTCGTTTGGTGTCCAGTTCTCAACTCAACTCGTCCGGTGTCTAATCTCAACTCACTGACTTTTTCAAAATCACCCAAAATCCTCAGCTCGCTTCCGGTGCGTGACGTCATTCGCACTCGCTATCCTCCGTTTGCCATCTCGGGCTATTGTGACATCTCTGAGTGACATGTCCGCTCTGCTCGTGCGTGTGAACACCTGCGTTAATGTTGCACCTAAGAAACCCATTCACTGAGCCGAAAAGTTCTCAGCCTAACTAAACCCAAAGGAATAAACCAAAATCTCTCGGCCATTATATTATATAAAGTCCATTGTTTTTTTTTTTTGTTAATCAATAACTACAAATTATGTTCTTGTATGAGTTTTCTTAGCGTGCATTCATACAACTTCCAGAGCAGACAAATAATTGCTACAGTCTATCATTTTCTGGTTGGTGAGCAAATCCATTTTAGTAATTTGGTATGAAGATTGTCGTTTTGCATATTAATAGCATTTATTCATGAATCATGCACGTATTAAATTAGTTCCTCAAAGAGGTAGCAAAACTAATACAGGTTGAAATATACGTTAGAAATTTAGGATGTATTTCGTCTGGTCCAAGGGATTCAATTATATTTCTTTTTTCTAACATGTTTTTAATTTTATAAGGTCCGATTGCTACTGAATTCATTTCACCGTAAAGACATTTTTGGCTACCATAACTTTCTTCAGTAACAGGTCTCTGTTGCATATTGTCCCTTGACCGAGCCGTCAAATAAAAATTCTCTGCACAGGACACACCTGTAAAAGTATGCGGAAACAGTAACGTGGTTTAACAGGAATACGTGGGTGTAAGGAAATGATATAAGAAGATGCCTACGTGAGATACGTAGGTCTCTCTCAGTCTTGAGTCAGTCTCAGCTTGCGACCGGAAAAGATTCGTTCAGTCACGGAGAGTTCCAACGAGTAGCTGGGTACCCTGCTGGAGCAGCGTCCTACTGCAGGGTGCCACTCCGTTTGAGTACACCCACTGATGATCGAGAAGCAGGAGAAGTGCCAAGTGGGGTCTTGAAGATAACACAACGTTGCATGCTCTAGAGAAGAAGCTATGGGTCAATATGGCAGTGTTCTTCGTCTACCCCCGTCTCAATTTGTCTCTTACAGACCAACAGAAGCTTTTACCCTTTTCGAGAATAAAGTGTGAGAGTTATAGTTTTATATAACTAAATGTTGTGGTTTCTTCTTCATCACGGCTATTTATCATTTGTATTATGCTCTATTAGATACCGAATGTTATAAAATTATCAAGATTTTTATCGCTTCTAATAGAGACTTGGTCCACTATCTTAAATGAAATTTGAGTTCAGACAGAGCTGAACTTTTTAAATCTTGCCCTTGAACTCCAATTATTTTTAGAAAACTCGCCAATTAAAACTGAGTATTTGGGACGCGTTTCTTTTAGTTTTAAAATCACTACTCAGTGACTTCCAGAAATCTTATTGTTTCTTTGGCAAAGAATTAAGGATGGTGGTGGCCTGCCTTATTCTCGCAAAACCACACAGTTGGATGTGGGTCAGGACAATATGTATAGAAAAACAGCAATTGCTCATGCAGCCATGTTTCCTCTGTCCCTCCACTAAGTTTTGCTAAAGAGTGATAAGGATCGATACTACATGGCATCAGTCTAATTTCAAGAATCGTCAGAAAGAGTTTAAAAATAATTCTAATAAACGGAAAATTTGTCATGGCAAATAAAAGACTGGGAAAACATATTTAAAAAGGCTCACCAAAAAATGATCTCAAAGCGATTATTTTTTTTTCCAAGTTGTACAATTCCTGGAATTTCAATTTACTGGCGGGAAATGTAAATATCATTTCCATCTGACTTGTTGAATTTATACTGCCATGTTAACATTTTTTTCTAGTTGTAGTTTGTTCGTTTTCTGTTTTGTTTAACGACACCATTGGCAAATATTTTTATTAAATAAAACATTCGTATTGCGAAATGAACGTGCAAAGAAATAATTATTTCTTTTAATTTTTTTTTTCTCTGTATAAAACTGTCTGTATTTACCCAAAAGAGGAAGCGCTCGTGCACAAAATTGTCATCGTCAAAGAAAATGAACTGGACTTGCCGAGTTCAAATCGTAAGTGAGGTTGTTTGTGGTTTGGGTTGGTTTGGTTTGATTTCATGGCATATCAACCAATGTAGGTTATTTAATCCCAAATTCGGTTTATACATATACATTAAATATATATGATATGGTTTTATGGAATATCAACCATTTTACGTTATTTAATGCCAAATCCTGTTCATGCATGTATATTTTTTATATACATGATTTGGTTAGGTTGGGTTTTACAGCGTATTAACGATTGTATGTTATTTAATGCCAAATCTTCTTTATACATATATATTAGATATATATGATTGGTAAATTTAGCTCTACAAAGTTAAATAGTTGTCTCTCATTATAAAATCTCTCAGTGTGATAATAACACTGGTTTACAAAAATACATTCTTGGTCTGAGGCAAGAATGGGGTTAGGTGTTTTTTGTTAATCTGGGTGTGCTGAATTCAGATTTATAAATAGTTTTGCTCTATCCCCTCTAATTTTCTGGCTTTTAAATAGTCTCATTTTAGTATAAACTGAGAATATATGTGCATATTTCAAGAGTTGCAGCAGCTTATAACAGATAAAACAGGATAAATAAAGAACACTGATTGCATAAATATACTTGGATGACACAATTACACAATTTATAGTACCACAGACAGTCAAAAGTGTGTTTTCTTAGAAGATCTAGAGTATTTTGCCTCCAAGATGTTACGCAAGAGCATCCGGCTGAAGTCTCCCATCATGCCGGGGTTCCATTTGCTATGATAGTCGCTCTCCATCTTCGTAATATCTTGGTGGAATTTTTCTCCATGATCATCACTCACTGCTCCAAGGTTTGGCGGGAAGAAGTTGAGGTGGGAATGGAGAAAATGAATCTTGAGTGAAATTCGGCACCCCATATCCTCATAAGACTTTAGCAACTTCAGGTAATCTGGTACGCGTGTGTTACCAAGGAAGCTACTACAGACTGAATTGAATGTTCCCATGCTCTCAGTTCCTTTAAGTTAAGAAACTCCTCAAAATCAGTATCCTACAGCACTTCTCGGATCTGAGGTCCGACAAAGATACCCTCTTTGAGCTTAGCAGCACTAAGACCTGGGAACACAGTAGACAAGTGTTGGAAGGCAGCACCATTTTTGTGCAACGCCTTCACGAAATTCATCATCAAACCAAGCTTGATGTGAAGAGGAAGAAGAAGCACCTTATTCATGTCCACTAGAAGATTCTCCTTGAGGCTGTGTTCGTCAGGAACAAAAGTGCTTCTAGACTCCCAGTCTTTCTGCTTGTAATGCTGGGATACAGCTCGACTATCCCAGAGACAGAGAAAACAATAATACTTTGTGAAGCCCGCTTGCATACCCATAAGCAGACCAATGACCTTATTTGTTCCGATTCCTGAAACTGGTGATCCTTACATCTTCCTGGACTAGGTTTCACTGTTTAAGCAGAGAAGCCAAGAGCTCTAACTGCTGTTTTGACAGATATAAATCACAAGCAAGATCATTCAGGTCTTCTTGCGTGATCCAGTGTGGCTCATTGCCACTTGTTCCTGAATATGTAGATTCAATATCTTCCAAAGATATTGACTCGGCAGAATCCTCCCTTGAAGTCATTTCTTCATCTGATGAAGAAAGAAGATCCTTATTTACTGGAGGTGTGGGTACAGGAAGATCATCTGAATGGGGAATGGGTCTCATAGCAGATCGAAGGTTGGGATATTTGATCTTTTCCCGAGAAGATGCATTGAAACCAGTTATATTAGTTAAACAAAAATAACAATCATCTGCGTGGTTTCGCGGCTCTCTCCAAACCATCGGGACTGCAAAGTTGAAAGCCGCTTTGTTGCCATTAAACCATGCAGTTAGTCCATTGTAGCAGGGTTTACAACAGATGTGTGGAGCCTAAGACTTATCCTGATCACCAATTTTACTGTCAAAATAGTGAAAGTAGGCGGTTCTGAGGAGGGAAGTGATGGTTCGACGCTGTGCAACTGTTGTGAAGTTACAACACACGTAGCAGAAAGAATTGGCCTTGTTGAGGCATCCTCGACATTTTGACGTGCTTGAAGCCATTGGAGAAACTGAAGATATAACAAAGTAAAACTAAATGTGCATTTGACAATGTAATACTAATATTTAGTAACCCAAAAGATGTGTAACACGATAGTAGAGGGACACCAACCTCCTGCGCCGCCTGCGAGACAACCTCTTCCAATGACTGCCAGAGTGTGGATTGGGACCTGCTACCTTAACTTTCAAAATCCGTTTTGATATATAACTATATACATAACTATATATATATATATATATATAATGTAATGCTATCACTTACATTTAGTGCATAATAACTAAAAAATAAGCCATAAGTCTAACAATATTAGAATTAACCCTGAATTCTTATACGCCTATACGTACCGTATATGCACAAAATGCACACTATGCATATTTAAAAAACTAGCGGAAATGAGTAAAAACTGATTTCAAATTTGAATTCAGCACTCTCAAATTAGGTAAAAACAGGTATTTTTTCTGCTTGCCTAAATTTCTTTGTAAACCAGTGTACCTGATTGATTTTAAATTCATTTCAAACCGTCAAGTTTTATTTTATGCGAAGAAGTTTGGAAATCCGCTTCATGTTTTTATTTTTCGTCGTTATTTCGTAAATATTTTTTTGCTCATGGTCCTATCGAATACGAATGGATTTTAAACATATCTACTTGACCGACTGATGGAACTCTAACACTACGACCATACTGGGTCAGAGTGGACCAGGGAGTAATGGCAACGAACAGCTCTCCAGCCTTTCCAAATCTACCTGACAAAATCTCACCATCAGATTGATATTAGTGTCATACCCAAGAGACTCCTTTTTGGTCAGTCTTACCCGTCTGCAGGAGATAAATCTGCGTATTCTGAGCCCGAGCAATAGCGCGGTCCATGAATTAAATTTGCATTAGATATATTATTGCTGATAAACCAGAGAGTGAAAATTAGCAAACTAACCTGGAGTGTTAACAATTTAAGAATTAACTAAAACGCTAGAATCAAATATAGAATCTTCCGCATTTATTAATCTCCAACAACAAAATTAGTAATTATTTGCAATAACTAATATATCATCATCATCATATCGTGCTGGTAGCACGGATATCCCTGACCCTCTCTCGCCACTCCTCCCTATCGTTCATCGCCCTAGGTAGGTCTTCAGGACAACATCTTGTTTCCTCACATAGCTGCTGAATGTACGTTCGAGCTGGTCGCCCTGCTTTTGCGCGGCCATATGTGGGGATCCATAAGAGTACATCTCTTATGAGTTCGTCTCTGCTTCTCCAGCAGTGTCCTGCATGTCTGGTTCGTCTAACTTGAATAGTTTTTGTGATAGGGGGCAGGTGGCCGTACAGTTGGTGTCTTGTGGGGTGTTGCTGCCAGGACTTGTTCAGAATTGCACGCAGCATTCTTGTGTAATTGCCATCTGTGTGCGTGTATCTGTGTTCTTGTATGCATATTATGTCTATCTTATGTTCTTCGGCCGATGCGATTAGGTGACACTACTGGATTAGAGTCCAATTGGCTGGGGCCGTAGAATACAATGACCATATCTCTGCAAAGGGATAACCCCTCATACGAGTGTCCTGGACAATGCATTATACAATCTGATGGTGAGGCTCCAGTAATGCTAGAGCCCTGGGAATGAAGTATACCTATTCATTGACATCGCTCCCAGGACCACTCTGGCGCAGAGTGGTAGCACCTGATAGAGTCTTATGAATGGGTCGGACAGAACTATTAGACATTTGAACTGAGTGCAAACAAATGACTTATACTAATTTGAATTGTTTGAAACAAAACTGTTTGATCATTTAACTATGTGTAAAAGCAATGACTAATGTTTAATCGAATTGTTTGTGATACATATCAATACTTGGAACTATTTAACTTTGTTGATTTCTTAACAGAAATCATACCTATCTAATATATATGAATAAAATGGACTTGGCATTATATAACATATAATGGTTGACATGCCATAAACCCAACAAAATCACTGAGCTGAATTATTAAACAAGTGTACTGTAATTAAATTGAATATGCCAAATTGGTGGCTGATGATCTTTCCTTTTAAACAGGGAATCAAATTTTTTTTAACTGTTAAGTCAACAGTTAGGACTTTAAAAAACAGTTTTTCTTATTAACAAATAAGGAAACGTTGTCTAGATTGAATAAATGTAAAAATTGAAAATATTGCTAAAGGTTAATTATTATAATGCTGGCATGAACAACTCTTTAAGAAAAAAATACTTGTTTTAGAGTTTTTCACACCAGCATCAGCTAATGGTTTCTCTTCGATTTTGAGTGACAGCTAGCATCCTCACATCTCCAGGACTCTGCTCAGTATTCTAACCAAATCTGAATAATGCTGTTTTCTTGATGGTCTTCACTAGTCCTTTTATTTCTAATTCTTCCGCTCCCCTTCCTAAGCTTTGGGAAAGCAACATTCTTTATTCAGCAGGTAGTCGTTTTTTTTATTATCACAATGTCTTGTTGTCAATCTGAAATTAAGTGATCTGTTTGTTTCTCAAAACCCCATGGAAATTTTAGCGTCTTATTTTCCAGTACGGGTTCTCGGTTGTTTATGGTCAAGATTAAATTTCTTGTATATTTCCCGGTGGATTACCTTCCCCACAAAGTCGTGCCAATGAAGTATATCCAGATACGGATATGTAAAACGTACATAGAATGTTCATAACATATATACATAGAACATAGGAATCCCGAAACACGAAAACACGTAACGACTTCTTAGTTCAGGTACGAAAACTTTTATTACCTTTGAGTTAAAGGTTTCGACATAAGGAGGGAGAGGCACACTCTTTCTATGCTGGCTTTTCCATCTGCCTCCCCCCCATACGTGTGGCACCCGCCACAAGGCCACTGTGAGCTAGCGAAAGTCACCCTTCTTCTTCGGACCGCAAGACTCAAATAACTGACTTTTTCAAAATCCCCCCAAATCCTCCGCACACGCTTCCGATGCATGACGTCATTCACACCCCCAAGTCCTATGTTGGATTTTTATTTTGACATCTCTGAATGACGAATTCTCTCTGCGCGCACGCGTGAACACCTGCGCTCATGTTGCTCCTAAATAACCCATGCGCTAAGCGAAAGGTTCTCAGCCTAACTAAACCGAAAGGCAAGATATATGAAACGAAATCCCTCGGCCATTATATTACTCCTAGCGTTACACTCTTTTTGCGCTAATTTGGTGCATATACTTTTAATAGGATTTATCGTTTCATCTCTATAATGACAAGGCCAGCATTTGATATTTTGTTGCATCTTATCTATCTTTGCTTTAGTATAATTGTCCTTCCTAGTGGTGTTTTGTGCTGCTATTAGAAACGATTCAGTTTCTCTCCAACGCTTTCCTTTTCTAAGCCATTTACAAGACTTCTCGTGTGAGATTTCGCTAGTTAGTTGCTTGACATATCCATACAGTTGTTTTTCTTACCATTTTAGTTTTCTACTTTTTGATATTCTGTTGATCCTTATTTTGCTTGTGTTGTTTTTGGTCGCTGTAATATTTCTTCCTTTGTTGTTTTTTTATGTAGTCTTCTAGTCATCTTATCGATGTATCGACGCTATCTTCATTGCTAGCTAATTCTCTTCCTCCTTCTTTTCATGATACATAGATAGTAAGGCCTTATGCATTATTATTATTATTATTCACTCTTTAGAGTTTTTCACATCAGCGTTAGCCGATGGTTTTTCACTGGAGTCTGAGTGACAGCAAGTCTCCTCAAGTCTCCAGGATGCTTCTAAGTATTCTAGCCGTTATCAATAATGTTGTTTTGGATGGTCTCCACTCGTCCACCAACTTCCAAGTCCTCCAGTCCCTTTAGTAATCCTTTAGTTACTGTTCCAAACGCACCAATTACAATTGGTATAATTGTCACCTGCATGTTCCACAGTTTTTTCAATTCCCTAGCAAGGCCGAGGTACTTATCCTTCTTTTCACATTCTTTCAGTTTTATTCTGTGGTCAGCCGGGATAGTAAAGTCGACTATTTTGCAAGTTCTCTTTTTTTTATTGATTATTATTAAGTCTGGTCTTCTGGCCGGGATTAGGTGATCCGTTTGTATGTTAAAGTCCCATAGGAGTTTTTTGCGTGGACTTTTCTTGGACAGGTTCTTGGTTGTACATATACCGTTTGTTAGTACGAACGAATTTAAATTTCTTACACATTTCCCAGTGAATCGCTTTGTCGACCCAGTCGTGTCTCGCCTTATACTCCCGCTATGCTAATTTGCTGCATTCGCTTATTCTATGATTGATGGTTTCATCTCTGTCACCACATAGCCTGCATTTGCTATTTTGTTGAGTCTTATTTATTCTCGCTTTGATATGATTGGTTCTTATGAAGCTCTCTTGTGCTGCTATTAGGAGAGATTCTGTTTCTCTCTTAAAGTTTCCTTTTCTTAGCCAGGTCCAAGTTTTGTCGTGTGAGATATTGTTTATTAGTCGTTTAAACCGCCCATAGAGTTGTTTTCCTTCCCATTTTTGTCTCCTAGTTATTGTCATTGTGTTGTTCATCGTGTTCTCAGTTTCGTTTCTGGTGGCTGTGATGAGTCCTCCTTCGTGTTTTTGTTTATAGTCTTTGAGTCGTTGTATGGATGCATCAACGCTTTCTTCAATGCTGGCAAGTACTCTTCCTCCCACGTTTCTTGAAACATATAGTCTGTAAACGTCACGTCTGGGACGTAATGCCTTATGCATGGTCATTAGTTTTCTTGGTCTTTGGTCCATTTGTTTAAGTTGGTCTCTGGTCCACTTTAGAAAGGGTCCGGAATATCAAACGACAGGTACAGCCCAGGTAGTTATTCCTTTGTATTATTATTATTATCATTAATATTATTTTACTAATTGTGAGTTTTTCACATCAGCTTTCGCTGATGGTTTTCTCAGAAGTCTGCTCAAGTCGCTAGGATTCTAGCCGATCTCAACAATGCTGTAGTTTGGACCATTTCCATCCATCCCGTCATTTCCAAGTTCTCCAGTTCTTGTACCAATCCTTTGGTGACTGTACCAAGAGCACCTATTACAGTTGGTATAATCATTACTTTCATGACCCACAGTTTTTTCAATTCCCTAGCAAGGTCGAGGTACTTATCCGGCTTTTCACATTTTTTCAATTTTACTCCGTGGTCCGCTGGGACATCAAAGTCCACAATTCTGCAAGTTCTCCCTTTTTTGTTGATTATTATAAGGTCTAGTCATCTGACTGATATTAGGTGATCCGTTTGTATTTAAACATCCCGGTGGAGTTTATTTTCGAGGACAGATTCTGGGTTGTACATATACGATTTGGTCGTGTGATCAAACTTCAATTTCTTGCACAATTCCCAGTGGATCACCTAGCCCACCGATTCGTGCCTAATCTTATACTCTTTCTGTGTTAATTTGCAGCATTCATTTATTATGTGATTGACCGTTTTGTCTCTATAATCACATCACCGATATTTGGTGTTTTGTTGTGTCTTATTTATTCTCACTTTGATTTAATTGTTGCCCAGTCGCCTGGGCCTGTGGAATACACCGATTACTTTTCAGCCGATGGGTAAGACCCCACCAACAAGTGTCCTAGATATGACACTAAACAATCTGATGGCGAGGTTCCAGCAGTGCTGGAGCTTTGGGGAATGTGGAGTACCCATTCATTGCCATGACTCCCAGGTCCACTCTGGCCCGGAATGGTAGCACTCTCTATGGGTTAAATAGAACTAACAGTATACTTATGCTAAACTGAATTGTTTCACTAAACTGAATAGCTTGAAATAGAAATGTATTTGACAATTAAACCGTACTTACATTTAAACTGCGTGCTTACGCTTAACTGAATTATTTAAAATAGAACTGTTTTTCGACATTAAAACCGTATTTACACTTAACTGAATTGTTACAAATAAGTGCTTGAATAGTTTGAAATGGAAATATTTTTGACAATTAAACTGAGTATGTATGCTAAATTGAATTGTTTTAAATAGAACAGATTATTTACATAAAAATGGATTTGGCGTTAAATAACCTACAAAGGTTGATACGCCATAAAACCCAACAAACCAACCAACCATTTGATTTGATTGGTTATTTTGGCGTTTTTTGTGCTGTTATTTAGAGGATTCTGTTTCTCTCGTGAGGTTTCCTTTTCTTAGCCACGTTCACGTTTTCTCGTGTTAGATGTCTCTTGTTAATAACTTAAAACGTTCTTAGTTTTCTTTCTTCTCATTTTGGTTTTCTGGTTATTGTCGTTCTGCTGATCCACGTGTTGTTCGTATTGTTTCTAGTGGCTTAGTCTTCTTCCGCGTTTTGTATGTCATCTTTGAGTCGTTGTATCGATGCGTCAACGTTGTTTTCAATGCTGGCAAGTCCTCTTTCTCCCTCTCTTCTTGACGCATATTGTCTGTCAATGTTATCTCAGGGATGCAATGCCTCATGTATTACTACTAGCATGGCACTTTTTTCAATGCCAAATTCCATTCCTATATCTTTTCTGTATATTCTCACAGTTTGTATAAGGGTTTCCAATTCTTTTTCGTTTTGGACAAAAAGTTTGATGTCGTCCATGTACATCAAGTGATTGATCTTTTCTGGCGATTTATTGAGTTTGTATTCAGCTGAGCATTTCTTAAGGTGAAATGAAGGTGAAACTGCTATCAGAAATATAGTATATACGAATAAGATCCCTCATAATACATATAATGTATGTAATATATAATGTAACATACCCATGATACGGATATGTGAAATAGACATAATGTTCATAAAATCTCCATGAACATATATATATATATATAATGTATGTAATATACATGATCGGGCCCCCTCTTCTGGGTGCTGGTTTTCTCTACCGCATCTTTTCTCCAACTGATTGAACTTCCTGTGCACCGAGTTATATAATAGTTCGACGACCACCTTCTTCATGTGGGCGTCACAAATCGCACTCATTCAATGCATCCACGGTCAAGGTTATATCCTGATATTCCTCGACCGGATGCACCTGTTATTTACACAGGTGCATTTCCTATTTTGACAGCTTGGCCGGGGTCAATATGTTACACATGTAAGAATAACAAGGAATACTTATTATAACTTAACACTTGTAACTGTTCATGGTTAACAGAATTGGAACATTCTACCCATGTCGTTCAAATTAAAGGTCCAGCTTTAGATTTTCTATGGACTCCCGAGTTTGATATGTAACATTTAAAGAAGTCCGAAGTATATGGCGGCCGAAAAGTTGTGAAAATAACAATAAGGATGAGGTTAATAGTCCGACTATTCTAAGTAATGATGATATTCAAGCTTTATCTCAAATATTTAGAAAAATAATACGTAACAGTCATTATATGTGAAAAAACATTTCAAATCTAATATACTAACTCAGGAAAATCTCTATTAATATGATCAATATCCTTTAAAAGGTCAGTTCAGTACTGTATATAAAGATAAGATCAATATTTATACGAGAAATATTGATTAAATGCAGTGAATTTTGCATAGGAGTTGGCAATAGAAAACTCCGTTTACAGTTGCACCTTGTGTCAAAGAAATCAGTAATGATGGGTAATTTCTTATACCCAAAAAATGTTATCCAGAAGCAAAATTTAATTTTCATAGTATTATCTTTTAAACATCAAAAATAGATAGATAAATAAATGAATAATTATAATCAAGAATGCACTCACACCTTAAGGTATAAATGTAAACAAACGAAAGCTACTATTTAATGCCTTATAATTCCCGTACGGACGTGATTCGCTTATCATATTTACCCAACCCCTCCGCTCGGGCAGGATATGACATAACGTCAATTTTTAAGCGGAGTTTAACAGGTTCGAACTCAGATTTTTCCTTCTCCTAGACTAGTTGCCTCACCAAGGCTGAAGAACCTAGTCTGCCCTACTATTTACCCATAGCTGGAGGGAGAATTATTGGATTCATACCTTTCCCAAGGGTATTAGTGCTATGTGAAATGCAATCAGTCTCGTCCAGGATTTGAACTCGTGTCGGCGTGTCCATTTCCTACGACGATAACCGTTTCACCACGGGCACTTATTGGCTGAGCGGTATGATACTAAGTCTGACGTAAAGTCGGTCGGCTTTCGATTCCAGCTTCAAGCATCCTACGTGTCTAGCCACACTGAAGAGTTGTAATACAACGAAACAGTCTGTCTGTGGATAACAATATATATATATATATATATATATATATAGTGGAAACAAGAGTGAGTACTTTGAGTGCTCTATTAACTCCTTGTGCCACATATATTCTCTGACAAAAGCGACAAGCTCGAAACATACATATATATAACACGTACATAAGAAGAAAATAAATAAATTCAAAAAATACAAATCTCTTTGTGGACCTTCTTATTCAAAAATGTGTCCTGATTCTTTCTTTAGACATACAACAACTTTCTCTCTATAGAAAGTATTATTTTTAAGACCGAATATATGTGCTTTAATAAAAGGGGGCGATATTTCGACACTAAAGGATGGTCCTTTGAAACTAGCGGACAAGTTTCGTGGTAGAAGTTCGTGATGATGATGATGATGATGATGACGATGATAAGGAGTATGACTTTTTTCCCCTGTTTCAAAATCTTACTATGGAATTCAAAGTTTGCTTCTGGATAGAATATATTATTAGTTTTTTTATGTTGTAAAAGTACAAAAAATTACATTATTCCTTTCAAAATATTGCTCTTATGTCCAAGATATGACATTAAGAAATGAATCTATTTTCGATTTCTGTGAGTCCCAATGGCATAGTTGCTAACGTGCTGGACTGCAAGACCGCAGTAAGAGAGTTCGAACTCACGTCACTCTATGTCACTCACTTTCTGACTGATACTTTCGGAAAAAGTTATAAACTCCGTTATTTTCCAAGTTTTGTGTCAAGTATTACTATCAATGTCCTGCAAGGATGGTTTGAGCATTAAATAACCTACGAAAGTTTATTTGCCATTAAACACAGAAACCAAATCGAATTATTTCCTATGCGAATATATGCTCATTTTCATTTATATAAAGACCGAATAAAACTATGTGAATCAAAATTTGCGTCTATTTATACAAAAGCTATGAAAAATGAACAAAACCTTTTAGCAACAACGAGAAAATTCCCTATTGATATTGTATCTACTTGGAATGTTCTGGAAAATGGTAAGTCAGAGAATTTTTATAATCGAGTGTGAAAAAGCAGCGTTCCTTGAGTAAAATAGTTCTTTTCTATTTACTTCAGGCAGACGCAATTGGAAAATAATACCTTCTGCTAAGGAAAAAGAAAACGAGATAAAAACGGAAGGTAGTGTAATGGGTGCGTGTTTTTTATTTATTTAATTTTTTTTTTTTAATGACAATCAGTCATTACTGTCCGACCATTTTTACACACACACACACACACACACACACACACACACACACACACACACATATATATATATATATATAATTAGTAAAATTGCCAATATGTCTTGTAAAAAATAAAAGTGCAATATGTCTTGTAAAAAATAAAAGTGCTCGATGCCCGATTGCAGAATAGATAAAAAAGAAGCAATCACTTATTGTACTATGACACGCATTTCATGCTGCGAAAAATCACAATCGTCTGGAGAGATTGATGTTTTGGTTAAACACACACACACACACACACACACACACACACACACACACACACACACGCCATTATCAATCTATCTATCTATCTATTTCAGAATTATTCTTTCAATCAAATTGTTGATCAGTTCTCTGAGAATTGTGCTTCGGTTAAACATATACATGTACACACACACATACATAAACACGCAATCACATTTATTTATCTATCTTAAACGAATCCTATCTATCTATCTATCTATCTATCTATCTAATCCAGCTCGAGTTCGTGTAGTGTTGTGTTTAAGGTGCTGGTCTGTGACATCATAGTAAGCGAGTAAAAAAAAAAAAAAAAGGTTAATACGGCATTAAATGAAGGAACCACACGACGTACTATCCTAATTTATAGATCTTTCCTAGTATCCTAGTTTGATCCCAGTCTGATTCTATCTATCTATCTAACTATCTATCTTGCAGTAAAAGTAACTGTTTATGAGAAGCCCATATTTGAGTGGTACTCAAAAAAATTTTGGTCCCAGTATATTTTGCTTACTTTTTACATTTTTTAATGTTTTATGGGCCTTGTTCCTTCTGGTCAGAGGAAAAATTTATACCGGGTGTGATGGGTCAGTTGTGTAAATTACTCAAAAAATAAAATAGCACTTACGTCTCACTTTATTAGATATATTTGATTAAAATACAGGAACATATCTTGAAAGAATATAAAATAATTTAAAAAAAAAAACAACCATTAGCTTTAAGCATGACCTTCAAGCAACTTTGTTATCTCCAGCAAGTCTTTTCGACGGTCTTCTTGTTTAAATTGGTAAATTCTACCGTTATCTTTGCCTTCAGTTTTTCTTTGATGTTGCATAGAGTTTTGTTGGGTTCTCTCTCAACAGCACTCCACCCATATTGATTAAGGATACTGCAATCTGGGTAGATATGCGACCAGATATTAGTGGTGATATGGTCGCTGATATTTTCACACAGCCAACACTGAGTTTTCCTGCTTGTATGGCAGAGCACAAATCTATTCCGCAGATTTAAGTAATTCCACTAAGGTGCCCGTGGTGAAATGGTTATCGTCGTAGGAAAGGGACACGGCAACACGAGTTCAAATAGACCAGGATAATTGCATTTCACATAGCACTGATGACCTTGCGAAAGGTATGAATCCAATTATTCTCCCTCCAACTATGGGTAAATAGCAGGAGAGACTGATTTCTTCAACCTTGGTGAGGCAACTAGTCTAACAGAAGGAAAACTCTGAATTCCAAACTGTTAAATCCAGGAGGTGTCTTTTTCGGCAACCGGCGCCCTTGGGTCGCTCTGTCAATACGTCTGTAAAAACTCTGCGGCAGACAGGGCGTTTTTCCGGGTATGACTTGGGACCCTTCTCTCAATCAAATCCCAAATTATCTTCTTCAATGAGCAACATATTACTTGCTCGGGAGGAAGCCGGTTCAACCAGGGTGAAAGCCGATACAAGTACAAGTAAGTAAGTAACAACCATCTAGATCCAGAGTAGCATTATTTCCAAGATATTTGATTTGGACTAATATCGGAACATTTTGTGGAGACAGAGCAAACCAAAGATTGTGTGGGAACATTGAGCAAGAGAAATGCACTTGCATAGTAAAAATCGAACCCTACGTTGTTTTACTGGCTACCAGCAAGCTGAATTGGGATGCATGAGTCCAAGATAGTCCCACAAGGAGAGTGCAAGACGAAAACAAAAAAGAAATTCGTGTGACACGATTCGATGATTTGAGGCATCTTCACTTTTATTTATGCTATGTAGCTCCCTTAACTAAAAAGGAAAAAAAAAACAAAAAAAAAACACTCTCTATATCTTTAGCCTTTTCTTCTTAGTTTCTCTTCATGTCTCTGTAGCGGACTCATTCCCACTTCCTAGCTCTAAATGACCCTAGCACTGCCTCACTCTCATTATATGTCCAGTAGGGAAAGATCCTACTTCCGGATTTTCAGCCACCCAGCTTTTGAACATAAAAAAAACAGCCAAAGAGTGTCCCAGAGATGCTTAAAGGTGTGATCATAATTTTTTTTCTAAGTCACTGAACCATTTTTATACGGTATTGTGATTCCACGTAAATATGTCTCGGCTCCAATACACATACATACATAAATGCATACTCATTGTCAACCCATAACCATGCACATATCTACATCCGTACAAACATACTTGAGCAATCACACAAGCACTCATGCCCACCTGTATAGAGCTAGTCTGTATATCATCATCGTTTCACAGTTATTCTATGAATTCATCATCTGATCCTTCAGGGAATTTTTATCGGAGAAAAAACAACTTATGCTTGATTCGAGTGCATGGCCGAGTTTTAAAAAAAAAAATGGTAGCATGGTCTTTATTCTCGTCCTTTATGGCTTGTGATAAAAATTGTCCCTTTCTCATCTTCTGTGGGAGATGGCGAATATCTTCATGCTCTACAGTTGTGATATGAAACGCAGACACTCAATGTCCCTGGCTATGGAACTGAATGACTTACGGGGATTGTTGTTAATCCTTGTGTGGATCACCCCATCAAAAAATTTTTTTCTTATCAGAACTATCCGAGTCAGTCTTCTGAGTTGGCATACCTTTGTAATTATCACTGGACTCATCCATTTCTTAAATAATCCACTGCTCTCTCCTCCCCAAAAAACATTGTCTTCTTAGGTGAGCATCTGTCGAGAATGTCAATAGAGCAGCATGCCGTTCCTAAATTTCTGCTGGAGGGAATTACGTCATTGGGCCCCTTTTCTCACAAATGGTGCCCAACGGACTCAACTTCGATGCACAGAAGAAGAAAAAAATAAATAAACAAAGCGTATGCACAAAATTCATAATCTACAAAGGTGATAATCTATTCATTATACTCTTTATATATATATATATATATATATATATATATATATATATATATATATATATATATTCTTGCATTTTACACACACACACACACACACACACACACACACACACATATATATATATATATATATATATATGTATTCTGAGCAATATTTATGCAACATCGCCCAGGAATTTTAAACTGAAAATACCTCTAAGAATATTGAGATATATTCTTCTTTTTTTACAGTCAGTATGAATTTATAAAAATGGGATGGAACTTAGATATTTTCGTTCAGTGTTAGGCTTATCAGAATGCATCTACAATACTAAGCCTTCATCTTTTGACTCTTTCGAACTCTTCTGAAAATTTCCTTCAAATTTATTTTTTTTGAACTTTTGGGGATTGTTCTGCAGAATCAAATAAATGTCTAAAACAGTGACTGTACTTGTTCAGTGCCTTTTAAATGAAGTGGATATGCGTTGTTTGTGAAACAAATAGGAAGGAAATTAAGGGAATGGTATGATTTCCAAGATAATCGACTGAACAGAAAATCCGTGGAGCTTTCCTCATGATGAAACCTTTAAAGCTGTTACATCAGTTTTGTATGAATATTGCAGAAAGTACATGTCTAAGGTGGTATATAGTTAGAGTGGACACATACGATAAGAAAACTCACAGACAATGAAACAACAGGTGCAACCGAAAACCTTAGTAATAAATTTGAATAGTTCATTTACAAAACCCTGCCTGGGGATAGTTTTAAATAGAGTTTTTAAACTTTATTTTTCGGATATACATATATATATACATATATATATATATGTGTGTGTGTGCGTGTGTGTGTGTGCATGTATGTGTATGTGTCTGTATGTATATACGTGTGTATTTATGCCAAAACGTCAGCGCGAGCTGGATGGTATCATCATCATCATCATCATATCGCGCTGGTAGCACGGATATCCCTGACCCTCTCTCGCCACTCCTCCCTATCGTTCATCGCCCTAGGTAGGTCTTCAGGACAGCATCCTGTATCCTCACATAGCTGCTGAATGTATGTTCGTGCTGGTCGTCCTGCTTTTGCGCGGCCATGTGTGGGGATCCATAAGAGTACATCTCTTATGAGTTCGTCCCTACTTCTCCAGCAGTGTCCTGCATGTCTGGTTCTTCTAACTTGAATAGTTTTCGTGATAGGGGGCAGGTGGCCGTACAGTTGGTGTCTTGTGGGGTGTTGCTGCCAGGACTTGTTCAGAATTGCACGCAGCATTCTTGTGTAATTGCCATCTAGCTTCTTCTCCAGCCGTTTTGTTAGCGTCCATGTAGTGCAGCCATATAGCAGAATCGATGTGACCGCTGCCTGGAAGAAACTGCGTTTCATTTTATCGGCTAGGTCTGATTTCCATATCATTGACAGCCTATTGATAGCTGTCCATGCTTTCGTTAACCTCGTTTCGATGTCCTTTTCGGTTGATTCGACGCTGCTTTTCTAACCAGAATTTAAAAGATGTCGATTCATGGATATCCTTTTCCTAGACCGGTTGTCGTACCAAGGTTTTAAAGCCTCCCCTTCCAGCAATAATTTGCTGGACAAAAATATTAATTTTTTTTTTCTAATTGGAGACATATTAACGAATTTTATCTGATAGTGTTAACTCGTCAGTTAGATTTAAGTTTATGACAGAGAAAAAAGAAAAAGATTAAAAACATTCTAGAAGAACATGGTTTATTTCTATATTATATAATTTAATAGATCAATCAGATCTATTTTTGACTTGTAATGTATTGTTCAAATTAGACCTTAAACTAAAGGCAAAATAGATAAGTCAACCAGTTTGATAGACAACCATTTAACTCGCTGTCAATCTGAGACTACTACTCTTTGGTTGGTTCTAAGTAGGTGACAGAAAAGGTTCTAGAGTTAGGTATCAGTTCATCAGGTTGTGAGAAATCCTAAGCGATAGAGGTTGAACGCTTCATCTTAATGCTACTGTTTCCCCATTTTGGCTGAGCAGGTAATGAAAGGAAACTAAAGATGTAAAGTTGCCGACCTTAGTCGAGGTACACCCGAAAGCTCCCTTTTCAATAGCTAATACACCGAGGTGTATTGGAAGGGGCTACTCCATTCCCTGGATTATACGACTTTACTCTTAATCCTTACCTTATACGAGGATCATTAAATAAGTTTCTAGACCTTTTTCGTATGGGCAATTTTATTGATAGTACACACATGAAACTCTTGATCCCTTCGAAGTAATCTTCTCCGGCTGCAATGCACGTGTTGTACCGTTCTAACAACTTCTGGAAGGACCCATGGAGGAGCTTTTGTGTGAGCGTGTCAATGACCTTCGTCACAGCCTCTTTCATCTCCTCAATTCTCTCATAACGACAGCCTCTGAGCTTAGGGAATAACCAAAAGTCACAGAGAGCAAGGTCTGGACTATAGGGAGGGTGAGGAAGTGTCTTGATGCCCATCTTAGTCAAATAGTCTGTGACAGGGATAGAGTTGTGGACTGGCGCATTGTCCTGGAGGAAATGCCACTGACCCAATTTGAAGAGTGCTGGCCTCTTCCGACGGAATCTCTTCCTGAACTCCCTTAAAACCTCAACATAGTAACCCTAACCCTAACCCTTTGGCCAATCAACTCTGATGTATGAACTTCCTTACTCCACCCACACCTCTCGTCATCCCTCACAGACTCCCTGCCTTCCTTGAATCTCTGATGCCACTCAAAAAACTGATACTCGATTCATGCAAGATGGTCGAAAAGCAGTCTGAAGCATTCCATACGTTTTTGCGGCATTTTTCCAAGTTTAAAACACAATTTAAAAGCATATCGTTCTTGTAAAGTGTCCTCACGTCCTGACTGCATTTTTGAAATTCACCAGCTGTGACAATCAGGCTTAATAGGGTGTATTCCATTTCCTGATGTGGGTGTTCATTTAAACCTGAAATCATACAAATGGGTCAGTCATCTCATAAGATATATAGCAATAACATTGCGAATTTTCAAGAGTCTACGACAATTTTAAATACGTGTACAAAAAAAGTCTGGAAACTTATTGAAGACACCATGTAATGCTGAGTGCTAAGCAAGGCGGCATGAAGGATTTTTTTAGTCTTTGTTATGACTCGACCTGGGTTTGAACACAGGCCTCTTGGACCACTGGGAAACATTAAGTCATCAATAAATGAAAGCAAATATGTACTCATGGAATTTGTGGTCACGCTGTCATTCCTTACAAAAGAATCGAAGCAGAAAAGAAGGAGAATAGCGAAGCAGTATCATATCCAAAATACGAATATGTGAAATATACATATACGTAAAAAATTCATATGCATAGGAATCCCGAAACACCGACGACTCTAGGTAGTTCAGGTATGAAACTTTTTTTTACCTTCTTGACTTTTAGGTTTTTTGACACGAGGAGAGACAGACACAATTTCTACTATGCTGACTGTTCCATCTTACCCAACAAAGCGCGGGCATCCCGTAGTCCATAACTGGACTGGCTTCGCTAGCTTCGTCTAAGCTCAAATCTCAACTAACTGATTTTTGTCAAAAATCACACCAAATCCTCAGTCCATCGCTTCCGGGATTGACGTCATTCACATCCCCACTCCTATTTCCTATCTGGGATTTTATTATATCTGTAATTGTCACATCCTTCCCGTGCGAGCGTGAACATCTGCGCTCAATGTGTGCCCCTACCCGTGCACTAAGCTGAATAGTTCTAAGCCTAACTAAACCGAATGATAAGATATAACCAAAGAAAAATGATAATATAAAAAAAAACATTCCGCAATTATATAACAAAGCGACCAGAGAGAAATGAAATGAAGAGAAGAACGACTGAAGTGAAGTGAGGAGATGGGAGCTGACCAATCATGGTGTCAGGCCCACATATTAGAATCTGTATAGCGAGGACGTGGAGAGAGTAATTTTCTTATTACTAAGATGAGACTATATACATTTTTCAACATTCAATTATTTGTTATAAAAAAATGTGTTATTGTTGCAGGAACAACGATCAATATGAAAATATAATCAGCATAAGTTTTTATTACAAAAAGTCAAATGAAAATCTAATGACGAGCCTTGAAAACGTAACTTTAAATATATAGAGAAAGAAGAAGTGAAAGATAGATGAATGTGAGAAGAAGGAAAGATAGCAATAATATAGGGAGAAAGGCAGAAAGGAAAAAGAAAGACAGTAAGAAAATAAAGAAAGAAAGGAATAAAGAAAGAAAGAAAGAAAGAAAGAAAGAAAATAAAGACAGGAACAAAAGAAAGAATGAAAGAAAAGAGAAAGAAAGAAAAACAGAGAAGGAAAAAGCAAGAAAGTAAGAAAATATATGAATAAATAAATAAAGGAATAAAGAAAGAAAAAATAAAAACTGGAACGAAAGAGAAAATGAAAGAAAAAGAAAAAAGAAAAAAAAAAGAAAGAAAAGTAGAGAAGGAAAAAAGAAGGAAAGTAAGAAAATAAATAAATAAAGAAAGAAAGAAAGAAAGAAAGAAAATAAAGACTGGAACGAAAAAAAGAACGAAAGATGAAAGAAAAAAGAAAGAGGTAAAAAAGAAAGCAAGAAAGAAAGAAGAAAGAAAAAAGAAAGAAGAAAAAGGCATAAAGCAAGCAAGAAAGAAAGAAGAAAGAAAGAATAAAGAAAGAAGGATGGAAAGAAAGCAAGAAAAAAAGGAAGAAAGAAAACATAAGAAAGAAAGAAAGAAAGAAAGAAAGAAAATAAAATAAAGACTGGAACGAAAAAAAGAACGAAAGATAAAAGAAAAAAGAAAGAGGTAAAAAAGAAAGCAAGAAAGAAAGAAGAAAAAAGAAAGAAGAAAAAGGCATAAAGCAAGCAAGAAAGAAAGAAGAAAGAAAGAATAAAGAAAGAAGGATGGAAAGAAAGCAAAAAAAAAGAAGAAAGAAAACATAAGAAAGAAAGAAAGAAAGAAAGAAAGAAAAGAAAATAAAGACTGGAACGAAAAAAAGAACGAAAGATAAAAGAAAAAAGAAAGAGGTAAAAAAGAAAGAAAGAAGAAAAAAGAAAGAAGAAAAAGGCATAAAGCAAACAAGAAAGAAGAAAGAAAGAATAAAGAAAGAAGGATGGAAAGAAAGCAAAAAAAAGAAGAAGAAAGAAACATAAGAAAGAAAGAAAGAAAGAAAGAAAGAAAGAAAGAAAAGAAAAGGACATCATGTTAGAAATATAAAACAAAAAAGTTAGCGTGCAGGAGTATAATTAGAATTACTCAGAAGAGTAATTGAATGATTATTGATAGGTACAAATCCGTAATACAATAAAGCTGAGAAGAAAATACTTTCGCATCTTTTGCATCACCTGAAAATTTAGATAGATCATAAATTTCTGATTGAATTAAAAATAACCAAAAAATCAACATAATAACAATTAAAGGTAATCACATTATTTTGATAAGAATTATTAAATAGTTGAACCTTAAAAGGTCACTAAACTAGCATGAAAGCTAATGGTTCAGAACGGCCAAAACGAAGGTGTCATTGATACAAATTCTGAGTCGTTTTGTTTGAATTATTAAAACATACTAATTTTGAAAAGGTCATTATTTTAAAATTGATTTTGGGTTGCATGGAAATAATAGGTCAGAGTTGAGCAAGGATTAGAACGATTAGTCTCTTGACGGCTTTTCAGCTAAAGGTAAGACACAAGAGCATGATAAAATAATAAAGTGTTATTGATTGGCTTACCAATCAAAGAAAAAAAAAGAGGGGCAGTTTTTTCCTCCTCCTCCTCCTCGAGATATGCAACGCAAAGCCATAGTTTTAATTGACCGATCAATCAAATGTGGGCTCCGGTTTTTTTTCTTTATCTCCCCAGTGATTGCGATTCGAAGCCATTGGTCCAGAAAAATTATTGACTCTCCATAAAAGAAGACACCGCAAAGAGAAGAAACAAATCGGATTATGGTTCCATCGTGAGAAGAACAAAACCCTTGTCGCTGGTAATATGTGGCCCGTAGCGCAACATTCCCTCGTAGGACCTCAGCGTGACACTTCTCTAAGTTTTGACAGTCTTTTCAAGTAATATCTTATTTCTTGTTGCGTTGGACTCGGATATCGTAAATGTTAGGGTATTCATATTTCTACATTATGACCGTGAGCCTCATGTTCCCTAGTTTGTTTTTAGTTCTCTGGCAAGGTCTGAGTATTTATCTATCTTTTTTATTTTAACCCTGTGGTTCGCCGTTAAAAACAAAATCCATTAGAGGGCATTTTTTTTTTCTTGTAAATTAGCACTTGGTCTGGTCTTTTGGCCGAAATTGATTATGGCCTCCATGTCAATGCACACAAAACTGAATATATCAGCTATAACGAAACAGGTGACATTTCTACACTAGACGGGACCTCTCTGAAACTAGTAGAAAAATTCACCTACCTAGGAAGCAGTGTCTCATCAACCGAAAAAGACATCGACACACGGCTAACGAAGGCATGGCCAGTTATCGATAGGCTCTCGATCATATGGAAATCAGACCTGACCGATAAAATGAAACGCAGTTTCTTCCAGACAGCGGTTGTATCGATACTGCTATATGGATGCACTATATAGACGCTCACTAAACGGCCGAAGAAGAAGCTAGACGGCAATTACACAAGAATGCTGCGAGAAATATTGAACAAGTCCTGGCGGCAACACCCACAAGGCACCAACAATACGGCCACCTTCCTCTCACCACGAAACTATCCAAGTTAGACGAACCAGACACGCAGGACACTGCTGGAGAAGCAAGGACGAGCTCATAAGTGACGTAATCCTAAGGACCCCCGCATATAGCCAAGCAAAAGCAGGACATACATACAGCAGCTGTGTGAGGATACGGGATGTAGCCCTGAAGACCTGCCAGAGGCGATGGATGATAGGGAGAAGTGGCGAGAGAGGGTCAGGGATATCCGTGCAAGCGGCACGACATGATGATGAATGATTATTAATAGAGGTGTTCCGAAAGGAAGGCCCTCCCTGTTTTCTGAAAGAGTAAATACAATATTAAGGTGGGTCCAAATAGAAAGGAATAATTAAAAATGAATATTTTAGCTGATATTCAGAGGTCGCTCAATATGCTTTCATTTGAAATAATATTAGTTCATATTAGGCACTTTAAGACATTGTGAAAATGTTAAATATTTTGAATCAGTCATCTGGTATTGTAATATTACGGACGGGCGCTGTCGTCAATCAGTGAAAGTGTCACAAGACAAGCGCATGCGGGCAGAATGACCTGCAAAGTTAGACGTAATTTTAGAATAATCACAGATGAATTATCACGTGTTAAACGGCAGTTTCACTGGGGACATCGAACATTCAGGGATCTTCTATTTGTTTCCCAAAATCTCTATATAAGAACACAAATCAGGAGATTTTGGCAGAGTTGAAGGCGGCTTTCAAAACAGGCGCGTTAAAGGTTCCGAAGCCCCGACCCGTCCTACCCAGTCTGCTACGACCTATCTGTCAGGCAGGTGTCAACAGCCAGCTCTCACCCACACCGCCGTCACCACCAAGAGGAAGTAAGAAGAAGAACGTAACTGAAATGGATTTTTCGAGTTGCAACGATCGTAGCCCTAAGTGAATAACAAACGACTGCTTACCTTCGAGTTTGAGTATTTCTTTTTCTGCGGACTTCTTTCTTTAAAGCACAACAGGTTGGTCCTATGTTACAGTATCAGTGACATGTGTCAACTCATTCTAGAGGAAAGTTCAACAAATGTATGAGCATTAACTCTCTGGTGGAGGCTCTTGAGACAATTGTGTAGACGTTGGCCTTACTCTACAATACGGCAGCTCCCATCTCCTCACTTTGCCTTTTCTCCAGTCGGACATCTTCTCATATCCTGTATCATCATCTTTGTCCTCGTTTGTTATCTCTTGTTGGCGTCTCCAAGAATGCATTCTTCTCTCGACCTGACCCTAGTTTCATGTGCAATATAATTAAGGACTCCGGATCATTATTTTAGTAGTAAGTTGTTTCCTAGCTAGATTTACGGTCAACCAGTAGCCTGAGGAAAAAAGGGACATATAGAAGAAAGAAATTCGAGACATTGGGAGAGAGGGAGAGAAATAGGCACATTGACAAGGGAGAAACAAATAGGAAATTGAACAACGGGTTCCCGAAATCTTGGTTAGGATTGCAACAGCCACCCAAGTTAAGAAAAGAAATGTATTTGCTGCCAATTGGCCGCTGGCTGAAATAAACTCAATCAGTAGAGCTGTTGGAGTGGGCGTGGGTTGAAAAACTGTCAAAAAAGTCAGTTAGACACGAGACGCAGTGATGTAAAGACGGGCCAAAAAAACGACACTCATTTTGGGGTGGGCTCCGTAAAGTATTTTGAAGTAAGACGTCGGTAAGGCACTACTATTAAGTGAATTGTTCTGTCCATAAATGTTTAGCACTACCTGGTAGGATATATCTATGAACAAAGCATTTGTTTTTCGCATTTATTATTCACTTCAATCAACAAAAATCAACAGAAAAATTTATTTTTCAGTTTATAAAATTAATCTTATCAAGCTTTTAAAAATCGATAAGAGGCATTTCGTTCTTTTCTTCACTTGATGACTTATTTTTGATTGACTTGTTGAGTTTCTGTATCCAATTAATCACACACACACATACACACACACACACATATATATATATATATATACTGACCCCTTCGCACTAACTAGATGTGACCCATTGTTAATTTTTAAGTGGGATTTAACAGGTCTGAATTCAGCGTTTTCCTTCGCCGAGACTGATTGCCCTACCCGGCCTGAAGAGCACGGCCTGGCTGACTATTTACACATAGCTCGAAAAAGAATAGTTGGATTCATATCTTTTCCCCAAATCTTTGCGCAATGTGAATTGCTGACAGTCTCGTTCTGGATTTAAACTCATGTCGCTGTGTCTATTTCCTGCGACGGTAAACATTACAAAACCAACCTTTCTGATCAATGAATACATAAATATTGACATGATATGAAACATGAAAATGACTACTGATTTTTTAAACCATTGTCAGAAACGCAAATACTTAAAAAGATATGAGAATAATGTTCTATATCTATTATCCTCTGACGAACTTTGATTTTCATGGCCATTTTTTAACAATCAATACTAGCTCTCATCACTTTACTTTGTTCTGTATTCGTCTTACCGTCAGGTATCACTATTTTTGTTCCTGTTCGTTTTCTTCTGTCATCATCTACTGTTATTCTAATTTCTTATCTGCTGGTATGAGAAATAACGTGACCACATTTTTATGTCCACGATTGTATTTCTTGGTGACGTATCCTTTCTTCACTCGTCTGAATAAACAGAGTGTTGATAAGATTACCGAAGGAGCATTTTAACCACTTGTGTTGAGCGTCTCTCACATAACCGTCTAACATTTGTGGTTATGAAATAGTTTTAGTTATCCGATTCAAAAAAAATCTTCTAAGAGCCGTAATCTCAGATTCACCCTCACTTCAACCGCTATCATACCACTGTCCTTTCCTCTCGATTAAGGGCTCAGAACTTAATGTATATACTGTTGTATTCATTCATACATACATCATTTTACACGTATTCCTATTTCAACACTTGGTTATTTCTACCTATTCGGCTGGGGTAGTCGATTAGACCGTGTGTATCTCTCCGATGAGTTTCCTGGATATGACTTAAACCATTTGATTGGTTTGGTTTGATTCGGTTTCTTTGTTTAATGGCATATCAGCCTTTGTAGGTTATTGTAATGTCAAAGCCATTCTCCTAGAAGAATAGTAGTGGTACTATTTAACCCATAACTGGAATGGTAAGGGGGTTCATACCTTCCCCAAGGGTATTTATCAATAAGTAAACGTAATAGCGCGACTGGAGTACGAACTCGTTTACTACGGTTCTGCAGTCCATCTCTGTAACCACTACACCACGAGGATAAACTACTTAAACAATTTGAAGGTAAGAATTAATTAATACTAAAGACTAGAAGAATGCAGAATACCCCTTCATTGCCACTGGTCTCTGGTCAACTCTGACCCAATGCCGTAACACCTAACAGGGTCCCATCTATAGGTCAAATATAAATGTTTGTCATTTAAATTATGTTCAAACAAATCACATGATAAATTGAATTGTTAGAAGTAGAACTGTTTGATTATTTAACAGTGCATAAATTGATGTTTACTTGAATTGTTAGTGATGCGTTGCAATATGTGTAACCATTTAACTTTGTTGACTTATGCTGAATTAAATTGTTTGAAATAAAACTTTTTATTCATTTTACTGTGTACATGTATAAAACATATTTAGAAATCATATTAAATTTAAAGGTAAAAGCAGAATGAGGCATTAGATAACCAATAATGGTTGGTATACTATAAAACCAAACCAGAGCCAACCAAACTCTTGCTTTTTTCATTGTAACATTGTTTCTCACTCTTTATGAATTGATATATTTATTGTGAATATATTAGCATGCCAGTTATTTCTTTAAGAAATACAATGCCATAAACTTACTTCAAAGAACTTCGGTCTACACTACAAAAATAACTGCTAAAGAGTTGCAAGTGCGTATTGATTATACTAGTTTTTCAGCTGGTCACTTGATATAGGAATGGTCGTTAAACCAAGAAGGTTGCTAGCTAATGTAAATTGGATACACTTCGACACATCTGTCAAATGAGGTCTTAATCTAAAATAATGTAATCAGACGTACAAATAAAACCCCATCTTTTGATTGAAACTGTCTTTTCTTATTTCTTATTCATAATTAAAATGTTTTCAATTGATTATTGTCATCAATTCCTTGAAACCATATAACGATATCTCAAAAACCTACTTTAAATTTGAATAATTTGTCCAGTCGGCTGGGACTGTAGAATACACCTACACACCTCTACAGAGAGTTAAGATTTTGACATTTAACTGTGTGTGGACAAAAACTACGTATACTAAACAGAATTGTTTTAATTAGAAATGTTGGACAAAACTGAATAGCTTGAAATAGAAATGTTTTTGACAATTAAACCGTGCACTCATGCCAAATTGAATCTTTAGAAATAGAACTGATTTTGGCAAGGTTGATATGCCATAAACCCCAAATAACCAACCAACCAACATTAGATGACTCACCAGTGTTTGAGATGCTGTAAAACAAACAAACAACCAAAAAACATTGAATAATACTGAACCGACCTTCTTTTTTTAAATTAATTCTAATTGTAAGCGTAAACATAAAAGACTCAGTTGTTGATGCCTTTGGGTCCAACAATCAATGTTTAGGAAATATATCCAAATAATATCCCGCCTTGTCTGGTGGGCTGAAAGATACACCGATTACCCTCCCACTGGGGCTTAATATCTACTTGAAACTTACCTTATAATTTCAAGTGTTAAGCAAGGAGGTATCAAGTACCACTTTTTAAGTCTTTGGTATGACTAGACCTGGGATTGAACGCAGGTTTCCCGGGCCATTGGCGAACACTCTAACCGCTAGGCCAATGAAAACCTACCAACCAAATAACGTTGATTTTAAAGACTAGTGCCAATATATTTTTACTCATTTTTTTTTCTTTTGAAATATATTTTTCAGATCCGTTTTAGTATAACCATTAGAACCCTGAGATTCCGACGCCTGTACATCCCAAAACCTTTTTTTCTGGATAATGAAGATAGCTGAAAAGGATGGCCACTTTTCCTTCCATGCATTATAATGATAGTTTTAAAATTTGATAGTAAACTTTAGCTAATTTGATGACTGACTGTTTCCTTTACACGAACATAACAATAGAATTAGCTTAAACAAGTTCAGAGGGTATTGGCACCATGACTCTGATGATTGAGTGGGGAAAGCTCTATGTCTAGAACTGTCTCAGGTATCAGAGTAACATTTTAATTATATTTTCCCCTCTTTTTATGTGTAAGCATTATATTTCAAACAAATCATTTGCTTTAAAGATCAAATATAATACTTAAACTACTTTGGCAGATAAGCAATTTTTGAGAGACAACTTAATATTATTCAGTGTGTCTAACATTTTGTTATGGGTGTTATGTCATATCAATAGTTGTAGATTTTTTAATGCCAAATTCTGCTTATGCACGTAAATACATATATATAGATTTTAAACAGTTTGTCAGTAACATTTTTAAGCAAGCCAAATCTCATTTCTTTACTTACAGTTAAAATTTTCAAAGAATTGCTATCTTACACGAATAATTCAAGTCAATATCAATGATTTCTTTGCACACTGTTAAATGGTTTCCAGTGTTGCTCTGTAACACTAACAATTCGACATCAATAATTTCTTCACTCTCCAATGTTTCAACAGTTTTATTTGATCCACAGATGGGACTCAAACTGGCACCTGAGAGTAATGGTAATGAAGGGGCACTCCACTCCTCCCAAAGCTCTGGGACTGAGTCCTCACCGTAAGATTGTAAATGTCTTACCCAGTAAGCTCATTTAGAAAGGGTCTTTAATTTCTTATGATTTGGATGGTTGGTAAGTTGGTTGGTTGAGTTTCATGGCATATAAACCTTTGGAGGTTATTTAACGCCAAATCCTTTTTTATGAAAATAGTTCTATTTCAAACAATTCAGTTCAGCATAAGTACGCAGTTTAAATGTAAGTACTGTTTAATTGACAAAAACATTTCTATTTCAAGCTATTCAATTGAGTCAAACAATTCAGTTCACCATAAGTATGCCGTTAGTTCCATTTAACCCATTGATAGCGCCCTATCAGGTGCTACCACGCCGGGCCAGAGTGGACCTGGGAGCGATGGCAATGAAGGGGATCTCTGCATTCCCTAAAGCCCCAGCATCACTGGACCCTCGCCATCATATTGTTTAGTGTCATATCAGGAGACTCATTGGTGGGAGGGTCTTACCACTCTGCAGAAGTGCCGTCGGTGTATTCTACAGCCCCAGCCGACTGGGCAACTTTCTTCTGAGATACAGTCTAAGAATTCTACAGCACCAACCGACTGGACTGTAACCTTTTGAAAATAGTTCGCATATATAAAGAGAAATGATAAGTTAAGTTACGTGAAACATATACAATCACACACACACACACGCACACACACATACACACACGCATGTGTAAGTATGTATGTGCATGTGTGTGTGTGTTTGTGTGTAAAATTAATTGACTAGTTATATCTATTATATGGTTAGTGGTGTAGAATTCTTTAAAACGGTGTCGAAAAACCGTTGAATCATTTAGTTTGATTGATGAATCCAAGTTCGTTTTGAGAATATGGTTTTGATTGGAAAAAAGATTATGTGACCAGATGAACCTAGAAATATGGAAAATGTTAATCAGATAGTGTGAAATGCCAGACTCAAGTGGTTGAAATGCTCCGCATCTACTCTTATCACTTACTCCTTGTTTAGTCTAACGAGCGATGAGAATTTGAAAAATCACCAAACAATAAATAGTTTTGGCACAGGAAATCCAGTCGCGTTATTCATCTTCTCAGCAGAGAACTTTGAAGAACGGGAGAAAACAGCTAAAATAACAGCAGGAACAAAATAGCTACACCAGAACGACACAAGGTGACAGGCAGGACGACTGAAGAACGAAGTGGAAAGAGATTAGAACTGGCCAGTAACAGTATATATATATATATATATATATATATATCTAAATTATCCAGTTAGTGTCCAAGGACAGTATGTGTGGATTATCGTTTTACATAGAATATATGAGGGTAATCATATAAATCTATGAGAGTGCTCAATGTATGGCTATTGTTAGTTCCCTATTTATTCTCTAGGGTATAACAAAATTCACATTCAGAGCGTATATAGTGCAATTAAATGGAGACTCAAACTCGGTTAAGCCGTCATAATAAATTTATTTCGGCGGAGAACATTGTTGGTATATTCTCCGTCTCGTCAGATGACTCTTTTACATGCTCTGTATTGTCCCAGAGATATGATGCGAATGAGGAGTTACAGTTCGTATTCAGAAGATAAATAGGAAAATTAAGGAAATTAAAAATAAATTAAAAATCAGAAAACAAAGATAGAAATAAAAATAAAATAAAAAAATAAAAAACATTAAAATAAAAAACATAAAGTGGAACTCATTCGTTCATAGGCGTGAGCAGAGGGTGTGAACATATTATATGTTAGAACGATTAAGAAACCGGAGTGGAATTAATCTACTGGTCAGTCCCTTTTAACTTTGTGTTCTGTTTGTGGTTTATCTACTTGGCAGGTGTGCTATACTAAACAGACTCAGATCCTTTAACTAATGGCTATCTCATCTATGATTTATATTTATTTCTGATATGTCTGTTAATTAACCCAGCTGTTGCCATCTTAGATGTTCCTCTAGTTTCAATTAGGATCGAGATATCTGCTGTTGGGTTGATCTCTATTATTTACTAATATTTCTTTATTATTTAAGATAATTTAAATTTTCCATGTAAAAGAGTTATCCGATGAGACGGAGAATATACCAACAATGTTCTCCGCCGAAATAAATTTATTATGACGGCTTAACCGAGTTTGAGTCTCCATTTAATTGCACTATATATATATATATATATATATATAATTTTTTTCGTTGGTCCAGTGGGAGAAAAATCATCAATACTTTAAAATGAATTGTTCAACCAGTGAATTTGCTTTTAGGTTATTCATTTTTACTTCTACACATATTTCTGACGTTTTAATAAAATAATATAATGCCAATAAACCAAACTGACAATAATACATTGCAACAAATAAAAGAAAAAAACTTTATAGATGAATTTAAACCTATATTAAGCAAAACATCAGTACACAAACAGACACATACATTGGCACACAGATACACACACATGCGCAAACAGAATCACTCAAGGAGGAAGGTTAGTAGTCGGTTGAATTTGATCGCATATCAACTATCCTATACTCTCTAAGCGGAGAAAGCTAATAAAAGAGAACATCCGAAAGTATATACACACATTCATGCATGCACACAAACATTAAAAAATTTTTGAAAAGATTAAAAGATACTTGAAGAGGCCAAAGGTTGTCATGGACAAATAATTTCAACTGGACATTCACAGACATAAATCTGGAAATGAAAATGAACCACAAACATTCCAGAAAACAACTTTAAACGTCAGAAACACGTGTCGAAGTAAAAAAAAAAAAGAACAAACCTGAATACAAATTCACCAGCGGACTTATTCATTTAAAGTATTTACTTTTTTCTCTAATTAGACCAACAAAAAAGTATATATATATATATAATTACTCTTATGATTCCAGTTATTCAAAAAATGTATTGATGCTTTATTTTTTTATATTTTTGCTATAGCTACTCATAGACAACTAACAGAGGTAGAATACAAATCACTAGTCACTGATGACTGTAATCATCGACCTGTAGATGATAGTTAAATAAAAAAACAGAACAGCCTCAAATTAATTCCCTTCGCTCAGTTACTGAATCCGTGGAAATATGTGGAGATGTTCGGGAGCAGATTCTTTGTTCGAGTACGATTTTAGCTCTTTGCTTATCATTGGTAATTATTTCGCTCGCAGTTCACGCAGCAATTATTCTCGCTCGTATCTCCAGTCACCAAAGAGAATGAGAAGATTAAAAAAAGGTAGCAATATTCATAGGCATTTACAAAACACCGTATCCCCGCATACAACTTGAGTGGGAGTGGTTGCTCTACCAGCCCCACAGACCATATGCGATTAAACATAGAAACTAAACTAAACCTTGCTGGGTTATAATCATAACTGTACAAGGAAGGAGATCTGAATGAAAGCTTTTGCTAAGTTCCTCTTTCCACGTTAATTGTGTAATATAATGGCCGAGGGATTTCGTTTTATATATCCTGCCTTTGGGTTTAGTTAGACTGAGAACCTTTCGCTTAGCGCATGAGTTAGTTAGGTGCAAACTTGAGTGCAGGTGTTGACGCGGGGAGGATGTGTCGTTCACATATGTCAAAATAAAAATCCCAGGTAGAAAGTATGACCAGGAGATGTGAATGACGTCATGAACTGTAAACGCACGCGGAGGATTTTGTGAGATTTGAGAAAAGTCAATGAGTTGAGATTGAGACCTGGGCGAGGCCAGAAGAATTTGTGCGCTACGGGCGCTGCGCGTGTTGCGGGTTGGGGGGAGGTAAGATGGAAACATCGTCATAGAAAAATTGTGCCTCTCTCTTCCTTATGTCGAAAAACCTTTTAACTCAAAGGTAATAAAAAGTTTCGTACCTGAACTAAGATGTCGTAAGTGTTTTTCGTGTTTCGGGATTCCTATATTATCTATATGTGCGTTATGAAAATTCTGTGTACATTTCACATATCCGTATCATGGGTATAGTTTAATTCTCGATATCAACCGTACAAATACTTACGGAAGTCTTAGAGCTGTTTATGACACAGATAACGTGTGAAATAATGAAAAAAATGATGTCTCTTCTGGGAACTGTTTTACTGTGTTTTGTTGTTAAAAACCAAGTCTACTAAACTATTTGAGTGTGGAGTGATCAATTTTATTACTGTCACTTTCCTGGAGTTTAAAGAAAAACGAAGAAACATATCTTTACAATAAATGAAATACAAGAGAAGCGCGATCCTACCTGAAAAATGACACTTTCGTTCAATTTCCCCTTTAAATTACAGAAAGAAATCAGAAGCTAGCGGAATAACAAAAAATAATCTTATTACTAAATCTAAGGTATAACGTCCCATCTAGATAATTAAATATAAGTTACTAAAATTGAGAAACTGGTCTAAGAAAACCACCTCTCCAGATTGGATTGACTTGGATCTATCTTGATTAAGTTACATTTGGTTTGATCTAGATTGCTTGTATTTATTTAAGTTGTCGTCTAATTAATTAAGATTCCTATTTATCTCGATTATTTGTCTAGATTGAATTCATATTATTCATTCAGATTCTTATTTTGCGATATTATCTATCTTAACTGGATTCTTGATATTTACTTAGATTATCTTAATTGGATTCTTATTATCTACTTAGATTCTAATTTATCTAGATTATTTTTTAAGATTATATTCGTATCATGTATTAAGATTTTTTTTATTTATCTAAGTAATTTATCTAGATTGAATTCTTATTAACCAAGATTCTCATCTAGATTATTTATGTAGAATCTTATTTGGATACTCATTTAGCGATATTATTTATCTAGATTGGATCCTCATTATTTATTTATATCATCTAGATTATATAACTAGAAAACATTCTTATTTATCTAGATTATTAATAAATATATTTATTTATCTAAATTATTTATCAAGTTTTGGATTCTTATTATTTATTTAGATTTTTATTCATGTAGATTGTTTATCTAGAGTGTCGCCTTATTAGTTATTCAGGTTCTTTTTCGCTTTGATTATTTATCTCGATTGGATTTTTATTATTTATTCAGATTCTCATTTACCTAGATTCTTATCTAAATTCTTAACCGAGATTATTAATTAAATTTCCTCGATTAGGTTCATTTATATTATTAGCAAGACTGAGGTTATTTAGCTAGAATGCATTTATTCATCTAGTTTGTACTTGTAAAATTTATTCAAATTCTTATTCATTTATCTTAATTGGATTAATTTGTATTTTTTTCATATTCAAATAGATTGGATTTATTTGGATTCATTCGTATCTATGAGATGTCCGTGTTGGGTATACTTAATAGTGGAGCGAACAAGCATTTTTTCTAGGATCGATAACTATGACTAAAGTTTCATAATATCATCATCATCATCATCATGTCGTGCCGCTAGCACGGATATCCCAGACCTTCTCTCGCCACTTCTCCCTATCGTTCATCGCCTCTGGCAGGTTTTCAGGGCTACATTCCGTATCCTCACATAGCTGCTGTATGTATGTTCGAGCTGGTCGTCCTGCTTTTGCTCGGCTATATGTGGGCGTCCATAGGAGTACATTACTTATGAGCAGTGTTCTGCATGTTTGGTTCGTCTAACTTGGATAGTTTTCGTGATGGGAGGCAGGTGGCCGTATAGTTGGTGCTTTGTGTGGTGTTGCCACCAGGACTTGTTCAATATTGCTCGCAACAATCTTGTGTAATTGCCGTCTAGCTTTTTCTCCAGCCGTATTGTTCGCGTCCAAGTAGTGCATCCACTGCCACAATATCAAGCCTAATCGGAAATATGGACGTTTGGCTGACATGTACTGTTAGAAATCATTTTCGATAGAAGAAAATGGTGAGATGTTTTTGAAGAATAACCAGTGTACTTACATTTAAACTCCATCTTTATGCTAAACTGAATTGGATGAAATGGAACTGTTTTTGACATTAAAACTGTACTAACGCTAAACTAAATTGTTTATAGAACTGTTTTGACATTCAACTCTGTAAACAAAATATGTACAAATCATCATCATCATCATCATGTCGTGCCGCCAGCACGGATATCCCTGACCAACTCTCGCCACTTCTCCCTATCATTCATCGCCTCCGGCAGGTCTTCATGGTTACATCCTGTGTCTTCACATAGCTGCTGTATGCAAGTTCGGGCTGGTTGTCCTGCTTTCGCTTGGCCACATGTGGGCGTCCTTAGGAGTAAATCACTTATGAGCTCGTCCTTGCTTCTCCAGCAGTGTCCCGCGTGTCTGGTTCGTCTAACTTGTATAGTTTCGTGATGGGAGGCAAGTGGTCGTATAGTTGGTGTCTCGTGTGGTGTTGTCGCCAGGACTTGTTCAATATTGCTCTCAACATTCTTGTGTAGCTGTCGTCTAGCTTCTTCTTCAGCCGTTTAGTTAGCGTCTATGTAGTGCATCCATAAAGCAGTATCGATACAACCGCTGTCTGGAAGAAACTGCGTTTCATTTTATCGGTCAAGTCTGATTTCCATATGATCGAGAGCCTATCGATAACCGTCCATGCTTTCGTCAGTCGTGTGTCGATGTCGTTTTCGGTTGATGAGACGCTACTTCCTAGGTAGGTGAATTTGTCTATTTGTTTCAGAGAGGATCCGTCTAGTGTGCTGATGTTGCCCGTTTGGTTGTAACACAGATATTCAGTTCTGTGTGCATTGACATGGAGGCCAATGCCTGCTGCGGCTTGTTCCAAACTATGCAGTAGTGTCTCTGCTTGATTAGGCGTATTCGCCAGTAACGCTAAGTCATCAGCGTAGTCGGCGTCTGTGATTGTTTTTGCGGGGTACCTTTTGCTTCTTTTCTTAGTCAGCTCGAAGCCATTTTTTCTGATTTTGTCGATCGACGTTCTAAGCACGTAGTCTAGACAAATGATAAAGAGGTATGGGGCTAACGTTTCTCCTTGTAGTACTCCTGCAACAATGTCGAAGTATTCCGTGTCTCCATCTGGTGAACGTACTTTCACTTTTGTGTTTCTGTAGAGAATCATTATTGCTGCTACGGTTTTTTTTGGTAGGCCGTATGCTAGTAGGATTTGTTCCATTTTTCCTCTGTGGATGGAATCGAAGGCCTTGGTAAAGTCGACAAATAGTAATGTCGCCTGAAGGTTTTTTGCCCGAACGCCTTCAAGGATTCTAAAGATGGTCAATATTTGTGAGGTTGTGGATCTATTTCTCCGGAAGCCATTTTGGTTTTTCCTAAGGATGTTGTCTATTTTGGGTTCTATGCGGTTTCGTAGTAGGGCATTGTAGATTTTGGCTGCTATTGATGTAAGTGTTATCCCTCGGTAGTTCTTGGCTAATCCGAGGTCGCCTTTTTTAGGGAAAGGAAGGATGCATCCATTCATCCATCTTTCTATCCTATTTTGACTATAGACTGCGTTGCATTGCCGGAGCAGTATATCGTCGAATTGTTTAGTCTTCCATACTTCTGAGGGGATCTAGTCCAGCCCTGCAGCTTTCCTATTTTTAATTTTTTTAAGAACCGAGTTGAGTTCTTCTTTGGTGAAAGGACCTAGTTTAATGTCTAATTGCTTACAGATAATTCTGATGATCGATTCATTCGTTATTTTCGGTGGGTTTCCTAGTAGATTTTTGAAATGCTGTTCCCACAGTTTTACTCTTTCTTGTTGGCTTGCAGCTTTCAGTTTTGCTTTGGCTGTACCCTTCCTCCTACCTACTTCGTTTATTCTTTGCCAGGCTATCCTGGATTGTCTATCTGCCACCGAGTCTCTAATCTTATCTATCTGATTTTGTATGTATTCTGCCTATTCTTTTATATATATTCCTGCTAATTGATATTGTGCCTTTTCTAGTTTTCGGGTATTTGTGTTTGTTGGGTTCTTCCGATGGCTTTTGGCGACAGTTTTCACGAGTGCACGTTTTTCTCTAATCGCTGACGTTTACCAAGGGACTCTATATTTAGTTCCAGGTTTTCTTGGGATACACTTTGATGCCGCCTCAAGGTGTGCCTCAACAAAATTTTCATATTTGTCATTTGAGGTACCTTTTTCTGCCTTCTCTTGTGGTTTTTCGAATCTGTTTCTTAATTCTAATGCATATTTATCTCTAATATATCTGTTGTTAAGTAGGGCCCAGTCATAGTGCTTAGTTGTCGCTGTTCGTGTGGCGTTTTTTCGTAGGCTTAGTCGTACTTTGGCCGTAACTATTCGATGATCGGAGGACACACCCTCGAAAGAGGAGTATGCCTCGCAATTCATCGCACTATTTTTTCATTTCCTGTTTATAAAGACGTAGTCTAACGGTGCTTTACTATTATTCGCGTATGTGTAGGTCCATAATTTCCCCTCCCTTTTTTGATAGTTTGTATTGAGGCATGTTAATCTATTTTCTATCATGAAATCAATTAGATGCTGTCCAATTTTGTTTGACGTGTTGTGTAGGCTGTATTTGTTGTTTCTGTTTTTCCCGATTTGTGCATTCATATCTCCGCCAATGACTCACATGATGTGTTTCGGAATGCTACGCACTAGGGAGGATAGCTCCTCGTAGAAGGTGACTAGTTAGGTTTCGTCGCTAACATTGGAAGGGCTGTAGCAGGAGATGATTGTTGCTTTGGGATTGTCATTAAACGTTACCATTATCCTAGGTTGTATTCTCTCAATGCTATTAAGTGTTTTTAGAGCTCTTGGTCCTATAAGCATTCCCACCCCTCTTACCGATGCATTGACAGAGTTTTTCCATGCCGATACAGTCACCAGCATCCATCCATTGCCAGTTTCGTGATATTTGATATCTTCGGTGTGAGTGTAACGGTGTTCTTTTATGCAAATTATGTCTATCTTATGTTCTACGGCTGATCCAGTTAGCTCTGGTAGTTGACCTATTCTATTCAGGGTTCTAACGTTAAATGTCGCTATCTGTATTGTTTGTTTGCATTAAAACGGATTACCTGAATTAAACCTGCTTGACTAAACTGAATAGCTTGAAATAGAAACGTTTTTGACAATGAAACTATGCACTCATGCTAAACTGAATTGTTTAAAATAGAACTGATTATTTGCATAAAAACTGATTTGCTGTTAAATAACCTACAAAGGTTGATTTGCCATAAATCCAAACAAACAACCAACTAGTATTTATTTATTTTAACTTTCTAGTATGCTACGATATTTTCCTTAGAAGATGTAGGGAGTTTCCTGTTTCTTATAAAAGACGGTTTGGAAACTCCCGGTGGTAGCCGACCGGAATTATTTACGCATTATCAAATGTAATAAAAAAAAAACTCTAAATGTATTTTTATCAATTTTTTCTTCACCTGAAATTGCGAGACAACTTTCTGAAATATCCAACAACGTTACACTATGCGGATTTCTAAAAGATGCAAACTCATTTGCAAAAACTAATTTAATAAGAAAGACGGTTTATTAATTTTCATAAAGCTTGTCTCATTGAAAAGAATAAAAATTGGAAAAAAAAACATCTGATACAAAATTTATCTCCCTGAGGGTACTGTTTATTTTTCTAGCGTGCGATACGTTTAATTTAAAATAAATATCTAATATAAACGGATCAGTAAATAAAGTAGGAGTGCTAAGGTAGAAAATATTTACACTTCTTTCTTTAAGCAATGTAAATACTTTTGACTATCTCTAAATAAATACGAAAATATCCATTGAATTCTGATTATCTGAGGATTGGTGACAGATTTTTAAATTGCAAAGGTATCTCAACTTGTAAGAGTTCATCATCATCATCCACAACATTATCGTCACTAATATAATTACCATCAGTATCAACATCATTATGATAACATCATCAACATCTTCATCATCACCAATATCAGCAACATCATAAACATCATTAACGACACCATCAACAACATCAGCACCATCATCATCATCACCAATATCATCAACATCATCAAAATTAACATCATCATGAACAGCATTATCATCAAAATCATCATCATGTTATGCTAGCAGCATTGAATCCCTTGCATCTCTCTCTCTCTCTCTCTCTCTGACTCTCTTTTTCTCAATCTATCGATCTATCAACTTGTTCATTATCATTATCATCATCATCACCAGCAGCAGCATCAATATCATCATTATCAACATCATCATTAGCATCATCAGCAACATTATCATCACTAATATAATCACCACCATCAGCATCAACGTCTTCATCATCACCAACATCAGGATCATCATCATCATTAACGACAACATCAACATCATCAACATCATCATCAATATCATCAACATCCACAACATCAACAACATCAACGCCATCATCATCATCATCAACAATATCATCAACATCATCAAAATTAACATCATCAAGAACAGCATCATCATCCAGATCATCATCATCATGTTATGCTAGCAGCATTGAATCACTTGTATCTCTCTCTCTCTCTCTCTCTCTCTCCCTCTCTCTCTCTCTCTGACTTCCTCTTTCTCTATCTATCTATCAACTTGTTCATCATCATTATCCACATCATCACCAGCAGCAGCATCAATATCATCATTATCAACATCATCATTAGCATCATCAGCAACATTATCATCACTAATATAATCACCACCATCAGCATCAACGTCTTCATCATCACCAACATCAGCATCATCTTCAACATTATTAACGACGATATGAACAGCATCAACGTCTTCATCATCACCAACATCAGCATCATCATCAACATCATTAACGACGATATGAACAGCATCAACATCATCATCAATATCATCAACATCCTCAACATTGACATCATCATTATCAGCATCATCATCAAGATCATCCCCATTAACATCATCATGAACAGCATTTGCAATATCATCATCATCATGTTATGCTAGCAGCATTGACTCTTTTAACTCTCTCACTCTTTCTCTCTCTCTATCTCTCACTCTCTCTATCTCTCTCTCTCTCTCTCTCTCACTCACTCTCTCTCTCACACACACACACATTTTTTCTCGGCCATCGCTCTGTGCAAATCCTCTAGGCTGCATCCAGTGTCCATACAGAGATCACGAAAAGCAGTTTATGCAGATTAGCCAATCCTAGTATGTTCATGCATAGTAGTCCATTGAAAAGCGTCGCCAGAGTCCGTCCTTATTTCAGAAGCACTACCTAGCATGTCTTGCATGTCTTACTTGGATGTTAGACACAATGTAACTGCAGTTTTGTTGGGTGCTGCATCTGGGACATGTTTAACACAGTAAACAGCATCCTTGTGTAATTCCCATGTAGCTTTTTTTCAAGTGGTTTTCTAAATTCCAGGTAATGCAGCCATACGATAGTACTGACACGGCCACAACTTGGAAAATGCCCGTTTGATTTTATCAGATCCTCTACATTTGCCAATGGTCGATAACCTTTCGATAGCATTCGATATCTTTCCCATACGTATGTTGACGGCGTTATTAGTTGATGAGATACTGCTGCAGATGTTTATGAAACACTCTACTAATTTCATTCGCTTGCTATTTAATGAGGAAATGATACACATACTGAAATTGAATTTAGGCAAGTGGCAAAGGTAGCTCAATCTAGTTAAAGTTTTTTTCAGATACGATTAGTTATGATCATAGTGGGGTGTGATGGTCACGGTGTGTTTGCCGATGAAACATCTTTTAAAACTAATCAATCTATGATTACTATACTAACCTTTTCATGCACACTTCATGTAACGTTGGAATGGTGCTGTTCCGGATAGAAAATCCATTCTGTTGTAGATTAAAAGTTTCAGAATAGAGGATATCATTTAAAAAGATAAAATGAATAAAAACAGCATCCCTTTATTTGAAAGTTAAAATGTTGTTTTTTAATATTACTTACGTTGATCATTTTGTCAACACTTAAAAACATGACCGGCTCAAGCAATGATCGTAATCGATCGTATCTGACAAAAAATGCTATCACATTGGTAACATGATATGCTGGATTTTGTGGCATATCAACCCTTACAGGTTATTTCATTTTTTCTTTGTTTAATGGCATATCAACCTTTGTGGGTTATTTAATGCCAAAGCAATCCTAGAAGAACAGCAATGATGCTATTAAACCCATAGACGGTAGGATAAGGTGATTCATACGTTTCCCAAGGGTATTTGTCCGAAAGTGGACGTAATAGGGCAACTGGAGGTCGAACTCGTTCACTACGATTCCACAGTCAAGCGCTTAGACCATTACATCACGAGGACACAGCATTGTAGGCTCTTTAATGTTGAATCCTCTTTATACATATATTAGATATATGAGGATTATCAAATAAGTTTCCAGACTTTTTTCGTATGGTCACTTTATTGATAGTACTCACATGAAACTCTAGTCCCCTTCGAAGTAATCTCCTCCGGCTGCAATGCACTTGTACCGTTCCAATAACTTCGGCAAGGCTCCATAAAAGTCCTCTTTTATGAGCGTGTCAACAACCTTCGTCACAGCCTTTCATCTCCTCAATTCTCTCATAACGACAGGCTCTGAGCTTAAGGAATAAGCAAATGTCACAGGGAGCAAGGTCTTGACTATAGGGAGGGTGAGGAACTGTCTTGATGCCCATCTTGGTCAAATAGTCTGTGACAAGGATGGATTTGTAGACTGGTGCATTTTCCTAGTGTAAATCCACTGACCCGATTTGAAGAGTGCCGGCCTCTTCCTGAACTCCCTTAAAACCCCAACGTAGTAACCTTAATCCTAAATCTTTGGCCAATCAACTCTGGTATATAGACTTCCTTACTCCTCCCACACCTCTCATCATCCCTCACAGACTCCCTTTCTTCCTTCATTCTCTTATGCAACTCAAAAAACTGATGCTCGATTCTTGCAAGATGGTCAAAAAGCAGTCTGAAGCATTCCATACGTTTCTGTGGCATTTTTTCCAAGTTTAAAACAGAATCTTATAGCATATCGTTCTTCTAAAATCCAGATTGCATTTTTGAGATTCACCAGCTGTGACAATAAGGCTTTAGTAGGGTGTATTTCAATTACTGCTGTTGCTGTTCATTTGAACCCGAAATCATAAAAATCGGTCAGTCAACTCATAAGATGTATAGCAATAACATACTGTGTTTTCAAAAGTCTATGGCATTTCTAAATGCCTGTTCAAAAAAATCTGGAAACTTATTCAATTCACCACGTATATGACTTGTAGACGCATAGGTTTGTATATTACATTTTTAAAACGAACCAGAGTTCATTTGTTTACACATATTTAAAAGGACTGGAGCTTCAACATTAGATGGCTTAGTGTAATATCCTGGACACCAACTGAAGAGATATACTTGTATTGTACTGCCCCAGCCGACAAGGCTGCAGCTAAATGGTGCTATCATTGCTGCTTGCTTAATGTCACTTGTCCTCCACAAGTGACAGTTTAAGATGAGAGCGTAATTTCTCTCGCGCGCTGTATAAACTACATTTAATAGTATATAATATATATCTACATGTGCTGTATTATTATCAATATGTAGTGCTCTAATATGTAATACACGTCTTGCAGGTCATGGGTAGCAGTAATATACACTAAATGACTTGTTTAATATCAAGGCAGATTCGAATTATTATCATATTCAAATACGTTACAAATGAAAGACAAAAAATGTTTTGCTTTTAGTTCAAATACTATTTCCACAAATTAAATAGAGAGGCAAATTTAAACCGAAGGCAAAAACTTAAAAAAAAGAAAAAAAAAAGAAAAGAGAAAATACGTAAAAAAGAAAAAAAAAAGAGAAGGAAATGGTGAATATTGAATTTGTCTAATTTGGTTGTCAGCGATGAGTATTTTGTTTTATCTGTGGTTGCTGTGGTTGACAAAAAAGAAATAGGTTGAACAGAACTTACAAGTTTGTTTGTTTTCTTCCGTCCTGTTTCATATATTTATTACTTCGTAGGCAATTGTCGTATACACATTTACTGATAAGTTTTGTTGAAGACGACGCTCAACTATTAGTGATGTCCAACTTCAAAGACTAATTATTGCTTGTATAATTGCATTTTCCTACTTTTAACGTTCAATTTTTATCTGAATAGCCCTTTTCACTATAATCAGATTCTTTACCAGATATTTGTCCAGTCTTGTATTTTTAATGATAATGAAAGGAAAAGAATGGTTTCTCTCGAAAATATGGGTTTCTTTCATCTTTTTTTTTAATGATTTATCAGTCTTCATGGGTAATTTAATGCCAACACCATCCTTGTAGAACAATACTGGTATTCATCATCCTTCTCACCATAAAGTTGTCCTGACAGCATGGATTCACCTGACCTTCTCTCTCTCTCTCTCCATCCGTCCCTATCATTTATCGCTCTCGGTAAGTCTTCTAAATTATATACTGTATCCGCTCAGAGCTCTTGTAAATAAGTTCGAGCTGGTCGGCCAACTATTGATCGTTTATGTGTAGGGGTCCTCAGAAGAATGTTACTTATGAGCTCGTGTATACTTCTTCAGCAGTGTCCTGCATGTCTTTGTCTCATTTGGAGGATTTTTGAGATAAGAGGTAAGTGGCCGTCCAACTGATGGTACTATTTTACCTATAGCTGGTTGGAATATGGAGGTTCATAAATTTCCCAAAGGTATTACACCGAAAGTAAACATTATTGAGCGACTCGCTTACAACAATGTCACAGTCCTGCACGATAGCCACTAGACCAGGAAAAATCCCTCCTTCGCAACAATTGTATGTAATTACCAAACCTTTTCATCCGTGCAGGATATTACTCAGTGTCAATTTTTAAGTGGAGTTTGAATTCAGAGTTTTCCTTCAACTAGACCGTAATCCATACCAATTGTATATTCTAGGTTTGATTTGGTTTAGTCTTGTTTTATGGCATATCTATATATTGTAGGTTATTTGATGGGAAATCTATGTTTATACAAATAAACAGTTCTATTTCAAACAATTCAGTTTAGCATAATTACACAGTTTCAATGCCAAAAACAGTTCCATTTAAAACAGCTCAGCTTACCATAAGTACACAGGTTCAATGTAAAAACAGTTCTCTTTCAAACAGTTCAGTTTAGCATAAGTACACAGTATTTTTCTATTAGATCCATAGATAGGACCCTATCAGGTACTACAACTCTGAGCCAAAGGGGACCGAGGAGCGATGCCAGTAAAGGAGTATTCTGCATTCCCCAAAACTCCAGCATTACTGGTAACTCGCCATTTGATTGTTAAGTGTCATTTCCCCAAAACTCATTTGTGCAGTGTCTTATACCTCAGCAGAGAAGCAGTCGCTGTATTCTACAACCCTAGCCGATTAGGCAATACACAGCATTTGAGCATAAGTACACAGTATATTTCTATTTGATCCGTAGATAAGACCCTATCAGGTGCTACCACTCTGGGTCAGGGTGGACCTGGGAGCGATGGTAATGAAGGGGTACTCCGCATTCCCCATAGTTTCAGTATTACTGGAGCCTCAGTTTCCGAATTAGGCAAACTTGCATGTTCATTTTGGCGGCTTTCAAACACACTGATGGAAGCAATGCTCAACGTACCAGGTCCGCAAAAATCACGATATTTCTTACCACAGCAAGTACCAACCACGGCTTGAACAGCTTCGATCATGTGATATACTCGTCCCAAACATGCCCATGATAAAATATTGCAAAACTGTTGACTCACTCTAGTATTTATCCGAGCACTATAATCTGTATTCTTGATTTTTGTGTTTTATTTTTTACGCGGGACAATTTATTTATTTTGAACAGGATTCGACCAAGGGTCGCAGGATTCAGTTCAGTGTTTTAGGTCTCCAAGACCGGTTACAGTACGAAGGCTAAAGAACCCAGTCCACTCTTCTATCTACTCACAGCCTGGAAAAGGAACAAGAGATGGATTCATGCCTTTCCCAACAGCATACAGTGCGAGTGTAAAACGGAAGCAGTCTTGTAGAGGATTTGAACTCGGGTCATCGTGTCCATTTCAGAAGAGGTGACCGTAAGTTCACATAATTTCATCATTGGATCATCAATGAATTGCTTTGAGGAGTTGCATTAACTAGAATCATAAGAGATAAGATTCCGGCGGGATCGAACCCATGTTCTCGAAATCTTACATTTTTTTTCGATCTCTGCTATTGCTTGTAGACTGACACGTGATTTTTCATAGTAAGATGAAAAAAATCCTTATCAAATTAAAAAGACACTATTGTCGACAATGCTACATCTAATATATATATATATATATGTGTGTGTGTGTGTGTGTGATTGAGTTGGAAAGACACTCTGTGTCTGCCACTTCTATTTTTGATCCGTTCAAATTTCCAAATGAGTCATTTGACTTTGGAATTGAATAAACTTAGGTAGGCTCCGTATGTTTCCCATGTACTTTCGACTCCCAACTGGAGCCATCTTCCGCGGAGCGATTAATCAAATGACAAACACAGAAACAAGTCATATATATATTTATATAAAAGTAATAGGAAGAACAAGAGGGAGGGAAATTTATAAAAGATAATTATATTTCCTTGATGTCTGAGGACTGGAGAGAAGGAAACTTGGTGTGAAATATGTTATAGACATTTAAGAATGTGGTTGCTATATTCCAAGTTGATTTTGTTACAGGAGGGTTGGTTAATACTTTAAATACAGGGCTTGAAGAATTACGAGTGTTTTTCTATAATATAAAGCTGTTTTCACTTAAAATTTTCCTGTGTTTAAAGATGTGTCGGGAATTTGTTGGAAAGTCTTGTTAGATTGAACAAGTATCGGCAAGGTGATGCGTAAAATATCTCGACAAAGTTGTAGTAGTCGGGCTAATATATATTACTAAAAGACAGATGCCTATAAGAACGGCCGAAGTCTGGCCTTAGTATTTTTTTTTCTTTGCTTTGGTGGAGGCACGAGCGTAACACATCGCCATCACAGAGGCGGCTTGACTCTTCCAGAGTCATGCCGGGTTTACTGTCGGAGCCGATATGATGCAGAAATAACCCGAAATCGGCAATGAAGACAGCGCATTATTGAAGACCTCCCTGATGCATCTAAGATGTATGATTGAAATATATACATATCATATTCGAAAGCATTCTCTTAAGTTGGTAACCATAGTCGAGGGTAACCCGAAGGATCCTTTTTTCAAGAGCTACTACACAGGAGCGGGCACTACTTCATTCCCTGGATGGCTCAACTTTATCTTTGATCCTAACTTTATAATGATGAGTACCATTTTTGAGTCTTTAGTATGTCTCAACCTGGGAATGAACCCCAGCCTCCCGGATCATCGGCAAACACTCTACTTATTAGCACATAGTAGACAATTAAAACAGTGAACTATGTTAGTAGTACTGAGGAAGCTAGTTGAGGTAGATAGGTTTTTATAAATGTGGAATTATACGAAGTTTCTGTCCTATATCAATTTCGACATTAAATAACTCACGCGGAGTTGATATGTCGTTAAGCAAATAAATCAAACTAAAAGAACACTTGAATCCCAAATAGATTTATCTAACGATCAAATCTTTTCCCAACAGTCACCCACTTCTTTGTCACTGACAGTTATGCAATGACACTATTGGTGCACCGACATCTCTATCTGTTCATTCAATCTTTCCAGTTGGCTTGGTCCATTTATGAGCACGTGACCAGCAAATTTCGAGTCAATAAGAAAAACTGTCCGACGATCACGAACGCAATGGCCGGCGGGACATATTCTAGACAGTTTTTGAGTGTATCTACTTCATAGGAACACTTATTGAGGTAAAATGCAGATGGTTGAGCATTGTAAATTAGAAATACCGGCAGTAACAAGAGAATTAAACGAACCTCCTAAGAACATAAAGCTGAATGATAACTATGCTGTAAGCGTTGTTAACGGAGCAGGTAGGGTCATCGAACTACCGGTGGTGATATTTTGAAGACGAATAACAGTCAAATAGCGTCCAAGAATCTTGACATTTAAGGGTGACCACAAAGTTTGATTGAGAAGAAAGTAGTAGAAAAAAGTTTGCTTGATATTCACAAGGTGTGTTCAAAAAGTATCCAAACTGAAGCTGTATTTGCTCAGACAGAAATGAAGAACGAATGAAACGTTGATTTCGCTAAAATGCGTGGCGTGTTCATTAAGTATTCAAAATTAATCGTTATTTACTTATTCAGAAATGAGGTGTGTTCAATAAGTATACTAAATGAAGCTGTATTTACCAAAAGAGAAATTAACAATGAATGAAACATTGATTTTATGAAAATACAAGGTGTGTTCAATAAGCATACTAAATGAAGCTGTATTTACCAAGAGAGAAATGAACAATGAATGAAACATTGATTTTATCAAAATACGGGGTGTGTTCAATAAGTATACTAAATGAAGCTGTATTTACCCAGAAGGTATTAAAGTAATGTTGGCGACCGTACTCGGCGGCTACCCGAAAGCTCCCTTTTCTATAGCTACTACACCAAGGTGTAGGAGATGCTGCAACTCTTTTCACTGGATTGCTCCACTTTACTCTTGAAACGTACCTTTTAATTCCAAGTGTTAAGCAAAGAGTGATCTAGTACTACTTTTTGAGTGTTTGGTATGACTCGATCTGAGATTGAACACTCGACCACTAAGCCTATGGAATGAATAAAACATTGATTTCTTAAAAATATTAGGTGTATTTAAAAAAGTTTCGAGATTGGAGCTGTATTTACCAGCCCACCAAGAACAATGAAAGAAACGTTGATTTAAAAATAGATTAGCCTTCTTGGCATTCAACATAGTTATTCAAGCCAGTTTTTCATAATTCGAAACTAATCTAATATTTATATTGGTTGACGCTCCGACTTCGTATTCCTTAAATGTCCACCATGTTCATAACAATTTTAGATGATTTTTTATAAGCAGCAAGAAAAGGTTACATCCCTCTCGCTGTGGTGAAGGGGATTTACTTATATTCTTCTTTGTTTTGACTAAAAATACTGATAAAAAATATCACAGTTGCCAAAAAATAAAATAAAGATAAAATAAATCAATAAATACATCCTACATATGGAAATCAGACCTGAACGATAAAATAAAACGAAGTTTTTCCAAGCAGCAGTCGTATCAGTACTGCTGTATGGATGCACTACATGGACGCTAACAAAAAATTGACAGCAATTACACAAGAATGCTGTGAGCAATACTGAACAAGTCCTGGAGGAAACACCCCACAACCATCAGCTGTACGGCCACCTAACACCCACCACGAAAACTAACCAAGTTAGACTAACCAAGCATGCGGGATGCTGCTGGAGAAATAAGGACCAACTCAGAAGCGATATACTCCTGTGGACCCCTTCACGTGGACAGCAAATGTTTGACGACCAGCTAGAACCTATATACAACTGCAGTGTGCTGAAAAAGAATATAGACTTGAAGACCTTCCAGGAGCGATGGACGATAGAAACGTGTGGCGAAAGAGGGTCAGGGAGATTAAGGCTGGCAGCGCAACATGATGATGATGAAAACGATATATATATATATATATATATATACGATGATCATTAAATAAGATTCCAGTCTATTTTTCGTATGGGCACTTTTATTGATAGTACACTCATGAAACTCTTGTCCCCTTCCAAGCAATCTCCTCCGGCTGCAATGCCCTTGTTGTACCGTTCCAACAACTTCGGCAAGGCCCCAGAGAAGTCCTCTCGTGTGAGCGTGTCAACGACCTTCGTCACAGCCTCTTTCATCTCCTCAATTGTCTCATAACGACAGCCTTTGAGCTTAGGGAATAACCAAATGTCACAGGGAGCAAGGTCTGGACTATAGGGAGGTCGAGGAACTGTCTTGATGTCCATCTTGGTCAAATAGTCTGTGACAAGGATAGAGTTGTGTGACTGGTGCATTGTCCTGGTGTAAATCCACTGACCTCTTCCGACAGAATCTCTTCCTGAACTCCCTTAAAACCTCAATATAGTAACCCTACTCTAAGCCTTTGGCTAATCAACTCTGGTGTATTGACTTCCTTACTCCTCCCACACCTCTCTTCATCCCTCACGGACTCCCTGCCCCCCTTAAATCTCTTATGCCACTCAAAAACTGATGCTCGATTCATGCAAGGTGGTCGAAAAGCAGTCTGAAGCATTTCATACGTGGCATTTTTTCCAAGTTTAAAATAGAATTTTATTGCATATCGTTCTTCTAAAGTGTTCTCACGTCCTGATTGCATTTTTTGAAATTCACCAGCTGTGAAAATCAGGCTTCAGTAGGGTGTATTCTAATTGCTGCTGTAGCTGTTCATTTGAACTTTGAAATAATAAGAATTAGACTGACATCTCATCAGATGTATAGCAATAACATACTGAATTTTCAAGAGTCTACGATAATTTCAAATGCCTCTACAAAAAAGTCTGGAAACGTATTGAATACATCATTTATATATATATATATATATATATATATATATATATATATATAATTTGATGAAATATCAAAGAAACACATCAAGGCCATGAAACGACAGCTGACACTTCAACGATGAGGATATTTATTCGAAACAAAAAAGGATCAGGTATTGAAATCTTTAAATTAAAACATCCTCAACCAGCATGATTGCCGTGTCCACCTGTTAGGGTGAAAAAAGGATTTGTAGTCTTTATGTAAGTACTAATGTATGATTGCACCACTTGCTGTCAAACAAATCCTGGAAGCATCTTTATGTCTACTTACTTCCTATATCACAAATTATTCAAGGGAGACAAGCAAGATGAGGTGGTCATTTTGGGTTAATGAGAACGAACTGAGAGAGAACGTTTTGTTTCACTTGGAGACTATAGTGTCAGCAGACTCTCAAAAGATTACATTCATCAACTTAATGCAAAAAGTTTCCCCGTCGGCTGGGGCTGTAGAATGCACCGACTCCATCTTTGTGGAAGGGGTGAGACCCACCCCCAAACAAGTGTCCTGGAAATGACACTAAACAATCTCCTGTTGAATTTCTAGTAATGCAGGAGCTTCGGGGAATGCGGAGTACTCCCTTATTGCCATCGCTCCCAGGTTCAGTCTGACCCAGAGTGGTAGCACCTAAACAGTGTACGTATGCTAAACGGAATGGTTTGAAATTGTACGGTTTTGACATTTAAACTGCGTATTATGCTAAAGTGAATTGTTTGAAATAGAACTGTTTTGACATTAAAACTGCGTTCTTATGCTAAACTAAACTGTTTGAAAATGAACTATTTTCAATGCTAAACTGAATTGTTTGAAATAGAAGTATTTACATTTTTAACTGTCTGTAAGCAGAAAATATACTTCTACTGAAAAGTTTGAAACAAAATTACTTAATACGGCGTTAAATGACCCGAAAAAGATTGATACACCGTAAAATAAAATACCAACCAACCAACCATCCAACTAACCAATAAACTAATCTTGATGTGACTTAGATAATCTTTTCAAAGAATTAAATTTAATTGTTGACTGTGTTCCTCGACTTATAATTACAAAATAATTACCCGGATTTGCTCAACTACTCAAATCGATCCAATCAAAGAGGGATTAGGCAGAAAATTTTCTGACTACACAACTAACATCACTGCTGGCACTTGGTCAGTGCTGGCGAAGACTGATGAGCAATATATTGTTTGAGTCTTAGGAAAATATTTTTGTTAAGCTGAAAAGATTCTCTATTCAACAATTTTATTGTCGGCTCTGTAACTTTTATAGTTTTAATGAAATTAAATTATCATCAATTCACCCTAACAGCCCGGATTTCCCTGCCTCTCTCCCTGCCTCTCTCTCTCTCTCTCTCTCTCTCTCTCTCTCTCCGTCCTTATCATCTATCGCCCCCGGCATGTCTTCAAAACTACAATCTGTGTGCGCACAGAGCTGATTTAAATAATTTGTTATTGGTAGGCCAACACTAGAACGTCACCGTGTAGGGGTCCATATAAGAACGTGACTTGTGAGTTCGTCTTGGCTTCTCCAACAGTATCCCCCATGTCTTTTTCATTACAGATGGACGGTTCCTGAGATTGGAGTTAAGTGGCCTGTTTTGTGGGGTATTGCTTCAAGGATTTATTCAAAAAAGCACGTACCATTACGTGGAATATAATGAAAGTAAATAAAAGGCATAGATATCAAAGCGCACTCGTTCATAGTCATGTAAACGTGAAAAGACGATAAAAAAAAACGTCTTCAAATGAGCAGATGAGTTCAGCACCCATTTACGAGGCTCTGACAATGAATTAGGGAAATATAAGAATTTGGCACAATGTATCCCTAGAGATACATCTTTTTCAAGGAAAGCTATAGTCATAGGTATTTTCATGTACCAGAAAACAGTCAGAATGACTTTTATTAAGAACTGCTCAATGATAGTTTTGTTTTTTGGTCAGTATGTTTTCACTCCATGAACTGTAGTTTTCGAAAAAAACATCGACACGCATCTAGCAAAGGCATGGACAGCTATCGATATGCTATCGGTCATATGGAAGTCAGACCTAACCAATAAAATGAAACGCAGTTTCTTCCAAGCAGCGGTCGTGTCGATACTGCTATATGGATGCACTACATGGACGCTGACTAAACGGATGAAGAAAAAGCTTGACGGCAACTACACAATAATGCTGCGAGCAATTTTGAACAAGTCCTGGAAGCAACAGCCCACAAAAAAGCAGCTGTACGGCCACCTAACCCCCCATCATGAAGACTATCAAAGTTAGATGAACCAGACATGCAGGACACTGCTGCAGAAGCAGAGACGAGCTCGTACGGGATGTTCTCTAAAGGACCCTCTCACATGGCCGAGCAAAAGCAGGGCGACCAGCTCGAACTTGCATTCAGCAACTCGGTGTGGATACGGGATGTAGCCCTGAGGACCTGCAAGAAGCGATGAACAATAGGGAGGAGTGGCGAGAGAGGGTCAGGGATATCCGTGTTGGTGGCACGACATGATGATGATGATGATGATCTAAACATTTTTTTTTATTCACGTCTCCCGTTCTTCAGTACATATCACTCAGATTACACATCCCAACCATCAAATATTCAATCCAGTCATAATATTACGTTCACTTTCTGACAAATATATTTGGTAAAGGCATGAACTCTTTTATTCCACAAGGTTGAATAGAACTGAAACTGTTCTTCTGGATGGATGGCTTTGTCATAAAATACATTAGATTTGGTTTCGTTTGGTTTTTTGGCATATCAACAGCTGTAGGTTATTTAATTCCAAATCCTCTTTAAACATATGTATTGAATATATGTTTTCTAAACATTATTTTGAAGGTAACGTTTTTGAACGAGCCTGAGATAATCTTTTTGCACACAGTTAAATAGTTTCACTTATTTTTGTTCAGTACGAGATATTCTGTTTAGTATTATTCATTCGTTCGCACTTCGTTAAATATTTTCGAAGTATTGTTATTTAGCACAAATAATTCAGTTAAACATCACTTATTTGTTTACACACGGTTAAATAATCAAACAGTTCTATTTCAAATAATTCAATTTAGCAGAAGTCATTTGTTTGCCGTCAGTTTAATATTTAACAATTCAACTTGACCCATAGATAGGACTTTATCACTTTCTACCACTCAAGGACAGAGTGAACCTGGGAATAATGGCAATGACCATTTACTCTGAATTTCTCAAAGCTCCAGAATTATTGAAGCCTCACGATTAGATTGTTTTGTGTCATATCCAAGACACTCGTTGAGGAAGTCATACCACCCTGCAGAGATGCAGTCGGTGTATATGAAATACACCGACAGCATCTCTGCAGATGGGTAAAACTTCCTTAAGTGGATAGGGGTGATATGTTTTAAAGTCATATGCTGGACACTTACTGAGTGGGGGTGTCTTACTCCTCTGTAAAGATGCAGTCGGTACATTCTATAGCTCTCTCTGTATATAAGTAAGTAAAGTTGGCGAACGTAGTCGAGGGTTACCCGAAGGCTCCTCTTTCGATACCTACTACACCACAGTGTAGGGGAAGGCGCTACTCCTTTCCCAGGATGGACCCACTTTACCCTTGATCCATACTTTATAATGCTGTGTTAAGCAAAGAGGGAATCAAGTACCATTTTTTTGAGTCTTTGGTATGACTCGTCCTAGAATTGAACTCGGGTCTCCCGGGCCATTAGCGATATATATATATATAATATGATATTTGCTTACTGCTTTATTAAAGATTGTCTATTATTAAAATAAAACAGTCAGCAAAGATTTTATGTCTCTTATGAAACACTGAATCTTGGCTGACTGCTTTATTTTCAAACGATTTGGAATAATAAAAAATTGAAAAAAATATTGGAAGATTATTTCCCGATGGAAGTAATGTTAGATTCGTTTTTTTTTCTTTCTTGTCAGTTTTCGCACATTAATCGAAATGGCATCGGGGAATTTTATTGGAAGAGTTTCGTCCAATAAGAAGAGATCGACAACAACATTCCGTAATTCAATTAAATGCAATTAGCAGGAATATCTGAAAGAAATAACAATGTGTACGGGCTTAGATTTTTATTGGCGCGTATTCGCACCAAAACATAAAATGACAAACTTAAAAGCAAGTGTGACGAGAGCGTGTTTGTAAGCATATATTCCAATTTTGAGGGGAAAAAACTATTTGTTCTGCCCAGAACGGAAGATGCTAACAGACACAGAAGCACACAGACAAAATTTTATATTGCATTATTCTGTAAGCGAAGAAATAAATTTGGTTTTGACAAAGTCCGGTGTTACGTCAAACACGCACGCACGCGCCTCTCTCTCTCTCTATATATATATATATAATTGAAAACAAACTCAATAAATCTTAATTTGGCTATTGTAAATTTATTTCCCGCTGGCCACTCAATAAGAGAAACTAACCTCTTCAGATAGCCATTACACAACGAATACTTTTTTTTTAATCTTTAAATATTTTGTAATGAATTAAAACGAAAGGCTATTATTGACTGTGTATGAAATTTATAAGTTAATAATCATATATTGATTGAGCACTCCTGGAGATATATAAGAATTCTCTTATATATTCTAAAATTGAATATCTAATATCCATCCTTGGATATTTTTTATGTATGACTCCCGCCTCCCATTCGGTTTAGCACTCTTGTAAAGGAATTATCGGTTGGTAATCGCGTGAAGCAAGGCTCTTCTAATGAATTGAGCCCTCGGTACACTTTCAGCGTATATAGACGGCTATTGGACAAAACAATAGAAACACCTGAAAATTTCAAATTTATTTCCTATGGTTTTCTAATTGCAACCCTCCCGTGCAATCCTGCTTTGTGCAGCTCCCTTCTTACAGTTTTTGAGAAAACTGGGATCTCAAAATGGTCTTTAAGCTCCGTTGTAATTTTTGGAGCTGTATTCTTATGATACTTCCTAAAAAATCCGCGTAAGAGTCGAACGGTGCCTATCAGCTCTCACTTTTTCCAGAATTTTACTTCAATGCGGAGTTTTTTTTCTTCTTTCTCAAATACTGTCATTATTCTGGAACTGGTTTATTCTGTTTTTTGTTTAATAGCATATTAACCTTCTTGGGGTATTTAATACCAAATCCATCCTTCTAGAAGAAACTGTAGTGATCCAATTTAACCCATAATTGGGAAAATATGTTGGTTCATATCTTTTCCAAGGGTTTTTGTCTGAAAGTGAACGTAATAGCGTAACTGGAGCTCGAACTTGCTTACTAAAATTCGGTAGTCACGCGCTTTAACCATTGTACCACGAGGACACTCCCTATTACTTTCGAGTACACCTTCCTATACCAAATAATTCAGCGGTTTTTGTTACACTTGCGCCGGCCATACGAACACCAACCATTTGGCCTCTTTTAAAGTCTGATAGATCTGTTATTTTAACGAATTTTGATTAATTTTTTCTGGTGATATCTCTAAAAAATTTTTTATTAAAATAAGATAAGAAAAATTTAAAATAAATCAAAAGCACATAAAAATAACAAGCGTTTGATATTCTTATAGGAGTTTCAAAATTATGACAGTAAGATTTTAGGTGCAACCATTACTTTTTTCCAAGCCCTATGGACAAAAGAAAATAATACATATACATTAAATCCCTTTGCTTACAAAAGCTGGTTGCCATGGGTCTGAGGTACGATATCTGACTGGCTTAAAGTCAGCCGGGTTTTTAGCCACATTGATACAATAAAACAGTCTGCCTCAGGATGACAATATATACGCTCCACCCACCCCGGGATTGAGCACACTGTTGAAAGAATGGCCATATATATATATATAGGTCAACTTCTAGATTGCTTGTAGGATTCGACTCAAGGACGCGTCTTTGGAGAAATATCACTTGTTTTAACTATACCGGTCTATTGACCTTATGAATAGAATGTCCTCCAATAGGTCGGAAGACCGGGTTTCAATCCCACGCCAAGTTTTATTAAAGACTTAAAAATGGTACTTCCTGCCGCCTTGCTTAACATTCAGCATTATAAGGTAAGGATCAAGCGTAAAGTGGAACAATCCAGGGAATGGAGTATCACCCACCCTTACATCTCAGTATAGTAGCTATTGAAAAGGGAGCCTTCGGGTCACACTCGACAAAGGTCGCCAAATTTATTAACTTACTTTACTTATAGCTGTAAGCATTTTGGGGGGATAAATTTCATTAAATTTAGTCATCCATGTATCAGTGGGAAGACTTTCTATTACAACACTTGAAAATCATGAAAAATGAATAAAAAGAATGAACACCAAAAATTGAAAAAAGCCCCCCAAAAAAACAAAAAAACATCGCACTTAGTTGGACGGGCCGCCTGAGAAACCCTTCGTCCAATACTCCCTTCAGAGAGAAAATGTTATTCACAAAGTATCCTGTAGTCTATATCGATGTTATCTTAACTTATATATATATATATATATATATAATCTTGCAAGGTCAGCAGGGGCTGCAGAATACACGGACTGTATCTCTACAGATATGTAATTGCCCCCTACAATGAGTGTCCTGTATGTGACTCTGAACAATCTTATGATGAGGTTCCAGTAGAGCTAGTGCTTTGGGGAATGCGGTGTATCCCTTTATTGCCATCGTTCCCAGATCTACTTTGGCTCCGATTTGTAGGACCTGATAGGGTCTTATCTATGGGTCAAATAGAACTAAACTGTGTTTTCGAGACTTGACTGTTTTTTGCATTTAGACTGCGTATTTAATCTAAACTAAACTATTTAAGATAGAACTGTGTCGACATCTAAACTGAGGAGTCATACTAAACTGATATTGCTTGAAATAGAACTGTTTTGACATCTAAAATGCGTACTTATGCTAAACTGAATTATCCGAAATAAAACTGTTTTTTCATTTAATTCTGTGCATCGCACAATTAGCTGGAGCTGTAGAATACACCGACTATTTTCTCTGCAGAGTAGTTAGACCCAACCCCATGTGTGTCCTGGATATGACACTAAACACTTTGATGGAAAGGTGTCAGTAGTGGAGCTTTGAGGAATGCGGAACACCCATTCATTTTCATCGCTCCCAGATCCGCTGTGGCCTGGCTTGGTAGTACCTGATAGGGTCCTATTTATGAGTCAAATAGAACTAAAATGCGTACTTATTCTAAATTGAATTACTTGAAATAGAACTGTTTTGATATCTAAACTTCATATCTATGCTAGACTGAATTATCTAGCCTTGTAAACTACGTACTTATGCTAAATTCAATTTTTGGCACCCGTCTCTCGTTCATCACTTCCGCCAGGTCTTCTAGACTACATCCTGTGTCATGTAGATAAGTTCAAGCTGGTTGTCCTACACTGGCGCGTCCGTGTGAATGTATCAATAGGAGAACGTCACCTATGAGTTCGTCCTTGCTCCTCAAGCAGAGTCCCTCGTATCTTGTTCGTCAGGTTTGGGTTGTCTTCAAGATGGGCGTCATTGGGCCATACAGCTGCTTTTTTGTGGGATGTTGCTTCCACTGTTTGTTTAATATAGTTCGAAACATTCTTGAGCAATTGCTTTCGGGCTTTTTCTCTATACGCTTAATCAGCGTCCAAGTCGTGCATCCATTGAGAAGCATGGATATGGCCGTTGCATGGAATAAAAATGTGTTTTATTTGATAGGTCTGACTTCTATATGACCGATACCCTATCAATAGCTGACCATGTTTTTTGCTATTGATGTCAATATATATATATATATATGAAAACGAATTTAAGGAGTTTATATTTTCTTTTCATCAACGAACCCAGCGAAGCATTTTTACTGCAGACGTATTTTTTTACAACCTTTCAAGTATCTTCGTGGAAATGATACACAAGCAGTGCGTAAATATGTATGCAATCTGTGTTTATTCCTAAATGGTTCACTTCAAATTTTACAAGCAATTGCACAATTAAAATTCATTATTAACTTAGGGAAATATTTCAGGGTGGTCACAAATCTTTGATCGATATTATATATATATATGACTTGTGTGTGTTACTAAAGTTGATTGCATCGTTAGGAGTAAATTTATGCTACTTTCGAATAAATGGGAAACGTGGAAAGACGCGCAATTCTCAACTGATGTTTAATCTGTGAACTCTTTTTCCTTGGGAGTATTCCAGGAAAAAAAATCAAAGTAACTTTTCCTGAGTGAGAAAACTAGATGATATATAGGTACTTCGTAAATGAAACGCGCTTCTCTCAAGAATTAGACTTGAAGTGAAATGAAACAACCACGTTATTCCTAAAGATGAAAAAAGAAAGGGAACTTTCCGAAAGTCTGTCGTACTTGATTCCAAAAACTTGTCAGACATTGATTGAATGAAGATAAATTAAAAAGCTTTCTTTCTATAACTTATATCATCAAATGTCTTCAGGATAGTCGATGCCACTGCAAAAAAGTCCATTTACTATATAGGAATTTCTAAGAAAATTAGATTAGTATACGAAGTACTTTATAAGAATTGAAGCAGATTTTCTTATCATATAAAAATTAAACGTATCACACATTAAAGATGGAAAGAACTCAAAAAATGTTTTCGACACATGCTTGGAGCACTTTTTCTTGCTGAGTTTTCTGAAATCCATTTATATATATATATATATATATATATAGTATAGTTTAATATTTTTATCAAAAAAGTACTCAATATAATTGATCGACAGAATGTAATGTCTAAGTTAAAATAGCATAGACAGAGACTACGGTGCATGCTGATAGTCAGTACCACACCCATTCGTTCATCAAGCCCGGTGAACACAGTTCCCATGCACCATTGACCATGTGTCTATTCTTCTTCCATACATAAGTAAAAAGTGATGCAATTTTGTCTCGTTTACCAAGTTATGGCTTACCCAATCCGCTGGAGCTGTAGAATACTGCTACTGCACCTCTGCAGACGGGTAAAATCCCTCCCCAACTAGTATCCTGGATATTACACTAAATGATCTGATGGTGAGGTTCCAGTAATGCTGGATATTTGGGGAATGCCGAGTACCCGTTCAATGTAATAGCTCCCAGGTCTATTCTGGCCCGGAGGGGTAGCACCTGATAGGGTCTTTACTATTGGTCAAATTGAACTAAACTGCGTAATTAAGCTAAACTGAATTTTTTGAAAAAGAACAGTTTTTAAATTTAACAGTATGTTGACAAAAACTTATTATACTAAACTGAATCAGTTAAATTAGAATAGTTTTACAAAACTGAAAAGCTTGAATTAGAAATATTTTTGACAATAAAATTGCGCACTTACATTTATACTGCGTGCTTATGCTTAATTGAATTGTTTTAAATGGAACTGCTTTTGACATTGAAGCTCTACTTACGCTAAACTGAACTGTTTGAAATATATCTGGTTATTTTTCTATAAATGGATTTGGCATTAAATAACCTATAAAACTTGATATGCCATAAAACCCAAACAACCAACCAACAATCAAGGTATGGCAACCAGTCTTGGAGAATGAAACTTCTGAATTCAAACTTGGTAAACTCTGATTAAAATTGACCTTGTGTCACATCCTACTCATGTGGTTAGGTTTGTTAAATACACACATTCACACATACACACACACGCATATATATATATATATATATATATTTAAATTATGTTCATTCGGCAAAAAGGTGAATTTTTATCATAGAGTTAGCTATAGGAAGTACTCTTTACAATTTCATCTTTTTAAGGAAATTTTAAGTGATGAGCCTTTTCATATCTAAGAAGATGATGTACTTTACTGACTGTTGCGCCCAGAATGCTTTCTTCAGCAGAGAGTCCGTGTGTTCCAACTCACAGAAGCAAACCCATATCTACCTTACTTGTAAACACTCCTTTTTTATACCGAAAATTGCTTCTCATTACACATCACACGTTCCTTTGTAAACTTTACATTGTTAGCACATGGTAATATATATATGAAACATTAACTCATTTACTAGAGACCAGAGAGAGATTATTAACACTATTTGGGTTTTTTTACTTATCAAGTCCTCATCTATTTCCATTTTGACTTAATACTCCTGGAAACTTATGCATCAAGAGACTTTTTTTTTCATTTTTAATCGTCTCTTCGGTTCTCCTTCAACAATATTAAAAAAATATAATATCTATATCTTTTCTATATTTCTTTTCTTGATTGTTCATTATACCTAAATTTAATTTTATTGTTTTCCACTAGCCTGAGATTCCCACATCAATCGAATAGCATTCATAAGCCAAATACCTCTTAAATCAACATCAACTATTCCAATTAATTTTACTTGATTTTTTTAGATATCTTATATTTTTATCAACCTATTACCTATAATTCTTTGTTCAGAGATAAAGAATTTCCGCAACACTGACATTCAATTTGCCCAACAATACAAATAATTTTCTTTAATAATCTTTCTGAACACCTCTTGTCAGCTTATTTTTTTTAATGTACATTTATATTTGTTTTGTTTTTGTGACTTCTTTCTCATTCTACGAGACATGTCAATTATTTTCTCTGTTAACTTCAATCTCGTTTGAATGAAATGAATTTTGATAAAGTTTGGATTGATAATTGATAAAACAACAATAAAAAACATAATAAACACAAAAATTCATTTCAACACGATTTTATTTTATCTATCTATCTATCTATCTATCGCGGTCATTCCATCTATCTACCGATCTATTTTACTCTCTTTCTCTCCCTTTCACACTGTTTCATTCTCTCTCTCTCTCTCTATATATATATATATATATATATATATATCTTCTTAATCTCATCTATCAAACTATCTAAGGTTTAATCTCTCTCTCTCTCCATATATATATATATATATACATATATATATATATATTGTGACGGCAAATTAACTAAAATCCCAAAACGGGACTTTATTTTCGCACGTGTGAAGACGGGGCAGGTTGGCACTTGATCCCCTACAGAAATAAGTCCTGTTCAGAGTTCTTTTCTCAGGCAGATAAGAACTGGCATATCACGTGAGGGAATAATTTAGGGCCAGACTGGCCACCGCTGGCAAAGGGGTCCAAAATTTCACACTATCACACACCCACCAGGCCGCTAAACTTCTTTCCCTTAGATAATAGAAGAATACGGGCCTATAGGTCTTAGTTGTAATAATATTAATGTTGTTGTAGTAGTCGGCAACTCCGGTTTCCCGTGTGATACTTTAGGAATTAATAGGACAGTTCTAAGCAAGATAATGTAAGGCGAATAGAAGCTGAAAGGAAAGCATGAAATAATAACATAGACCACATGGTAAAATGAAAATACATAGGTTCTTTACTACGGTTATATATATATATATATACGTTCAAAGTGTCAAAAATATGTCTTTTCCTGGCTTTTATCCTTTTTCAAATTGAGAGAGAGAGAGTGGTAAACAAAATTTGGGAGTAACGGAAAAATGTCCCAAAGTTACTTATCTTATTTTTTTGACGGGGTTCCACTGGAGAATTTTTCTTCTTTCACGGGCTAATAGACTTCGTTCTGTTTTTAGTACTGGCTTGAAGGATTTTGGAGTCCTTCATGTCTCAGTTAGTCTTTTGTCTTTAGCCCGGAGTAAAATGGCTATCGTCCGTCTGCCACGAGACTTGCTCAAAAACTACTTTTTGTGTATTTACTTCCGCTGAGGGGAAGGGAACCCCACTTCCGTTTGGGGTCCCCGCCAATCATTTGGCTTCATTTTCTCTTTCCCCTTCCGATGTCCGGCGACCCAAGGTCACTTAGGTGCGAACATCTGCGTGACCCACATTCTCTCCTAACGGTCACTTTTTGACTCCTTGATAATGTTAGTTCAACGGGGGGGGGAGTATCATTCCCACCACCTCGTCTCCGTGAGCCATCACGTGACAATATATATATATGTGTGTGTGTGTGTATATACATATATATATAAATATATATATATATATATATATATCCCAGATTGACTTTCTCAATCCCAAACTGATTTTATCTATCTATCTATCAATCTATCCATCTATCTATCGCGGTAATTTCATCTATCTACCGATCTATCTTACGTTGAAGCTAACTTTCTCTCTTTCTCTCCCTTTCACACTCTTTCAATCTCTCTCTCTCTATATATATATATATATATGTGTATATTTAGGCAGCATTTCTTCGTTAATGCAAATTTCATTAAACATAATAGACATTTTATGCCTACATATTCTCTTTTGGATCCGTTCGAATTCCCGTATTACTTTTATCGTATTCGGGGGGAATTGATTTATGTATTGTCCATAGTTGTATGTATCCCTAGTACTTTCTGCCCGACTTTGGGCCATCATCAGGGGAGAATCTGTTACAAAATGATGTAACTTTTGTTTTAGCAAATTACTACTGTGTAAGGACGTCTTTGCTGTTGGAGATTATGGCGCTTGCTTTTAAATGTAATTCTGTAAATAGTGCCAGTAGCTAAAGACATTTAAGTACGTTAGCACTGGTTTTAAAATTAAATCTATTAAGTGCTGGTTGCAGATTTCTAATATATAGTGCTTCGAGAATCTGAAGTTTTTGTTTATTATTTTTTTGATGTTCGAGTATTGTTGTGTTGTCGGTGAGAATTTTTCGTAGTTGTGTTGTTCGGCATGAATGTTTTTTTAAATGCTGAGCTATTGAACTTGTGTCAGAAAGGTGCATTCATGCCCAACAACACAACTACGAAAAATTCTCACCGACAACACAACAATACTCGAACATCAAAATAATAAACAAAAACTTCAGATTCTCGAAGCACTATATATTAGAAATCTGCAACCAGCACTTAATAGAATTAATTTTCAAACCAGTGCTAACGTACTTAAATGTCTTTAGCTACTGGCACTATTTACAGAATTACATTTAAAAGCAAGCGCCATAATCCCCAACAGCAAAGACGTCCTTACACAGTAGTAATTTGCTAAAACAAAAGTTACATCACATTTGTAACAGATTCTCCCTGATGATGGCCCAAAGTCAGGCAGAAAGTACTAGGGATACATACAACTATGGACAATACCTTAATCAGTTCACCCCGAATACGATAAAAGTAATACGGGAATTCGAACGGATCCAAAAGAGAATATGTAGGCATAAAATGTCTATTATGTTTAATGAAATTTGCATATATATATATATATATATATATATATATATATATATATATATATATATCCCAGATTGACCTTCTCCATCCCAAACTGATTCTATCAATCTATCTATCTTTTTTTAGTTCCCCCATACAATGAAGTCATCCTGTGACCCATATATACGTTCATAATTCTATCTTTTATTTCTTCCCATTATCTAGAATTTCTCTTCAATCTTTCCGTACTCCTTACCTCCATTTTTGGCCCTATTATTATAATTCTTAGTCGAATAATGGTTATTTCGCTCTTGCTTGAATTGACCTTTAAAAAATTAAATACCCTGATATGCTTTGGCTTCCTCCATCTACTAACCGGATGGAGCGTATATTTACGTTGGTGTGATCGATAAATGGTGCGTCAAAGTTCAAATCTCCTGTAATGAGAACCAATGAGGGTTCTCTTTGTGGGCTATAGACAGTCATGTGCAAATCAAAAGAGAGATAGATTTTTTTTTTTAATAGAGAAAAAGTTGCTTTAAAGATGCCAACAAAGAGACGAATATATTGGTGTTTATGTTAGACAAGTTCCCAACGATTTATAAAAGAATGAATCTTTCATCGACTGAACAAGAAGCTCCTAACATTATTCTATTTGTAAGACCAGTTTAATTGATATCCAATACAAAACGAGAGTTGTTTTATGTATCAGCAGTTTTGTCTTTTTTTTTTTTTTGTTTTCGAAATCAAGTGACAACCTCTCTTGTTACAACAACTTTTCTTTAAGAACATTTACAATGCAACAACAAAGAAACGATTTTTTTGTCGTAACATATGTCATGTGATATCCCACGGAGACGATAGAAATAAGATTAATACTATCCTCCCGTCGGAATGAACAGTGGCAAACCGTTAAGAAAGAATGTAGATCGGGGTGAAGACCAACAGATGTTTGTACTCAGTAACTGGACTTGGGTGACATCTAGTAGCCCTAAGAAATCGGCTGACCAGGAAGGAGGAAGAGAGAAGCCAAGTGATTGGCTGGGACCCTAAAACGGAAGTGGCTCCTTCTTCCGGTCAGCGAAAAAAACGAAAAGAAAAGTTAGTTGTTTGGGCAGGGTTCGTTGGAGACAGAACCAAAAGCCAAGTACTCCGGGTGAAGAAGACAAAAAAATATCTGCGAGACACGAAGAAGCCATTTTCTTCACACCAGTATTAAAAATAGCCTAAAGTCTATTAGCCCGTAAAAGAAGAAAGATTCTCCAGTGGAACCCCGTCGAAAAATAAGATAAGTAACTTTGGGACTATTTCTCCTTATACCAAATTTTGTATACTCTCTCTCTCTCTCAATTTGAAGAAAAACGAAAGAACAGAAAAGAAGAAAGACATTGATGTTCATGGACTGTTCATTTATTATATATTTTGACACTTAGGTGTATATAATTGTAGTAAAGGATTCAGGTATTTTAATGTTACCACGTGGTCTAAGTTGTTCTTGGCAGTTCTACTACGAATTTGTTGTGCCACATTTCCTTTTCAGCTTCTATTCGCCTTATGTTATCTTGGTTAAAATTGTCCCATAAATTCCCCTAAAATATCACACGGGAAACCGGAGTTGCCGACTACTACAATATAATATTATTACGTCTCAACCTAGAGGTCCATATCTTCCATTGTCTAGGGGAAGGAAGGAAAGCGGCCTGGTGGGTGTGTGGATAGTGTGAAATTAGGAACCCCTTGCCAGCGGCGGTCAGTCTGGCCCTAAATTAATCCCTCACGTAATATACCAGGTCTTATATGCCTGAGAGAAAAACTCTGAACGAGGACTTATTCTATAGGGGATCAAGTGCCAACCTGCCCCGTCTTCACACGTGCGAAAATAAAACCCCGTGCTGGGATAAAAGTATACCTTTCGTGTCACGCATACATAATGTTTATATGTTTTTCTTACTTATTTAAATTGAAAACAAATAAAACAACTGAAATAGATTAACTGATACAAAACGTTTGCATGAACAAAAAAAAAAAAAAATGAAGCATATATTTTATCGTTGAAAATTCTTTGGTTTTCTGCTAGGATAGAAAAATTAAAGAAAGTCGTTGAGTGGAATGGCTGAAAAGTTGTTACAATAAAAGCAATCAAGATAGACCGACTTCATCAGAGTATGAAAAAACAAACTCGTCACAGATGCAAAAAAAAAAATCTCATTCTTTTTTATTCGTTTACTATATTTTATCGGTAGAAGTTAGCGTTGTGGGAAACGAATACGGCGACCCAAGTTCAAATTCTGGACGAAGCTGCAAGCAGTTCACATAGCCCTAATAATTAAAGGAAAGATATTCATCCAATACTTCCCCAACCATCTATGGTTTGATATCAAAGAAGACTGGGTTTTTAACAGTTGAGCTAGAGACTGGTCTAAAAGAGGGGACATTTCGAATTCAAACCTGTTAAATTTTGCATATAAATTTACATTGTATCACATCCTTTTTGTTCGGAGGGGTTGATAAATATCGAAATTTTATCGATATAGTTTACTAATCATTAGATGAGTTGAGGCTAATTTAGCATTGTTCATGCAGATTGTTATATTTTATGTTGACAAAGAACTACAGTGTTTATGAAATATGCTGATTGTTTATACCAATAAATCTTACTTTGTGGTAAATACGGCTCAGCCGGCTCAAGACTGAGGGAAAGTAATTTATAATTTCGGATTCTTGGTTGTTTTTTTACGGTTTATCAACCATTTTCGGGTCTATTAACGCCGAATTAAGTCATTTCGTTTTGGTTTGGTTTGGTTTGGTTTCATGGCATATCATCCTTTGTTGGTTATTTAATGCCGAATCCATTTTTATACCTATAAACAATCGCATTTCAAACAATTCAGTTTAACTTGAGTTGACAGTTTAAATGTCAAAAAATTTCTAATTGTCGCATATATCGCACCGCTGGACAAAAGAAAGAAAAACTAGTAGATATATAAAAATATAATTCATATTTTTATTCTTCGACGCTGGCGTTTATGTGAAATAGGAATACAGTCAGAGAGAGTTCGCACATATCTTTCTTCTGTGGCGGGGACCCTTTGTGTGTATAAAAGTAACGGCTTGAGAACACACATGACATGTTTGCTTGAGTGACCTTCAGGTCTCTCCTTTCACTTGAGAGAACAGCGGACCTCTCCTTCAGTCCCAAATTACAGACCTTATATTGTCTTTTCAAGTCCTATGCGGAAATATGACCATCCTCTTCGCTCCACGTATTTTTCTGTTTATTGCTGGTTATCGGAACTTACCACCAACGTTAGCTGATGTTTTTCCACTGGGATCTGAGTGATAGCAAGTTTCATCAATTCTTCAGGACTCTTTTCAGTATTCTGGCTAATCTCAACAATGCGTAATTTTTTTTATAGTTTCTACTCGTTCACTTATTTGCCAGTCCACCAGTCCCTGTACCGGTCCTTCTGTGACAGTATCTAAGGTACCAATTTCAATTAGTATAACCATCACTTTCATGTTCCGTAGTTTTTTTTTTTTTTTTTTTTTTTTTTTTTGTTTTCCTGCATGGTCTTGGTACTTATCTCTTTCTTTTAGTTTTATCCGGTGATCAGTCGGAACGGCAAAGACCTCTATTCTGCAGTTTCTCTTTTTTTGTTGCTTGTCAATAGGTCTGGTTGTCTGGCCGAGATTAGGAGATCCGTTTGTATCTCAAATTCCCAAACAATTTTGTGTGTCTCATTTTATAGGACGGATTCTGGGTTATGCATATACGATTTGTTCGTCAGCTTAAATTTAACATTTTGCTCAATTTCCAATGGATCACCTTCCCCAACCATTCGTTTCAAGTCTTATGCACTTTTTGTGATAATTTACCTGCATTCGCTTATTATATGATTGATCGTTTCGTCTCTATCATCACACAATTTACATCTGCTATTTTATTGCGTTTTTCTAGTCTTCCTTTCATATAGTCAGTCCCAGTGGACTTGTTTTGTGCTGCTATGAGAAGTGATTCAGTTTCTTTCTTATGGTTTCCTTTTCTTAGCAATGTCCAAATTGTAATATAATTGCGGAGGTTTTTTTTATATTATCAATTTTCTTTTGTATATCTTGCCTCTCGGTTTAGTTTGGCTGAGAACCTTTGGGCTTAGTGCATGAGTTAGGTGCACACATTGAGAACACGTGTTCACGTACGCGCGGGGTGGATGTGACAATCAGAGATGTCACAATAAAAGCCCCAGATAGGAAATAATACCGGGGACGTGAATGACGTCATGCCCGGAAGCGCTGAGGATTTTGGAATTTGAAAAAATAAACAGTTAGTTGAGATTTAAACTCCGAACAAGCTAGTCAATTTTCGGAGCTCGCCGAGGCCAAAACTCTAGTTTGCAGCGGGTGCCGTACGTGGTGGAGTTAGAGGGAAAAGTCAGCATAGAAAGAAATTGTGTCTCTCTCTCCTCATGTCGAAAAAACTTAAACTCAAAAAGGTAAATAAAAGTTTCGTACCTCAACCAATTTCGAGTGTTTTCGGATTCCTATATATGTTTATGAACATTTGTGAACGTTTTCCGTATCCGTATGAATATGTGTATTTCACGTATTCATATCTTGGTCGAATTTTTGTGTTGCAGTCTCATATACATGTTCATGCAGCATCATAACGACACCATGAATAACAGAAACACGCAACGACAAAGACGCACGCAGGAAGACTTCTTTAACAATATTTACCTCCCACTTTATTTCAAGGGTTCGAAAAGGTTGTGTGGGGTTTTACTGTGAGAGGGAGCTGGAGACCGAACATAAACTGTAATATGTTGACCCCACTGTTATGACCGTCACGTTGTGTCTTTCTTGTTCTCTAGGGCTGCTCAACCGGAGGCCCATGGCCCACTCTGCTAGATGCTGGCTTTCTTTACTGCATCTTATCAGCATCTTCTCTGGACCCCAAACTCCATCGGGGTTCCCGAGGGCCTCCTCGGTCGGGTGTGGCTTTCCCTACCACTTTTCCTCTCCAACTGGCTGTAACTCAACTGGCTGTCGAACTCAACTCAGTTATATAATCGTTCGACGACCACTCGATCTTTGAAATCGAATGCTTAATCGTCATCAAGCGGAAATAACTGTCATGCAGTTCACAGATCACTCTCTTCCGGTGCATCAGTCTATGACTGTACCATGGGAATTTTTTTAGCTCGTCCCATTTCATCAGCCAATTTCCGCCCACGCGATTTCCTCTCTTAACTGCCATTAGAATGTGTCATTTTCTTCCGGGTCATTACCTTGGAATTGCATTTTTGGCCGGGTTCGAAGGTCAAAATATCACATTTGGACCTATATATGCAACAAAATCTTCTCGGGTGAGATGATACTTGTTTGTCGCTTGAAATGTCCATACTTTTATTTTTCTTCCCATTTTTTGGTTATTTTTGGTCTGTTGATGCTTATGTTGTCTGTATTGTTTCTAGTGGCTGTAATTAGTCTTCCTCTGGGCTTTTATCGATGTATCGACGCTATTTTGAAAGCAGGCGAGTCCTCTTCCGCCTTTCGTCTTAACACATACAGTCTGTCTACGTCATCGCTAGGATGTAAGGTCTAATGAATCTTCATGAGTTTTCTGGTTTTATAGTCCATTTGCTGAAGTTCTTTTGATCACTTTAACAATGGTCTCCAGTATCTTACTAGGGGGGGATGGTCCACGTATTTATACTTTTGATGAGATTCCTGCTTTCTAGCTTGATCTTGAGTAACATTCTATTTATTCAGAAGTATTCTTTTTTAAATTGTTCTTTTATCTCCGCTTCTTTGAGGGTGTCCGCTTCCAATCTTACCAAGGATTCGTAATGTTTCATTTTCACCGAGCGTTTTCATTTTGTCTTGGTTTGGTACTTCGATTACTTCCGTCATTTGTCATTGTTCTGCTTTTTATTATTTGCTGGGCATATTTTCTATACCAAATCCTTTACCTATATATTGACTGTATATCCTCCTTGCCTCTATTAGGATTTCAACTTTTTGATTTTTGGCGAACAGTTAGATGTTGTCCATGTATATTATGAAGTTGATTTTTCTTAAGATTCATGAAGTTGGTAACTGCCTATTGATTTCGTAAGGGTGTAATTGAGTGGCATCATTGCTATTACAAATTTTAATGGTGATAACTATTCGCCCTGGAAGATCCCTCTCTGGATTTTCATTTCTGATAAGATTTTCCTTCTGCTGTCAGTTTGACTCTTCAATTTTCTATGATATTCTTGATGTTATGCCTTCTTGGTCATATCACCTTTTTATTATCTTTGCATGCCAATCTAAAAAATAGAATAGAAGAGAAATATTGAAAATATGTCCACCATAATTAGAATTTACATTATTTATTTTGAAATTTTCCAGAAGATCACCGCCCACTATTCTTTCTAGCAACTAGCTAATACTAATTTCTATAATCTAACTAGTATCTTTAATGTTTGACTCTTTTTATTAGTTTTATAGTAGATAAATATAGTAAAGAATTAGAATGTTTTAGATATATGAGAATGTCATATGTTCAGGTCATTTGTTGAGTAGACATTGCACATAGTTAATTGCTACTTACAATAACCAATAACAAATTCAAACTGTTTTCCCAACTTCAAGAATACCTCGCTCAACAGACTGAGACAATTCAATCATTGCCACTTTCTCTGAATATCAATTGATTTAACTTGACATTAAAGGTTTCCACTTTTGGGGGCATCTATTCTAATGGTTTGAAATTATCTACTCTACATGACAAATAAAGTAATTTAAGTCTATATATATATATATATATATATATATATATATATATATATATATATAGTATTATTCGGTCCAGTTAAACCAGAGTTGGGTGTAATTCCTTCCGGACAAGAAAATCATTCAGGAGCTGAACATTTAAATTTTCCCGGTAGAGAGCTCAATGTAATTAATTTTACAGAGCAATACTTTCTTTAAAGAAAAAACCAAAGACCCGTTATTTTAGGATTATATTTTTTTTTTCCATCCTGTTTTGCGTTTCTGGTGTAAACCAAAAACACGAAAAAAATATAACAGGACTTCTTCAGGTGTAATGGATAAAAAAAAACCCCAAAAAACCCATATATATATATATATATATATATATATATATATATTGCACAGTCGGCTGGGGCTGTAGAATACACTGACTGCTTCTCTGCAGAGGGGTAAGACCCCCACCCCAACCCCATCCCCAACAAGTGTCCTTGAAAGGACACTAAACAATCTGATGGTGAGGTTCCAGCAATGCTGGAGCTTCGGGGAATGCGGAGTATCCCTTCATTGCCATTGCTCCCAGGTCCACTCTGTTCCGGAGTGGTAGCACCTAATAAGGGTCCTATCTATGGGTTAAATAGAACTAAACCGTGCTTCTTTCATTATACTGATTTTTTCCATTTAAACTGCGTATTTACGCTAAACTGAATTGTTTAAAAATAGAACTGTTTTGACATTGGAACTGCTCACTAGTGCTGAACTGAATTGCTCGAAATAGAACTGTTTTTGAAGTCTAAATTGTGTACTTATGCTGAACTGAATTATGTGAAATAAACTGTTTGACATTTAACTCTGTGTATTGCCCTGTCAGCTGGGGCTGTAGAACACACTGAGGGGTAAGACCCACCCCTAACGAGTGACCTGGATATGACGCTAAATAATCTGATGGTGATGTTCTAGCAGTGCTGGAGCTTTTGGGAATGCAGAGTACCCCTTCATTTCTATCGCTCCGAGGTCCAAACTGGCCCGGTGTGGTAGGACCTGATAGGGCCCTATCTATGGGTTAAATAGAACTAACAGTATATTTATGCTAAACTGAATTGTTTGAGTAAAATGAATGGCTTGAAGTGGAAATGTTTTTGACAATTAAACCGTATTTTACATTTAAAGTGCGTGCTTATGCTTAACTGAAGTATTTGAAATAGAACTGTTTTTTCGACATTAAAACTGTATTTACACTTAACTGAATTGTTACATATAACTGCTTGAATAGTTTGAAATAAATGTTATTGACAATTAAACTGTGTACTTATGCTAAACTAAATTGTT
>OY757923.1:25239944-25244801 GCA_963585895.1 Sepioteuthis lessoniana
CACCGGACAGACACATCTGGAAATGAACGTATGTGTGTGTATGAGCCTGTGCGTGCGTGCGTGTGTACTTATATTTTTCTAACAAATTGATATGAATTTTGTTCTGAATACACCTCCACAGAAGAGTCAATGTGCACATATATATATATATATATATATATATATATATATATATATATTTTTTTTTTTTTTTTTTTTTTTTTTTTTTTTTTTTTTTTTTTTTACTTATAAAGCTCATCATTCACATGGAAGTCGTTTGACATATGCAAAGGGTTTTATTGAATATTCAAAAGTAAAAATAAGGAAAACAAAAATGAATGAATAAATCATTACACCGACCTTGATATATAAACAGCAAAAAACAAAAAAAAAAAAAAAAATAATAAACCAGTTTAATAATATGGAATACGCAGATAAAACCAAACGCTCTAAATAGTTTTGTTTTATATTATCAAGGAAATTTTATTTTTTTCAAGAAATATCCATTCTGCTCATTGGAAATCCAGGAGTAAAAAAAATGAAAAAAGACCTTTCTAATGGATGAGAATTTTGTCATTGTGAGTAGTTCATTAGGATGGATTTTGTAAATGGCAGGAGGTTCTTGGCGGGAACATTGTATAATGAATCTTTTTTTTCAAATAATCTTCCTTATTTCTTTTTTTTTTTTTGTTATTTCTTTTGGATTTCGCCTTTTGATTGGGATTGTTTATATGTTGATTTCATTCTTATTTGAAGAATTTATTTTTTTTAATCATTGCTTTAAAAAAAGACTTTTCATGAATCACTTTCTTTTTTCATTCACGCTAATTCATTTTATTATTTCTTCTCATGGGTCTTCGTCTGTTCCTTTCATTTTCCCGCATTCTCTTAAACCTTTTTATTCACTTTCAGGCAAATACCCTTGGGAAAAGTATGAACCCCCTTATCCTCCCAGCTATGGGTTAAATAGCACCACTACTGTTCTTCTAGTAGAATAGCTTTGCCATTAAATAACCTATAAAAGTTGATATGCCATTAAACAAAGAAACCAAACCAAAAAACCTTTTTATATGCCAAGAATACCCATTTATAAGTCGAATCTTGAAGACCTAATTTTAATGTAAATTTGACGTCCACTTAAATCTAATTTGCAATTTTTTTATTAGCAATGACTAGGATCAATGATTATCCGCAAAACTGTCCATGAATTAATAGATTCATGTCAATTAATGAGGTGTCTGAATATATGAGTTCATGAGAAAATACAAAGTGAAGAATGACTTGAGCCATACAATAACTGTTTAAAATTTATATTTTACAAAAATCTTGGTTTATTTCCTAACTTTTGATTATCAAGTACATCAACGTTTGTACACCTCAAAGGTGTATACAATTAGTCCATAGTCGAGGGTGACCTGGAGGCTCCCTTTTCAATAGCTACTACACCGAGGTGTAGGCAAGGGCGCTACTTCTTTCCCTGGATTGCTCAACTTTATCCTTGGTCCATACCTTATAATACTGAGTATTAAGCAAGGAGGCATCAAATACCATTTTTGAGTCTTTGGTATGACTGGGATTGAAGCAGGAATCCGGCAAATCTGGATTCAAGGAAATTCAAGCATGAAATATGAGCATCACTTTTTTGTATATATATATATATATATATATATATATGTGTGTGTGTGTGTGTGTGTGTGTGTGATCGCACGGGCCGAGTCCCTTGTGGTGTAATAATGGCTACCCTCGTAGGAAATATACACAGGGAACTGAGTTCTAATCCTAATCTAGGGTGTTTTCATTTATCACACCGTTGGGAAAGGTATGAATCCAATTATTCTCCCACTGGCTATGGATAAATTCGTAGAGCAGAATGGGTTCTTTATCATTAGTATGGCAACTGATCTGCTAGGATGAAGGGGTTAAGAATAACACCTGCACACATTCCAAATATTTATTATCAAGCATCTCAACATTTGTTTACTTCAAATGCCCTATGAAAGTAATATAAGTATATAAGTTGTAATTTGTTAAATCGGAATTGAAGGAAAAAAATTACCATATATAGATACACACACACACACACACACACATACACACACACACACATATATATATATATATATACTTGAATAGTTTTCGTGATAGGAGGCAGGTGGCCGTACAGTTGGTGTCTTGTGGGGTGTTGCCGCCAGGACTTGTTCAAGATTGCACGCAACATTCTTGTGTAATTGCCGTCTAGCTTCTTCTCCAGCCGTTTTGTTTGCGTCCATGTAGTGCACCCGTATAGCAGTATCGATGTGACCGCTATGCAGCACACTGCTGGAGAAGCAGGGACGAACTCATAAGAGATGTACTCTTATGGACCCCCACACATGGCCGTGCAAAAGCAGGACGACCAGCACGAACATACATTCAGCAGCTATGTGAGGATACGGGATGTTGTCCTGAAGACCTGCCTAGTGCGATGAACGATAGGGAGGAGTGGCGAGAGAGCGTGACATGATAATGATGATGATGATATATATATATATATGTGTGTATGTGTGTGTGTGTGTGTGTGTGATTATCAACTCTTCTGCACGAACAGACCAATGATAAAGAGCCATTCTGCTCGACTAATGTATCTATAGCCAGTAGGAGAATGATTTGTATCATACCTTTCCCAATGGTGTGTTAAATGTAAACAGCCTTTCCTATTCGGCCAAATTTCACCTCTGGCCTTCTTCAGGTGATTTACCGCGGCCTCGGATAGGAATGCTGAGTCTTGTAACCGTATCCCCAGTAATTACTGCCTTCCATAGTTGTTGTCTATCGCACCACGTTTCTGGCCGGCTTGGGTAGGATTTGAAACCGCTATCTTCTGACAATGATCACCTGGAAACATAGAGACTCAACGCCTCTATCCGCTGCGCCGAAGGGCGATCAAGGATGGATATTTTGGTCTTATAAATCCTTATCTGGTCTTCCAGAGTCGGGTCCGTCCCGAATTTTTGTACTTGTCTTTAATTGGAATCATTTTGAGATGAGGCTTCTTAATCTGAGAATTAATTTTTATTTATTGCGGACTTTCTTTTTTTTTTTTTTCAAATCCTACCCAAGCCGGCCGGAGGTTTACTTGGTCAAAAACGTGGTGCGATAGACAACAACTATGGAAGGCAGTAATAACTGGGGATACGGTTACAAGACTCAGCATTCCTATCCGATGTCGCGGTAAATCACCTGAAGAAGGCCAGAGGTGAAATTTGGCCGAAACCTAGTGAAAGAAGAAACAAAAAAAAAACAAAAAAACTACCAAGATGAGGACAAAAATAGTCCGTAATAAATAAAAATTAATTCTCAGATTAAGAAGCCTCATCTCAAAATGATTCCAATTAAAGACAAGTTCAAATAAATCTGTTTAAAATTATTTGCATCAAACAGGAATACCCGGAACCCTTTTTAATTTTTACACCCCTAAATGATTTTGTCAAAATGGTTATTCTTCTAAAAAGTTGGTCAATACACTTGCCCATAAAAAAAAAAGAGTATCCCTTTATTGGAAAATCTACACCCTAACGAACATGAGTATTTCAAACTAAAAGTCAGCTATCAAGTGCCAAACTTTTTCAGACATCTGGCAGTATTATTATAAGTTTTTTGCAAATTTTGATATTCAATTTAAAGCAAAGAACTACATTTGAAGAATTAATTCAACTTTTTTAATAATGTAATGGGTATGTATCAAGGTTATATATTGACGAGTATGTTTATACATAAGTATATTCGACATTTAGTGAGTTGTATGTCCCTGCGTTTGTGTGATCATATCTTCGATTGGTCTCTATATTTTCAGTTAAATATCTGATTATCGATTTTTCTTTTAGTCCAAATACTGAATTGTCTTCTTCAACATTTCCAATCTATTCCCTAATTTCGTATTTTGCTCTTAGAAAAGATTTTCCCTTAATTTGCCTCAGATTTTCACCGCTATTTTTTCTTTAACGACCCTCCCATTAAAGAAATTCTGCCCTTATTTTTTGTTTTCATTTTTTTTTTCTACGGTTAGTTTTATCTCGTTGATAATTTATAAAGTTAATGCCTTCCATTCTTCACACCAATTTCAGTCATATAGCCAGCAATTTAAGAAAGAAAATCCCCAGTTAGTGTTTTATTGGCCAACTCATTTTGACAAGGTCATAATGGCCCAATCGTATAAGGGTTTAGATTGCTTGGACAAAGATTTACAGCATTTTTCAAGTAAAAAATTCCCATATATATGGCATTTTGATTCTCATCGTCAACGTCATATAAAGAATTTTTTTTTCAGTTCAAAGAAAATATGATAAACGAACATATATCTTCATCCATTCAATCACAGAAAAGCAGTCAACAAATAATAAAAAAAACAAGATGGTTTTCTTAAACAAAAAATCTCTTATTTGAACGTAGTTACTTACAATGGCAGGAATGTTATATTTTTTCATCACTTGTAAAAGCTACAAAAGCGCTTGGTTCATTTTATTTTATTGTGACAATAAATAAAACTGGCCGTTCTCTTAGATGCAGAAGATTAAAGCCAATTGCTCCTCTTTTTGTTAAAGTGTTTGAATGAAAATGTTCTGTTTTTTAAATAAGATTACTATTGCATAAAGAATTACATATTGGCGCAAATTATAATGCAACTGATTTACATACCTATCAGAAAAAAACGTTGATAAATGCGCTTGTATTGTATCGATTGGGAAATGGGCCTGTTTATACGAGTTCCAATCCTGGATAAATCTGTTTTTTGTTTGCTTGTTAGGGTTTAATGGTATATCAACGTTTGTAGGTTACTCAATGCTTTATTCAATTTTTATAGAAATGAACAGTTCTATTTAAAACAATTCAGTTTAGTAT
>OY757923.1:25245001-25437501 GCA_963585895.1 Sepioteuthis lessoniana
AAACAATTCAGTTTAGTATAAGTACACATTTTTAAAAAAATGTCAAAAACACTTCTATTTCAAACTTTTCAGTTTAGTAAAACAGTTCTAATTAAAACAATTCATTTTTATTATTAAGGGTCTTCGGACAATTGTCTTCATCTTTATTGTTATTTCCACAACGTTTCGGCCGACATGTCGTCCGGCCTTCTTCAGGTGTTTATCGCACTCGGGAACCTTCACGGAACTTCGAACGACGTCCTTTATTGAATCCACGGAGGTCGCCTGTTCTGAATCCATTAGCCATAACCGGGTACAAGTGTTAAGTATTCCTGTATTGTTACTCGCCTGCAGTCAGGATTGAACCTGCAGGCTCTAAATGATTATCTCTTGAGAAGCTTAGGGAACCAACGCCTATAACCGTTACGCCATGTGTCTTGCTGGAAAAAATCATCAAACTTCGTCTCAGAAATTTACACAACTAATAGGTTTGATTTAGTGTGATTTGGCTTGATGGGATATCAACCATTGTAGGTTATTTAATGCTAAATCCATTTTTATAAATATAAACCGTTTTATTTCAAACAATTCGATTGAGCATTTTTTTGCACACAGTTAGATGTAAAAACTGTTCTGTTTCAAATAATTTAGTTTATCACAAGCGTTCAGTTTATTTCTATTTAACCCATTAATAGGTCCCTATCAGGTGCTGCTACTCCGAACCAGAGTGGACCAGGGAGCGATGACAATGAAAAGGTATTCCGCATCCCCAAAGCTCCAAAATTACTGGAGCCTGACCATCAAATTTTTTATCCAGGACACTCGTTTAAGGAGTCTTACCTCTGCAGAGATGCAGTCGGTGTATTCCACAGCCCCAGCCAACTGGGCCAAATTTTATATATGGTTTAAATTCGTGCAGTTATTTTACCTCAATTCCATTGAATTTCTACAGTTGCATAATTTTGGTGTAAATTTCAATTGACCATTTGAAATCGAGAATTTAAATGTAAACTTGAAGTTCTTCACTTTCGTACCTTATAAGTTTTCTGTTGGTCAATTAGTTAAATGTCACCACCAGATATTAAAGAACGCTTTGATTGAAAGTGTCGCTTTTAAAGAATAGAAAAATGAAGTAAAAACCAAGAAATTACAAAGTTTGTATTAAGATGTAGTATTATGAATTGGTAATCAATAGAGAACATTAAATCCATATAAAAGCCAGCAAATTGGAAACATTCGGGTCAATCGGGAAAATCTCATTGAAATATTCTATTGGGAGTGCTAATGGAAAAACCATTATGATGTTTTCTTAAAAAGCAAACGTCTTTCAACTTGAATTTTATACATTTTTTTCATCTTGTGACTTCTTGATAAACTTTGGAATCTAAAATGAATTAGACATCCATCCACTTTATGGCTAGTTAAAAGAAAATAGAGATGTATATATTCAAAAGTGCATAGACGTACATATTTAGTGAATATTTGTATGCATTTTAACATGCAAACTCCCAGAGACACATATTAGGAAATACACACACACACACACACACACACACACACACACACACACACACACGCACATACACGCACACGCACTCTCTTTCTCTCTCTCACTCTCACACACACACACACATATATATATATATACGTTTAAATACACTCACAAAGAAACTTATTTAAAAATACACAAACACACACACACACACACACACACGCACACGCACTCTCTCTCTCTCTCTCTCTCTCTCTCACACACACACACACATATATATATATATATATACGTTTAGATATACTCACAAAGAAACTTATTTAAAAATGCACACACACACACACACACACACACACACACACACGCACTCTCTCTCTCTCTCTCTCTCTCACACACACACACACACACACACATATATATATATATATATATATATACGTTTAGATACACTCACAAAGAAACTTATTTAAAAATGCAAACACACACACACACACATACAGGCACACGCACTCTCTCTCTCTCTCTCTCTCTCTCACACACACACACACACATATATATATATATATATATACGTTTAAATACACTCACAAAGAAACTTATTTAAAAATACACAAACACACACACACGCATACAGGCACACGCACTCTCTCTCTCTCTCTCTCTCTCTCTCACACACACATATATATATATATATTTATATATATATACGTTTAAATACACTCACAAAGAAACTTATTTAAAAATACACACACACACACACACACACACACACACACACACACACACACACACACAGAGTCTTTGTGTGTGAGTGGGTAAGTGTACGTATGTGTATGTAAGTGTTTGTAATGTAGTGTGTATTCATTAGTTTGTGTATATATGTGCTAATGTAAAAAACTCTATATCACTTAACGGACTGACAAAAATGGATACAATAATATACAAAATTATTCATTAATATTCATACATGTATACTCAAATCTGCATTATATATATATATATATATATGTGTGTGTGTGTGTGTGTGTGTGTGTGTGTGTGTGTGTGTGTGTGTGTGTGTGTGTGTGTGTACGTGTGTGTGTGTACGTATGTGTTGGGGTGAAAGAGAGTGAGATAGAGATAGAGTGTGTGCGTGTGTGAGAGAGAGAGAGTGTATGTGTGCGTGTGTGTGTGTGTGCGTGTGTGTGTGTGTGTGTGTGTTTGCGTATGTCTGTGCGTGTATGTTTGTTAACTTTTGATCACCTGTTTGTGTAAAATAAATGGGCTTGTACTTATAAGATTATATATATATATATATATATATATATATATATATATATATATATATATATATATATATATATATATATATATATATATTGCATTTTATGAGGAAATAAATTGGGGGCAGTAAAATGTAACATGTGTGTTAGATAATGAGCATATAAATGAACGTAATATCAACTCACTGACGCACTCTTCATTCGCCGTATATATATATATATATATATATATATATATATATATTTATATCGATTGATAAATGGATAGATATATAAGTATATATATATATATATATATATATATTGAAATTAAAGTTACATGAAATGATGACACTATTTTGTTACCGTTTTTATCAATAAATATCATTTTTCTGGATCTTTCTTCATGCCATGTTTGGTTAAATAATAAAAACACATTTTGTCTATATAATTTTATTAAGATCCTCTCAAGTTTCCTGAACTGGTAGCTGAATTTACTAAAATTACCCTGAGCGCTTTAAGATCTTTCGTAGGCCATCGTAAGGGGTTGCTTGCGTGTATATGGAGCGTTTTTTAAAGAGTTTTTGAATGTTTTTTTTCGTTTTTTTTAAAACCTTACAAAATTATGTAAAGGCAGCGTTGAATAAAACTGAGTCTGATGAATTTAAAAAACCGAACGCTCTCAGCGGATATAGAATATTATTAAGAAAGATGGGATATTTCATTTTTTAAATATTCCATATTTTTTGATTATATTCTATTTTCTTTGATAGCGTTCTGTTTTTTTAAATTCATCAGTATCCCCGGTTTATTCATTCTGCGTTGATGTAATTTTGTTATGTTATATAAAAAAATAAAAAAAAATTTCGAAAACACTCTTTATATATAGAAACAACACTTGATGATGGCCTATGAAAGGTCCGAAAGCGCTCGCGACAATTTTGGTAAATTCATCCGCCAACTCCAACCTGACCCCAAGACACTTATCAGGAAACTCGAAATGATCTTAATAAATTTATGTAGACAAAATGTGCCTTTACTATTTAATCAAACATGCTTAAATCAAAGACTGCTGCCAAAGTTCACACACACGCACACACACACACACACGCACACATATATATGTATATATATATATATATATATATATATATATATATATATATATATATATATATATATGAAAATTAAAGTTATATGAATTGTTGCACTTTGCTATTGTTATGATAACTTGAGTATCACTGAGATTATCTCTTCTCAATCTTTTTTTCTCACTATATATATATATATATATATATATATGTATATGCATGTGTGTGTGTGTGTGTGTGTGTGTGTGTGTGCAAAGAGATTAAAAGAGATACAGAGAGATAAAGAGATGGATAGGAATAAGAATTACGTAAAAGGATTGCACTCTACATTGTCATTCTTTAAAACGAAAAATGAATGCAACATAAAAAAATACATTCTTAAATCTAACTTTTCATGTAAAATCAAAGATATTTCTATAGATTAATGCGAAAGATACGAATTGTAAGCCGTTGTAAATGAACGTTTTCGATTTTCAATATTTTATTTCTAAGAATTTCAAAAAAATATAAATTATCCATCTATAAGCCTAAACGAGTTGACCTGATATTATATTCCTCATCATTTCGTAAAATCTATCACTTAATATTTCTAAATACTTTACCATATTTTGTAGTATATTAGAAATCTTTTGACAGATTAATCCTATGGAACGATTTTTTAATACGTTCATATATATTTTTGTCAAGTCAGAAACTAATCCAACTAAGAAAGATATAAGGGGATCTGTACATTTGTGCCGGGACATTTGTGCCGGGACATTTTATCTTCAGGGTTGGTAAAACAAAATAGACTTGTTGCCTTACCAAGGTTAAAGAACTTAGTCTCCTTCCGGTGTAGTTTGATTAAGTTTTATGCCATATCAACCCGTTTTGGTTATTTGATACCAAACATTATACATCTATCTGATATATATGATTTGTAAACACATTTTGTTGATAACGTTTATAAACAGGCCTGAGATTATTTTTCAAATTGTTAAATGGTTCCAAGTATTGCTACATATAACTAAACGATTATTCAATTAAACATCAGTCTTTTGTTTACACAGTTAAAAGATGAAACATTTCTATTTCAAAAAATCAATTTAGCATAAGTCATTTGCTTGCACTCAGTTAAAATTTCAAACAGTTCTTTTTGACCCATAGATAGAACCTTATCAGGTGCTACCTCTCCAGGCCAGAGTGGACCAGGTAGCAATGGCAACAAAGGGGTATTCCATATTCCCCAAATCTCCAAAGCTGAAGCCACACCAACAGATTGTATAATGTCATATCTGGGACATTCGTTAGTCGGGTCTTACCTCTCAAAGGAAATGCAGTCGTTGAATTTTTTAGCCTTAGTCGACTGGGCTGCAGTTTTTAGAATATTGACCTCTGACCCGGCCAAACATGCAATTCCAAAGACAGCAGAAGTTGCATATTCCATTGGCGTGGGCGAGATTGGCTGACAATATGGGACAGGGTTAAAATCCCACGGTACAGTCACAAACTGATGCCCTGGAAGCGAGTGACCTGTGAACTGCATGACAGTTATTTCCGCTCGTTGACGATCAAACATGCCATTCCAAAGACGGCAGAAGTGTATATTCCCATGGCCAGTTATAGGAAGAGATTGAGTGCACAGGAAATTCAATCAATTTGGGGATCAGACGAGTTGGAGATAAGATGCGGTTGAGAAAACCAACACCCAGAGAGGCTGGGCCCCAGGCCCCCGGTTGAGCAGCTCAGGAGAACGGGAAAGAAACGCTGATGGCCATAAGAGTGGGGGTCGATATGTTGCAGTTCTGTTCGGTCTCCAACTCCCTCTCACTCACAACCCTTTCAAATAAAGTGGGAGGTATATTTTTCTAAAAGAACTGCGTCGCTCATCTTTATTGTGTCGTTGTGTTCTGCGTGCATATGAGTATGCCACACTAGTTATTGCTAGGGTGAAGAGGGTTGCAGCTGAGATCGTTTTATATCTTTCTCCATGGGAATTGGCACAAATTAAAACCCTAACAGCTTCGTTTAGGATTTGATCCCTGGTCACTGATCTAATATCTTTTATCAACAATGGCTACGTTAACCATGCTCCTAAAATCATTGATGAATTGCTTACGTGTTTAAACGTATTTATCTTCAGGAATCACTGGACAATGGTCTTAAAATTTCCTAGTTTTTGCTTTGGTTTGTTTTCTTTGTTCCTCATTAGTCATTTAATACCAAAACGTTCCTTGTAAAAAAAATAATCATCATCATCACCATAATCATCATTATCATCAAGTCATGGAGACAACAGGGATTTCTTTGACTCTCTCTCTCTCTCTCTCGCCCCCTATCTCTCACCAACCGTCACTATAAAGAGGTCTCATTACTTTCCAAAGAGTATAAGCTTGAAAGTAAATACAAGAACATGATTCAAGTTTAAACTCATTTACTATGATATTACAGCCCAGAACATTAGCTACTCTGCCTGGAACGGCACAGCAGAGAGTCGGTGTGTTTCCACTCCCTGGTTTCTCTTTTCGACTTGGTCTGGTAGAAGCAAACCCATGTTTAGCTCATTTGTGAAGAGTTCTTCACTAAAACGTGCTTCCCCGTATATCACACATTCTTCCATGAATTTATTTGGGCTTGCACTTCCCAGTCACCATAGCTTTGTTGACAGACCTACATTAAAGTCTGGAACAATCTATTTTCTTTGCCACTATTTTGAATAGGCTCAAAACGAATAATTTGGTCTCGTTTGGTTTTCTGGAATATAAATCATTATTTTTTATTTAATACTAAATACTGTTTTTTTACATACATATGAAATATATGATTTGTAAGCATTTTAGATACACACTTAAAGGGTTAAACAGTTCTATTTCTAACATGTTAACAAAGATAAATAGTTCCAAGTATTTCTATCTATTACAAACAATTCAATAAACATCAGTCATTTGTTTACCCACTGTTAAATGATCAAATAGTTCTATTTCAAACAATTCAATTTATTATAATTCATTTGCTTGCAATCAGTTAAAACGCGAATCAGTTCTATTTGACTCATAGATAGAACTCTATCAGTTTCTACCAATATGAGTCAGAGTGAATCCGTGAGCGATGGCAAAGAAGCAGTACTCCGCATTCCCTGACGCTCCAGTATTATTTCAGACTTATCATCAGATTGTTTCATGCCATATCCAGAACACCCGGTGTTGGGCTCTTACAACTCTGCAGAGAGTCAGTCGTTGTATTCTGCACCCAACCAGCTGACTAAGCAGATCAATAATTTTTTTGCGATTCAAATAAGTTTTGTCATAAAAATAAACTCCACACAATGTAGAGTCTACATTTATGGAAAAAAGACCTGACAAAAAAAAAAATGCATTTTTTTTCTTTATCTCTTAAATGATTGATACCATATGCTTCTTTAATTCCTATATATTTAAAAGTTTTATTGAATTGTAACTCTGTAATTTATGAGGTGCATACTATAAGTTTCCAGACATTTTTTCGTATGGGCACTTTTATTGATATTACTCTCATGAAACTCTAGTCCCTTTCTAAGTAATCCAACAAGTTCTGGAAGATCCCATGGAAGTCCTCTTGTGTGAGCGTGTCAATGACCTACGTCACAGCCTCTTTCATCTCCTCAATTGTCTCATAACGACAGCCTCTGAGCTTAGGTAATAACCAAATGTCACAGGGAGCAAGGTCTGGGCTATAGGGAGGCTGAGGAACTGTCTTGGTCAAATAGCTTGTAACAAGGATGGAGTTGCATTACATACGTTTCTGTGGCATTTTCTCCAAGTTTAAAACAGGATTTTATTGCATATCGGGAGGCTGAGGTACTGTCTTGATGCCCATATTGGTCAAAAAGTCTGTGACAAGGATGGAATAGTAGACTGGTGCATTGTCCTGGTAGAAACGCCACTGACTCGATTTGAAGAGTACAGGCCACTTCCGACGGAATCTCTGATTGAGCTCCCTTAAAACATAGTAACCCTAACCCTAAACCTAACTCTTTTGCCAATCATCTCTGGTTTATTGACTTCCTTACTCCTTCCAAACCTCTCAACATCCCTCACAGATTCCCCGCCTTCCTTGAATCTCTTATGCCACTCGAAAACTGATGCTCGATTCATGCAAGATGATCCAAAACAGTCTGAAGCATTCCATACGTTTCTATGGCATTTTTCCAAGTTTAAAACAGAATTTTATTGTATATCGTTCTTCTAAAGTGTCAGATTGCATTTTTGAAATTCACCAGCTGTGACAATCAGGCTTTAGTAGGGTGTATTCCAATTCCTGCTGTAGCTGTTTATTTGCACCTGAAATCATAAAAATCGGTCAGTCATCTCAGAAGGTGTATAGCAATAACATACTGAATGTTCAAGAGTCTACACCAATTTTAAATGCCCAAATGAAGAAAGTCTTGAAACTTATCATATGCACCTCGTATGTAATCCTATGTAAATTGATGTTTTTAGACTTTATAAGCTTACGTTTCTTAAACATAATTTTCGCATTTTTTCCAATCTAAATTGAATTTATAGATGGCCACTACCTTTCTTTTCTTGTGCTTAATAGATTTTCTAAACAGTCATTATTTTTTGAATAGAACTTTAAATTGTCCGAATAGTTAGCAAAAAAAGGAATTAAGTAAAATTGGCGACCTTTGTCGATGGTGACCCGAAGGCTTCCTGTTCAATAGCTACGACACCGATGTGTACGGGAGGGATCTACTCCATTCCCTTGATTACTCCAATTTACCCTTGATCCTAACATTATAATGCTGTGTTTGAAGCAAGGCGGCGTCAAATACCATTTTTTGAGTCTTTGGTATGACTCGACCTAGGATTGAACACCAGTCTCCCGGACCATTAGCGTACACTCTACTCATTGGTGCTCATTTTTTAAAACTCAGCCAAATAAAGCATGAGCAACCCAAGAACTAGACAAACCGCTCAATACAACCCACCCGACGGTTGCCCAAGTGAAGGCATGGGTAGCTTTTGTGTGTAATATATTTGTATATTTGCGTATGGGTGGGTGTACGATATAATCTATCAAGAACGCTGATATTTTTTTATTAAAGCATGCGACTTAAAATCTTTTCTCAGCGAACAAATCAACCCTACTCAATTTATCAATGAACAACAAATTTTAGGGGTCTGCATTCGTGCTAAAAGTCATGTTTAAGCTTTGTAAGTTCTCATTATAACAGGCATGACTATGGCATGCCTATTAGAATCGATCACTTTTTCCAAAAAACTATCTCATCAAGGACCAATGTAGTAATAAGAACTTACACGTTAACAGGTAATCTTGCTTGTACTGATTAAGCTAAACGTTTCCAGGTCGTCTGCGTCTCATAGACGACCAAACTTTTGAGCCTTGGGGTTACACATTGATTTATAAGTGTAGTTTCACTTGAGAATGTGTGTAAAAAAAATCAGGGTTCTTCGTAGTTCTTCGAAACTGTCACATGTTAACTTAACCTTTTGAACATGAGCAACCTGTATTTGAGTCACTTGTTAGTACTGTCACAGACACTTGGCATAGTTTCATAATCTTGTTTGGTCATTGGAAACGCTAATCACGTTGCGTGTTCTGGGCAGGATGAGTCTGTTGGTGGGGGGTAATCTCTCCTCAGGTCAACAACTAGTTTAAATTCGGTGTTTCCCTTCTGGACAGATTACCATAGCAAGAATAAAGAGCACTGTCTGCCCTACTATTTACTCATAGCTCAAGGGAGAATAATTTGATTGATATATTCCTAAGTTAAATGCAATCAGCATCGTTCGGATTTTGAGCTGGTATCACAGGTTTCATTTCCAACGATGATACTCGTTGTGCAACGAGAGCCTCAACTTACTAGAAGTAAATAAACAGGCATTTCAGCTGGTGATTTTCTAATTCTATATCGCTATTGCTAACAGAATTATTGCAATTTCATATTTCATGTATAATTTGGTTATTTATATCTATATTTCAAATTGCTGTAACCTGTTATTTAACAGCCTTGAAGCAGTTAAATGACATAGCACCATGTAACATTTTCATTTATTATTAAAACAATGGAGTCTATGGAGAGGGGGTTTTGGTCGTGAGAGGCTCCCTGTTCTAAAGGTTAAAAACCCCTATTTACATCCAAATCAAAAATAAGTCCAGGACTTATAGAATGGGGGTGTCCTCGCGGTGTAATAGTTAAAGCGATGGACTGCAGAATCGTAGTAAACGAGTTCGTACCTTAGAGTCGCGCTATTACGTTCACTTTCGAGCAAATACCCTTGTGAAAGGTATGGGACCCCTAATCCTCCCTGCTATGGGTTAAATAGTACCACTACTGTTCTTCTAGGAGAATAGCTTTGGCATTAAATAACCGACAAATGTTGATATGTCATTAAACAAAGAAACCAAACCAAATCAAAGAAATACTTCTCAAATTGAAATTTTTGCAAAGCTTTTTCTAAAGATTTTCTTAATGCACACAGTTTTTATCGAATATGAAAAATATTTAAAGAGATACATATATGACAAAATTCTCATATTTGTCATTCGAGGTGCCTATTTCTGTATTCTCTTCTAATGTCTCAAAACCAAAATGGCTTCTGAAGAAATAGATCCACCACTCCACAAATATTGACCATCCGTAGAATCTTTGAGGGCGTACGGGAAAAAACCTACAGGCGACATTACTATTTTTCGACTTTATCAAGGTCTTCGATTCCATTCACAGAGGGTAGATGGAACAAATCCTACTAGCATACAGCCTACCAAAAGAAAACCGTAGCAGCAATAACGATTCTCTATAGAAACACCAAAGTGAAAGTACGTTCACCGGATGGAGACACAGAATATTTCGACATTGTAGCAGAAGTACTACAAGGAGAAACGCTAGCCCCATACCTCTTTATCATCTATGTGCTTACAACATCGATCGATAAAATCAGAGAAAACAGCTTCGAGCTGACAAAGAAAAAAAGCAGAAGGTACCCCGCAAAAACAATTACCGACGCCGACTACGCCGATGACATAGCGATACTGGCAAATACACCTTACCAAGCCGAAACACTACTGCATAGTTTGGAACGAGCCACCACAGGCATTGGCCTCCATGTCAATGCAAACAAAATTGAATATATGTGCTTTAATCAAACATTTCCACACTAGAGGGAACCTCTTTGAAACTGGTACACAAATTCACCTACCAAGGAAGCAGAGTCTCATCAACCGAAAAAGACATCGACACGCAGCTAACGAAGGCATGGACGGCTATCGATAAGCTATCATATGGAAATCAAACATGACCGATAAAATAAAACACAGTTTCTTCCAGTCAGCGGTCGTGTCGATACTGCTGTATGGATGCACCACATGGACACTAACAAAACGGCTGGAGAAGAAGCTAGACGGCAATTACATAAGAATGTTGCGAGCAATATTGAATGAGCACCAAATGTAGGCCACCTGCCTCCCATCACGAAAACTATCCAAGTGAGACGAACCAGACATGCAGGACACTGCTGGAGAAGCAGATACGAGCTCATAAGGGACCCCCACAGATGGCCGAGCAAAAGCAGGACGACCAGCTACATGTAAGGATAAGAGATGTAGCCCTGAAGACCTGCCTGAGGCGATGAACGATAGGGAAAAGTGGCGAGAGAGGGTCAGCTAGCGGCACCACATTATGATGATGACAAATATCATTTGCCATTAAATAACCTATAAATGTTGATATGCCATAAAAACCAACCATCAACCAACCAACCGTAATTAACTAGTTCTTTTGAGTGCAATTATAGTTGAATCGGTTTGGAAGTAATTTTGGGAAAGTATATTTTGTCGCTGAGAAATGCAGTTTTGGAAATTACCAAAAAAGAATAGAAAATGTAGCCATAAAAAGGGTTAACTAAAGATCTAATAATTAAAACAAAATATAAACAAAACAAAACAAGAACAAAACAGAAACAAACTGCAGCAAAGAGCATACCTTGCTTGTTTAGTGAGTGCGACATCGTTTATATGAACAAGAGAAACTGCACACAAATGCAATCGTTCTTGCTGATAAGAGCTATGAAATGTAATTGATGGAACAAAATGGACGCCAATGAATAAAGTATGCAACCTGCGTTAAATATTATTTTATCTTGATGAACTCGAAGATTAGACGTACACAGTTTTATCATGATTTCAATACCAGCACGAAATTGGAAATGATTTTCTAATTCGTTTTCCTGGTTTTATTCGTAATTCATTTGGTCTGATAATTTCCTAGTTAATCTCTCTGGCACGATCAACGCGAAAGAATGATCCTTATCATCCCCATATTATTATTATTATTATTATTATTATTATTATTATTATTATTATTATTATTATTATTTCATCCACCGAGAGATTTTCGCACCAGATTAAAGTTGTGATTTTTCACTGGAGTCTGAGTGATAGCAACTCTCCTTTTGTATTTAGGACTCCTCTAAGTATTCTCTTCCATCTTAAGAGTGCTGTGACCTGTATGGTTTCCATTCTTTGCTATCCAGTTGTCTTAGTCTCTTTTATAAGTCTTGCAATCCAAATCCCTGAGTGTCTTTTACAAGCCATTGTTATCCAATTCCCTGAGTGCCTTTTTCAAGCCATTGTTATCCAATTCCCTGAGTGTCTTTTACAAACCATTGTTATCCAATTCCCTGAGTGTCTTTTACAAGCCATTGTTATCCAATTCCCTGAGTGTTTTTACAAGCCATTGTTATCCAATTCCCTGAGTGTCTTTTACAATCCATTGTTATCCAATTCCCTGAGTGTCTTTTACAATCAATTGTTATCCAATTCCCTGAGTGTCTTTTACAAACCATTGTTATCCAATTACCTGAGTGTCTTTTACAAGCCATTGCTATCCAAACCCCTTAGGGTCTTTTGCAAACCTTGCAATCCAAATCCCTCAGTGTCTTTTGCAAGCCTTACAATCCAGTTCATTGAGTGCTTTTACAAGCACTGTATGGATGCACTACATGAACGCTAACAAAACGGCAGGATAAGAATCTAGACGGCAATTACACAAGAATGCTGCAAGCAATATTGAACAAGTCCTGGCGGCAACACCCCACAAACCACCAACTATACGGCCACCGGCCTCCCATCACTGCCATTAAAATAATATACATATAAATTAATGACAGACATTACGAGAAAAAAAGGCTAGAGATAATGAGTTACGGATATAGAAGGAAAGCAAAAAATAAAAAGAGTGAAGAAAGATAATGAGCAATTGATCAGTGAAAAAATTAATAAAAGAAGAAAACAGTGGTGAATGCATAGGTGATACGTCAAATCATCCAGGCAGGCTGCACGGCCATCATTAAAAAGATGGAATCAAGTTCTTAGGTAATTTTCTTTCTTTTCTTTCCTTTCTTTTGTTTTCTCGGTCAGATTTTGAATGACATGCACTGACAGTTATTTCTGTGTTCAAACATAGTATGTTTTAGAAATTAAGAAGTTACATGTGTGACATTAAACTCAGGAAGAAACACGCATGGTGTGAATCGAATGTCATTTACCCGATGTCAGTTTGAAAATTGAGGCGTGATTACTGCCTACGATTGTATGGTGGAGCATTAAGATGGAATGATATAACCCGGAGAAAGAAAAGAGAAAGAAAAAGAACTTTTTTTTAACATTAAAAACCGTTCTTCTGATGTGAAAAAGAGATAATTGTTCGTTGACAACATTATGAGGACATACTGGATATGAATATTGTCTGGGTTGCCAAAAGGGAAACACCGATTTTATATAAAAATAAAAGGTTTTTTTTTGTTTTTACATATATGTGTGTATGTAATTTTGTTATTTTATTTCTACTTTTGTAAACCTCTGTTGTACAATTCCTTCGATTGTGTGGAGTAGCAAGAGGTGGGAGAGATGCACTTAAAATGTTCACATGTGAACATTTTGAAAAAAAAAGATGGCGAGGAATGTAAATTATTGGCTTAGCTGGTGACACTGAATTTTGCAAATTCAATGCGGTCGCAAGATAACATTAACAAAGTGGGTCACAAGAAAGAGAAGATAAAGAAGAATGACGAAGAATATAATTTATTGCTAATGGATAGAGTGACAGATATTTCCGTTTGCAGATAAGATCAACAAATTATCGGAAAAAACCCAGGAAGTATGTAAGTTCCGGTAACCAGCCATAAACAGAAAATACGTGAGGGGGAGAGGAAGTTCATATTTCCACATGGGACTTGAAAAGAGAATATACGGTCTATGATTTTGGACTGAAAGCAGAGATCGAATGGGCGCTCAAGCGAAGGGGAAAGATCCGCTGGTGTCTCAAGCGAAGGGAGAGACCCACTGGTTACTAAAGCAGACCTATCAGCCGTCGCACAATTTCACAAAAAGAGTCCCTGCCACAGAAGAAAGATATGTGCGAACTCTATCTGATTGTATTCCTATTACACACAATCGTCGCTGTCGAAGAATAAAAATATAAATTATATCTTTATATACCTACGAGTCCTTCGTTGTTTGTCTCGTGGGCTATATGCGACAAACCGACTGGGGTGCCGTTTTTAGTGAAATACAGGTCTCAGCATCGATACTCATTAGACATTTTTGGTATTTTCCCTTCGCTAAGAAATTTTGAAGAGACAATTTTAGTTATAGTTAGGTTTGATTTAATGGCAAATCAATCTTCACGGCTCATTTAATGCCAAAGTTATCTCTATAAAAGAACAGCAGTGATTCTATTCAACCTTTAGATGATGGTGAATAATGAGGTTCATACCTTTTTTCCGATTGTATCAGACTGAAAGTGTAATTAATAGCGCGACTGGAGTTCGAACTTTCTCAATTTAAGGCCGCTGTCCAGCACTCTACTCATTAAGCCATATGGACGTTCCACCATTTTTCGCAATGTTTGACAAAATTCAACTTTTTTGCTTTTTTTTTAATTCAATAATTTTCCCTGGAAAAGTCGTAAATCTAAAATTTATCACTCACTTCATAATCAGAAGCTTCTGGAAAATGCTATGCGTGAATCATACGCAGAATTGGGTGCAATTAGCAACAAGAAAGTCAATGTTGATCGGTGTGACTCAGATAGAGACGACTATCAGGTAAATTTGAATAAGATAGAGACGATAAGCAAGCAGTCGGCAACGTAAAACGTGACGGTATATTATTGATTTTATTCAGAAAAAAATGTTCTTTTTATTGTTCTGACGTTAGCTCATTAGATTTACATGGATGATCACAAGATTTTTGGAACAGTTTAACGTTTCATTTGTTTGGTTTAGTTGTATTCTATAAAATGTATCAATTCTAGCGGGTTATTAAATGCCGACTCCTGTTTATATATATATATATATATATAATTTGGAAGCGAACTAATTTTAAACGACTCATGCTCATTTGTTTTCTCATAGTAAAAGTGCTTCAAGTATCGCTAGTCAACAAGAATGCTTCCATTTAAAATAATTCTTCAAATACTGCTTGCGCTAACAATTCTATTTAAATGTACATTTTCTTTTTATTAAGAAGAGGAATCTAATTCGCAATTTTATTTAATATTTTCATAATAAAAGCTTTCATGTTCTGATATATATTGTATACACACTGAAAATAGTTCTAAATATGGCCTTTTAACTGTAATAATTCTATATGATAGCAATAATACAGTGTACGGAAGAAAAATGGAACAATATTTAAAATGTTTTTAGTCTGATTTGTCAAATTTTCGAAAAAAACAAACTAAAAAAAAAAAAAGCGCAATAAATCTAAATTTTCATGATGAGCTCTATTATTCCAGCACTTTTTCATTAAAATTTAGCCATATATGAGTGAGTAAATTTAAATGATTTGCTTATCAGCAAACCCAGCCCCAAAATGTTCCAAAATAATTAGAGTTCCTTTATAGCCTCCATCAAGCCAAAACATCAACCCCCTTGCTACGCTATTGGGGGCGTTTTAGAAAATGAAACAAATCAACCTATCCTAATATTGGTTTGCGTAAGACTCCTACGGAGAAGGAATGGAATAAAATGTCAGAAAGATCTATTTTGAAGGCAGGCAAATCGTTTGGAAGTTTTCGTGATACAGGATTAAAAAAAATGGTGTCCATATTGAGTACATTTTGTTTGCTGTCTTGTAATATTAAATAAAGGACAAACCACGATATAGGAGGAAATACCGATATATTCTCAGGAAAAAGTATATACAATAGAGAGACTATTAGTAGACAAGAACATAGGATTAATGAATACAGAAAAAAGATATAGTCCAACGATAGTATTGGCTTCCGTTATTACGGTAGCAAGTAAGGTGATCTAGTGCGATCTCCAGTCTCTAAAGCTCTAATACTATTCCTATAAGAAGCTGCTCTTCACCTTCTAGTCTGCCCTGGTATTAGTAGCTACTTCTATATGTGGCAGATGGTCTAGTTCATTGTGTGGAGAAAGGTGAGTGATACCCAAAAGATTCTAACACCCAAATTCCTGTCGGTGGGTCATTAAATACGCTGTCTGTATCCTCTTCAGAAGATTTTCAATCCAGTCGGCCGGGGCTGAAGAATACACTAACTGTTTCTCTGCAGGGCCGTAAGACCCCTTCAACAAGTGTCCTGTATATAACATTAAGCAATCTTATGGTGAGGTTCCAGTAATGTTGGAGATTTAAAGAATGCTGACTACCCATTCACTGCCATCACATTCATGTAAACTCTGGCCCGGAGTGGTAGAACCTGATAGGGTTCTATCTATGGGCCAAATAGAACAAAACTGTGTAATTATAATAAATTGAATTGTTGGAAATAGAACTGTTTTGACATTTAACTGTGTGTAAACAAATGACTGATGTTTAACCAAATTGTTAGTGATACAGAGCAATACTTGAAACCCTATAAATTTGTTGACTAAACTGAATAGCTTGAAATAGAACTGTTTTTCACATTTAAACTGCGTACTTATTCTAAACTGAATTGTTTCAAATATAATTGTTTATATGTATAAAAATGGATTTGCCATTGAATAAGCTACAATGGTTGATATGCCATAAAAGAGGTGCCCATGGTGTAATGGTTACCGTCATAGGAAATGGACACGGCGACACAAGTTTAAATCCTGGACGAGGTTGATTGCATTTCACATTGCACGAATACCCTTGGGAAAGGTATGAATCCAATAATTCTCCCTCCAGCTATGTGTAAACAGTAGGGCAGACTGGTTTCTTGAGCCTTGTTGAGGCAACTAGTCTAGGAGAAGGAACACTCTGAATTCAAACCTGTTAAACTCCGCTGGTTCTCAAGCGAAGGGAGAGACCCAGTGGTCACTCAAGCAGCTCCTCGTGTGTGTTCTCCGGCCGTCGCACTACTTCACGAAAAGAGTTGCCGCCTTGTGTCTTATCCTGCCTAAGTGGAGGGGTTGGTAAATATGGATACGCCATAAAACAAAACAAAACCAAGTCAGAAGATTGTGTGGTAGAACATGTTAGGGTCCAATCTATGAGTCAAATAGATCTCTTTAAAATTATTTATATTCGATAGGACCATGTTCCAAAAAGCTTTTAAGACAGTTACACAAACAAATGTAGTCGAAACATACATTGTACGCGATTTTTTGACCTCTAGAAATAAGATATCCTCAAACGTGTTCATGCCAAACTGAATTGTTTGAAATAGAACTGTTTTTACTATGAAACTGCCTACTTATGCAAAACTGTACCGTTTGAATTAGAACTGTTTTGATATTTAACTGTTTGTAAACAAACACTGTACTTATACTAAACTAAATTGTCCAAACTTTAATTTGGCGTTAAATAACCCCAAAAGGGTTGATACGCCGTGAAACAAAAAAAACAAAACAAAACAACCAACCCTTTCTAAGATGAGCTTCGTTTGATTTTCTTTCTTTAATAGCATATCAACCTTTTTTTGGGTTTATTTGATTCTAAATAGAAAATGATTTGTAGTAATTTTCATCATATGTCTGGGCGAATAAGATGGTTATTGCTTATCCCAGGGGTATTTATCTGAAAATTAAAGTAATAACACGACGAGAATTCGAACTCACTCACTCTGATGTTGCAGTGCAGCATAATAACCACTATGTCACGGTGACTTCTCTCAACCAATAAAATATATTAGCAAATGTATTGTTATTGAATTTTTCGATTTTGAATTTTATCTTAGTATTTTAATGAAAACGTGTGTATAGTCGAGAATGATATATAACAATATGATGATATGTTTAGTGTGACGTGTTTATTGTGATCTAGATGTCGACTGAAGTCCCAATGAATGCGTGCCAGTTTTGATAAGTTTCAGTCAGCTGGTTTGATTGTTTCTGATCGCCAGATTTTGGTGAAACACAAGATTTTGCAAGTGCAGCACCCTCAATACCAAACTTAGCTCCATGTAATTTTCTATAGTTTCTTTAATTGAAATACTTTTTAGTGATTAAGTTCGTGGATTTTGAAGATAATAAGAGAAGTTAGAGTAATTCCAACCATACCAAAAGGAAGGATTCCCAGTGGCGAGGTGTCGAAGGTGTTAGATTGTGATTCCATAGTAAGTGAGTTCGACCTCCAGTTAAGCTAATAATTTATGAACTCCCTTTTTTTCTATGGCAATTGACTAAATAGTACTGCAACTGTTCTAAAAGCATGGGTTTGGCTTTAAATAACCCTTGAAGTTTGATATGCCATTGAAAAAAGTATGGAAATCAACTCGAACAAGGTATGTAAATATGTACACCCTGGTTTGAAAAGTACACAAAAGGATATTTTTGGTTGGTTAAAATATTATTTCTAGATTCTACCTAGATGTTATCATTTCACTCCATGAGTCCATCGAGAAATTATTTATTATTAAATAGCATGAATGTTTGTATGCCATTCGACAAAAAAAACCCTACAACCCCCACCAAAAAAAAAAAAAAAAATGAAAAAAATCAACAAATCAAACTTTATTGAAAGAAGGATTTCAAATGTGCTCCAACCAATGATAAACTTTCTGGAATATCTATTTTAATATCGTGGTTACAATCTGGGGGAAAGTGTTTCCTTCATTGTTGATTTTTCTTTTGGTAGACAAATCTTCATTTTAGTTTGTTTTAATTTTTTTTAGATATACCTCGTATTTTACATGAAAGTATGAACAGAGAGAAGAAATAAAGAAGTAAAATAAAAATATGAATGTATTTAGGGGTTTACAATTGTTTATTCCTCTAACCATTTTTTAAAAATGTGTCTTATCTATTATTAAACAAAAAATAATATCTACTATAAAGTTCTTTCCGAAAACATATATTTATGTTTGGGTTTCAAAGTGAATAATAAGGTATACCAAAATAAAATTACCCCTTCCACAAAATAAGAAAATAGTACATTTGGAGGATTTTCAAATCTTATTATTGGCCTTGAGAGTTTTTCATCCTAAATTTGATCTGCCGTGAATATATAAAAGTAAAAGTAATCATGTGTATACCGGGCATTGGCCAAGCGGTTAGAATGTTCGCCAATGGCCCGGGAGACCTGGGTTCAATCCCTGGTCGAGTCATACCAAAGACTCAAAAAATGGTACTTGATGCCTCCTTGCTTAACACTCAGCATTGTAAGGTACAGATCAAGGGTAGAGTGGAGCAATCCAGGGAAAAGAGTAGTGCCCTCCCCTGCACCTTGGTGTAGTAGCTATCGAAAAGGGAGCCTTCGGGCCACCCTCGACTATGGTCGCCAGCTTTACTTTAGTAATCATAGATATATTCATAGAGAGAGCATACTTACTCTAAATATATGAGCGATTTAGTATTATGTCAGTACTAAAACGAATTATGTGTTGTATTCATCATACTGTGTTGTAGTTGCCGTGTGGACAAACATCTGTGAGCATGTTCAGTGAGGGTTTTTCGGAAGTTTGATCTTTATGTGTCTTTCCATAGAAGAATTGTCGAATTCTCGTTGGTTCTTTGGTTTACCGAGAAGCAATCAGGTTCCCGGTTTCATTCTTGATGCAAAATATTTTTCTTAGCACGTTAATACGAACTGACACGAACGGAAGGAATTTCAGTTTTTCTTTTATTATTTGTTCGTCGATAATTAGTCAAAACACGATTGATTGTTTTGTGGCGACAGTAGAGAGAGAGGGGGGGTTAAAAATTGGATATGTGGCTCGCAAATGATAACAACAACAATCTTCGATTTGGGAAATCAAAACATTTTTTAGTCTTAATTGGTGATCCGCAATCAGGACTGTAAAAAAAACACTCCTTCAGGCAAACACGGGTTCTTCCAAACTCTTGGACAGTTGAATATTCTCTGTTTACATTCAACAATGCCTGTTGCTAAACTTTCGGATCGACGGAAAACATCTGACCTCTGATACAAGAGATATCCTCTTAATACTCAAAATCCTTTGGCTAAATTTTCAGTCTTTTGGCATGAATCGTTAAAAAAATACAGCTACGCTGTCTAAGATTTGTTATTTATATTGTCCGCGTGTATAAGACGACTGTTCACTTAGTTTACTGTTTTAAACTAAGCAATATCACTCACTATCTAACATAATCTAACACAATTTACGTAATGACAAATGTTTAAAACATTCAGTGTATATGATATTATGACTGCTATTTGTGAGTCTGCAAAACATGAAGTAAACAGTCTTTATCTAAGACAATTAGTAAACCATGTATTATATTTTTTGCAAGAAAGAAATGTTATTGCGTGTTTGTAATGAAGAAAATTATAGCTTGAACAACAGTAATTATCGTGAGTTATTGGGCGACTTTGCTGAGAGAGCGTCTTTGTAAGACGACTTTATACAATGAAAGAAAAGAAAACAATTTTGAGAAGTTCTAATTACGATACAAAATGACATTTTATTTGTAATTGCTAACGTAATTGCTTACGTAATTTGAATTCAGTTTGAAAATAATGTTTATGTCAGTTTCAGCAGTTGGTTGGTTGGTTGGTTGTTTGGGTTTTATGGCTTATCAACCTTTATAAGTTATTTAATGCCAAATCCATTTTATACAAATAATCAGTTCTACTTCAAACAATTCAGTTTAGTATGAGTACACAGTTTAATGGTCAAAAACCATTTCTATTTCAAGCAATTCAGTTTTGTCAAACAGTTCTAACTCAAACAATTCAGTTCAGCCTAACTATAGTTAAAAAAAACAGTACTATTTCAAACAATTCAGTTTAGCATAAGTATAGTTCTATTTGACTCATGGATAAGAATCTATCGGGTGTTACCACTCTGGGCCACAGCAGACCTTGGAGCGTTGGCAATGAAGAGGTGTTCCGCATTCCCCTAAGCTCCAGCATCACTGGAACCTCACCATCAGATTGTTTAATGTCACATACAGGACACTCGTTGGGTGGGGTGTGGTTTTTCCCCTCTGCAGAGGCACAGTCGGTTTATTCTTCAGCCCCAAATTTAATGGGCCAAATTTTCAGCACCTGAATCTACCAAATGGGCCATGCATTCAACAGCTTTCTATTATTTATAGGTATTTTACAGAATGAAAATTATAGCTTGGTTTACTAAAAGAGCCTTTCGGATGGGTTAACCTACGTTGACTCCGGGCATATTCATGGACATTAAGGTCAATGAGAGGAAGGCAGGTACGATTATGATCTTATCTGGCTTTAATGGCAGAATGCTTCAGCTCTTCTTCCTTTGCCTTTTCTCTTTGATGGTGGCTCTACGCGTGTTGGCAAAGAAGGAGGCGATTTGGTTAGTTCTGTTACTCCAGGCATCATTGTTCTCGGAGAGAGTAGAACGTTGGTTAAGGTGAATGTAGCTGACACCGAGGGATTTTTAAAGCAATTCTTGTATCACTTCCTTGATGCCCTTCAATCAATATAACATGTGAAGAATTCGTGTTTTAGTGTGGTCCTGAGCAGGCAATGATTCTCAAACCTAAAAACGTCTCCTACACAGTAGGCCTGGAATTTTCGTAACATTGATTCGATGCTGTTGATGTTCGTCTGTTGACAGACTTGAATATTGGAGGAGGTCTACGTGAACATTCTCGAAACCTATGTATGGCACTAGACCTTGCTGTCTAGTTCAAGCCACAACCCGGCATATGTGCCTGGAACCACATTTTGGTTCGTGAAACTGCTTGTCTCATCAGGCTCACATTGCACTAAGTGAGCCGATGAGCAGCATAGACCAGCAGGGTTCGAGTCTCGGCTCGTTCCCGACCTTCCCCTACCCTTTATCCCCACTTTAAATCGGCCTTCGGGCTTTTGACCTTGTGTCAAATAGTGTCTGGTGGGAGGCAGCGACAAATAAACGGATTGAATATTGGAAAGAAAAATACATGACAATTTTTTGTTGGATTTTATGATGTAAGGAATGGTCAAAGTGCATCAATGTTAGTTTATATTCAAGACAATGTCTTAGACTCTTTTATTATTGCTGAAGACTAAAGTAGATCACCACGTCTTACGAGAGAAAAATCTGCTGCGCAATCAGCTGGGGCAGTTGAATATACCGACTGTTTCTCTTCAGAAATGTAAGAAACCACATCAAGTGTCCTGGATATGACATTGAACAATCTGATGGTGAGGCTCCAGTCCTGGAGCTTTGGGGAATACAAAGAACTCCTTCATTTCCATCGCCCCTTGGTCCACTCTGGTCCGGAGTAGTAGCACCTGAAAGGGTCCTATCTATGGGCCAAATAGAACTATTTGAAATTTAAACTGAGTGCAAACAAAAGTCTTATGCTAAATTGAATTGTTTAAAAAAGAACTGTTTTTAAATTTTACTGTAGCGACAGAGTGCCGTGGATGAACTTTGCAGGTTCAATGCAGTCGCAAGATAATATCAGCAAAGTGGGTCACATAAAGGAGTATGGCGAAGAATATGATTTATTGCCTATGGATAGAGTGACAGATATATCTGTTCGCAGATAAGATCAACAAATTACAGGAAAAAAACCCAGAAGTATGTAAGTTCCGATAACTAGCCATAAACAGAAAACACGTGAAGCAAAGAGGATTTTCATATTTCCATTTAAGACTTGAGAAAACAATATAAGGTCTGTAATTTTGGACTGAAGGCAGAGATCCACTGGTCGCTCAAGCGAAAGAGGAGAGACCCGGGAGTCACTCAGACAAACGTCATGTGTGTTCTCCGGCCGTCGCTTTTATATACACAAAGGATCCCCGCCACAGAAGAAAGATATGTTCGAACTCTATCTGACTGTATTCCTACTGTACACACGCCACTGTCAAAGAATAGAAATATAAATTATATTTTTTATATATCAAGGAGTTTTTCCTTATTTGTCTACCGTTGCGATACACGACAAATTGAATTATTAGTTAAACATAATAATACTTAGAACCATTTAAATTTGTTGACTTAAGTTTATAATATATATATATATATATATATATATATATATATATATATATATATATGCAAACGGGATTGGCATTTAATAACCAACAAAGGTTTAAAGATGCATAAAGTAAAGTTGTTGATTAAAGAAATCAACAACACGTTTGTGTACTTACTTCAATCGAGGTATTAAAGACAAAGATCAATGGCGTTCTATTTTTAGGTGAAGAGGAAACCAATTATACCGTTACGTATCACAACTGGGAAGTCATATATATACTCTCTGTCCAGAATTTTTGAGACTTATAAACTTAATGTTCTTACTTGACTAGGATTACGATTATGATGTAGGATTATTTTTTTACCTGTGCTCATATTCAGATTTTAAAAAAAATGATCTAACCTTTTTAATTATTGGTTCCCATATTGTATTCATATCTATACTTGGTCTACTCAAGAATTCATTCTAAACTGTCCAACTGGACTCATAGCGTAACTGTTATAGGCATTGGGTCCCTAAGCTTCTAAGGAGACTATCATCTGGAGGTTGCAGGTTCAATCCTGACTGCAGGCGAGTAACAATAGAGGAATACTTAACACTTGTACCCTGTTATGGTTAAATGAATTAGAACAGGTGACCCCCGTGGATTTAATAAAGGACGTAGTTCGAAGTTCCGTGAAGGTTTCCGAGTTAAAAAAAAACACTTAAAGAAGGACGGAGGACATATAGACTGAAACGTTGTGGAAATAACAATAAAGATGAAGACAATCGTCCGAAAACCCTTAGTGATATAAATCAAACCTATATATAAAATCCTACGATGAACTTTCTCTATTTTTATGTGAATAAAAAACGATAAAAATCATGAAGCTTCGTCTCAGAAATTTAGAGAGCTAATATATATATATATATATATATATAGTTCAAAATTGAAAGGTCCACCAAGATATTCATATTTCTTAAAGAATTATTTATTTTGTTCCTACATACGTGTATGTTTAAAGCTTGTTACTTTCGTCAGAGAATATTCAGCAATTTACTAGGTTTTTGCTTAGATGTGTCACAAGACAATATGAATGGGGCACCCAATGCGACACGAACTCACTCGTGTAGGTTTGCTAGGCTTTTGCCTCATCAAGACAGAAGGCATACAAAATTAATAAATGTTCCCTGACGAAAGCAACAAGTTGGAAACTCATCGTATGTAAGAACGAAATTATTAATTCTTGAAAAAATATAGAAATCTCTTGGAGCATTTTATTTTGAAATATTCACTTTTTTCTCACTTTGGACCAACTACAAAATGAAAAATTATACGCACACACACACACACATATATATAGATATGTATATATATATATGTGTGTGTGTTTTTTTCTTTTATATATATATATATATATATAAATTTTGAGTTTTCCACGACAATAGGCAAAAATATCCGTTTTATCCTCTTTTCATTCGCCAAGTCCGATGGGGTTGTCGAAAATGCTAAATGCATTTCTGCGGAAGGAGAAGTCAACACCAATGGAACGTCCTAAATATGACACTAAAATGCATACGATGATGATAGTCCAGTTTTATACCTTTTGGAAAAATGGAGAAACTCCTTCATTGCCATTCCTACCAGTTCCTCTCCAACCTGGAGAGGTAGTACCTCTTAATTTCCTAACTATCGGTGAAAGAGAAATGTTACTCAGTTTCTATACTTGAAACCATTTAACTGAGTGCAAGAAAACGACGGTTAAATTGAATCATTATTATTATATATTAATGTTTGGAAATGATTGTCAGTCTGCAAACGAATGGATAATGTAAATGGAATAACTAGCGTTGAACATCAGTACTGGAAACCATTAAACTGCGAGCACATAACACTATTTGTTCTAAAAAAATAATACGCGAAATCAATTAATTGTAGCCAAACAAATGAGTTCTGTCTCGTTTAAACGAAACGAAACAAACCAATCATTTACTCATCATAACTAATTATGTTTGTTGTTGGTTGGTTGGCTTTTAATGGCATATCAACCTTTGTGGGTTATTTAACATCAAATTCATTTTTATGCACATAATCTTTTCTATTTCAAACTATTCAGTTTAGCATGAGTACACAGTTCAGTTGTCAAAAACATTTTTATTTCAAGCTATTCAGTTTTGTCAAACAGTTCTAATTCAGCCAATTCAGTTTAGTATAAGTATAGTTTTTGTTTACACTCAGTTAAATGTCAAAACAGTTCTATATTAAACAATTTAGTTTAATGTAAGCATAGTTTCAATGTCAAAAACAGTTCCATTTCAAACAATCCAGTTTTGCATAAGTATGCAGTTTAATTTTCAGTTTTGTCAAACAGTTTTAATTCAAACAATTCAGTTTAGCATAAGTATATAGTTTAGTTCTATTTGACCCATGGATAGAGCCCCATCAGATGCTACCATTCCAGGCCAAATTGGACTTGGGAGCAAGGGCAATTAAGGTGTGCTTGGCATTCTTCAAGGCCCCCGTATTTCTGGAACCTCATCATCAGATTGTTTAGTGTCATATCCAGGACACTTGTTCAGTAGGGGTCTTAGACATCGGTGTATTCTACAGCTCCAACTGACTGGGCAACATAAATATTTAATATATATATATATATATATATATATATATATATATAAACAGGATTTGGCATTAAATAACTTACAAAGTTGCTTAGTTGGTAGTTTTGTTTTTCGGGCCATTTAACGCTGAATTAAGTCATTTTGCTAAAAGTTTCAAGCTCTCTTTCAAACAATTCAGTTTAGCATAAGTTCACAGTTTACTTCATTTTGATCGATTGATAGGAGCCTATCAGTTGCTACTACTCCGAGTCCGACTGGACCTGGAAGCGTTGGCGATGATGGAATACTCTGCATTCTCCAAAGCTCCAGCATTAATGAAGCTTCATCATCTGATTATCTTATGGCATATCCAGGACACTCGTTGTGGGAGTCTTAACCCTCTGCAGGGATGCAGTAAGTGTATTCTGGAGCCCCACCCCCGTCAACTGGGCCAAACTTACAAAGATTGATGTGCTGTAAACTTAACAAATCAACCATTCTTCTTTTTTTCCTACATCACGTTTACCATGCGAATTCCCTTTTCAGTAGGCTAAGCTTCGTCTCTTCTATTTTTTATGGAATTATATTTCCTCTTCAAATTCCTTGGGTTTTAAAAACTTTTTGAGAAATTTTAACGAAAATGCTTCGCTATGGCACTATGAATACTGTTGACAAGCTACCGATAAGTGACTCATCTACTGGCCAAAAAAGAAACTATTGATAAGCTAAGCAGCAGTTGTAAATAAACTTTTCCTCTCGAGTATAAAGCGGCACTAGAATATTAGGCTAATATTTACGTCACTGAACGTCGTATGATATGAAAGTATAAACGATATGTATACAGCTATACCGTTCTGCACAAGCAAACTATGACACATCAATATTTAGCGAAATAGACGTGATTTAAAATTTAGTGTTTTACTTTGAAAATAGTTGCTTAACCAAGGTTAAAGAACCTAGTCTGGCCAACTATTTACTCATAGTTGGTGAAGAATAGTTGGGTTCAGGCCTTTCCCAAGGGGATTATTGAGAAGTGAATAACAGAAAAGCTCACCTTCGTCTTGTTTTCGGAATAAGGCCGATTGCATTAATTTGCTGTTGGCTTTACCTCCATCCAGCTTTTTAGCCGGGCTTTGTGGCATTCATATCAGACGGGGCATTGTCTATCTAAGACAGACTCGAGGCCGAAAAGGCCTCGGCTCAGGCTGGCCCACCTTAGAGTGGGCTAGCTGTTTTATGAACCCCTTTGTATCGCACAGGACCCCGTGGTCCTGTTTAAGCTATAATCCGGCGTCTGTGCCTGTACTCATATTTGGATTCATATCCAGATAGATCCATCGGATCACATTGCACCAACTGAGCCGATGACCGACATAGACCAGCAGGGTTCAAGCTCCGGCTCGGGTCAGACTTTCCTCTCCTTTAACCCCTACTATAATCCGACCTTCGGGTCATTTGATCTTGTGCCAAGTCCTGTCTGGTGTGAGGTAGAGATAGATATACCTCACCAAGGGAAAACGATATAGCTTACACTCGCAAAAGAGGATTTAATATTTGCTGGAGTCTAATGCATAATATTATCCGCTCATAAATTGTTACTTTAGACATGTACCAGTCTTAGTTTCTTTGTTTAATGACATATCAACCTTTGTGGATTATTTAATAGTAAAATCCATCCTTGTAGAAAGTAGCGCTACTAATCAGCACATATCAGGGAATAAGGGCGTTCAAAATCTCTCTGAGGTGTATTAGTCGAGAGGTTTACACAATAACGCGACTGGGGTTCGAAACCACTCTCTAGGATGTTATACTCTAGCACGTTATGTTATATAGTGATCAAACATAATTTACAAACGTCAATGAACAAACGAAACACTTCTCTTTATAAAAATATAACTCCCATTCTATTCTCAAAAGGGGCCTATCGCTTGTTGTTACCTGACAGATAGATGGAGAGACATATACTCAGAGAGGGGACTTCTTCTTGCCCCATACCTTTTTCTACGAGCCAGGAGGTGCCAACGCTTGCACCCCCTTGAAAACCGAGACGCCTCTGCTCGATTGCGTGTCCCTGGATCAACACTCTATTCTCTGCAAACTGTCTAAATTTGACCGCTTGGTTATCACGTGGTCTCCTTCCGGTTACACACCTGTTGGACCTGACTGCCATGGCGCAATGTCATCCTCCTGTTTACTAATCACAACCTGACAGCTTGTCAAAACACACTAGGTCAATAGGAACGAACCGAAAATCCATGTCATATGCTTTATGACAATTATCCACATCGTCACATAGCCTTCTTCCTTAAGATATTTACGTAACTATATATGTTTGAGTTCTGACATGACTTTTTATTTCAATCCTATTACACTGGGGTTGTAAAATACACCGACTGCATCCCTGTAGAAGGGTTAGACCCCATCCCCAACGTTTTTCCTGGATATGCCACTCAACAACTTGATGGTGAGGTTTCAGTAATGCTGCAGCTTTGGAGAGTGTCTATTTATTGCCATCGCTCCCAGGTACACTCTGACTCGGCGTAGTAACAACTGATATGGCTCAAATAGAAGTAAACCGTGAGCTTATGCTAAACTGAATTGTTTGAAATAGAACTGTTTTGTGGAGTGTCCTGTTATGGCATTATATCCTCTGATGGTGAAAATCCAGCTTTGAAAAATGTGGAGTATCCCATTATTGCTATTCCCCACAGGTCCACTCTGAGCCGGAGTGGAAGCACCTTATAGGGTCACATCTCTGGGTTAAATATAACAGTTTGACATTTAAACTGTGTGCTACATGACCTATGCTGCATCGAATTGTTAGGAATCCATCAGATTGTTTAGTGTCATATACTATATTTACCAACCCCTCCGCTCGGGCAGGATGTGACACAAGGTCAATTTTTAAGCCGAGTTCAACAGGTTTGAATTCAGAATTTTCCTTCTCCAAGGCGGAAGAACCTAGTCTGCTCTACTATTTAACCATAGCTGTAGGGAGAATAACTAGATTCATACCTTTCCCAAGGGTATTAGTGCTATATGAAATGACATCAGTCTCGTCCAGAATTTGAACTCGTGTCGCCGTGTCCATTTCCAACGACGATAACCATTACACCACGGGAACTTCCTGTCATATACAGGATACTCATGGGGGGGTTCGAAACAATAGCAATACAAGTGTGCAGATTAATTAGTTCTAAATGTTCTAAAAATGAATTTAACAACAAATTATTCATTAACAATCGTACGAGGAGCATACGATAAGTTTCCAGACTTTTTTGTGTGGGCACTTTTATTGATAGTACACACTTGAAACTCTAGTCCCCTTTGAAGTAATCTTCTCTGCAATGCACTTGTTGTACCGTTTAAAAATCTTCTGGGAGATTTCATGGAAGTCCTCATGTGTGAGCGTATCAATGACCTTCGTCACAGCCTCTTTCATCTCAATTGTCTCATAACGACAGCCTGTGAGCTAAAGGAATAAGAAAAATTCACAGTGAGCAAGGTGTGGACTATAGGGAGGGTGAGGAAGTGTCATGATGCCTATTTTGGTCAAATAGTCTGTGACAAGGATGGTGTTGTGGACTGGTGCACTGTCCTGGAGGAAATTGCACTGACCCGATTTGAAGAGTGCTGGCCTCTTCCGACGGAATCTTTTCCTAAACTCCCTTAAAACATCAACATAGTAATCCTAACCATAAACCTAACTCTTTGGCCCATAAACTCTGGTGTATTGACTTCCTTATCCCCCCACACCTCTCATCATCCCTCACAAACTCCTTGCCTTCCTTGAATCTCTTATGCCATTCAAAAACTGATGTTCGATTCATGCAAGATGCTCCAAAAGCAGTCTGAAGCATTCCATATGCTTCTTTGGCATTTTTTCCAAGTTCAAAACAGAATCTTATTGCATACCGTTCTTCTAAGTGTCCTCATTGTATTTTTGAAATTGACCAGCTGTGAGAAATCCGGTTTTAGTCGGTGTATTCATATTGCTGCTGTAGCTGTTCATTTGAACCTGAAATCATAGAAATTGGTTCGTCATATCATAAGATGTATAGCAATAACATAGTGAATTTTCAAGTGTCTAGGACGATTTTAATTACCCATACAAAAATGTCTGGAAACATATTGTATGCACCTAATATATCAAATCTAAATGTGTTGCACAAATGACTGATGATGTTAAATTGTTACTGTTAAATATGAATTCTTGAAACCATTTGAGTTGTGCAAACAATGCGAATTTATTTAACTGTGAGCAAAGCAAAATGAGGACAGGCTAATTTTAAAATTTTATCTACAATCTATGCTTTTACGAATCATATATTTAACATATGTAAGTGTAAACAGGATTAAGCATCCAGGGGTGATAACACAGTTTCGGTAGCTCAAGGCGGTACTGCCACTCCTGGCGCTACCAAGCAGCTTTTGCCACCGGAAAGGGTATTAAGAGAATTATATATATATATATATATATATATATATATATATATAGTAAGTAAGTTGGCGACCATAGTCGAGGGTGACCCGAAGACTCCCTTTTCGATAGCTTACTACACCAAGGTGTAGGGGAGGGCGCGACTCCTTTCCCTGGATTGCTCCACTTTACCCTTGATCCGTACCTTATAATGCTGAGTGTTAAGCAAGGAGGAATCAAGTACCATTTTTTGAGTCTTTGGTATGACTCGACCTGGGATTGAACCCAGGTCTCCCGGGCCATTGGCGAACACTCTAACCGCTAGGCCACGCCGCATTAATTAAATGCAGAGACTACATTGGACGTTAATCTTCATTTTCTGAGTGCAGTTTGTGATTTAAAAAACTATTATATATATATATATATATATATATATATATATATATATATATATATATATATATATATATATATATATATATATATATATATATATATATATATATATATATATATATATATATATATAATAGTTCTTTCACAAATATTGGGCACTCTCCAAATTCTACCGCATTTCGTCTACCATTAACCAATCAAGTGAGATAGCGACAACCGTTAACTGTGGTAATATATATATATATATATATATATATATATATATATATATATATATTACGAATGCAGGGAAAATTGTTGAAAATTTAGCGATTAGCTGTCAACTTATTTTCCCATGGTCAATATTTCGTTTGCATATTAAACCATGAAGCGACATTTCACTCGACGTGAATGGGCGAAAAAACAGTGAATAGCAATGTAAACACATTTAAAATTATTCTGCGCACACAGGGTTTATATTTCGTAAAATCTAAATTGCAAATCTAATTATTTTCTAATATTCTCAGTAACGTCATATATCGTATTCAAACCAGAATTGTAACTGCTATTTCTGTTTGACCTAATAAACTCAAGATAATATTAATCAAGGACCTTCTAAAAGACTTGCGGTTCACGATATTTTGAACAAGACCAATTCACTATTGAACATTCTGATTTATTATTATAAGATTGAAAACATTTTCTTTGATAAAAATCAATCAGACTTAGGAAGAATTCAATGTTTTTTTTTTCAGTTGACTTGGTGCAATTTTATGACCGGCCCATTGTTGATAATGAGAGAATCCGGCTTTTGTGTTGTGAACATATTTGATGTGAGATTGTTTTTTTTTATAGTCAATGAGAAAAAAAGACTCATAAATGAAAGAACCAGAAGGAAATTACCGATTTTATTTAAGGAAAAAAAGACGAATTTTTAAAGAACTAAAATAAACAGACAGAAGGTTATTTGAATGCGATCTAATTAAAATCAAGAGTACAAGTTCCTGATTTAAACTTAAAACTCTCGGGCAAAGTTATTATCAGGCAATGCAAGTCGAGTACTGAATAACATAAAGCTAATAGTTTAAGGCTATTTCGAAAGCTTTAAAATAGATTTAAAAACTAAGCGGTAAGTAATCATTATCTAATGAAGTCAACCTTCTATTTTATGGCTGACTTTTTATAGCTGGGAAAAGCATACTGGTATGTTTGTTATATATAATTAAAGTATGATTTTTATATTAATCTTTTTCGTTAATTATATTTTACCATTCAGTTTGGTAAGGCTCTTAAGTTCAGGTGCATAGTCATTGGGTGCAGGTTTACGCTAAAGCACAAAGGATGTGACAATCACCATTGACATAATAAACCCCCAGACAGGAAATGAACGGCAGTGTGGATGACGTCATGCCCGGAAGTGATGATCCTGAGAATTTGAGGATTTCGAAAAGAGTCAGTTGAGATTGGACCATTGAGGCATAGATATGAGTTTTCTAGCGTTGTGGCAGTGGTTAAGTTTTTCGAGTCTCGAGCGGCGGAGATGATTTGAGATCTTAAACATCACAAGATGCGCCGCGCATTGGGGTGGGGGTCCGCATAGTCAGAATTGTGTCTCTCTCCTCGCGTCGCCATGGACCGAAGTCAGAAATTAATCAACTGTTCGTATCTGAAACAACAGAGTCCGCCTGTATTTGTATATGTATTGTATTACCGTTGTGGTTGACATCATTATGATTATGGCAGCGGTATACAACATATTACATTATATCAGAGGGTAGATGACACGGCTTAGTTTAAAGTAGTAAACTAAATCACCGACCGGTCTATATATGCAGACAAAATAAATAATTCCAGACATTTTTGAAGTTCTTGCTAGACGGTCTGAAAATTCAAACAAATGTTTCTGAGTTGTAAGATAATATCTCTTGTACTAGAGTTCAGAGAGTATTTGAACGTCCGAAAAATGTAAACAGCCGGAATAGTGTATGTTTTAGCGAAAGAAAGTTTATCCGACTACAAACCCGGACAGTAAGAAAATGTTTGATCTCGCAGATTGAAGAGTTTCATTGGTATCAGAAGTGAGTCACGAGAAGTATCTAATAGTCAGGCTCTCTCTCTGTATATATATATATATATATATATATATATCGATCTTTCTCTTTCTTGCTTCAAAAATCACTCGTATTTTAACTAATTATCGGCAGAGACATGATCAAGGAAAAACTGAAATTCCTGTGAGTTTTTCGGACTGTTGTTCTCATCTTTATTTTTGTTTGTTGAATAAAACGTTTCGGCGGCTGTATCCTCCGGCATTTCACCGGAGTCCTTTGTTTATCTGGGCATTGAAATGATTCAACCAGAAAAGTCCTTTAAATATTTGACTGTTGGTCAAAGGAGGCGTTCAATGAATATCCTTTCTATAATTGATCTACTTTAGAGGATACAGCAGCCGAAATGTTGTGTTTTAACTAAAAACAATAAAGATGAGGACAATAGGCCGAAAAATGACAACCAATATAATGCACATCAAGACTCATAAGCAAAATTCAAACAGATGACATTTCTTTTGTTGGTATATTTTTCTTATTAACAAGAGAAGTAAAATATTGCGGGTATCACATTTATTACACTCCGAAAACCCTTCATCAAGCAAAGAGATTTGAAGTGATTATTCATCACAAATTCCTCTGACCCTAAGTAATATAACCATTTGCCCTCGCGACTAGAAGAATGCAAAAATATAATAATGAATGCGTTATCCTATTTACCCAACCCCTCCGCTCGGGCAGGATATGATACAGGGTCAATTTTTAAGCGGAGTTTAACAGGTTTGAATTCAGAGTTTTCCTTCTCCTAGACTAGTTGCCTCAACAAGGCTGAAGAACCCAGTCTGTCCTACTATTTACCCATAGCTGGAGGGAGAACAACTGGATTCATACCTATCCCAAGGGTATTAGTGCTATGTGAAATGCAATCAGTCTCGTCCAGGATTTGAACTCGTATCGTCGTGTCCAATTCCTACGACGATAACCATTACACCACGGGCACCTCAATGAATGCGTTATAAAATTCGTTTTCATGCTGCTACAGTACAAATATATGTTGATAAACTAAAGCATTTTTAAATAGGAATGTTTATATTTTACAGGGATTTCAAAATTACTTAAGGCTATATATATGACCGACTTGAATGAGATCAATACAGCATTCAATTTGTGTGTGTTTAAGGGATTATACATACAACCGAAGAGATGAGTGTAGTCGAGACTGGAAGAATAGTAGTAGATCGAATTCAAAGCTTGAAAGACGAATTGTCTTTGTCCAAAATTAAAAGTGCTATACGGACAGACGAAGACAAGAGTTGACGAAGTCCGCATCGCAAAACAAAAGTTTTTGCCTTCATAACAAGTCTCTTGAAATTTCACTTACTAAATATATTAAGAACGCTGGAAAAATAGTTGAAAATTTACTGATTTGTTATCGGCTTATTTTTCCATTGTTAATATTTCTTTTGCATGGTAAACCATGAAACAACTCAATGGACGTGAATAGGAATAAAAACAAAAGAATAGCAAAGAGAAAACATTTAAAGTTTTTCAGCATCCAAATTGTTCATATGTCGTTAGATCTAAATTCTAAATATAATTATTTTCTGGGTCCGGTAAGCTGGGGCTGCAGAATACATCGACTGCATTTCTGCAGAGGGGTAAGGCTCGTCCATCAAGTGTCCTACATATGACTCTAAACAAATCTGATCGCGAGGCTTCAGTAATGCTGGACCTTTGGGGAATGTGAAGTACTCCTTTATTACCTTCGCTCCCAGGTCTACTCTGACCCGGAGTGGTAGCACCTGATAGCTTCCTATCAATGAGTTAAATAGATTTAAACAGTGTACTTAGGTTTAACTGAATTCTTTGAAATAGAACCGTTTTTATATCTAACTCAAATTAGTGATGTTTGATTGAATTGTTAATGACGCATAGCTATACTTAAAGCCATTTAACTTTGTTGACGAAATTCAATAGTTCGAAATAGAACTATTTTTGACTTATAAAATATTTAATCTTGATAAACTGAATTATTTGAAATTGAAATATATATATGTATGAAAATTAATTTGGCATTAAGCAACTTACAAATGCTGACATGCCATAAATCTATACTATATCGATGAAACTAATTATTTCCTAATATTGCCTGCAACGTCATTTATCGCATTCGAAAAAAGATTGTAGCTCCTATTTACGTTGATAGCCCAACCAACTGGGACTGCAGAATATTCTGACTACGTCTCTGCAGAAGAGTAAGACCTACCCCAATGAGTGTCTGGGATACGACGTTAAACTATCTGAGTGTGAGGCTCCTGTAAACCTGAAGCTTTGGGGTACACAGATTACTCCTTCATTGCAATCGCTCACAGGTCTACTCTGGCCCATAGTGGTAGCACCTGATAGCATGTTATCTATGAGTTTAATAGAACCGTTCATCATTTAAACTGAGTGTAAACAAATGACTGATGTTCAATTAAATCATCAGTGTTACATAGGAATGCTTGGAACAAATTCACTGTGTTGCCTTATGATAAATTTAATTGTTTGAAGTGGAACTGTTTGATTATTTAACTGTGTGAATCTACAAAATGTGTTTACAAATCATATATTTGATATATATGTAAAACAGTCTTTGGTATTAAATAACCAACAACGGTCGATATGCCATACAACCAAACCAAGCCATGTCATTTAAAAATGAAATTAATGACGTATTATGTATCTCTATTTAAGCGTGTGCAAAAAATTGACTGATGCGAAATTTTTTCCTGTTTCATAGGATTACTAGAAACCACTTAACTGAGGAAAAATGACCCCAGTTTCGTTTAAAATGTTATCAAACAAACGTATTTTCAAATCATATATATTTGATATATATGTATAAAGAGGGTTTGGAATTAAATAACCTAATGTGGGTATCACTTTGCTTACAGTCAAAATGTCTGTAGCTTTCCGTCAAGTACGATATATGAATGTACAACAGTTCAGATGTTCACCGTTGAATTACTCAAGTGATTTTTTTTGTAGCGGTAGAAGCTTTTGCAGGACTAGTCACATTTTTTGATGCCCTGCTAACAGATTTAGGAGCCAAAATCTGCCACATGTATCTCTAAATGTCTCTCCACTGCATTTAAATTTAGATTTTTTGTCCTTCAAGGCTGATTGCCTGACGAAAGCCAGAGCCTAGTCTACCCAACTCTTTACTCAGAGCTATAGGAAGGAGAGATGGATGCATGACATTCTGAACGGTAATTGAGTAAAATAAAACGTACTGTCTCATCCAGGATTTGAACTTGACTTTGTACCGTTCTCTTTATCCTTTGTTAATAAACCGGCTCATGAAACGTGGGTGACACGAATAAGACAATTCTTGTCGGCTTGGGCTGCAGAATACACGGACTGCATCTCTGCGGACAGATAAGACTCCTTCGACGAGTGTTCTGTCGCCCAGTTGGCTGGGACTGTATAATACACGGACTGCATCTCTGCAGACAGATAAGACTCCCCCGACGAGTGGCCTGTGGTCCAGTTGGCTACAACTGTAGAATACACCGACTGCAACTCTGCAGACAGGTGACACTCCCCAAACGAATGTCCTGTTGTCCTTTTGGCTGGGGCTGTAGAATACACCTACTGGATCTCTGCAGAGAAGTAAAACCTCCGCCTCAACGGGTGTCCTGGATATCACGCTAAACATTATGATGGCGAGGTTCCAGTAACGCTGGAGCTTTGGGGAATGCAGAATAGCCCTTCATTGCCGTCACTCTCAAGCCCACTCTAACCCGGAATCGTAGCACCTAATAGTGGTCTATCAATGGTTCAAATAGAACTGATTGACATTTAAACAGCATGCAAATGAACTACTAAATTGCATTGTTTGAAATAGGACTGATCATTTAACTGTTTGTAAACAAATAACAGATGTTTAATTAAATTGTTAGTGATATATAAGAATACTTAAAACAATTTAAGAGTCAGCAGATGAATGACTACGGTTGAATAGAATTATTAGTGTTATATAATAATATTTGAAAGCATTTAACAGTATGGACAAAAAGCTGTGTCCCTTGTTTCAAGAATCATGTGTTTTGTGTTTTCATCAGTCGACTGTTATTTCGAGGAGAAAGGGTAAAATATACAAAGCTCTGCTCTGCTCTTCGCCTGTCCTTTCCGTAAAAAGTGGTCGAATTCTCGTTCTTTCCTTCTTTTCTTGAAAAGTTAACCAGTTTCCGAACTTCTTGCTAACTAAAGGATATTTTGCTTGTTACGTTGATTTAACTGCCATGAATGCAATTATTTGGGATGGTGGTGGGGGATACAGCTATATAGTTCAACTACGAAATGGAGAAGACAGATAGACAACGTAGGAGAGGGGTGGGGTTTGGCATTTAGTTAAAGTCTTTTTGATAACATTAAATTTTACTCTCTTTTGACGCGACTCTTTCGGAACGGTTATTCTCTTAAGACTTCGCCCATCTTCAAGCTCTCTTTCACTAAATGAGCCCCCAACTGGTCTTATTTATAATGATTATTTTAGATTGCTTTTCTGTTTCATTAGTTTTCCTGTTTCGATACCTCGCCTCCGATTTTGACAGTAAACTGATTATCCCAAATAGGCTTCGTATAAGTTTATCAGATTTTAATGTTTTAACATCTTTGAAACTCTTTAAAACATGGATTACACATCTTGAATTAAATACACACACACACACACACACAGTATTAAATACCAATCCCTACTAAAAATTATTTGAATAGACAATCTGTATTTGTTTACACTCGACAAAAGTAATAATTTAAGAAGTAAGTAAAGTAAAGTAAAGTTAGCGACCATAGTCAAGGGTGACCCGAAGGCTCCCTTTTCGATAGCTACTACACCAAGGTGTAGGGGAGGGCGCTACTCCATTCCCTGGATTGCTCCACTTTACCCTTGAACCGTACCTTATAATGCTGAGTGTTAAGCAAGGTGGTATCAAATTCCTTTTTTAAAGTCTTTAGTATGACTCGACCTGGGATTGAACCCAGGTCTCGCGGGCCATTGGCGAACACTCTAACCGCTGGACCAATCTGGGCAATCCTTTATACTTGTAGATGGTGTTTTTTCATCGTTCCCTAAAGAAGACCCGCACTGTAATACATTTCTCGTGACGATAACCGTTTCGCCAACTAATCTTTAACTTGCCGCGACAAAGTAATCCCCCATGTAAGCTTAAAACATGTTCATCCTAATTGTACTTTGGTCACATATTGTTCCTTTGTTTAATGGCATATTAACCTTCTTGGGTTAATTAATTCTAAAACTATCCTTGTAGAAGAATAGGAGTGGTACTATTTAACCCATAGCTGGGGTTATGTAAACATAATAGCGTGTTTGGAACTCGAACTCGCTTACTACGACGACCCAGTCCAGTGCGTTAGATACTACGCCACGGAGAACAACCTCTCACTTAACTTTGATGATCTGATGATAACTGGTATTTTCTGCGTGACTTGATCGTAAATCATGTATATAGTTCTTATTAAAACTGTTAGTTAAGGCTAGTACACACGGTATCAGGTATTCCAAAATGATTGCTCATCTAACACTGAACATGCCTATCCTTGCTTAACTCTAATGAGTTTAGTTTCTTTGTTTAATAGCATAACAACGTTATCTAATGGCAAAACCATTCTTATAGAAGAAAATTATTAGAAGTATTTACCGCAAATCTAATGGTAAGATGTTCATACCTTTCCCTTGTGTATTATTCCGAAATTGAACGACTGGATTTCGGGTTTGATTACTGAGATATCGCACTTCAGCATCTTAACCACTACACCACGGTGATTCTCCCAAAATTCGATGAGTTTAGCTGAGGGACCCGCCCATTCAAAATTATTTTTCGTTAGTGAGTGTTGGTTAGATGTGGCACAAAACAACTATGGGTTACTTAGAATAATTTGAAATCTATTTCAATAGTCTGACCCCGCCAGCTATAAATAGTACCACCAATGTTACTGTATAAGGATGGCTTTACTATTAAATAAGACACGAAGAAACCAATCAACTGGTCTGCTTGCTTACTATTAACCAGCATATAATAGAAGTCACTTATAATCATGTACTAATCACGTAAGCTTTCCAGTGCTCTGTGATCAAGCCCTTCCATAATTCGACAAAGGTTCGTTCATACTGAACCCAACGTCGCAAACAGAAAAGGGAATGTTATTTTCTTTTTATAAAAAAAATTAATCAATGCAGCCACTCATCACTTCCAGTGTATCAATTTTGTGCTGTTTGAAGCGCCTACTCCACATCCTAGTACTACTGCACTAACAACTCGGGTTATAGAATACCACGACCGTATCTCTACGGAGGGATAAAAAGCCTCCCCAATTAGTACCCTGGTTATGACATCAAACGAAATATGATAGTGAGACTCCAGTCCTGGAGCTTTGGGTGATATGGATTACCTCTTCATTGCCATTAATCCCAAGTCCACTCTGGCCTGGAGTGGTAATATATGTTAAGGTTCAATCTGTGGCAGAAATAAAGCTGTTCAATCATTTACTAAGGATTATTTTGATTAGTCATTTGAAACTATTTACCAGTTAATAAATTATATTGAATAGAATTCTTGTTAATTAGAATTACTAATGTTAAAAATCAATACTTGGAACCATTCAACTGTTCTATATCGGCGGAAAGAAAGAAAATAAAACATTTGGAGAAATAGTAGATTTTAGTAAATCTGACAACTGATTTAGTTATGATATGTCGTCTTTATTTTAGAAAACACTTCCCTTGGCTTATCCACTTTCCTTCTCAATAACATTTATGGATAAAAATATTCATCTCTCTTTTTTATTTACGAAAGGTACATAATGTTTGGTGAAGAGAGAGAGAGAGAGAGAGAGAGAGAGAGAGAGAGAGAGAGAGAGAGAGAGAGATTCAGGAACTGCTGAGATTTACACTAAGTTGAGATACATCGTCAGAGCCTTCTTCACTCTGCCTCCACGAGGCTGGCACAGGGCCAACTTGAAAAAAAAATCATCTTACTCCCTCAGGCCCACGCCCAGAGTGGCGTGACATCTGATTTCTTTTCTCTCACTGCTTACTGCTGACTATGCAGACTCTCACAGCGTAGAGTTGAAAAGTTCCGTCATTACATATTTTTGGACGCCAACACACTCTTCCTACGAGATTCACGTGGCATTTCCGCTGTCTTTTACCTAAAGACACTGGTGCATATCCTGTTTTGAAAGCCATTAACTTGCTGGCCGATTAAAAGTCAACATGTAACATAACTGTGTAGAAATACTTGATTAATATTTGATAGAATCGTCAATACACACACACACACACACACACACATATATATATATATATATAATAATAGGCCATTAGCCTAATTAGAAGAGTGTTTGCCATACCAAAACCGCCAAAAATGGAACTGGATGTCGACTTGTTTAGTACTCAGCGTTATCAGGTGAGAATCAAGGGTAAAGTGGAGTAATCCTGGGAATTAAGTAGCGCCCTCCCATACACCTCGGTGTAATCCCTATTGAAAAGAGAGCCTACGGGTCACCCTTGACTAAGTTCGCCAACAACTACTATATCAATAATATATATAAATAAATTTATAATGACAATTTAACCAGGCTTGTGTTTTCTGCCAGTTACATTATATATATATACATATATATATATATATATATATATATATTGGATAGAATTATTTGAAATCATTTTACTCTGGACAAAGAAACGTTTAATATTAAATAGAATTAATATTATTTGATTTCAGTACTTGAAACCATTTAACTGAGCATAAGCAAAATAGCCATAAGAACTCCTGAAAAAATAAAGTAACCGACAAACTATTCACTTTCATATCTTTTATATATAAATAGGATTTAAAATTAGATAACCCATATGTGTTGATATGCCTTATAAATCAACCAGCTAACAAACCAACCACTATTTAATACATTTTACTTTTTATTATTTTCTTTTTTGGTAATCACACAATTTTTCTCTGAGCTTCCCATTTTTAATTCCTCTTCTACGTCAGAAAGCCTTTTTATTGCATTCTCTTGGGAATATTTAGTGTTCATTAATTATTTTTCGTCTATTTTTCTCGTGTGTTTCTTCTTACAATTGTGCAGTATTTTTTTTCTCGAAATGCATGAAACCTTTCGCAATAAAATCCGACATAATTTAGGTTTTTTTTCCAACACTAAGTCTTGCTAGTATTCGAACACTTAATAAATTTAAAAAAAGAATTAAACGATTTGTTCATTCAACTATTAGGAGCCCCAAATAATCTGAATTTGTTTGAGAACTCTTTTTTTGCTAAATTCAAATATTAAGCTCATTAAGTTAGACGTGATGAAAGGCATGTTTCACTGGACGACTGCATTTATTTAAAAGTACATGATACTTTTAATAATATAACCGAGATGAAGGGATGAGACAATTCTTTTTAGGGTTTCGCTAGTTCTACCGGCTGGTATTTGAGCATATTGTGGATTTAGAGAAAAACATTTATAACAAGTTGGTTGGTTGGTTTGTTGGTTGGTACGATTATCATTAAATACGTTTCCAGACTTTTTTCGTATGGGCACTTTTATTGATAGTACACTCATAAAACTCTAGTCCCCTTCGAAGTAATCTCCTCCGGCTTCAATGCACTTATTGTATCATTCTAACAACTTCAGGAAGGCTCCATGGAAGTCCTCTTGTGTGAGCGTGTCTATGACCTTCGTCACAGCCTCTTTCATCCCCTCAATTGTCTCATAACGATAGCCTCTGAGCTGAGGGAATATCCAAAAGTCACAGGGAGCAAGCTCTGGACTATAGAGAGTGTGAGGAACTCTCTTGATGCCCATCTTGTTCAAATAGTCAGTGACAAGGATGGAGTTGTGGACTGGTGCATTGTCCTGATGGAAATGCCACTGATCCGATTTCAAGAGTGCTGGCGTCTTCCGACGGAAACTCTTCCTGGACTCCCTTAAAACCTCAACATAGTATTCATTGTTGACTGTCTGTCCAGTGGGAACCAAGTGCATGTAGATCATTCCACTGCTGTCAAAAAAGGGATCATCAAAATTTTGTGGGTGGATTTGCTCTGTCTGGTCTTCTTGGGTCTGGGAGAGCCAGCATGCTTCCACTGGGAACCCTATCTCTTGGTCTCTGGGTCATAGCAGTAGACCCAGCTTTGATCGCATGGCATTTTTCCAAGTTTAAAACACAATTTTATTGCATATCGTTCTTCTAAAATCCAGATTGCGTTTTTGAAATTCACCAGCTGTGACAATCAGGCTTTAGTAGGGTGTATTCCAATTCCTGCTGTAGCTGTTCCTTTGAACCTGAAATCATAAAAATTGGTCAGTCATCTCATAAGATGTATAGCAATAACATAGTAAATTTTCAAGAGTCTATGGCAATTTTAAATGCTTGTACAAAAAAAAAGTCTGGAAACTTATTGAAGGCACTACGCATGTTATTTTATTTGATGGCATATCAACTCTTTTCCTGTAATTTAGAGCGGAAATAAATTTTGAACTATTCAGTTTAGTATAAATGTAGTTTTTTGTTTAAAAACAGTTAAGTGTCGAAACAGTGCTGTTAAATGACAAAAGAGTTCTATTTCAAACGATTCAATTTAGCATAAGTACTCAGTTTATTTCTATTTGACCCTTAGATAGGACCCTATTATGTGCTACCAATCCAAGCCAAAGTGGACTTGGGAGTGATGGGAATGAAAGTGTACTCTACATTCCCCAAACCTCTAGTATTACTTGACCTCACCATCAGGTTGTGTAGTGTCATATTCAGGACACTCGTTAGGGGTGTCTTACCCCTCTGAAATGAAGGAGTCGGTGAATTCCATTGGGCCAGCTGCCTGGGCAAGATAAGGATTTGTTCTTTCAATCACACACACACACACGCAGATCCGCATACACACATATACATATATTTGTGTGTGTGTGTGTGAGAGAGAGAGAGAGAGAGAGAGAAATAAAAAAGAGAGAGAGAGAGTCATCTGGTGTAGTGGCTATCGTGCTGGACTCTGATATCATCGTAAGCGAATTCAAAATCAACCCACAGTATTACGTTCACTTTCAGTATGGACGCCCTTATCCACCCAGCTATGGGTTAAATAGTAATTATGTTGTTCTTCTAATAGAATGTTTTCGACATTGAATATACATCGAAGGATGATATACCATTAATTAAGAAACGATATTCAAACGCGTGTCTTTGTTAAAATATGTTCGTATAAGACAGCTTATTGTATATATAAGTAAAAGTAAAGTTGCCGACCTTAGTCGAGGGTGACCCGAAGGCTCCCTTTTCAATATCTGCCACACCGAGGTATAGGGAAGGGGGCTACTCCTTCCCTAGATTGCTCCACTTTACCTTATAATGCTGAGTGTTAATCAAGGCGCACTCAAGAACAATTTTTTGAGTCTTTGGTATGAATCCTGGTCAACTGATCCATTAGTGAACACTCTGGTCATAAGGTCAATGGTCTGGTTATTGTATATATACAGTTACGCTTAAGAAGATCCAAGAGTAGAGACAGCTAAAGATTTCAGTTGTGGTTACTTTGTTTAATGGCATATCAAACGTCCGTATCTACTGCATATCAAAATGATAAACGTTTGAAATCGTAATCCCAATATTTCGGACTGGATCCCACATAACCTACAATGTAATCAAGAGATTCACGTTTGTTTGTTTTTTTGGGATTTATGGCATATCAACTTTCGTAGGTTATTTAATGCCAAACCTATTTTTATGCAAATAAACAGTTCTATTTCAAATAAGTATGTATTTTTCTGGATATAATACTTAAGGTTTTAGCATGCATTTTTATATTCTGAGATATATCAGAACGATGCCAATTAATTTTTATCCTGCCAAAGATATATATGTTAGTCTAACGCAATTGAACTGCTCATAGAAAATTGAAGAAATAAATAAATTAATAAATGAATTAAAAATGCTGACAGACTCCGAATGGACAGAGCTGGTCTCTTGTTGTAGTTAAAAAGGAATAAGGAAAACTGGAGATCCAAAATTCTTGTAGACGTACGTGGAAGTGAGAGGAAGTGGATGTCCCTCCCGCCGGCGACAGGCGGAAGTGAGGGGACAACTAGTATCCTTTTGGCAGTTGCAGGGAGAAGTGATAAGGCAAAGACATCAGTTGAACACCAACGACAAAGAATTTGGAAGACAAACGTTTAAGAGCCCCAATTTGGGTTGGGGCAGTGTTCCAAAGGGACATTAAACTACGGGAGCCAGTGGACAAACATGATAGAACCAGGAAAAATTCAAGTTATGTATTTGCTCTTACTTTTCCACGATATGTTGCTTATTTTTATGTAGTTGACGGTCATCTCACGTTTCTATACTCTCTTTCTTTCTCCTGGAAACCACTTGCTACATAGTTGTATATAAACCTTTTTGTAGTTTAACAGGGTCTAGTGTCCGTCCTGTTTTACCACGGCGGGATCACAACGAGGTCGAAAAGTATCTTTAGCACTGCTCTGGTACGTTAGAATAATTTTTATTTTCTTTATATTCATCATTGCTTTTGTCAAAAACACATTATATGTAAGGAAATATAAACACAAACTTTTAAAAATAGGATGAACCCTTAATCACTGCTGTTATATCATAGATTGGTGGGATTCTTTATTGACAGTCAAACTTAGTTGTAAGTATCGAAAATAAACCGTGGGTTAAATCTTTATGATTGACAGCTATAGAACCCGAGGTCAATGTGAGGTCACAGCTCTAATTGAATGCTTTCAGTGAGATAACTAAATCAGCTCTAGCGTTGAAGTTACTTAGTTTGTGAGAAATCCTCCACTTGAGTGGTTGGATACTCGATGTTGATTATTGAATCCTCGTTTAGTCGGACGACTGGTGAAAGGAAAAGTCGACAACAAAAAAAGTAATATGTTCGTATGAAAATATGGTCACGTTATTCCTTATCCCACCCAGGAAGAACTTTGAACATCGGTAGAATTCGACAAAAGCTTCAGAACAAAACAAACGAGGCAACACGACAAACGAAAGAAAAATGAACTGTGATCTGCCGTGAAAAGATGGGCGCCGGCAGATCAACCAAAAGAAGGCAATATAACATAGATTGGCCAAGATTTAAAGCTCTATAATATATACCCTGAAAAGGTTTGATAACTGAATTAGCATTTAGAAAAAACATTAAAACGTGTAATTTCTTATTCTTATAACCTTCAAAAGTTTATAGTAAATCCAAGGAACTGTTAGAGAGCACCTGAAAGATAAACGTTTGGGTTGACATCTTTCTTGTTGAATTTATTTTCTTCTTTAGATGTGGCAGCATTATAATTTTTCTAAACCACACGTGTAAAGTCTAAAAATATCTATGGATTCTTTGTTTTGAAACTAAGAAGCAAGAAATTTTCTTTGTGCTGTGATTGACAACGGGGATTATTCAATATCCTTTCAGGAAAGTTATGGAAAGATAGATATTTCCATTGTTGTCATTTGAGAAGCAGAAGAATCGGAGCGACGCATCTGTTACTCCCACATCTGAAACAGGAAGAATCTGCGTAAGGAAGATTAGATGTTAAGATAAAATTTTCTCTCCACATAGTTTAATGTAAGACATTTAGGAACGCACATATTATTGGGATATAGCAAGATAATAACAGCGAACAGATAAATAGGAAAATACCAGTTAGAAAGAAACGTATGTTCCATTTTTGAGAGAAAACAATCGTCGAGCCCAGATCTGTCGACAATTGAAAACCGAAGATTTTGTTTGCGAGAAATGATTTATTTTGGTTTCCTTGATTAATGGCATATAAACGTTCATCATCATCAACATGTCATGCTGTTAGCACAGATTTCCCCGATCCTCTCTCGCCACTCGTCTCTATCGTCTATCACTGCCGGCAGGTCTTCCAGGCTACACCCGTTTCTGCACATAGCTGCTGTTGTTAGGATCTAGCTGGTCATCCAAACTTTGCTCGTCCATGTGAAGGGTCCACATTATTACAACGCTTATGAGTCCTTCCTTACTTCTCCAGCACATTCCCGCAGGTCTAGTTCATCTAATTAGGATAGTTTCTGCGATGGGTGGTTGGTGGCCGTATAGTTGCTGTTTTCTGGAGTGTTGCTTCCAGGTCTCGTTCCATACTGCTCGTAGCATTCTTGGGTAATTGCTGTCAAGCATTTTTCGTCTACACTTAGTTAGCGTCCTTGTAGGGGATCCATATTGCAGTATTTACAAGTATGTTGCTTGGAAAAACCTGCGTTTGAACTTATCGGACAGGTGTGATTTCCACATGACCGATAGCATATCGACAATTGTCCATGCCTTTGCTAGTCACGTGTTGCAGTCAGAAGGTGAACGTGTTTCAAAGCACCACCAGTTTGTGTGAAGGTGTCGCCTCTTTGATTAGAGCACATGTATTCCGTCTTGCCTGTGTTGATATGAAGGCCTATGCAACCTGCTGTCTGTTCAGGACTATGTTGCAGGGAATTGGCCAGAGCGGGTGTATTTTCCAGAAGCGTAATGTTATCAGCGAATTCCGTGTCCGTATTAGTTTGTGCGGGGTATCTTCTGCTTCTTTCGTTTGCCAGCTTAAAACCGTTTCCTTTTATTAAATATGTAGACTTTCAAAGCATGTTGTTTAGGCAAATGATTAACAGGTATAGAGCAAATGTTTCTCTTTGCAGCAGACTTGCTACAATATTAAAGTAGACTGTGTCTCCATCTGATGATTGAACTGTTAATTTTGTGTTTTTATTGAGCATCATTATGGCTTCGATGGTTTGTTTGGGGAGACCGTAGGTGAAAAGTATTTGCTCCACCTTCAAATGCCTTGGAGAAGTCTTCAAATAATAGTGTTGGCTTGAGGCTTTTTGCGCGAATACCTTAAAAAATTTGACGGATTGTCAAAATTTGTGATATCCTGGATAGTCTTCTCAGAAAGCTATTTTGGTTCTTTTAAAGAATTTTCTTAATTTTTGTTTGTATGCTGTTGTGTTACAGAATATTGTAGATGTTGGCCGCTATAGAAGTAAGGCTTATATCTCAGTAGTTCTTGGATATTCCGAGGACACCCTTCTTGAAACCCATCCTTGTAGAAAAACACAAATAGTATCATTTAACCCATAACCGAGGAGCAAGAAGAGTTCATACCTTTGCCAAGATTATTAGTTGGAAAATGAAAGTAAATTCACTCTGGGGTTTGAACTCACCAAATTTCGCAGTCTTTCACCTTATCCAAAGCGATTTCCCCGCAGTAACTTCCGAAAGTCCTAGTGCCAGAAAAGATGGGAATATTATCGAAAAATTACCGCCTATCTTTGATTACAAACTTTAAAAAACCTCCACAGAAGCAGAATGTCCTGTGTATGACACGATGGTACTGTTGTGGGGCTGTCCTCGTAGTGGTTAAAGCACTGGGTTGCAATATGATAGTAAGCGAGTTCAAACTCCAGTCATGCTATTACGTTCACTTTCGGACAAATACTCTTGGGAAAGGTATGAACCCACTTATCCTCATAGCTACGGGTTCAATATACCCACTGCTGGTCTTCTAGTTGGAGTGCTTTGGCATTAAATAATATAAGAAGGTTTATATGCTATTAGACAAAGAAAGCTACTATTGTATATCAGACCGCAATAAGGACAAAACCACCTTTTCATATGAATATTTCAATGTCTTCTTTATTGTCAGGAAGGTGTTCAAAATTAGCTGGAGAAGAGAGAGAGAGAGAGAGAGAGAGAGAGAGAGAGAGAGAGAGAGAGAGAGAGAGAGAGAGAGAGAGACGGGCTATATTGACCATATTCAGAGCCCCGTTTGGTGCATCTTCTGCATATACGCCAAAGGCCGCTGTACCCTCTCGACTGACATCGGTACATATGTATATATAATTTTATAAAACCTATACCTTCTGGTTATCTTTTCGGTCGTCAACCCACGAGAATCACTTCCGCTGTTTTCTTGTTTACACATCTGGAACATTCTATTTTAGAAATTCCTAAATGAAAGGACTGTTAAAGGTCATTATGCAACACTACTTCTGACGTGGAGGCTCCAATAATGAGGTTTGGGCAATGTGGGGTATCCCTTAATAAATATTACCCTCAGGTTAGCTTTGACCTGGTTTGGAAGTAACATTTAGGGTCTAAACGATTGGTCAAATAGCACTGTTTAATCGTCTACTAAGTAGTTGTCTTAGTTTGTTAGTAGTAAACGTACTTGGCATTAAATGACCCACAAGCGTTGATATGCCATAATACATCACCTACCAACCAATCAACCAACGCACCAACCGAAACAGAAGTAAACGTATAAGCTTGGTTTGGTTTCTTTGCTTAAGGGCATATCAACCTTCGTAAGGCATATAATGCCAAAGTCATTCGTGAAAAGAACAACAGTGATATTTTATAACCCAAATCTGAAATGATAATGGGATGCATGTTTTCCCCAAACTTATTAATCCGAAATAGCACAACAGGGATTTGAACTCGTCTTATTCGGGGTGGCAGCCCAACATTTTAGCGCTTGCTCCACGAGGGCAGACGAAATATATGTAATGCATGATGTCAGTTATTATCTTTAACTTTTGGTATTCGACTGAGAATCTTGACAAAAATGGGGATTGCAGTTAAAAACCAATAATTAATTTCAAGATTGAAACATAAAATAATATAGGAGTCTTGAAAGAAAAAAAAACAACAAAACTTTAAAGTAAATGGTTCTGATAAGAACCGAAAGTATTCACCTTACCACAAATGGGTTCTTTGGAGAAATCATTAATGAAAAAAAAAACAACAACGAAAAACATTAGAACTCTTGAAAGAAAATCTAAAAAAGAAATTAAAAGATTATTGTTCTTCTAATAACCAAAAGTACTATGCTCACCACAAATGGGTCCTTTGGAGAAATCATATATATATATATATATATGTGTGTGTGTGTGTGTGTGTGTGTGTGTTTCCGTACCCTCTATTATTACATGTTTCATGTAATAATAGGAAACATTCACATCATCATGACACAACGGTAATATTGATGATACCGTTTGACAAGGTGGATATTATTTCTTTTGGCATACGAAACACTTTGGAATAGAAAACAGCCTGAAATTACTTTTTTTAGTTTATATATATATATATATATATATAGAGAGAGAGAGAGATGTAGTGATCACACAAGCGTGAAACTCCTAGTAATAAGCAACTTTGAATCCATGTATGACATCCAATTTTAGATCATTATATGCCGTATCAAGTATATTGAGTAATCCTTATTCATAAAAATAGTCAACTGCATTATAAATATATATATATATATATATATAGTAAAAGTAAAGTTAGCCGACCCTTGTCAAGGGTGGCCCGAAGGCTTCCTTTTCAATAGCTACTCACTGATTTGTAAGAGAGATACCCCCTTTTCCAGGATTGCTCCACTTTACCCTCGATCCGTTCCTTATAATGCTGAATGCAAAGTGACATCAAATACCATTTTTGAGTCTTGGTATTAACTCCACATGCGATTGAACCGCGGTCTCCCAGGCCATTAGCAAACACTCTATCTACTAGACCAGCTGAAACGAATGTTAAGTCTGATTTATATTTATGAATAAAAACTGAAAAAAGTTTTACCGTTTTTTCCAGATCCGTTTTCAAACGACAAAATTGATTGCATGACAGAGTAGAAGTGATTGTTTGATTATTGTCATACAATTCATAATGGAAAAATCCTTGAATTTCTCATCATGCATTCAGAATGATCTTCTTTGGGTGAAGTCTACCTCCTTGTTGCCGAGAACTTGTGATTTATCAACTGGTCAAATGATGACAAGGTTTACCTTTAAGGTAAAGGTTACATTAGAAATCACGAGTGACAGGTTTATCTTTAAAAAGTTACCTGGCGGTTTCGAGTAAGCAATAGCTCACAACAATCGATTACTGAATCATTGGATTGGTTTTTTGGTCGATCTCAAAAGAAATAATTGAACTCGAATTGGTCTCATATTTTGCATCGAAACCTATAGAATTTTACTTGAATGGCATCTATTAACTTGTTGACAGATCGATTGTCGTTCTAGGAAGCAATGCAGGTCATTTTAATGATAAATATTACTACAGGCACATTTTTTTCCATTTATAATATACTCGTAGATTTACAAGACATTGGCTGGTTGAAAAATATGTTGAATGTAATTTATAACTTTATTTCTTTGCGATGCATACTGGAAACGCAGCTAGAACGAGGATTTTCTGGGCAAGTTCACTAATACGCCCTTCTTCGACAAACAACCCCTGCAATTCATTTACAAACACTGGGATAGTTAATAGCTTCATCTTGATGAACATCATATCAATATTTCCATAAATATGAGAATTGGTGGGAATAGCCTGCGGAAGGTAATAATTCATTTCATTTACTGAGGAGTTTTGGGGTTCCTGTAAAACTTTTCCCATAATCACTAGTGATTCTTGTAATGATGCAGGAAATTAAGAAATATCATTTATCCAGGGTTGCAAATGTTATAGCCAATGTGGTTATTTGAGCTGGATTAAATGTACCATTGAAATCGAGCGGTATTGATCATTCACCAATTTGTAAGGCATTTCATTGAAACAGGTGTGATTTTAATCTCCAGATAAAATCTATTTCATTTTTTTCAAAACAGTTATTGTTGAAATATACTGACACACACACACACACAGACACACACACACACACACATATATATATATATATATATATATATATATATATATATATATATATACTCACACTTAAATACACACACACACAAATTTATATATATATATATATATATATATATTAGGAATAAAATATTTTCTGTAACTATGTTAAATGAATATGCGTATCGAAACAAAAAGCCTTTCTTTGTAAATCATATTTATTTTCATATAAAGAATGATGTCTTTTTCATCCTTTTCACCGAATTATTTTAATTTAGAATTAAAAATTAATAAGAAATATCATCCCTTTTGCAAGTTATTGAATTCTTTCATCCTTTAATTCTATTTTTGTGAAGACTATTTCTGAGTGTAAAGAAAAGTAATTAATATATATATATATATATATATATATATATATATATATATATATATATATATATATATATATCCGCAACACAATTTATTTTCATATCAGACAAAAAAAACTTCCTTTTTTATATGTAAAAAAGTTAGTCGAACATGGCATTCGATGTACGTGTGTTATTTAATTTGAAATTCTAATTAAAAAATAATTTCAATACAACGGTGTAGGTCATTTCTGGGGATCCGAGCCGTTATGGAGAAATCTCCTGGCTGCCAACTCTTCTTAGGAGTAATTTGACCCAAAAAGTTAAAATCTAAGGGTGCTATTGATGGGTGAAATGGAGCTGTTTGAAAATTATCAGCGTTGGATAGGTGTATTATCATTATTATGTTACGTTTTCAGAATTTCATTACACAAGAGTTAGCCAATGGATTTTCATAGGAGAAAGAGTGACGGCAAGTCTCCTCAAGTCTCCAGGACTCTTCTCAGAATATTCTGGCTGATCTTAACAATGATATAATTTAAATGGTCTCTACACGTCCTGTTATTTTTACATTCCTTCCTCTCTAAATAAATCCTTTCTTGACTGCACCGAGCTTGAGGATTACTAATGGTATCACCGTCACCAATGGATTTTCACAGGAGAAACAGTGACAGCAAGTCTTCTCAAGTCTCCAAGACTCTTCTCGGAATATTCTGACTGATCTTAACAATGATATAATTTAGATGGTCTCTACACGTCCTGTTATTTTTACATCCCTTCCTCTCTGAATCAATCCTTTCTTGACTGCACCGAGCTTGAGTATTACTATTGGTATCACCGTCACCAATGGATTTTCACAGGAGAAACAGTGACAGCAAGTCTTCTCAAGTCTCCAAGACTCTTCTCGGAATATTCTGACTGATCTTAACAATGATATAATTTAAATGGACTCTACCCGTCCTGTTATTTTTACATCCCTTCTTCTCTGAATCAATCCTTTCTTGACTGCACCGAGCTTGAGGATTACTAATGGTATAACCGTCACCAATGGATTTTCACAGGAGAAACAGTGACAGCAAGTCTTCTCAAGTCTCCAAGACTCTTCTCGGAATATTCTAACTGATCTTAACAATGATATAATTTAGATGGTCTCTACACGTCCTGTTATTTTTACATCCCTTCCTCTCTGAATCAATCCTTTCTTGACTGCACCGAGCTTGAGGATTACTATTGGTATCACCGTCACCAATGGATTTTTACAGGAGAAACAGTGACAGCAAGTCTTCTCAAGTCTCCAAGACTCTTCTCGGAATATTCTGACTAATCTTAACAATGATATAATTTAGATGGTCTCTACACGTCCTGTTATTTTTACACCCCTTCCTCTCTGAATCAATCCTTTCTTGACTGCACCGAGCTTGAGGATTACTATTGGTATCACCGTCACCTTCATCTTCCATTGTTATATCAGTTCTCTAGCTATTTCTAGGTATTTATCGCTCTTTTAACTTTCTCATACCAGCGTGAGTTTATGATCTTTCACAGGATACTGAGTGACTTCAAGTCTCCTCAGGCCCCTATTACTTTTTAATGTAATTATTATTATTTTTACTCTCTGAGAATTTTTCACATTAGCGTTAGCTGATGGTCTTTCACTGGAGTCTGAATGACAAAGGTCTCCTTAATTCTCCAGAACTTTTCTCAGTATTCTGGACGATCCCGTCAAAGCTGTAGTTTGGATTATTTCCACTCATCCTCTTATTTTCAAGTCCTCCAAAGTTTTTTTTCAATTCCCTTGCAAGGTCTAGGTAATTATCCTTCTTACTTTCTTTCAATTTTCTCAGTGGTTAACCAGGACAGCCAAGTCCACAATTCAGCCAAATCAACAGTTCTCTCTTTTCTTTATCATTACAAGGTCTGGTTGTCTGACCGAGATTAGATGAAACATTTCTATTATTATTATTATTATTATTATTATTATTATTATTATTTTCCCTTTTGAGAGCTTTCACATCAGCCTTAGCTGATGGTTTTGCCACTGGAGACTGAGTGACAGCAAGTCTCCTCAAGTCTCCAGGATTTACTCAGTATTCTGGCCCATTTCAACAATGCTGTAGTTTAGACAGTCTCCACCTGTCCCGTTATTTCCAAGTCTTCCAGTCCTTGTATAACCCTTTTGGTGACTGTACCTAGAGCTCCAATCACAATTAGTATGATTGTCATTTTCAAGTTCCACAGTTTTTTTTTCAATTTCCTAGCAAGGTCGAGGTACTTATCCCTCTTTTCGCATTCTTTCAATTTTACTCTGTGGTCCACCTCTTAAGCAAAGTCAGAATTCTGCAAGTTCTCTCATTTTTGTTGAATATTAAAAGGTCTGGTAGTCTGTCGGATATTATGTGATCCGTTTGTATCTCAAAATCCCAGGAAAGTTTGTGTGTCATTCACTGTGGGAGATTCTGGGTTGTACATATACTATTAATTCCTATGGTCAAACTTTAATTTCTTGCACAATTCCCAGTTGATCATTTTGCCCGCCCAGCCATGGCTAGTATTATAATCTTTCTGGGCCAATTTTCTCCACTCGTTTATTATGTGATAGATAGTTTCGTTTCTATCACACAAAACCTACATCGGTTGTTTTGTTGCGTCTTATCTATTCTTGTTTTGATATGATTAGTCCTTATGGCGTTGTTTTGCGAAGCTATTAGAAGAGATTCAGTTTCTCTCTAAAGATTTCCTTTTCTTAGCCACTCCACGTTTTCTCATGTCAGATGCCGCTTGTTAGTCACTTAAAACGTCCACTAGAGTTGTTTTTCTTCCTACTTGTTTTCTGGTTATTGTCTTTCCGCTGGTAACTGCAATCAGTCTTCCTCCGTGCTTTTGTATGTAGTCTTCAAGTCATTGTATCGATGCTGTCTTCAAAGCTGGTAAGTCCTATTCCTCCTTCTCTTCTGGACACCAATTGTCTGTCAACATCATCTCTGGGATCCAATGCCTCATTTGTCAATTTGTTTAAATTCTCTCTGGTCCGCTTCAAGAATAGTCCCGAGTATCTTACGAGGGGTACAGCCCAAGTATTTATCCCTTTCAGAAGGTTCCAGCTATAAAGTTTTGTCTCGAGTTATTCTAAAATACTCTTTTCGAGCTTTTCTTTCATTTCCACTTGTTTGATGGTATCAGCTTCCAATATCAGCAAGTATTTGTCGGTTTCCCCTTCTCCGAGCGTTCTGATTACTACTAGATTTGGTAGTTCGTTGGCTTCTGTTATGTGTCGTTTGACTAGCATCACATTTTTCTATGCTAAAATCCATTCCTATACCTTGACTGTATATTCTTATAGTTTGTATTAAGGTTTCCAATTGTTTTTCGTTTTTGGAAAAAGTTTCATGTCTTCAATGTACATCAAGTGTTTCATTTTTTTCCTACGATTTACTGAGTTTGTAACCGACTGTGCATTTCCTAAAGATGTGGCTGAGTGGCATCATGGCCATTACAAATAGCAAGGGTGATAAAGCATCTCCCTGGAATATGCCTCTTTGGATGTTTACATCTGCTAAGCTTTTCCAATTTCACTCTCCAGGCTTACTTGGTTATTATTATTATTATTATTATTATTATTATTATTATTATTATTAAGTAGAAATACTTGCTTGAAACTGCATGATTGCCTAAGATTTGTTAGTATTAGACAGAAAAACCTGAAATCGTAGAACAGAGCGGAAATTTGGATACGAATTCGTTGCATAAATTTGTTACTTCGTAGTATTAGTTTCAAATGGTCATTATGATTTCGTACTTGAAATCATATATATTATTTGTTGTGCAAACATAAGTGAGTTCAAGTCTCATGGAGTACCCTATTAACTAAGCCTTGTGCTATATATGTTCTCTGACGAAAGCAGCAAGCTTGAAACGTAAACGTATGTTAGAACAAAATGAAAAAAAAAAAGATTAATTAAAAAAAAACACAAATCTCTTCGTGGACATACCTATTCTAATATATATATATATATATATATATATATATATATATATATATATATATATATTTGTGTTCGTGTCTCTGCATGTCTGTATACGTAACACCACTTCATATACGCTTGTGTGTATATGTATGGATATGGATGGGAGGTCCTCTTTTTCACAGGTTTCATTTAACAGTTTTTAAGAAGCATCGACTGAAATAATCAGTGAACGTTAATTATATTCACAGATGATTTATTTAATATAAATGCGTTTATGCAGAAAATCGTTAATTTTTCAGATGGGGAATTTATTTGAATATTTCAAATTAAAAAAAAAAGCGCGTAATCAACTTGTTCATTTTTTTCAATCAATGTTCTAATTCCCGTGGATAATAATTTACCAATTTAAGTCAGGCACAAAGAAATTTCGTGGTAGATTTCTCAGACAATTAATAGTTAGAATGAAGTTAGCCCTTAGCTGAGATAAAAGTAATATATATTAGAATTAACACCTAAAACACGGACAAGATAAGACATATGGTAAGTTTTTAAATGGATTACATTTGGATTGAATTTAAATTTTCATTCTCTGAGACCGGTTGTTCAAGCAAGGTTAAAGTACCTTGGGTGCACTATTTCCTTATAGCTAGTGGGAGGACAGATAGGTTCATGCTTTTTTCAAGGGCATTAGAAAGAAATAAAATGCCGACTTGTCCAAGATTCGAACTCCATTCCCTGACTAATATGTAGCTAGATTTTCTTTTCGCGGCATACGAGTTTTTATAAATTAAATCAATGAAAAACGCCTTGTCATATTTAGATGAAAAAAGCTTTTATTCTCCACTGATTAATTAGATTTTTGTGGCTATAAGTACCTTTAAATTGAATAATTTGATGGTACATATTCAAAATTATATAATCAATAAAACCTATGTTATAGATAGTTTTTTTTTCTTTTTTGTTCATGCTTATGTTTTGCTGTTTTGCTCTTTAGAAATATTTAAAGATTTGGTTAAACTGTTTTTGACATTGAAACTGTACTTATACTTAACTGAATTGTTTAAAAAAAGAACTGTATTGACACTTAATAGTGTGTAAACAAAATATATACTCATACTAAACTGAATTGTTTTAATTAGAATTGTATGACTAAATCGAATAGCATGAAATAGAAATGTTTTTGACAATTAAACTGTGTACTCATGCTAAACTGAACCAACCAACCAACCAACGAACCAATCAACCAGACTGGAGATTGATACGAGGTCAAATGACCTCAGGGTCAGATTAGAGCGGTGGTTAGAGGAGGGGAGGTTAGGACCTGAGCCGAGGCTCGAGCCCTTCTGGTCTATGCTGGTCATTGGCTCACTTGGTGCAATATGAACCGATGAACCTAGCTGCACATGGGCTCAAACATGTGTCCAGGCTCGGATGCCTGATTATAGCTTAAACTGGGTCGGGGGCGGTCATTTTGTGTTTGTTCATAGACCCTTACATATTTTCTCTCTCTCTCTCTCTCTCTCTCTCTCTGTCTCTCTTTTGTGCTACTGTATGAAGAAATGTATCAATATTGGTCAGTATGTCTTTAAGTCCTATTAATTTAAAATGCTGAATTTTACAAAATGTTATGCTGTATTTTGGTTTGTAAAATAATGCTTAAACTATGCGTTTTAAATGTAAAGTCACGCTTACTCTACTATAAACCCAAATTGATTATAAAACTTCTGTCCAAATGTCAGCAAACAAGGCCAAACGTTTTTGAATCTCTTCTATAATATAATTTAAAAATTCTTAAAGAAAGCCCTAACAGTAGTTTAGAAGAAAAAGTTAAAGCCTAAAACACCCAATGCTACCACCAAAAAAAAAAGTCATTTGTAAAAGCTCTATAATCTCTGAAGCCTCCTCGGTTCCTAACGGTAGTATAGAAGAAAAAACAAACTAAAAAGCCTAGTAAAATGTCCCAATACCGCAAAAAAAAAAAAAAAATTCAGTACTAGTAAAAGTCTGATGAAAGAACCTTAATCTTGGACTCTAACTAAGTTAAAACATAAGAAAACCTAAATCAAAATTACCCTCCCCCCTTTTTTTTTACGTACACATGGGAAGCAGCATGATGTACGTAAAGGTATTTGAATTAACCATGGACGACCAAACTCAATACCTAAACGGGTCCTGGAATTTACGCTCAGGATCGTTAGTTCGATTGGGGACTACTGCTGCTCCTCTATAAGAGTGGCTTCTATAGAAGAGAATAAAACGGCCATCGAAAGATAACCATGACCCACACTCAAACCACATTCACAAACCGCATCGCTTTTCGCGCGGGTAAAAAAGGGGCGCGTCCTTCTGAGGTTGGAGCCCTGGCCTCAGTGTTCGAAAAATCAGCTACAGAGCTCAAACAATCAAAACTACTAAAATGCAAGCAAACACTACAAATAGCCACATTTAACGTAAGAACCTTAAATAGAATAGGACAACTACCGGAGCTAATCGCATCGGCCGAAGAACATAAGATTGACATAATATGCATACAAGAACACAGATACACGCACACCGAAGATATCAAATATCACGAAACTGGCAATGGGTGGTCGGTCGTCACTGTATCCGCATGGAAAAACTCTGTCAACGCCGCAGTAGGAGGGGTAGGATTACTTATAGGAACTAGAGCATTAAAAAAACCAAAATAGCGTTGAGAAAATACAACCTAGAATGATGGCAGCTACTTTTAACGGCAACCCCAGAGCAACAATCATCTCATGCTACAGCCCCACCAATGTTAGTGAAGAAACTGAAGTAGTCACCTTCTACGATGAGTTATCCTCATTAGTGGGTAGCATCCCGAAACCCAACATGTTAGTCATTGGCGGAGACATGAATCCTACTAGCGTACGGCATACCTAAAGAAACCGTAGCGGCAATAACGATTCTCTATAGAAACACTAAAGTAAAAGTACGATCACCGGATGGAAACACAGAATACTTTGACATTGTAGCAGGAGTACTACAAGGGGACACGCTGGCTCCGTACCTCTTTATCATTTGTCTAGACTACGTACTTAGAACATGGATTGACAAAATCAAAGAGAATGGCTTCGAACTGACGAAGAAAAGAAGCAGAAGGTACCCCGCAACAACAATTACTGACGCCGACTACGCCGATGACATAGCGATACTGGCAAATACACCTGACCAAGCCGAAACACTACTGCATAGGTTGGAACGAGCAGCAGCAACATAGGCCTCTACGTTAATGCACACAAAACGGAATATATGTGCTATAATCAAACGGGGGACATCTCCACTCTAGATGGAACCCCTCTTAAACTCGTAGACAAATTCACTTTCCTATGGAAGCAGCGTCGAATCAACCGAAAAGGACATCGAAACGAGGTTAGCAAAAGAATGGACAGCTATCAATAGGCTAGCGATTATATGGAAATCAGACCTAACCGATAAAATGAAACGCAGTTTATTCCAGGCAGCGTTCACATCGATACTGCTATATGGCTGCACTACATGGACGCTAACGAAACGGCTGGAGAAGAAGCTAGACGGCAATTACACAAGAATGATACGTGCAATCTTAAACAGGTCCTGGCGGCAACACCCCACAAGACACCAACAGTACGGCCACCTGCCCCCTATCACGAAAACTATTAAAGTTAGACGAACCAGACATGCAGGACACTGCTGGAGAAGCAGGGACGAACTCATAAGAGATGTACTCTTATGGACCCCCACACATGGCCGTGCAAAAGCAGGACGACCAGCACGAACTTACATTCAGCAGCTATGTGAGGATACGGGATGTTGTCCTGAAGACCTACCTAGAGCGATGAACGACAGGGAGGAGTGGCGAGAGAGGGTCAGGGATATCCGTGCTACCAGCGCGATATGATGATGATGATGATGCAGTCTGAACATTGAACAATAAATGACTGTTAATTGTTGACGTTGAATTTTTCTTTTCTTTTTTTTTTTGAGTTGCCAACACCGGGCAACTTTGTCAACCCGACCGTCATATGAAGTTCCGGATGAATTTTGTCATCCCCTAAGAGTGGATCTTTCAAACAAAGCGTGGATACAGAAAGGATTGATAAACAAACTGTCTGGAAATGCATTTGGCACCGTTACCAGAATAAAACCAAAGTAAACGACGGTGACAACTATTGTACACCCTATGGTACCGTTACCAGAATTCGAACCAGAAAATCCACGACACAACCATACGCAGAAGTCGACCCTAAAAACCCTCGGTGCAGCCATAAACAGGATTTGACCAGGAAAACCCATGGCAACGCGATAGACTTATAATTGGTGCCGGGCGAAAACATAGTACTATATTTGGTACCGTGACTATGATAAGAGCCCGGACGGTGTTGTAATAGACGTTAGCTTGTGATTACTTGGGTGCACTGGTATATCAACCCTTGTAGATTATTTTATGTCAAATCCTGTTTATACAATAAAATTAGATATATATGATTTGTAAACACACTTTGTAGGCACCATTTTCATGCAGTTACATAACAATACTTGAAACCATTTAACAGTGACAATTTTTCAATAGATATCACACTGTGGTATAGAGGAGGGGAATATTCTTTTCCCTGGATTGTTCCACTTCACCCTTGATCCTTACCTTATAATGCAGAGTGTTAAGTAAGGCGACATCAAGTACCATTTTTTGAGTCTTTGGTATGACTCAATCTGGCACTGAACCCCGGTCACCCGGGCCATTGGCTAACATTCAACACTAATAAGTCTATTCAACACAAATAAGTCTATTTACCACTAATAAATCTATTCAACACTAATAAGTCTTTTAAACACTAATCACTCTATTCAAAACTAATAAGTCTATTCAAAACTAATAACTCGATTTAACACTAATAAGGCTATTCAAAACTAATAAGTCTATTTAACACTAATAAGTCTATTCAACACTCATAAGTCTATTCAAAACTATTAAGTCTATTTAACACTAATAAATCTATTCAACACTAATAAGTCTTTTAAACACTAATCACTCTATTCAAAACTAATAAGTCTATCCAACACTAATAAGTCTATTTAACACTAATAAGTCTATTCAAAACTATTAAGTCTATTTAACACTAATAAGTCTATTCAACACTCATAAGTCTATTCAAAACTATTAAGTCTATTTAACACTAATAAGTCTATTCAACACTCATAGGTCTATTCAAAACTATTAGGTCTATCTAACACTAATAAGTCTATTCAACACTCATAAGTCTATTCAAAACTATTAAGTCTATTTAACACTAATTAGTCTATTCAACATCGTTCATTCATTAGCACATAGTGAAATTGTTCCAACTATTGCTAAGGATCAGTAACAATTCAATTAAATAACATTAATTTGTTTACATACTAATAATACTATTTAATGTTAGTCATTTATTTACTCACAGTTAAAATGTCGAAGCGTTTTATTTGACGCTTTAGATTAGACCTTATCAGGCGCTACCAATCAGAGTCAAAACAATGGCGTTGAAAGGATACTCCACATTCCTCTAAGCGCCAGGACTGGACCCTCACCATCTGATTATTTTATGTTGTATTCAGGACACTCGTTGCGGGGTCTTACGGCTCAGCAGATATACAGTCCGCATATTCTATAGCCCTAGCTGATTGGGCTTAATTACTTTTAATAGCATTCTATTACAGTCATTATAAATATACAAAAAAATGAAGAAAGGTTTAGGTCTATGTGAAACTAAGATAGTTTCGTAAAGGAATTGAAGTTGAGACACTGAAATGATTTTATACGTCAATACACCACGAGCAATATGGTTCTTGCTTTTTAGAAGGTTTGAATAATTTTTGATTTTTGCTCAGAGTGAATAAGAAACCGTCACAGTTATTCCGTAGACAAAAAAGTTTGGGTCATTCAATAAAAAAAATCTTTTGACGGAGGTGGGACCTATTATATATATATATATATATATATATATATATATATAATGGTCGTTCAATAGATAAATGGTATCTTTTTTTTTTACTGGAACGGGACCTATTATATATAAAAGGGTCATTTAATAAATAAATCGAATATTTTTAAGTACAGGGTTTATTTATAAAAGGGTCATTCAATAGATGTTTTTTTCTAAGGTGGGACCTATTATATGTACAACGGAATTTAATAAATAGTGACACTTTTGACTGTGGTGGGAGTTATTATATATGCAAGCATCGTTCAGTATATTAGGAGGGCTTTACTGTGGTAAGACCTATTATATATATAATGGTGATGCAATAAATAAATAAATAGAATTCGTCCTATTTACATTATCGTTAGAGTGTTTGCCAGTGACCCGATATTCCGGGGATCAATCCCAAGTCAAATCATACCAAAGACTCAAAAAAAAATGGTATTTGATGCATCTTTGCTTAACACAGCATTATAATGTATGGATCAACAGTAAGTGGATCAATTCAGGAAAAAAAGTAGCGCCATCTCCAACACTTTGATGTTGTAGCTTTTGAAAAGGGAGCCTTTGAGTCACCCCGACTATTGTCGACTAACTTACTGATATATACAAGATTCATTCAATAAATGGAAGGTATTTTTACTGGTTAGGGAGCAATTATATATATATGACAGTTATTCAGCAAATAGTAGGATTTGTTGACTGAGGTGTTACCTTTGTTATATACAAGGATCATTCAATAAGTAAGGGGAATTTATTTTAAACAAAATGGATTTTCGGGTTCTGTTTTAAACATAAATGTAAATTCTACATTGTTTCGAATTGTTTCATTGCAACTATTATTCTAAACTTGCCGAAATATTTGTTTCATGGCTTTTCAAAATGGCGGCAAATAAACCGAGTGCTCGAGGCTTGAACATAGGTCAACCATTAAATTGTAGCCCAGAAGCGCAAACCTCGTGAAATTTACCGATGAATATATGATGTGTATGGAAAATGTTTTGAAATAGGTTAAACATGAACTCGCCACGACGAGCCTGATTCGAAAAGACAGTTTCTGGAAGGAAAATAGTCTGACTTACCAGTAAATTAAAAGTTCTCGCTGCAGTGTTCTCTAAAGAAGGTGATGTGGACAGTGTTCTTGTAAATAAAAGTTGCATCTGGATTGATTTCTTTAAAAAAGGTGCAAAATATAGACACTGCTTCTCCAAAACGTACGGATAATTTTATATTAGTTTTTGTTTAAAAAAGCTTCTTATTGCCAAATCCTTACGCAAAATTCACCTTATTCATTGGACAACACTCGCGTATATATATATATATATATATATATATATATATATATATATATACGTTCGTGTGTTTGCTTATATACCCTCTAATCATTATAATAGGTCAACAGTTTTGTTCTTGTCTGTCAGCTTTGTTGACAGAACGTGCGTTTAATATCGAGGGTTTTTTTTAAGTTTTTTTTCTATACTTCTACTGAGGATTTTCATTTTTTGGTGAACGAGTTTTTGCTTAAATCAAGTAAGATCCTCCCTGCGAATCCATTGAGAGAATTGGTAAGAGGGTTTCTCTCTCTGCTTACCCTTCTCAACGTTCAATAGACAAATCGTGACCTCTGTTAATTACAGGCCATCAAGTTAAAGCGTGTTTTGTTTGCCTCAGTATAATCCAACAAGCTTAATCTCCACTTTGAACTGACTTTGAATACATTTAACATTTGAGCGATTCTTTCCTATCGATTTATGAACTCTGTGTTAGACATAATGTGATTGATTTTTTTCAGGTTGACAACCCTGATTAAATATTAAACAATTTCGTCTGAGCATGAATACGCATTGAAAACATACAGTTCCTATTAAACTCATAGGGAAAATGTTCAGCTGTATAATTTTGGCTTGGGAACCATTTCTCCATAGGCGATGAATTGCTGCAGTTAAATTCACAGCAGGAGGCTACTGGGACAATTAATAAAAAATCCACTGAGAGTGTGCTAGTCTATGGTGATTATAAGAAAGAAAGAAAGAAAGAGAGAGAGAGAGAGAGAGAGAGAGAGAGAGAGAGAGAGAGAGAGAGAGAGAGAGAGAGAGATTATCAGATTGTTCATAATATTTGATCACAGATTTGCTTATCTGGTAAATCTCTACAATATTCATTCAAAAACAATCTCCTTCACTGGGATTAATATGGATAACATCAAGCTGTTTGAAAAAAAACCCAAAAGAATTGGATACAAATAAAAGAATATAAGACCTGGATATAAGAATGGAATTTTCAAAAGAAAATTGTGCCATAGTAATAATAGGAAGTGGAAAAAGACATATAACGGAAGTTATAGAACTGCCAAGTCAAGAAAGAATCAGAACCCTTGGAAAAAACAAGATTACAATCACTTGGGAATATTGGAAGCGAACACCATCAAACAAACGAAGACGAAGGAAACATTGATAAAATATTATTCCAGCCTAACGAAAAAGCTTCTCCAAACCAAGCTCGGCAGCAGGAATCTCATTCAAGGGATAAACACTTGGGATGTCTCCTTTGTGAAATACTCCGGACTTTTCCTGAAATGGACGGAGAAGAACTTGAATAAATAGTTCGGTGGACAAGAAAGCTGATTACGATGCATACAATCTTTCATTCAAGAGATGGCATAGACTATATGTGTTACGAATAAAACAAGGAAGAAGTCTCGCCAGTATCGAAGATAGCGTGAATACACCGACACGAGAATTCGAAGGCTGCGAAAAAAGAACGAAGAAAGACAAATTACACAGAACAGAAATGCGACTGACAACATGAAGATAAAGACAACAACAAGAAACCTGAAATGAGAATAATAACAACTGTATTGTTGCTTCTACTGAAAAACTGACGAAATCTCTCTCGAGAAGTCCTGGCCATAGACAAGAGAAATTTAATGATATAAATTGAATCTCTTGTAACGGATAAAGAGCAATAATTACCAATTATATTAAAGCCAAAATAGATAAGATACATCAAAATAACAAGTGTTGGTTATTTGTTGATAGAGACGAAACGCTAAATCACATAATTAGCGAAAGTAGAAAAGTAGCTCAAGAAAAGTACAAGGCCTGATCTGACTAAGCGGGAAAGACGATCCAGTGGGAACTGTGCAAATAAATAAAATTTTACCATGCGACCTAATGGTATTTTTTGTTCACCTACCAACGAATCAGTGTCTCATCCACTGATAAAGACATCAACACGTGACTAGAAAAGGCATGGACAGCTATCGAAAGGCTATCGGTCATATGGAAGTCAGACCTGACCGATAAAATAAAACACAGTTTTTCCAAGCAAATGTCGTGTCGAGAGCAATGGACGATCGAGACGGGTGGCGAGAGAGGCTTTTGGAGATCCATGCTGGCTGCCCGACATGATTATTATAATGGCCTAATGGTATATTAGCAAACCAGAATCCGTCCTTGAGAATGATATGCATAAAATTATCTGTGATTTCGAGATACAAAGAGATCATGTAATACCGTCCAGATTACTAGACTAAGTAATAATATTTTAAAAAAATGAGAACCTGCCGTATAGTGGAACGTCGGAGCACAGAATTAAAGAAAATAAAAAGGAAGACATGTACTTGGAACCAGACAGAATAAAAAAGCTTTGTAACATGAAGGTGAAGGTAATACCAAGAGTAAATGGTGCACTTGGAAAGGTCTATAAAGACCTTATAATAATCAACAAAAAAAAAGGAGAATTTGCAAAATTTCGACTTTGCTGTCCCGGCGGACCACAGAATAAATCTGAAGGAATGTGAAAAGAAGGATAAGTACCTCTACCTTGCTAGAGAATTGAAAAAGCTGTGGAACATGAAAGTAACGATTGCGCCAATTGTGATCGGTGCTTTAGGTACAATAACTAAAGGATTATTAAAAGACCTGGAGGACTTGGAAGTTGGCGGACGGGTAGAGACTATCCAAACGACATCACTGCTACGAACGGCCAGAATCCTGAGACGTTTCCTGGAGACTTTAGAAGACTTGCTGTCACTAAAACTCCAGTGAAAAAACATCACCTAACACTGATGTGAAAAACTCTAAAGGAGTAAATAATAATTATAATCAACTAAAAAGAGAACTTGCAAAATAATCGACTTTGCTGACTCGGCTGACCACTGAATAAAACTGAAAGAATTTAAAAAGAAGGATAAGTACCTCGACCTTGCTATGGAAGTGAAAAAACTGTGGAACATGCAGGTGACAATTATACCAATTGTAATTGGTGCGTTTGGAACAGTAACTAAAGGATTACTAAAGGGACTGGAGGACTTAGAAGTTGGCGGACGAGTGGAGACCATCCAAACGACAGTATTATTGAAGACGGCCAGAATGCTAAAAAGAGTCCTGGAGACTTGAGGAGACTTGCTGTCACTCAGACTCCAGTGAAAAACTAATGAGTAAATAATAATAATAAGAAGAATAAGAATAATAAGTGATAGTTCACACGAGAGGACGTGGATGTGACTAAAAAAGGGAAACTTAAGTGAGAAACTGAATCTCATCTAATAGCAGCTCAAATAACGCCATAAGGACCAACCATATAAGAGCAAGAATAGATAAGTAGCAGAAAAACAGTATATGCAGGTTATGTGGTGATAGAGATAAAAAGGTCAATCACATAATAAGCGAGTGAACCAAATTAGCGCATAAATTATATAAAACAAGACACGACAGGGTGGATAAGATAATTCACTGGGAATTGTGCCAGAAATGAAATTTGACCATAAAAAACAATTAGTTTATGCACAACCTAGAATCTATCCTGGAGAATGAGACACACAGACTACTCTAGGATTTTGAGATAAAAATGGATCACCTAATCTCGTCCAGACGACCAGACCAAGTAATAATCAACAAGAAAAAGAGAATGTGCTAAATTATTGACTTTTCTGTTCCGGCTGACCACTGATTAAAATTAAAAGAAAACGAAAAGAATGGTAAGTACCTCAACCTTGCCAGAGAATTAAAAAAAAAAAACAGTGGAACATGAAAGTGACAGTGATACTAATTATAAATGATACTCTTGGTACAGTTAGCAAAGGATCGATGCAGAGACTTAAACTCTCGGAAATAGGAGGACGAGTGGAAACCATCCAAACTACAGTTCTTTTTAAGATCGGCTGTAATACTGAGGAGAGTCCTAGAGGCTGGATGGGACTTGCTTTCATTCAAATTCTTGTGAGAAACTATCGGCTGGTGTGAAAAACTCGAAAAGGTGTAAATAATAGCATGACTGACTACAAAGTTGACAATGATATGTTTCTAATACCTTAGGTAAAATTGAACAAAATAACAAAGTTATAAATTTCATTCGTGTAAAACTGGAAAATAGAATTAGCAGCATTAGGATAAACACAAGCGGAAGGGAAAATTTAAAAGGCTTATTCCTAGGAGAACCAATCTTACCTTTGCTATTTTGTTAAAGCAATGATGCAACTCAATTATATATTAGAAAATGCACATGGGGATGGCTACAATTTAACCAAATCACCAGAAGAGGCACACAGCAATGCGTGATATTTATGTATCAACCAGAAATGAAAAAAGATCTTGGTTTGGTTTCTTTGTTTAATGGCATATCAACCTTTTTAGGTTATTTAATGCCAAAGCCATTCTCCTTGAAGAACAGTAGTCGTACTATTTAACCCATAGCTGGGAGGATAAGGGGGTTCATATTTTTCCCAAAGGTATTTGCCCGAAAGTGAACGTAATAGCGTGACTGGAGTACGAACTCGCTTACTACGATTCCGCAGTCCTTCGCTTTAATCATTACACCATGAAGACGCCTCGCAAAAGATGGTGAAAGCCTGATTTAAACAATAAGATTATACAAGCAGGGAATAGTTATAGAATGTGCCATCTTGATAATGCAAAATGGGAAAAGACAAACAGGGAAATAGAACCACTAAATTAGAAAAGCATCAAAACTCTTTGAGAGGAAAAGTTTACACGTATTTAGGGAATACTGGAAGCGTAACCTATCTAGTACACCGAAATAAAAGGAAAAGTACGAAAAGAGTACCTCAAAAGGACGAGAAAACCTTTAAGCTCTACATAAGAAATTTCATCAAAGAAATAAACATCTGGGCATTCCCTATTATAACATCCTCCAGCCCATTCTTAAAATGTATAAGAGGGAACCCAGAAAGATCGACTAAAGAGCATACATATGTCAAGAAAACAAAAAAGAATTCCCAGCACTAAGGATTGTATTGATGCAATTATACAAAGACTCGAGGAATTCAGAAAAAGCAAAGAAAAGCCGATTCAAGCAGCCAGCTGCATTAATGACAACATAAGAACAAGTAGAAAAAACAACTGAAAACTTTGATAAGACTGAAATAAGAAAACAACTATATGGATAATTCAAGTGAAAAACTGGCGAGATTACAGACGAGAAAACATGCCTATGAAAGGGAAACTCAAGAGAGAAACTAAATATCTTTTTAAAGCAACACAAAGAATAGCCATAATAAATAATCATATAAATGGAAACATTGATAATATGCAACAGGATATCAATTCTCGGTCATGTTGAAATAGCAATGAAAGAGTTAATAACATAATAAGCGAACGAAGAAAACAGGCAAAAAGACTATAGTACTAGACACGACAAGATAGGAAATGTCATCCACTGAAAATAGAGCAAGAAATCAATGTATGACCATATTACCAAATGATATATTTTAAAATCAGAATTAGATTCATAAATTTCCTTGGATTTTGAGATAAAGTCGAATCCCCTAATTCTGTACAGAAGACTAAATCTAGCATTAATTAAAAACAAAAGAGCAATTGTCGTCATGTGGATTTTGTCCTTCCAGTGAACCACAGTTAAAATCATAACATTTGAAAGATAAAAAAAATATTGGATATTGTCAGAGAGCTAAGGAAATCTGTGGACCATGAGCTTTCCGGTGATACCAGTTGTAATAGGAGTGATTGGAACGGTCCTTAAACGCTTGGAAAGCGAGATGGAATAGATGTAAATCAGAGGAAGAATCGAGACCATCAACTACAGCATTGTTGAGATCGGATTGAATACTAAGAAGTGTCCTGGGGACCTGAGGAGACGTGCTGTCCCTGAGACTTCTGTAAGAGACCATTAGCTAATCCTGGTGTAAAAGATTCGCAAGAAGTGATATAATTATAACAATGATAAATGCAAATACTATGGATCTAAGAATTTTGCTATCCAAACCAGAATGAAAAAGAGCAGTACACCTGATTAAGGATTATAAAAGAAAAACATGCATTCTCATTGATATGTCAGTGACAACAGATAACATATCAGCCAAAAATATAATCAAATAAGTAATGACAATGAGCTGGGAATAGAAATTAAAAAAAAAAAATGACACGATAAAACGACCACAATGCTAGTGTGACGGCAAATTGACTAAAATCCCAAAACGGGACTTTATTTTCGCACGTGTGAAGACGGGGCAGGTTGGCACTTGATCCCCTATAGAATAAGTCCTCGTTCAGAGTTTTTCTCTCAGGTATATAAGACCTGGCATATTACGTGAGGGATCAATTTTTAGAGCCAGACTGACCACCGCTGGTAAGGGGTTCCAAATTTCACACTATCACACACCCACCAGGCCGCTAAACTTCCTTCCCCTCGACTATGGAAGAATATGGACCTATAGGTCTTAGTCGTAATAATATTATATTGTAGTAGTCGGCAACTCCGGTTTCCCGTGTGATATTTTAGGAATTAATAGGACAATTCTAAGCAATATAACATAAGGCGAATAGAAGCTGGAAAGGAAGCATGAAATAATAACATAGACCACATGGTAACATAAAAATATATGATTCCTTTACTACAGTTATATACACTTTCAAAGTGTCAAAACATATAATAATTGGACAGTCCACGAATATAAATGTCTTCTCTTGACTTTTGTTTTTCTTCAAATTGAGAGCGAGAGAGAGAGAGAGAGAGAGAGAGTGGTATACAAAGACAAAATTTGAGAAATGTCCCCAAAGTTACTTATCTTATTTTACGACGGGGTTCCACTGGAGAATCTTTCCTCTTTCACGGGCTAATAGACTTTGTTCTATTTTTTTACGCTGGCTTGAAGAACCTGGGGTCCTTCGTGTCTCAGGTATACTTTTGTCTTCAACCCGGAATACTTGCTATGGTTCGTCTGCCCGCTACGAACCCTGCTCAAAAACTGCCTTTCTTCCTATTTACTTCCGCTGAGGGGAAGGGGTCCCCATTTCCGTTTTGAGGTCCCAGCCAATCATTTGGCTTCTCCCTTCTCCCCCTTGGTGTCCGGCGACCTGAGGTTACTAAGTACCAACATCTGGTCTCCCCTGTGTGACCCACATTCCTTCCTAACGGTCACTTGTTTGACGGCTAGATACTGTTAATTCAACAGGAGGATAGTACTGATCTTATCTCCCTCCTCCCAGTGGGATATCGCGTGACACTAGTAATAATTTGAACCCTGGGTATGATCAACAATGTGTCACTTAAACCCATTTATAAGATACCAAGCAATCCTAGCCTATATGAAAGACAAAAAAAAAATGCACTTTGCAGAACTGCTCCTCTCCTTAGGAAAGAAGTATCAATGTTAATGGGAAAACGTCAACTTATAGGAAAATGAGTAAATAAATAGATGAATAAATTAATTAGTTTAGATTAATCAATAAATAAATCGAATAACTACGTTTTTGCACGATAGTTCTAGTGTAAAGATTCTGTGTAAGATGGTAAGAAAATTGAAAATCAAATTGAAAATCAAATAATAATAAAAAGCCGTGGGCATGTTTAAGAAAAGAAAAATTCAAGAGAGAAACTGTATCTCTTTTAACAACTTCATGAAAACAAATTATCTAAAGCGAAAATAGATAAGACGCAATAAAAAAGTTATATGGTAACAGAGAAGAAACGATTAATCAGAGAGTAAGAGAATTTACCAAAGAAGTGCAATAAATGTGCAAGACAAGACACGACTGGGTGGAAAAGCTGATCCATTAAGAACTGTGCAAGAAACTCATTTTTCCCATACTAACAAATGGTATATACGTGGTCTTATGAAAGTCACGGTGCTCAATGTAGTGTGACTACTAGTTGCAGTACTGTTGTTATTAGGAATTTGTCAGGGCCGAGTCCTGTATGTGGTGTGGGTGAGCCGTGGAGTTTAATCAGGGTTGATCTTGGTCGCGGCACTAGATGTGGTCCTATGCTAGTCACAATGCCCAATATGGTGGGACTACTAGTTGCATTACTTGTAACTTTTGTGTCCGTGACTACCACGTTTGCTTCCGACTGTTTGCTTTGTCGAGTCCTTCAGTGCCCACGCTGTGTTTGAAAGATCCATGAAGGGAGGGTTGTCAAAATTCATCTGGATGTTCTTCTGACGGTCAGGTAATACGAGTGGCTAGATTATCTAGCAATTCAAAGATTAGAAAAAAACCGTTGTTAACAAATAACAAACATGTTTTTTTTTAATGAAAGAAGTTTGTGAAACAATAAAGAAGAAATAAACAATGTTTGCTTTCTTTCAAAAGAAAAAGAAAGAATATCAAGAGAGGACGAGGAAAAATGAAACTCAAGACTGCCAAAGAAGCATCTCTTCCATTCTGGACCCCAGCCACTCCGAACAACTAGACTTTTTAAAAATTCAGAGTCCCAGACTTCCGACACATTAGTGTCTTACTAATCACACCTCATCGTCACTCTTCCTCTCTTGATATTATTTGGAACAGGAAAAAGACGGTTATATAAACTGTAATTGGTTCTTTTGGTACAATCGCCAAAGGATTGGTAAAAGGACTAGAAGGCATGGAAATAAGAGGACGAGTAGAGACCATCAAAACTAAAGCATTGTTAAAATCGGCCATAATACTGAGAAGAGTCCTGGAGCCTTGAGAAGCCTTGCCATCTCTCAAACTGCAGTGAGAAACAATCGGCTAACACTGTTGAGAAAAACATTTAATACTGCAGCATAATACTAAACTCTCAAAGAAGTAAAAAAAAATAATGATAATGGTATCCTTTATAGATTATGCAAGTGGCTAAATTTTCACATTACTAACAAATAGTAGATGCACAAACTAGAATATGCTTTACAAAATAAAAAGCACAACAGGTGAGTAGAATCAATGAAAAAGAAAATTCGCTAATCATTTCCAGAACGTCTTTGTAAATATATCAAAAGTCTACATTAATCAAACCATGGCAAAAATAAAAATTTTACAGTTGTTGATATACTGTAGGAAAGTGTCAAAATTGGTTATGATGCCTAAGAAATATTAACGGCGTTTTCGTTTCTTTCCTCTTTACACACGCTGAATAGTAGAACCATTTAAAAAGCATTTTGGGGAGAAATTTTATATTTTAAGAAACCAATTCAACCTTTTAAAAACAGCTCACAGCTTGAAAAAGCTTTTTAAATTGAAAAATGAAGTCAACAGTTAAGCATTTTTCGATAAGTCATCACAATTGTCGAATTAGCTGCTGAATCTAAATAAAATTTTTAACTATACTTTTATATTCTGTTTATTAATGATTCATCAGATATTTAATGATGTTTCATTGAAATTTATCGCTAAAAAAGCTCACTTTTTATCCGTTTTAAATGATATATTGTCTTCAAAATATATTAAGTGGTAGATTGTCAGCTGAATTCGTTAAGTTGAATATTGTCAGCCGGACAAGTTAAATGGTATATTGTCAGCTGAATATGTTAATGAAATATTGTCAGCTGAATATGTTAATGAAATATTGTCAGCTGAATTCGTTAAGTGGAATATTGTCAGCCGGACAAGTTAAATGGTATATTGTCAGCTGAATATGTTAATGAAATATTGTCAGCTGAATATGTTAATGAAATATTGTCAGCTGAATTCGTTAAGTTGAATATTGTCAGCCGGACAAGTTAAATGGTATATTGTCAGCTGAATATGTTATTGAAATATTGTCAGCTGAATATGCTAATGAAATATTGTCAGCTGAATATGTTAATGAAATATTGTCAGCTGAATATGATAAAGGTATATTCTCATCCGAACATGTTAAATGGTACATTGTCGGCTGAATTTGCTAAAATTTATATTGTTGTAGAATTTGTTAAAATTTATGTTGTTGCAGAATTTGTTAAATACTATATTGTCTGCTGAACATGTTAAATTGTATATTGTCAGTTGATCAGGTTAAGTGGTATATTATCATCTGAACAGGTTAAATGGTTTATTGTCATCTGAACTGGTTATATCGTATATTGTTGTATGAACAGGTTAAATGGTATATTGTCGTATGAACATGTTAAATTATATATTGTTGTCTGCACAGGTTAATTGGTATATTATCATCACCACATACTAAAAATATATGCGGTACCTTCAATAAGTTTCTAGACTTTTTTGGTACAGGCATTTAAAATTGTCATAGACTCTTAAAAATACAGTATGTTATTGTTAGACATCTTATGAGATGACCGACTAATTTTTATGATTTCAGGTTCAAATGAACAGCTACAGCAGGAATTGGAATACACCCTACTAAAACCTGATTGTCACAGCTGGTGAATTTCAAAAATGCAATTTGGACGGGAAGACACTTAAAAGACGTAAAAGAACAATATGCAATCAAATTCTGTTTTAAACTTGGGAAAAATGCAACAGAAACGTATGGAATGCTTCAGACTGCTTTTTGACTATCTTGCATGAATCGAGCATCAGTTTTTGAGTGGTATAAGAGATTCAAGGAAGGCAGGGAGTTTGTGAGGGATGATGAGATGTGTGGGAGAAGTAAGGAAGTCAATACACCGGAGTTGGTTGGCCAAAGGGTTAGGGTTAGGGTTACTATGTTGAGGTTTTAAGGGAGTTCAGGTAGAGAATCCGCCGGAAGAGGCCCGTACTCTTCAAATCGGGTCAGTGGCATTTCCACCAGGACAACGCACCAGTCCACAACTCCATCCTTGTCACAGACTATTCGACCAAGATGGGCATCAAGACGGTTCCTCAGCCTTCCTATTGTCCAGATGTTGGTCTGTGTGACTTTTGGTTATTCCCTAAGCTCAGAGGCTGTCGTTATGAGACAATTGAGGAGACGACTCCCTCACACAAGAAGACTTCCAAGAAGCCTTCCAGAAATTGTTGGAACGGTACAAGTGCATTGCAGCCAGAGAAGATTACTTCGAAGGGGACTAGAGTTTCATGTGTGTATTATCAATAAAAGTGTCCATACGAAAAGAATCTTGAAACTTATTTAATGATCCTCGTATATGATTTGGTTTGGTTGGGTTTTATGGCATATCAACTATTTTACGTTATTTAATGCCAAATCCTCTTTTTACAAATATATTAAGTACATATGATTTGGTTTGGTTTGGTTTGGTTTTCATGACATATCAACTACTGTAGATTATTTAATGCCCAAATCCTCTTTTACATATATTTGATTTCGTTTGGTTGGGTTTTATAGCATATCCACCATTGTTGATTATTTTTTTGCCAATATCCTTTTTATACGTATATATGAAGTATATATAATTCGGTTTGGTTTGGTTTTATGGCATATCAATCATTGTTGGTTATTTATTGCCATATCCTTTTCATACATATATATTGTGTATATATAATTTGGTTTGGTTGTGTTTTATGGCATATCAATCATTATAGGCTATTTAATGCCAATATACTTTTTATACACATATATTAAATATACATGGTTTGGTTTGGTTGGGTTTTATATCATATCAACCAGTGTAAGTTATTTAATTCTAAAATCCCTTTTATACATGTATATATATATAAATATATATGATTTCTGGTGACATTTTTAGATAACATTTTTAAATGAGTTAGAGCTCATTTTTTGAACAGCGTTAAATGGTTTCACCTATTTCTATCTAATACAAATAATTCTATTCACTAATAATCACTTTTTTGCACACTATTGAGTGTTTTCAAGTATTGCTATTTAGCACTCACAATTCAATTAAACATCGCTTGTTTTACTCTCAGTTAAAAGAACAAACTGTTCTATTTCAAACGATTCAATTCGGAAAAAGTCAACAAAGTTAAATGGTTCCAAGTATTCAATAAATAACTAACAATCCAATTAATCATCTGTCATTTGTTCACACTCAGTTAAATGATCAAACTGTTTTATTTTAAGCAGTTCGGTTTGACATATCATTTGTTTGTACTCAGTTTGAATGTCAAACAGTTCTATTTGACCCGTGGATAGGCTCCTATTAGGTCCTAGCTGGGAAATGTATGCATCCAATTATTCTCCCTCCAGCTATGGGTAAATAGCAGGGCAGACTAGGTTCTTCAGCCTTGGTGAGGCAACTAGTCTAGGAGAAGGAAAACTCTGAATTCAAACCTGCTAAACTCCGCTTGAAAAATTGACCTTGTGTCATATCCTACCCGAGCGGAGGGGTTGGGTAAATAGAACCTATTAGGTCCTACCAGAGTGGACCGGGGATCGATGACAGTAAAGGGATACTACGTATTTCCCAAAGCTCCTACATTACTGGAGCCCTACCATCAGACTGTTTAGTATCATAACTAGGACACTCAATGGGAGAGTCTTATCCCTGATATCCCTGCAGATATGCAGTCGGCATATTCTAAAACTCCAGCCACGAGGGTCATGGTCTTATAGTTAAAGATATCTGGCATATACATATTTCCTATGTATTATGCATATATGACAAACATATTGTTTTATATTTAATGGATAAGGAATTTTCACTAAAAGACATGACTCATCAAAGAAAAGGAATAAACCCATTGGCTGTACACTGCGAATTTACCATTGTTTCAACAAAGCAAACAGAATGGATATGGAATTTTCACTAAAAGACATAACTCATCTAAGAAAAGGAATAAACCCATTGGCTGTACACTGCGAGTTTACCATTGTTTTCACAAAGCAAACAGAAGACTTCCAAGCAAATAAGTCAAATAGACAGAGATTTATTCTGATGCTATCAGAGTGTTTGAAGTAATTCGGGTGTCAGTGTGTCCAGTTGTATTCTAATAGTCTTATAATTAAAACTGCCATCAGGATTGAGGTTCATAAAGAAAACAACTGTTGCTGTTAACACAAATATACTAGAGCTCCTTAGTTAACATGTTGATCCAAGAAATACAGCTGTCTTAATGCTGCATGAACCAAAGAAAGGAACTTCACAAGGAATCTTGAATGTACACTGTTTGAAGTCATCACTTGCCCCAAGCAGGTGGTTACACTGGACATTTCTGCAAGCCTGGCTTGGATATGACACAGGATGACGTTTTTCAATGTAGGCATATCAGTTGTAATTTAGAAATACAGTGATTTACAGTATTGTGCAGTGATCTTCTCTTAGACGGGAGCATGAAAAAAGCATCACTGCATATGGTGAAAATGCTATTGTTGTTAAAAATGGAGTAACACAGGAGATAAATTGTGCTATGGTTGGTTTTCTTAACAGATTGCCAAAATAACATTACAGTGGACTTAAATGTTCTGTCAGTAACATCAGTCCTCTCTGTTTGCCGACTTGTAGAATACGTAGACTATACCTCTGTTGATGAGTAACCCCACCCGCAATTAGGGCCCTGTGTAGGACGCTAAATTGTGTATAATGGTAAAGCATCAGTCATGCTGCTTTGAAAATAAAGATTATCTCTTCATAGCCATAACTCCCAGGTCCACTATGACCCGTATCTTTCACACTTGTTATGTTCACATCAATGGATCAAAATTAACTTTTCTAGAACTATAACTTATTTGAAACAATCCAAGTGTGTGCAAATTATTTATATACAAAGGAATATTCGATATATATGATTACAGTTAAATAGAAGTACATAATACCATTTAACTGTTAGCAAAAAATTGAGCCGTAACATATCGTTTGAAAATTAATTCACCAACAAAACAATCACGTATACATCATAAGTAGAAACAGGATTTGGCATTAAATAACCCACAAGAAGTTGATATGCTATCAAATTCTAACCATGCAATTTAACATCACCAGCCAACAAATTCTATTCCATGAGAGTAAAATAATAATACAATTTAAGCAATTGGGGTACATTGTGGTCGATGGAGCCATGACACCAAAAATGATAGATATGCTATCATCAGCAGAAAGCTTTCTAACGTTGATCAAGCACGACTACAACATGAACTGTAATACAATATGATACCTGCAAGAAGCATGATCTTAATTGTTTAGCAACTTATGGAAAGTGTCGTTTTATAACCGGTGAAAATTCATCTGTGTTTGAAGAAGATATATTGGAAGATAATAAGAATATCTTTGATTCATAAGATATTCACTAAATCTTTTTTTTAAATTGCTACACAATGATGTAGAGAAAAATTCTGAAAGAAAACTTTCATATGTTTTGATAGTTTAACATTGGAAGAATATACTTCGAATATGTAAAAATAAATACTGTATTTTGATGGAAAAGTTGGTCATTTAATTTTGTTTTAAGCCAAAGTACAATTTGTGGGCATTGTTTTTGCTATGATATCAAAGAAGTATTCAATGGATTTTATTTTAAATCCTGATCTTTGTTGATGCCCTTCCAATTATGCCTCGGTGTAGTATCTAGAGTAGATTACGGATATTTTAAAAATACAGTGTATTTGTTAGAAAATTGGAGGATTTTCATAATTGCCGAAGTATGATTTATGTAGACTTTTAATATGAATTAATATAAACTGTACTGAAATACTCTATGGGAAAATAATGTTGTAATTACTTTGGTCTTTAGTCATTTTTGAGACATTCTTATACTATCCTATAAGGTTCTCCAGAAGTTTAAGATAAAAACGGACCAACTAATTACACCGAAAAAACAGATTAAATTCTAATTAACAAACATAAATGTTTCTGATTGATTTTACCATTCCAGTAGACCAGTGAGTAAAAGTGAAGGAAAGCGAAACACCGGACAAATAACTGAACATTGCTAGAGAACGGAAAAACTTATGAAACATGAAAGTGCATGTGATAGCAATGGTAGTTGGTGTCCTTGGAACTAACCCCAATAACTGGAAAAGACTGGTTGATTAGAAGAAAAAATTGAAAGCATCCTAACCTGATTTTTACGAAAATCGGATTGGATCCGGGAGATATGAGACGTTGTCGATCTGATTCTAGTGATAGGCAATCAGTTAAGGCTGGTGTGAAAAACTCACAAACCGTAACAAACAATTGCCCTGTTACTTTTCTCATATGAATACTTGTGGAATTTTCTTTTAACAAATGTCATAACCAATCTTTGAGGTTGTCATTTGGGGATTGTTGCGATAGGACGTGATGAAACAAATGAATTCAGTGTCAGTTGAAAACTTCCAGAACTGTTTCCAGGTAGAGGTCTTTTCAGTGTTATGTTGCTTCTAAAGCGAACTGCTTTAAGGTGGATTTATTATTTAGTTGATAATATATACACACACATACCTGTGGTATAATGGTTATCGTCGTAGGAAATGGACACGGCGACACGAGTTAAAATCCTGGACGAGACTGATTGCATTTCACATAGCACTAATACCCTTGGGAAAGGTATGAATCCAATAATTCTCCCTCCAGTTATGGGTAAATAGTAGGGCAGACTAGGTTATTAAGGATTGGTTAGGCAACTCGTCTAGGAGAAGGAAAACCCTAAATTCTGCTTAAAAATTGGCCTTGTGTCATATCCTGCCCGAGCGGAGGGGTTGGTAAATATGATATATGCACACACACACACACACACACACACACACACACACACACACACACACATATATATATATATATATAGAGAGAGAGAGAGATAGAGAGAGTTCGGAGTATTTTTGTGCAATGAAACTGTAGACCCCTCCACAACGATGTGCAAGTGTTAGACGACTGAGACTAGAACGTATATACAAAAGATCTATATGGATAAAGGATGTAGCCTAGAAAACCTGCCGGATGCAATGGAGGACCGAGACGAATGACGTGGGAGTCACGACATGATATAATAATAATAATAATGATAATAATAATAAAAATTATATATATATATATATATATATATATATATATTAAACTTGTCCGGACGAGCAAGTCAGTTTTTAGGCAAAGTATAACGGGTTTGAGTTCAGAGTTTTCCTTCTGGAATGGTTGTCATTTTATCATTAATTTTTTTCGACATGATTTTCACTTTTTTAGCCAAATAGAGCACAGGGTTTTTCCCTGCAAATCGTACCTTTTCTAAAAGTATTATTACTGTGTGAGATGCAAACAGACTCTAGTAGCCCTGTCTATTTCCTACGACGTAAACCAGAAGCATCTTTATTATAATATTTATATATATATATATATATATATATATATATATATATATATATATATATATATAAATATATAGGGGGGCTTTTTTTACAATGCAGATCTTTCTTAAAAGAACTATATTTTTATTCAAATGCCCAGATAAATACTTTCTACCGCTCTTGAGTTATACATTCATGTAACTCACAGCCCCTCTTATTAATCCTGACAATTTTCCGTGGGCCATGTTAATCTTGTTGAGAAACACCGATGTAGCGTCATTACTTATGCAAAGATCAGCTCCACTTTTCTTGTTTAAAAGTTTGCTGCTACACGACTTTTACATCTTGTAACCATATGTTTAGCTATTATGAGAGTTTAATTTCATTATCATTATCACCATTGTACAAGATTTTGATCAAGGACACCTAACAAGCTTACATTACACCACCTTGACAGTATGCTCCCCTTTCCTTATCTATACTTCCCTGGTGATAATAAACGTTTTCTGTGAGATTATTTTTATCCCCACCCCTCATAAGTCATAATGTCCCCGTAGGTGTTGATACAGACCAAGATTGAGCTTGCCTGGAATACCGTCTTGGGAGTCTATGTCAAAATTAAAGTATTAGCAGTAATATCTTATAAAAACTATAAAATTGTCGTGAACGCTTTCGGACCCTTCATGGGCCATCATTAGGGGTTGCTTGCATGTGTAAAAAGTGTTGTTTTTTTAATGAGTATTGAAAGTTTTTTGAAAGTTTTAAATAACATTATAAGAATATGCGAACACAGAGTTGGATAAAACTGAGTTTCTGATCAATTAAAAATCTTTGTTTTCTCTTTTGAGTGAAACTTTCCCTATCAAATCGATGGGACATACTTTAGTGAATTTTTTGTAGTTCATATTGGCAGGGGTTTTCCTAATGCGTTTATCTGTCCCTTAATCGTTCATAACCAGGGTTCCCACAATTATTGGCGTGGTGGAAGTTTTAAGGTATAATATTTTTTCAATTTCTATTTCTATTTTCATTTCCAGGTCATTATATTTACTTCTTTTCATTATATTCCTTTACTCATATGTTATCTTTTGTGGCACTGGCAATTAGAAAACGTATTTGTCTTTTAGAGTAATTAAACACCGTATCTGAACTATTGCTCTTTATTTTTCAATCAGAGAGAATAGGAGCATTTGGCTTCTGTTATCGTTTCAAGCTGGTATTTGTACCATTGTTATTATTTTACTCATTTGAAAGTTTTTCAACCATGTTTTTTCTCTTGAGTTTGAATGACAGTAAATCTCCTCAATATAGTATATATATATAGTCATCCACAGACAGACTGTTTCGTTCTATCAGAACTCTTCAGTGTGGCTAAACACGCAGGATGCTCGGAGCCGGGATTGAAACCCGTCCAACTTTACGCTAGACTGTGATTCAGACCACTCGTCCACCAAGCGGACCACAAAATCAGAGAAAATGGCTTCGAGCTGACTAAGAGAAGAAGCAAAAGATACCCCGCAAAAATAGTCACGGACGCCGACTACGCTGATGACTTGGCGTTATTGGCGAATACGTCTAATCAAGCAGAGACACTACTGCATAGTCTGGAACGAGCCGCAGCTGGCGTTGGCCTCCATGTCAATGCACACAAAACTGAATATATGTGTTACAACCAAACGGGCAAACATTGCCACACTAGACAGAGCCTCTCTGAAACTAGTAGACAAATTCACCTACCTAGGAAGTAGCGTCTCATCAACCGAAAAAGACATCGACACACGACTGACGAAGGCATGGACGGCTATCGATAGGCTCTTGATCATATGGAAATCAGACCTAACCGATAAAATGAAACGCAGTTTCTTCCAGGCAGCGGTTGTGTCGATATTGCTATATGGATGCACTATATGGACGCTAACTAAACGGCTGGAGAAGAAACTAGACGGAAAATACTCAAGAATGTTGAGAGCAGTATTGAACAAGTCCTGGCGACAACACCCCACGAGACACTAACTATACGGACACTTGCCCCCCATCACGAAAACTATACAAGTTAGACGGGCCAGACACGCGGGACACAGCTGGAGAAGCAAGGACGAGCTCATAAGTGATGTACTCCTATGGACCCCCACACATGGCCGTGCAAAAGCAGGACGACCAGCTCGAACTTTCATACAGTAACTATGTGAGGACACAGGATGTAACCCTAAAGACCTGCCGGAGGTGATGAATGATTGGGAGAAGTGGCAAGAGAGGGTCTGGGATATCCGTGCTTGCGGCACGACATGATGATGATGATGATGAAATCTCCTCAAGTCTCTAGGACTCTCCTTAGTATTCTGATATTGTTCTCTTGAACATTGAAATGTTTGTGTTGTTTCTGATCACACTGATTTGCCTTTCTTTGCTCTTATTATGTTGTCAGCGGGTTGTCGTATCGATACATCAACGCTATTTTAGAAGCTGACGATTCCTCTTCCTCCTTCTTTTCTTGACACATATAATCTGACTACATCAATTCTGAGATATAAGACCTTATACATCATCATTAATTTTGTTGTTCTCTTGTCCATTTGTTTTAGTTCCTCCCTCGACCACTTTTAAAATTGTCCTGAGTATCTTACAAGGGGGCTGCCTAGGTGTTTATCTCTTTGATGAGATTTCTGCCACATCGTTTGATTTCGGGTAGTTTTCTCGTTCTCCTAAGATGTTTTTTTCTTTGCGTCTCCCCAAGTTTGATGGTGCCCGCTTCGAAAATTCAGTAAGTTTCCTTCTCTTGGAGTGTTCTGATGTTGTTGTTTTTTTTTTATTTGGTAGATTATTATCGTAGTATTAATCGTAGTAGTAGTAATTGTAGTATTAATTGTAATAGTGTGTATTTTTCAGCTGCTTCGTTTGTTATTTTTCTTTCTTGTGCATCTATATTCTTTGACAACCAAGGATTTTTCCACTCGGAAAAATGGTCTTACGCCAAAACGACAACATTTTCTAGGAATATTTTTCAAGATTTTAGAAGCCATATTTTGTCATAGAATGGTGTGGACATTTTTACACAATTATATTTGCGCAGATTATGATGTAAATACATCCTGAATCTAAGTATAGGTAAACGCGTGTTTGTATATATATATATATATATATAATCCAATGCCAAGTCAGCCAGTGGTGGGAACGATTCTATTTTCGGATTTTTTATCTACAAAATCCATGTAATTCAAAATCCAAAAAAAAACATTGTAAAATAATAATAAAATAAATTACAGAGCAAATAATTTCACATAAAAGAAAAAAACTTAAAAAATACTCCTACATTTTGTAATAATATTTATTTCAGCAGACCCTATATTTTAAAAGAAATGTTAGATCTGCATCTTCAAACAAAGAAATAATGAGTAATTTCTAATGAAAATTACGAAAAACCCACAAAATTCAGGTCACCCTAATTTCCCTGATTTAAATTTCATTTGCTTTTTTATTTTTTTATTTTTTAATATCCTAATTTTTTTGATTTTTTATTTATTTGTTTTTATTATTTTTATTATTAAGTAAAGAGCAGACCAGTATTTTTTTCCTTTCTGGTTAACAAATGACACTCAATTCCTCTATCAAGATGTATCAATTTTTAATTCTCTTTCATTTCCACTTGTTTTTTTTTTTTTTTTATGTTATGGCCAACAAGATTTTAAACACAAATGATGGAGGTCAGTAAAAAATATAGAATAAATGAATAAATTGATATAGGGAAAAATTTTTTATGATAAACAACTTACATGAGATTTAATTACCTCTTAACAAAAATAAAATTATATTATAGAATATTATATTGTACATTAATACTAATTTATAAAAAAAATAAGAAAATATTCATTTTAATACTATTCAATATAACTGATTACATTAAAAATATAAATGAAAATTATACCAGCAACTGTTGAGAAATTATCTGAAATATTGTATATTCTCAAGATTACAATTATATCATACATTATCATAATATTCATATTATTACTAAACATCAAACCCTTAAATTTAGTTATAAAATCATACCAAGTATTAAGAATTATAATCACAATCAATATCATTATTGATTATCATCACAATTAATATCATTATTACAATTACTGCTACTAATCGTCAAGCCTATTAACATTGTAAACAAATCATCATTATTATCATAATAGATATAAATAACATCCACGCCAACAAAAACAAAAACAAACATAGAAACAATAGATATCAACAACAAGCTGAATATGCTTTTACTTAATATAATAATTAATATTTAATAATTAATACCAATAGTAAATGTTTCTAATTGATATTAATAATTATTACTATGTACTACCAAAATGTCATTTATAATATGCAATCTGTAACCAAAAGAAATTAATACCTTATATCGCTAATTACATAATTCAAATACATAAAAAAAACAGTTGTTTACTATATCAGAATTAATTTAGATCAAATCTTAAAAGTAATATACTGAAATCCAAAGTACATTTACTTTAATTAAATCTAAACACACACACACACACACACACACACACACACACACACACACACACACACACATATATATATATATATATATATGTGTGTGTGTGTGTGTGTGTGTGGTTAGGCAGCAGTCGTTCATTAAAGCAAGTTACCTTAAATCGTAAAGACAAATTTTGTCTGTATAATTCGATTAAGATCCTTTCGAGTTTCCTGATAAGTGTCTTGGTTTCAGGATGGAACTAGAAGATGAATTTACCAAAATTGTCCCGAGCGCTTTTATACCTTTCATGGACCATCATTAGGGGTTGCTTGCATGTGTGAGGATTGTTGTTTTTTTAAAATGAGTTTTGGAAGTTTTTTTGAAAGTTTTATATAACATAACAAGAATATGCGAACACAGAGTTAGATAAAACTGAATTGCTGATGAATTTTAAATAGAAAGCTATTAACGGAAATATAATACTATCAAGGAATACAAAATTTAAAAAAAATACTGAAAGCATTTCCAAACATTGTCGTTGTTTTCAAAATTAATTCTATAGATTTTTTTTTATATATGAGGCTTCTAGGATTCGTGGTCGTAGATTACCAATTTCTTGTATGATTATAGTGGTGTTTTCAACTAAAATTTTTCGAAACTTGGATTTAGGAAGAGAATGGGTTTTAAGATGTAAGGCTATGGAGCTAGAATCATTTAGGTGCATTGCAGGTCGTCTAGATAGACTTGAAGTGGTTAGACCAATTTATGTACTATATATGTTCAAATATATCTCCAAAGAAAATAGTAGGCAGTTTAATTATCAAAACTGTTCATTTCCATGCAATTCATTTGAGTATAAGTATGCAGCTCAAATGACAAAACTGTTCCATCTCAACTAATTCACTTTAGCATAAGTATACCATTTATTTTTCTTTAACTTATAGATAGAGACCCTATGAGATGCTACCAGAGTGAATCTGGAAGTGATGGTAATGAAAGGATACTGTGCAGTCCCCAAAGTTCCCGCATTACAGGAACTTCACAATCATATCATTTAGTGCTATATCCAAGATACTCGTTTGGGGGGGGGTCTTACCCCTCTGCAGAGAAGCAGTCGGTGTATTCTACAGCTCCAGGCTACTGGGCAATAAAACCGAAAAAGATAAAATCGAAAATACGTAAAAGTAAATATTTGCAAAAACCAAAACCAAAAATCAATCTTATCATAAAGTGAATAATAACAATGTAGATTTAATTTAAAAAATCATCGTCATCATCATCACGTCGCACAATCAGCATGGATACCCTTGACCCTCTCTCACCCTACACTCTATCCTCCACTTCTTCCTGCATGTCTTCAGTACTACATCCTATATCGGCTCAGGGCTGCTGTATGTAGGTTCTAGGAGCTCGTCCTGCCTTTGCTCGTCCATGTGAAGGGGTCCACAGAAGTATGTCCCTACTTCACCAGCAGTATCCAGCGTGTCTAGTTCATCTAATTTTGATAGTTTTAATGATGTGTGGTATGTGGCCGTAGAGCAGCTGCCTGCTGCTTTGTGGGATGCTGCCCCCATGTCCAATATTGCTTGCAGCATTCTTGCATCGTTGCTGTCAAGCTTTTTCGCGATGCGTTTACTTAGGGTCCTTGTAGTGCATCCTTATAGCAATATCAAAACGACCACTGCTTGGATGAAACTGCTTTTCATTTTATCGGTCAGATGTGACTTCCATATGACCGATAGCCAATTGATTATTGTCCATGCCTTTGCTAGTCGCGTGTTGATGTCTGTCTCGATTGAGGAGACACTGCTTCCTAGGTAGGTGAACATGTCTACTAGTTTCAGAAAGCTACTGATTAGTCGCGTGTTGATGTCTGTCTCGATTAAGGAGACACTGCTTCCTAGGTAGGTGAACATGTCTACTAGTTTCAGAAAGCTACTGATTAGTCGCGTGTTGATGTCTGTCTCGATTGAGGAGACACTGCTTCCTAGGTAGGTGAACATGTCTACTAGTTTCAGAAAGCTACTGATTAGTCGCGTGTTGATGTCTGTCTCGATTGAGGAGACACTGCTTCCTAGGTAGGTGAACATGTTTACGGATTTCAGAAAGCTACTGATTAGTGTGGAAATATCGAAAGATAATGACCTTGTAGAAAGAGGCATTACTCTTCCTAAGAAATAAAACTGGGAAGAAGTAAAAAATCAAAAAGAAAATAAATTTTTAAAAATATACCATTGGAGGGCATCACCAAACGAGACGAACTGATTTAGGCAGAGTTAAAACTAGTGAGTTAAAAAAATTGGAGGCAAATAGAAATACAAAAGCTAGATGGAAAACCAGACGAGAAGGACAAGTAAAGAAACTACCAAAACAAGTAAAGTCACTGAAAAAGTAAACAATACAAAGAAACAACAGCAAAAAGTAAAAACAACAAGGAAATATGGAAACATGTACAAAAAGGTTTTTGCGAATGAAAGGAAACGCAAAAGGTATCAGGACAGGATTAAGTATTACAAGCAAAATGATGAATTAATAAAGAACTTTTTCCAACAAGTCCGTGGAGGAAGCATGCAAACTAATGAATGACCTGAGCAAAGAAATTAAAACATTTCTAGATCAAAATAAAGAACATAACAGAATGGCCAAGTGCGTAGACAACACGAAAATAGAATTGGAAGGACGTAAAGAAAGTCCCTAGATCGATGTAAACCTTGAATCACAAAGGGCAGCATTTGAGGTTGTAACAAAATTGGGAAACAATAGGCCTCAATGTTATAAAGGGATTCTGCTTTAAAGAAATTCTCGTCTGTCCACGACAGATTTTCTCAGCAACTTATTAAATGCCTTAAAGAAGCAAATATACTCAAATGGGTGATGAAGGGAGAACTACCCTGTTCTCGATGGTTTTGTCGGCTGGGGATGTAGAATACACTGACTGCATCTCTGTAGAGGGCTAAAGTTCCCCCAACGAGTGTCCTGGATATGACACTAAACAATCTGATGGTGAGGCTTCTGTAATGCTGGAGCTTTTGGGAATGCGAATACTCTTTTATTGCTATCGCTTCCAGGTCCACTCTCTTCCGGAGTAGTAGCACCTGATAGGGTCCTATGTATGGGTCAAATAGTACAAAACTCTGTAATTACGTTAAACTGAATTGTTTAAAATTAACTGCGTTTTCATTAAACTGAGTTTAAACTGTGTACTTATGCTGAAAAGAATTGTTTGAAATAGAACAATTTTTTAAAAATTTAATTGTGTTTAAACTATGTACTTATGATGAATCGAATTTTTTGAAATAGAACTATTTTGACATTTACCTGTGATTAAAAAAATACGTACACTTATACTCTACAGAATTGTTTGAAACCTTTATCAAAATGATTTAATTCGGTGTTAAATGACCCGATAAGGTTGACATGCCGTAAAACAAACCGACCAACAACCAACCCTTATCTCAAATTCTCCCCCGAAACGACACCTCTCTTTAGGAATTCTAGACCGATTGTGTGTTTACCTATTATGTGGGGGGTGTCCCCGAGGTGTAATGGTTAAAGCGATGGTCTGCGAAATCGTAGCACACGGGTTCGAACTCCAGTCGCGCTATTACGTTCACTTTTGGACAAATAGCCTTGGGAAAGGTATGAACCCCCTTCTCCTCCCAACTATGGGTTAAATACCACCACCACTGTTCTTCTAGGAGAATGGCTTTGGAATTAAATAACCTGCGAAGGTTGATATGCCATTAAAAACAAAGAAACCAAACCAAACCTATGATGTGGAAAATCCTTACTGCATTGATGGGAAAAAATCGTTTATTGTGGAAATAGCACGTGTAGATTCTGTAAATTCCATAATAAGCAAAGGCAGGGAAATTCAACAAAAAAGATTACAAGACAAGGTACGAATGACTTGGTAAGGTGATCCACTGAAAATTGTTGTAAGAGATGAAAATTAGATGATACTACCAAACAGTATGCACAAAACAGAATCCACTCTCGAAAAAGAGATTCAATATATTCTTTTAGACATTTAGGTGTGTTGTATAGTGGTTCAAACCACTTGACTTCCGGTATGAAGACGCTGTGTTTCTGAAGGACGATGAGATGGAAGCAGTAGCGTAAAGAGAAGCAGAGAGACAGCTCTGAAAGGACGTCCGTCTGTAGGAAGTCTAACTTTGGACGTAACACCAACAGCGCGAGACTTATAATACTAGTCGGACTGTACCACTTGAGTTAATGAATAATTAACTCTATTTCACTGTGTATCTTTTCCTTACCACGATACAATAAGGTGAAAAATAATCGCCTAATCCTGAGCTAGATGGCTAGACCTAATGTAAATCAACAAGAAGAAAAGAACTTATCGTCGAGTGAATCTTTCTGTTCTGGCTGATCACAGAATGAAAATAAAAGAGAGAAAACCGTGATATGGATCTTACTAGATTGCGAAAACAAACTGTGTAACATGGAGGTGACGGTGATATGCAAGTAACTCACAAAGTTGGAAATAAGACTTGGTGAACTGGAGATCAAAGGAAAATTAAGAAAATCCAGACCATATCAAGATTGGTTGCAATACTTGGAAGGGTCTTGGAGACGTCAAAAACTTGCTTTGACTCCATAGAAAAAAAACACCACCTAATGCTGAGGGGAAAAATGCAAAGAATGAAATAATTCAACAAGCAGATATATTGTAGATTTTGCCATCTGATGGAATTTGTTTTCCATCAAAATGAAAATAAATTATGGCAATATTAAAAGAAAATTGTTGGTGACCTTAGTCGAGGGTGTCCCGTTGGCTTCCTTTTCAATAGCTGCTACACCGAGAAGTAGGGGACAGCGCTACTCCATTCCATGTATTGCTCCACTTTATCCTTGATCCTTACCTTATAGTGCTGTGTTAACAAAGGTTTTATCAAGTACCATTTTTGAGTCTTTGGTATGACTCGACATGGGATTGAACCCTGGTCTCTTTGACCATTGAAGAACACTGAACTCATTTGGTCAATGAGCTGGTATACTGGAATAATAATAATCACAGAAATAGTAAAAGACCAGACAAGATGCTGCAAATTAACAAAGAAATATTATAAGACTAGACACGACTGGGAGGGCAAGGTGATCCTCTGGGAATTGTGCAAGAAATTTGAATTTGACCATACGAACAAATGGTATCTGCCCAATCCAGATTCTTTCCTGGAGAATGAGACGCACAAAATTCTCTGGGATTTTGAAGTACAAACGGATGACTTGATCTCGGGGAGACAACAGACCTAATAATAATCAACAAAAAAAGAGAACTTGCAAAATGATTGACTTTGTTTTCCCGGCTGACCACCGAATAAAATTCAAAGAAAATAAAAAGAAGAAAAAGTATCTGGACCTTGCTAGAGAAATAAAAAACTGTGGAACATGAAAATAACGATGATATTGAAATTGGTGCTCCCGGTACAGTAAAAAAGATTGATGTAAGGCCTGGAAGACTTGTAAATATGAGAACGAATGGAGACATCCAACCTACATCATTATTGAGATTTGCCAGAATGCTGAGAAGAGTCATGGAGACTTGTGGAGACTTGCTGTCACTCAAACCCCAGTGAGAATCCATCGGCTAAGGTTGGTGTAAAAAATCTCAAAAGAGGAAATAATAATACTAATTGATAAATTCTTGACTCAATCCTGAGAGCTGAAAAGCTCTGGTACATTAATGGGACTGTGTTAGCAATTGCAATTAACATGCTCGGAACGATCCGCAAATATTTTGAAAGGAGACTGGAGGAATCGGAAATCAGTGGAAAAAACATCTTACCGCGATATTAATATCTGCAAGAACTCTCAGTATTGTTCTGAAGACCAGACGATATTTACTCTTCACAGTTCATTAAAATTAAGAAAGGAAAAAAAAAACGATAAACACTGGTGTGAAAAACTAGCAACGCGTTAAATAATTACCAAACTCTTAAAAACACAATAATCAAGATTCTGAAGCCATGACGTATAAATGAAATTAGAAATTGAAAAATGGGTCATGCTTATAATAGAAAATGGAGAGAAAGAAAGAATTGAAAGAAGGGAAGTGACCAATTAGGAAATGATCAAAACTCTTGCGGAAAAAGAAAACTAGATACATGGGAATATTAGTAGTGGACACCATCAAGCAATAATAATAATAATAATAATTATTATTATTTCAATTGAGAAACTGACAAAATCTCACGAAAGAAGACCTGGACATAGTTAAGAATGGGACGCTGTAATAGAGAAACTGAATCTTTTCGAATAACAGCACAAGACAACGCCATAAAGACCAGCCATGTGAAAACCAATATAGGTAAGACGCAACAGGATATTAAGTGTAGATTATGTGGTGATTGAGACGAAACGATTTACCACATGATAAACGAATGCAGTAAACTAGCGCAGAAAGAGGATAAAGACTTGACACGACCGCGTGGGGAAAAGGATCATCTGAGAATTGTGCCAGAGAATTAAGTTTTACTACAAAATGCACAGACCATAATCCGTACTAGTGAATGAGATGCATAAAATTTTCTGAGATTTTGATATACCACCAGGTCACCTAATCCCGGCAAGACGACCAGACCTAGTGAGAGTTAACAAAAGAGAAAGAGAGAGAGAGAGAGAGAGAGAGAGAGAGAGAGAGAGAGAACCTGACGAATCTTCGACTTTGCCCACCTGGTAAAACATCGAGTGAAAATCAAAAAAACGAACGGAGAAATAAGTACCTAGACTTTGCTTGAGAACTAAGAAAGCAATAAAATATGAAGGCGAAGGTGGTAATAGTCGTAATATTTTCGTTTAGAATTGTCCTTAAAAGCTTCGTAAGAGGCTGGAAGAGTTGGAAATCAGAGGTCAATCCGAAAACATCGAAATTCCCGTATTGTTAAGACCATCCAAAATATTTGGAAGTGTCCTGGAGATTTGAGGAGATTTGCTGTCTCTCAAACCCCAATGAAAGACCTTTAGCTTACACTGATATGAAAAGCTCGCAAGAAATCATATTATGCTATCAAGTTCTTTACCAAAAGCAACAAAAAAATAGAAACTATGATATAAACGGTGCGTATATCGTAGAGATAATAAAAGTGCTTGGGAACATTAAAACTGGCCCAATCAAACAAACGGGGATGAAAGTAAAAGAGTACCACCGAAGAATAAGAAAATGTCTCGGAAACAAATTTTGCAGCATAAAACTCATTAATAATACCTAGAGAGTTTCCTTTGTAAGACTCTCTGGGTCATTTTTAAAATTGCCTTGCGAGGAAAAAAATGGATGAAAGGATGATAAAATTAATGAAAACTCAGACAGACTATATGTGACAAGGAAAAAAGAAGAAAGAGTACTTGCAAGCTTTGATGATGGCGAAGGATCGACACTTCTGGTAAACGAGGAACATACAATGAAAGACTGGTTACAGCACCCAATAACAATAACGTCGCCACAACTAACCAAAAGGAAAAAAGGAAACAACAACTAAAATATATAAAAAGCATAAATTGGAAGGGGAAAAAAACAGTATACATACTTCAAACAACACATTAGAGACATTTCACACGTTGTTATCAAGACATGGATAAGAAAGTGAATAATAATATTTTCAGAAACAATTATATCAAAGCAAAAATTGAAAATATGCGTCAGAATAACAAGTTTAAGGTGATGATACAGATGGAATTGTTAATAGCTTAAATAGTGGATGAGGTAACCCGTAAGTTGGTAAAAGTTGGCACGGCTGGGTGCAAAAGGTGATCCAGTAGTAATTGTGCAAGGGATAATAATTTGACAACGCTGATAAATAGTGTATGTAAAAACCAGAATCTCTCCTTGAAAACGAAGGATTATCAGTGAATTTTAGATAAGAATGGATCACTAAATCTCAATCAGAAAATTAGACCTAGGGTTTATCGACACAGAAAAAAGCTTCACAGCTTGTGTATTTTAGTGTTCCAGCGGACCTAAGAAAGGGAAAGATTGACAACTGTTTGGATCCCGCCAGAGGTAGGAGACATGAAGGTGACAACCACTGGAGTAGCTTGTCTATTAGGAACGGTCTTCAAAGACCGAGAAAAAAGATTAAGAGAAATTGCGATCAGAAGAAGATTCTAGATCATTCAGAACACTACATTTACGATAAATAGATTCCTTAGAAGATGCTTGGAAACCTGAAGAAACTTTCCATCTCTCAGTCTCCAGGGAACAACTACTTACTGAAATTAGCGCGAAATTTTGCTTGTAGTAAAATAATATTGATTGACAAAAGGTAAATAATTTGTCATTTCGAAGATTTTGCCATTCCAACGAACAACAGTGAAAATAATAGAAGGCGAGAAATCAGGAAAATAACTGCAATCTCCTAGAGAACTGAAGAGGTTGAGGAATTTGATAGTGATACCAGTTGGAGTTGTAGACCTTGGAACCATGAAACGAGAATGAGTAAATTGGAGAAAAGAACAAGAATTGAGATTATGCAGACTGTGACAACACCCCTGGCCGGCCGGGTGACCCCCACTATATCAGCTTCCTTAAACCAAACTACTCACTGCCAGTGATTCATCTAGTGGTTATTTCTCATTTCCGACCAGGGGCATGACACATTTCTTTACAGATACGCATAACACAACCGAGTGGGTGGAGAAAAAGGATAAATGAACAAACACTGGCTTGGGTTAGCTCCAAGCGCAAGTGGAGGGAGTTTGTGACACTTTGTATTCTGTGAGCTAACATGAGCATGTACTCCAATGAAATTCTCAAAAGCTATTGACAATGCTGACATCTTATTGCGTAGGTTAACCCGGCCTCTGTAGGTCAACAGCTCTTAGCTGTCATCTTTCTGACTTCTGTTGACTCTCTTCTCTGCCCTGCTTCCATCTTCTTACTGCCTCCTTCTGCTGACTGTCCTTCTCTGGACAGCCACCTCAAGCCGACTGTTTTCCTTTGTCAACTGTTCTCTCTCTCTCTCTCTCTGTCTTCTCTGGGACCTTCCTTCCCTCGTCCACTTCTGGTCTAGCGGAAGATCTCGCCCTCATGCGCTTTGTGTGGGTTTCGCGCCAAAACAGAAAAAGAGATTCTCTGACCGGCATCAACACTAGCGGAAATGAAAGCTACCCTTTGTGTCACAAGACCACCAATTGACAAAAATCAACTGGGATACGTAAATTTATTCAACAGATCTTTCAGCGCTATATATTCTTAAAATTCGGTCTTAAAAATTATGACAATCGTAAATTGTCCTAGCTTGCGTGTCTCTTCTTCTGTCTTGCTTTCTTCCTTTTCTCTTTACGAAAACACACACAAGCATAAACGCACACATATGTATATGTATGGAATGTTAAATGATACCCATACTAAAAAAAGGTTCATGTTCATGAGCTGCAATTTTGTATCTGTATTTTTGTACCTACTGAAGATTAGTGCGTACACGCTGGTTTAAAAATTCACAGACACTTCCAAATAAAAATATTTGACTTGGCGCGATAAATTTGAGAGTTAAAAACTCAAAATGATTTCAGATATATTTTCCCTTCTACAATGTTAAAAATCCATTTTTTACCAGTTATAATAATTGATAAATCACCAGTTTTTTTTTTTCATAACTTTGAATCCTCCACAATCTAAATAGCGATAAAAAATGCCCCACCGGTAGGCTTTGCGGATTTATTTCAGAGCCAAATTTTGAGAGAAAATCTAACATTCTTTTCCTTTAAGTTTGTATTTGATTTCGACATCGCTCAATTATCTGAAAATGAACGAACAAAATATGTTTTACATGGATGTATTTATACAGCTATTAATGTATTCACTAGCTGCTGGATACAGGTTTAACGCATGAATTTATTTTCTCTCTGACATAGTGATACGATCACACACAGATCTTTTACAGACAAAAATATGTACATTTATATTAAAGATAAAGAGAACAGCTACATATCATGTATAAATCTTTACTCTCTCTCTCTCTCTTAAAATATTTACGCTCTGACTTATCTTTTCTTCCAGGAAACCACTTCTGTTTTTCTGACACACACACACACGCACACACATATATATATATATAGAGAGAGAGAGAGACAAAGAGAGAGAGAGCGAGAGAGCGAGAAAGAGAGGCTGTCTCCCCCATGTAAGTTTCTTGAAAATTTGTGGCAATAAGATAGAATGATTCATTTTTTCGTTTTTCTTTTTGTTTATAGTGTCTCCTATATTTATCTGTCTATCTACCAAGGAATTTCTACGGGACCAGCTAATCTTGGTTTGGTTTAGTTTCGTTTCGTTTTATGGCATATCAATCATTTCGTATTATTTAATGCCAAAACTGTTTTTATACAAATAACCATTTAGTTTTCAAACAATCCAGTTTAGTATAGTAAATAGTCTAAATGTCAGAAACAGTTCTATTTCTTACAATGCAGTTTAGCATGAGTGCTGTTTTTGTTTGCACGCACATAAATGTAAAAATAGTTCTATTTCAAACAATTCAGTTTAGCATAAATACACTGTTTAGTTCTATTTAAGGTGCTATCACTCAGGGTCAGAGTGGACCTGGGAGCGATAGCCATAAATAGTTACTCCGTATTCCCCAAAGCTCCAACATTAAATGAGTCTCACATTTAGATTTCGTGTCATATCCAGGACACTCGGTGGAGGAGTCTTTGTCCTTTACAGAAATGTAGTCAGTATATTCTGAAGCCCCAGCCGACAGGGCCACAGCTAATTTTGATATTAATGTTTAAAATTATCATTTGTATCACATGGGAATTAGTCAAAAATGATATTTAATTATTCACATAGAAGAAAAAAGACAGAAGGAAAGATACACCAATATACTCTCTGACATTCATATACTAATATTTTTTTATTCTTCAGCCTCTCTTTTCTTTCTCTCTCTCTCTGTCTCTGTCTGTGTCTCTTTCTCTCTCTCTCCCTCTCTCTCTCCTTCTCTCTCTCACAAACACACATATGGAAATGCATGCAGACGTGTGTGAGCGAGTATATATATGCATGGACGAATATATTAATATATTAATTTACCAAGCTTAGATGTAGCACAAGGCCGTATAAATAAGACAACCAATGAAATTCTAACTCACATGTGAAGGTTTGCTTGTCGAGCTTGGTAACGATTTCTTCACCCGATGCGTACATGACCAGAAAAAAATCTGCAATTTACCAAGATTTTTTACTTAGATATAGCACAAGGTTATCGTCGTAGGAAATGGACACGGTGACATGAGTTCAAATCTTGGATGAGACTGCTTACATTTCAAATTGCACTAATACCCTTGGGAAAGGTATGAATCCAATTATTCTCCCTCCAGCTATGGGTAAATACTAGGGCAGACTGAGTTCTTCAGCCTAGGTGAGGTTAAGGAGAAGAAAAACTCTGAATTCAAACCCGTTAAACTCCGCTTAAAAATTGACCTTGTGTCGTATCTTGCCCTAGCGGAGGGGTTTGTAAATATTGATATAGCACAAGGCTGTATGAATGAGGCAACAAATGAGAATCGAACTCACTCGTGAAGGTTTTCTAGTCGATCTTTTTAACCATTACGCCAGCCGAGGCGCCCTCAAATGTATTAGTGTATCCAAATAGGTTTCCGTATCAGAGTATTCTTAACAGGTCTAAATTTTTGGTCTGATTCCTTTCTCTGATGACATATCAACTTTCTTGGGTTATTTAATTCCAGTGCTATCGTTGATAAAGACCAGTAGTAGTACTATATAACCAATAGCTAGGGCAATAAAAGTTCATGCTTTTTACCAGGTATGAATCTAAAAGGGAACCAAATAGCGCGAATAGATATCGAACTCGCTTACTCCAATTTCGCAATCCAAAACGTTAGCCAGTACACCACGTAGACTCCTAAGTCGTGAATAAAGCTTGATTATATCTTACAAAAACGTTATGCAACTCTGTGCCTCTTATTCCAGATATTTAGTAAAGGATAATTCGCTTTTGATTTACAACAGATGTTGATGATAGGCCATGAAGTCTGAAAATATTGCTTAAAAAAAACCCAGTAAATCCTGGACTTTACTGGAACATTTATATATTACAGTGATAGCAACGTAAAGATAGCTCTATCTGTGTTGCAATGTGTCCATGCGTGTGGGAAAATCGATCAGAGATGCACTTAATTTCAGAATAAAGCTGTAATTTGGCATTTCAAAAGAAATTTCTACAATTTTTTTTTTCGCAATGTTTTGAAACTTTTATAAAAGTGGTCTTGCGAAAACAATTTAACTCGGGGCAGTATATTTTTGCAAGACTCAAAATGAAAGGTCGAGCATACGAAAATATTTTTTAAATCGAAAATCAGTAGTAAAAAAGCTGAAGTTTATGTACACCCACACACACACACATATATATATATATATATATATATATATATATATATATATATATATATATATATATATATATATATATATATATGTGTGTGTGTGTGTGGGTGGGTGGGTTTGGATATCAGATAACCTAGTTGAGTGTTATCGTCTAAAACGGAGGTGCCCGTGGTGTAATGATTATCGTCATAGGAAATGCACACGGCGATCCGAGTTCAAATCTGGGACGAGACTTATTGCATTTCACATAGCACTAATACCCTTGGGAAATGTGTGAATCCAATTATTCTCCCTCCAGCTATGGGTAAATAGTTGGTCAGACTGTGTTCTTCTGCCTTGTCTAGTCTAGGAGAAGGAAAACCCTGAAGTCACACCTATTAAACTCCGCTTAAAAATTGACCTTGTGTCATATCCTGCCCAAGCGGAGGGGTGGGTAAATATGGTTATCGTCTAAAACAAAAACGCTCACTAGTCAAGTTCCAATTTAGCACCAGGCTGTTTGCTTTTTACTTCGCGTTATTGCCCTTGGTAAAGATATGATTCTACTTCCAATTATGGGTAAATAGTAAGGAAAATTGGCCTCTTGGTTTTTGGTAAGGTTAATCTAAATTGAAAACCTGATGAGCCCTGTTCATGAGAACCTGTTCCATATTGGTTCACCATTCCTGTTTTTTTTTACCTGCCTTAACCACTAAAAACAAATCACCAGTGTAGGAAGACTAACAGTCCACATTTTTAACTGAACTCTTGAACCTTTTCCTTAAGTAATCAACGAGAGAGTCCTTCATATATACGAGGGTCATTTAAGAAATGAATTGAATTCAGCCGAAAGAGTTGGCAATAACACTTGTTTACGATTGCGTCTTTTTCATGGAAATCAATACAGATATGAAAAAAAAAATCATTATGCTTTTTTTAAAAATACCTCTTGTTTAATGAATATTTCTTTTATATATACATTCGGATATTCTTTTATATCTTCTCATTAGAAATGCATAAATAAAGTTTATGATTTCTCTATAAAAAATATACTATCGTTTACATCCAAGTGAGAACATGAATAATAAAAATTTATTTTAAAAATAGAAAAAGGGTGTTTCACTGTCCTGAAAAGTGAGTCAATGCTTTGAGATACAATTACAGAATTCTGTGCGAATACTTTGTGAAATATGGATAAGTTTTGAACTTGCAAATTCTTTTCTGATGGCAAAGAGTTCACTTGTGGGAGTAGCCGTGGTGTTGGAGGTAATTTGCAACCTTGGAGTAAGCAAGATCGAACCCCAATAATGCTATTAAGTTCGCTTTTGGACTAATACCCTTGTAAAAGGTAGGAACAAGCTTCACCACCCTCACGTTATGGGTTAAATAGTACAGCAACTGTTCTTTAACAAGGATGGTTTTGGCATTAAATAACCCACGAAGGTTGATATTCCATTAATCTAAGAAACCAACCCCAAACCAAAGATGGCATGATTGAAAATTGTTTTCTAACAATAAATAATAAACCTTGTTGCATGTATTGCATGGTCAGGTAAATTAGCAAGTTCAAGAAAATGTCCAAATTATTTGTATTACTAAAATAATGATTTACTTTTAACTAGTCATTACTAATAAGGGCTTTAGGCTGTTTTAAGGTTCACACGTAAAACATTCACACATTAGCAAACAAACAACGAAAAACAAATGTGTTTAAATATCTTTTTTTAGGTTTTACTCACACTTAAAGCTGACATCTTCTTTTGTCTATTGTATTGAACGCAAAGTGAATGATTGCCTAAATAGTTAGAAATTCTATTTTAGGGAAGGCAAATTTCATTTTTAAAATATAGTAAACCAAAAGAAAAACCTCAGGCCAGAGCTCCTGTGTCGACAGGCGACATCTCCACACTAGATGGAACCTCTCTGAAACTGGTAGACAAAATCACCTACCTAGGAAGCAGTGTCTCTACAACCGAAAAAGACATCTACACACGGCTAACGAAGGCATGGACAGCTACCGATAGGCTAACGATCGTATGGAAATCAGACTTGACCGATAAAATGAAACGCAGTTTTTTACAGGCAGCGGTTGTATCGATACTACTATATGGATGCACTACTTGGACGCTAACTAAACGGCTGGAGAAGAAGCAAGACGGCAATTACACAAGAAAGTTGCGAGCAATATTGAACAAATCTTGGCGGCAACACCCCACAAGGCATCAACTATACGGCTACCTGCCTCCCAACACGAAAACTATCCAAGTTAGATTAACCAGACATGTAAGACACTGCTGGAGAAGCAGGGACGAGCTCATAAGTGATGTACTCCTATGGACCCCCACACATGGCCGAACATACATACAGCAGCTATGTGAGGATATGGGATGTAGCCCTGAAGACTTGTCAGAGGCGATGAACGATTGGAAGAAGTGGCGAGAGAGGGTCAGGGATATCCGTGCTAGTGGCACGACATGATGATGATGATGATTGAGATTGATGGGCATAAAAGAAGAGTGAGAAAAGTAAGAAAAAAAGAGTAAATATTACAGTTCTTGGGAAAGATAAGGAGAATTTGGATAAACTATAGTAATAAAAAGGACAATGAGAGGCGATCTAATTGAAATTTTCAAAATAACAGAATTTCTATGGTAGGCACCTTTTCGAAATTTATTGAACAGGAATATTACTGTTAATTTAGATTTAAAAAATAATTAGTCAACTAATCAATTGGATTTTAGCTAATAGAGTATCATATTTTGGGAACAAATTGCCTAATCAGATCAAAATCAACAATAATGAAGAAAAGTTTAAGATCAAATTCGATGATTTCAGAAAAAAAAATGGTAAGATAAGAATTTTAGAGGGCATTTTTTTTTAAATGATCGGATAAATTATTAAAAGGAACTTGATCTGTGAATAGTTATTATATTAATAGTATATCTATTCTCTACAAAGATTCTTTTTATTTTTTCTATTTTCAATGGTTGTTGTGGGAAGATAGTAAAAACGAGAGATGCCAAGGAGCCATATTCAACAAATGATAAATTACTGAAGATTCTCACATTACAATATTAAGATCATAATAAAAAGATTATGCGAACGTTTATTTTTTGTTTTATTCTTTAATACCAATTACCATTCAATTTAACCGTTCAATTTTAACTATTAACACTTTTTTTAAAATATATACATGATATATTTAGTTCTGAATAAAAGTGGGAATATATAAAAAACATTCCTTTAATTCAATTCTTTCGTCACCAGTATAAAAATATACGATCAGTTATTTTTTGGTTTCCAGTAGAGAGTAATTGCTAGTAAGATCCGATTCTGATATAGCAGGTCTTTTTACCTAAAATGTAACATTAGAGGAAGCACTCGTAGTGAGATGGTCATCATCGTAGGAAATGGGCATAGCGACTAGAGTTCAAATAAAGGGCTCGGCTGATCATATTTCATATAGCTCTAAAACCCTTTTGAATAATATGCATCGAAAGATCTTCTCTCAAGGTAAAGGTAAACAATAGGGCTAATTGGGCTCTTGAACCTTGGTATAAGAGAAGAAATACAGTGAAATCAAAACGCGTCAAACACAAGCTTACGAAATTGACCTTTTGTCACATCTTGCTTTTTTGGAAATGTTGCTACAAATAAATAATTTCAATAACAATCTGTATAAACGATTTGATAATTCTGAGTTCAATTAACAAGGTCAGCAGGCTGGAATTTAATCTGGAAAATTAAGAAATTCAGCTCTAGGTAATCTTTCCCAGGAAGAACCTGCTCCCTTTCTGAAAAAGCAGAAGGGCTGGATTAAGTGCTTATTGCCTAAATGGTCTCTTTTCGGGAAGGAAGACGGAATTGAGCATTTTTTCGTCCGTCTCCAAGAAGCTTCCTTGCAGCCAGCCACTCCACATCTTGGCCTCAGAGTGAGTTAGATAAGTCTCGTATTTGATAACGTTCTAACTTAATTAATAATAATCAATGAGGTAAGATCCAATGGTGTTGCCGTATTATCAGCGTTAATTTGCAAATGGGAGAGTAATTTTCAATAAATGAGAGGATATTTTTAAAAGCAAAAGCAATTTTTTTACAATGCTTTAACAAATACAATAAAGTATGCATCAGTTGGAATTGGTTCATATCAAATATTGTTTTAATTTTGGTAAAAATATTTGTTGAGAGGCTATTCCATATGACGGCTAATCAAGCAGTCTTTCAGTCTTAAACAAACGTCCGTCATATGACATTTGGTTTGATGAGAACTGCAAACCACCAGAAATTTACAGAAGGTGTGATGAGTGCCTATAAGAATGTTTTAATGTATTTTTTTTAAGATATGGGCGAAACATGGGTTTGCGACTACGAACCTGAATGAAAAGACATTCCTTAGAATGGAAGCACGCTGACTTTCTGGTAGGTAGTGTTCGCTAATGATCTGGGAGACTTGGGTTCACTCCCAGGTCGCGTAATATCAAAGACTTTAAAAATGGTACTTGATACGTCCTTGCTTAACACTCAGCAATATAAGGTACGTATCAAGGGTAAAGGGGACCAATCCAGTGAAAGGAGTAACGCCTTCCTGTACACCTCGGTGTAGTAGCTATTGAAAAGCACACCTTCTGGTCGCCCTCGACTACGGTCACCAACTTACTGACTAGTCAGTAAAAGAAATCCTACAAATAATCTTCTTTACATGAAAGTAGTCATATCTTTATTTTCTTTTAAAAAAGTGCAAAACTACTTCGCCGAAATTCACTTTATTTATTGAATGAGTCTCCTATTCAAGAGCTACAATTAGTTATCGATATAGAGAGACATTTGCAAGCTTGGTTAGGTAGTCAAAAGGCATCTGACAGCGATTAATAGCACGAATTGTTTCCAAAATATTGTCTTATACAATAAAAGCTGTAATGGCTAACTTTTTCAGCAGACATTTTTTTCCTATTTTCAGTGAAAATAGCTTTTATGTAAACTGTCAAATTGACGTATTCGTACAATTGACTCATAGGAAATGTCGTGAAAATGACGAGACGTATAAAAATTATTATTCCTTCAATAGATCCAAAAGAAGGTAGAATAAATGGCTTGGAATATTTCTGACTATTGAGAATGATTGAGAGTGCTGGGTCACGATTTCAACATAATGAATCACAAAGATAAATATAGTCAGCTCAGTTGCTGTCGCTTTCGACTTTGATGGATAAAATGTTTATTTTTGGTTACTTTTTTAATGGTACATCAATCTTCGAGGGTTATTCTAATTTCAAAGCCATCCTTATAGAGGGCCAGAATTGCCACTATTTATCTCATAATTGGGATTGTAAGCTGCTTCATACCGTTTCTAAGTGAATACAATAGCGCGACTGGAATTCGAACTCACTTCCTACGTTGTCACAGACCAACGTGTTAGACACTACGCCACGTAGACGTCCAACAGAATATATTTTTACATTTTGAAAATAATGTAAGTTTCGGTGTGACATATTGTCAAATTATAACATACGACATATGGAGCTTGATCAAACAGTATCGAGACAAAACCTCTTAATAAAAAAAAAATTAACGATTAAGTCAAGACATGTGTAAATTTTGTCATAGTGACGGTGTCTACACGCCCAGAAAAGTCAGTGCCAATTGTTTTATAGGGAAGTTCTCTGTGGTTGTCGAAGAATGGATAAGGAGTATATTGCATATTGACATTTGACTGAGCAGTCATTTGGGGATTTCTAGGACAGGATGGTCCAGTTTTGTGAAGAAAATCATTAGTGGAAAACAAGCAGCTAACGTTGGTTAACAGCCTAAAGCAGGTCACGTTTGTTGACATTGAGAATGAATGAGGGTCGGTAAATTATATATACACAGGCACCCACGGACAGAACGGTCAATCTCGGTCAGCCAGTTTTAGCCGCTGAGTTCGGGCGAAAGCTGAGCACCACCTGTTGCTTGGGGACAGTGGCCTCATCCTGCCTCGGCCGAGAAGGAGAAGTGTTAAGTGGGGTCCTGAATATGACACAACAGGGTTAAGAAATATGAGTCAATATAGCACTGCTCCGTCTTTCTACGTCTCCCTGACTTTCCCTCCAACATACAGAAGCTTCGACCCTAAGGAAGAATAAAGAGATTTATATATTTATACTTTATACCGCGATGAGATCAATCGCAACTGTAATACATTTACAAATACATATGCAAATACGCAATACAAGTACAGTCGGACTCGGTTGTTCAGGTACGAACGGTTTATTGGTTTCTGACTTCCGTTCTTCGACACGAGGAGAGAGACACAATTCTAAAAATTCTTTTGTAATCATACTATGCTAACCTCACCCCATCGTTCGGCACATCTTGTGATGTTTAAGATCTCAATCCATTTCTGCCGGTAGAGATCCGAAAAACTCAAATCTACAACTCAATGGCCAAATCCCCAACTCTCAACTTTATGCTGCAATGATAGAAACTCAACTATCTGCCTCCATGGTCCAATGTCAACTTTCAACTGACTTTTTTTTTCAAATCCTCAAATTCTCAGGACCATCTCTTCCGGGCAAGACGTCATCCACACTCCAGCCCCATTTCTTGTCTGGGTGTTTTATTATGACAATGGTGATTGTCATATCCTTTGCGCACGAGCGTAAAACTGCACCCAATGACGATGCCCTGAACTAAGAGACTTGAGTAGTTCAAAGCCTAACCAAACTGAATGATAAAATGTAATTAACGAAAAATGATTAATATAAAAAAATAATTCCTTATTATATAACATTTATAACCAAGTGTTATGTTTTTTCATTCCTCTTTCATGGTATACCACAAGTCGTGGAGGTTGGTACTTGATCTCAGTTACAAAATGATAGACCAACACATTGTTACATAAACTCACTCACGTTTTATTTCCGATGCTATATTATATAATCTTAGGCGCCAGTTGCCAAACGTTTATTATCAAAGGATATTGATTCAGTGAACAGGACTCGAACCCTGAATGGGACTGTTTGCATTTTATAAACCAGTAATACCCTTGTGAAAGGTACGCATCCAACAATTCTCCCTCCGTCTATGGGTAAAAAACAGGACACTCTGTGTTGATTAAACGTTGGTATGGTAACCCTTCTTGGAGAAGGAAAATTCCGAATTCAAATATGTTAAACACCTATTTCTCATTGGCCTTTTATGTAGTTTAAAGTATCATGACAATATTTCTGCAAGAATCGGTTTGTCCTTAAATAACCCACGAAGGATGACACGCTATTAAAAAAACAAAAAACAAAGATGAATTTTTGTACCGTATATATTAAGAGAAGATAAGTATTAAACTGTCTTAGCCATTTTTCAACGTTTTGAAAAAAAAAGAAGAAAAAGAAAAACCTGATAAATGTAAATTTTCATTATTAGCTCTTTTACTTCAGCAATTTTTTAATAACATTCAGCCCAATATGAGCGAGTAAGAGAAGAAATGACAAAGAATCTATGATTTTCTTAACGCCGAAACCCAGCCAAGTGTCTTTGACTACCGTATACAAAGTAAAGAACAATATTCTTTTTACAGAAAAGGAGGTTTTTAAGGAAAAGGGAGAGTGGAAGATTGAACAAAAAACTAAAAGAAGGCTTTTTAACAATTTTCAATACGACGATTAAGAAGGACTATACAATGCCAATAAGAAAGCACGCTAATGAATTGATAGTTCACCAGAATATTGTGAGGATAGCAATTACACAAGTTTTAAGCCGAGAACTTATCCCCCTTGATTACGCTATATGGGGCATTTTAGAAAAACAAAACAAATGTAATATAATTGCCGAGGGATTTCGTTTCATATATCTTGCCTTTCGGTTTAGTTAGGCTGAAAACATTTCGCTTAGCGCATGGGTTTTTTAGGTGCAACATTAACGCAAGTGTTCACACGCGCGCGGAGAGGATGTGTCATTCAGAAATGTCAAAATAAAAATCCCAGATAGGAATTGTGACCAGGGTATTTGCGTGACGTCACGCACCGGAAGTGCGGGCTGAGACTTGAGAAAAAGCAGTAGTCGAGTACACGCCTCGGAAGAAGAAGGTTGACTTTCAGAGCTGGGCGAAGCCAGGCGACTTTGTGTTCTACGGGCGTCACGCGTTGGTTGGGTTAAGAGCTGACGATGTGAAAGCAGTCACCATAGAAATATTGTCTCTCTCTCCTCATGTAGAAAAACCTTTAAACTCAAAAAGGTGAATAAAAATTTCGTAAAGTTTCGTGTTTTTGGATTCCTTATGTCTATTTCACACATCCATATCTTGGTCGTATATAATGGGTATGTTACACAAGCACAACTTCCCATCCACATATTGGTTCGCTTGACTCTGTTATTGAGGAGGAATGGAATAAAATGTCTGAATCATTTATTTTGAAGGCATGCAAATCGTTTTGAAGGTGTATTGATGCAATAATTGACGAAAAAAGGACACTATATTGAGTAAATTTACTATTTGGTGTCCATCTTCTTATTTTCTTGTTTATTTTTTTAATTGAAATTAATATTTTACAGTAGAGTTATTTGCTATTACAAGTTTGATTTATTTATTAAATGGTAGCTCAAACTTTGTAGGTTAGTTAATGCCAAAGACATCCTTCTAGAAGAACAGTAGCAGTACTATTTAACCCATAGCTTGGAGTAAAATGGGGTTCATACCTTTCTCAAGGGTATTTGACCAAAAGTGAAGGTAATAGCGTGACTGGAGTTCGAACTCACATACTACGATTCCACAGTCCACCCCTTTAAGTATTACACCACGAGGACATCTCATATATAATTATGCTAGAATATTTCTAATTTTGCTTCTTCACCTTGTAAAAATTCAATCAAAGTTTGAAATGCCATAAAACCAACCAACCAACAAATCTCAGATTTGTATGATTGGCTAAGAAAAAAGTAGTAAAATGTACATCTTACGGTAAAGTCAATTTGATCACATAATTTCTCATCATATTCTCGTTGTTATGCCACGATGAATGTACTCATACTGAGATGATTAATAATTTATGAGCAACAACTATCGAAGTAGTGTAAAGCCTATGTAAATAAAGAAAATATATTGTAATTAACCTCTTACAGTCAGGCCACTCTGATTGTAGCGGTTCCCCTCACAGTTAAGCAAAAATGAGCCAGCCCAGTATTTCGATGGAGGACCACTTATTAACAGCAGGTAAACGATTTAATGCTGAAACCGGACGCGTTAAAGATAAGCTAATAACAGGTTACATGACAGAGTAAATAATAATAATAATAATAATAATAATAGGATGGATTTTTTTAAAAAAGCAAACCGAAAAAAAAACAACACTTTATATGAAATAAAAAACGGCTCTAGACTCTAGATCAGAATATCAACTCAACTATCTTTTTGATTTCAACCATTAATATATCAAGCCATGAATTTGTCTGGGCATAAGTATACCCGTTAGTTGAAATGTACGTCACTGCAAGCTCCAATTTATGATTAGAAAACTTTATATTCTTCGATATTCGTGAGGCGTCAATTTAGCTCTGTTTTATGAGATTTTGATTCGTGTTTGTGAGTATTCTCAACACGTTTATCATATATTGATTAAAATGGGACGGCAATACAAACACTGAAGCTCTATACAGAGTAGGGTTTTATCATTTTTGTTGGCTGATTTTACAGCATGTTGACCCATTTTTGTTTATGTATTGTTTAAGAAGTTATTCTTTCGTTTGATTTGGCTTCTTTGTTCCATAGCATCTCAAACGTTTTGGGATTTTTAATGCCAAAGGCATTATAGTAGAATGAAGGTAGCGGTACTTTTTAACTAATAGCTGGGTGGGGGTTAGGGTGTTTGCAAGGGAATTCGTCCTAAAGTCAGCGTAATACAACTTGGGTTCGAACTCACTTACTTCGAGTCTTCTGCTCAGCTCTTTATTACAAAAGCATTTAATGATAGCAAAGACTAGACACGACTGGGTAGGCAAGACGATCAGCTGGGAATAGAGCCAGAAATTGAAATTTCACCATACGAACAAATGGTATATGCTCAACCCGGAATCCATACTAGAAAATGAGACGAACAAACTCCTCTGGGATTTTGAGATACAAACAGATCACCAAATCTCGGTCAGACAATCAGGCCTAATAATAATCAACAACAAAAACTGCGAACTTGCAGGATTTTGAACTTTCCTGTCCTGACTGACCACTGCTTAAAATTGAAAGAAAGCAAACAGAAGGATATGTACCTAGACCCTGACTGGAAATTGAAAAAAAACAAACAAACTGTGAAACATGAAAGTGACCGTGATATCAATTGCTATTGGTGCTCTCTGAACAGTCCCCAAAGGATTAGTAAAGGGAGTGGAAGACTTTGAAAAAAGAGGATGTGTTGAGACCATCCAGACTACTGTATTAGTGAGATCGGTCAGAATACTGAGAAGAGTCCAGGAGAATTGTCACTCAAACTCTGGTGAGAAACTCTCGGCTAGCGCTGGTGGGGAAAAAATCTCAAAGGACCTCATAATAATCAACAAAAGAAAGAGAATTTGCAAAATTGTTGACTTTGCTGTCCCGGCTGACCTCAGAATAAATATGAAGGAAAGTGAAAAGAAGGATAAGTACCTCGACCTTGCTAGAGAATTGAAAAAACTGTGGAACATGAAAGTAACGATTGTGCCAATTGTGATTGGTGCGTTAGGAACAGTAACTAAAGGATTATTAAAGGGCCTGGAGGACTTGGAAGTTAGCGGACAGGTAGAGACTATCCAAACGACAGCATTGCTGAGGACGGCCAGAATACTGAGACGAGTCCTGGAGACTTGAGGAGACTTGCTGTCATTCAAACTCCAGTGAAAAACCATCAGCTAATACTGATGTGAAAAACTCTAGAGGAGTAAATAATAATAATAATAATAATAATAATAATAATAATAATAATAATAATAATAAACTCCCATGGCACTTTGACATACAACCGGATCACCTAATCTCGGCCAGAAGACAAGACCTTATAATAATCAACAAAAGAAAGAGAATTTACAAATTTGTCGACTTTGCTGTCCCGGCTGACCATAGAATAAAAATGAAAGAATGTGAAAAGAAGGATAAGTACCTCGATCTTGCTAGAGAATTGAAAAAAACTACGGAACTTGAAGGTAACGATTATACCAATTGTGATTGGTGCTTTTGGTCCAGTAACTAAAGGAGTATTAAAGGAGCTGGATGACTCGGAAGTTGGCGGACGAGTGAAGACAATCCAAACGACAACATTATTGGGAACGACCAGAATACTGGAGTTTGAGTGACTGCAAGTATCCTCGAGTCCTGACGACTTAAGGAGGCTTACCGTCACTCAAACTCCAGTGAAAAAAACATCACCTAACGATGATGGGAAAAAACTTTAAAGGGTAATAATAATAACAAATGGGAAGTCTCTATTACGTAGTGGCTTACGTGCTAAACTGACATTGTTGTAAGCGAGTTCGAACGCATGTCATGATAGTACGTTCATTTTTGACATACCCTGGCGGGAAAATATGAACTACTATAATGATGCTTTAGATAAAAACGAAAGGAATGGTTCGCTCTCTCGATGGGGGAATCACTGCTGCATAACCTACATCAAACAGATAGAAGAAGCATTGGCCTCTCTGTGAATAAATATAAAGGAAAGTTTGGTTTCTGAAACCAAACATACCCATCACCATTTTAAGTTGGCAACATCGGAAATTTATTTACCAGTTCAAATACCTCGGCAGTAATATCTTATCTACCGAAAACGATATCATCATGACACATCAATAAATCCCGGGCCAACTTAATTGTTGGGTATCACCCACCTTTTTCCACACAATGAACTAGTCCATCTGCCATATACAACAGTAGCTACTAATACCAAGGTAGACAAGAAGGTAAAGAACAACTTCTTATAGGAATAGTATTAGAGCGTTGGAGACTGGAGATTGCACTAGATCACCTTACTTGCTACCGTGATAACGAAAGCCAATACTACCGTTGGACTATATCTTTATTCTGAATTCACTTATCCTATGTTCTTGTCTACTAATAGTCTCTCTATTGTATATACTTTTTTCTGAGAATATATCTCTATTTCCTCTCATATCGTGGTTTGTCCTTTACTTAATATTAGAAGCGTTCATTAACCAGAACGCAACATTAATAAAACAACTTTTGGGCAAAATTCGATTTTATTTATCAACACAGTCTCCTTCTTAGGTGATACATTGATTCCAACGCTCCTCTAACATTTCGATGGCTTTTTTGAAGAACAATTAGTCTTGGCCTCAAAATATGCCACAGTTTCCGATATCACTTCTTCGTAGGAGCTAAATCTCTTTCCTCCTACAAAGGAAGTAAGATAAACTAAGCATCCATGGCACTGGTGAAGAAAAGAGACAAAGAGAAATAAGTGTTTGCCAACAAGGAAAATCTTACATTCATCATTTCTGTGTGGACACTGGTTACTGTGTTGAGGACATACAATGAGCAACCAATAGCGACGAGGAGAGAGAGATAGAGAGAGAGAGAGAGAGAGATAGAGATAGAGAGAGATAGAGAGAGAATCCATGCAATCAGGTGTACTTGAAAATAACGAGGATTAAATGTCCTACATGTGAATAAATTTGACAATGTAATTTCATTGAGATTTGGTCTGGTTTGGTTTCTTGGTTTAATGGCACATCAACCTTTGTAGGTTATTGTAATGCAAAAGCCATCCTTCTTCTAAAAAGGGGTGTCCTCGTGGTGTAATGGTTAAAGCGATGGACTGCGGAATCGTAGTACGTGAGTTCGTACTTCAGTCGCGCTATTACGTTCACTTTCGGGCAAATACCCTTGGGAAAGGTATGAACCCCCTTATCCTCCCAGCTATGGGTTAAATAGTACCTCTACTGTTTTTCTAGGAGAATGGCTTCGGCATTAAATAACCAAAAAAGAGTTGATATGCCATTAAACAAAGAAACCAAATCAAACCTTCTTCTAAAAGGAAAGTAATGTTACTATTCAGCCCATAGCAACGAGGATAAGGGGGTTCCTGCCCTTCCAAAGGGTTTTTTCTGAACGTAATAGCACGACTGGAGTTCGAACTCACTTTATCACGATTCCGCAGTCCACAGCTTTAACCATTATACCACGGGGACATTCTGCAATTTCACAGTGAGGGAAAACACCCAGGATTTGAGTCTCTTACATGGCCGTTAAAAACATTGTTAATACGCTTTGCATTTCTCGTTGGGGTGTCTCAAGCGTCAAGCAATAAAGTCAGTCCTTCAAAACTGGTACAGTCTGGGAGAAAGCATACTTGTATATGAGCTTATCTCATGTATATATTAATGTTATCTGTGGTTTTCTTCTGTATATTCAGAGATAGTATATTTTTGGATAAAATAATGATAATCCTGAAACTTGGTGAGCGGTGACTCAACTAAAAATCACCCCTTCGTACCAACCGTTATGAATAACTGGTGAGCATTTTAATATTTAAATTGGATAAAACTTTTTCAAATAGAGGGCCAGAACTCAGCTACTGAAAATGAATTTAATTTTGTCCATTGACTATTAATGGTAATACGTTAACAGAAGTTTCAATGTTTCAAATTTAGTAATTTGCTTGTTATTTTTCCATTGATACTTCATAGAATTCTGTTTCTGTGGAAACAAGACATAGATTTGGAAATGCTCAACAGTGTTGGCATGTAATTTTTTTTCCTCTGATAATAAATTTCAAGTTGGGTTATTGAATGAATTCAGTTCCGACGATGTAAAAAATTGTTTTAATTTCATCACAGATAGAAATTATATTAACTTGTAGAAAAAAAATGTTACTTTAGATATACGTAACTTAAATAAACTGAACAGATTTATCAAATTTAACTCCATTAAGAAAGATATTTATTTTTATTTTTGTTACACAGTATCGGACAAAAAATATCAACATAAAAATAGAGAAAAACTGAACCATATATTTCATTATGGCCTGAGATTTTAATAAAACTTCATTGGCTTAGACACTTATTTTCCGTATAATAACCTTTTTCAAAATCAGACGATCGCTTTTAGCCATTAGCAAGAGACTAACCACAAATATCAAACCAACAAATAGAAAATTCTTAGAATTGACCTATTTCGGAGAATATGTTTTTGAATTATGATTTTTCCTTACAACTAAAGGAACTTTCAGAACGATAATCAAGGAAAATAATCACTTCCGAAATATATCAAATTTTCATTGAAACTTGTGGCAATAACAAAAAATAATTTACAACTTTTTACTCAATACTGTATATATCTACTTCAGTGATTCTCTCTTTAAAACTACCTAAGAAACAGAAATATTTTCTTTTGATGAATTTTTTATATGCAGAAACCTTTAGCATTTTTTTTAAATACTTGGGTATTTTAGAAAAAAAGTTACGTAAATTTTGTAGAATTGGTGCAAAGACATTTTTCAATCATGTTACGCGTCACGCAACGATCTTAAAAAGACTAAAATAAAATTAAATCGAAACAAAAAAGAATTAAATGAAACCATCTTCATTTGAGCATTACTTTATTTTTGGTAGATTTATCGATAAAAGCAAACATTAAGTTTAAAAGAATCCAATTCTTCGTTAATTAAAACTTTTTTCTTTTAATTTCTTTCTTTATTTCTTTTGAATATAGGCTCTACTTATTCACGCTAAGCCGAGATAAAAACCCTCAGTATCGACAGTTTCAAAAGTTTTATTACATTTGTAAAATAGATAAAAATTAGCACTCCGTTTAAAAAAACACGAGATATCAAATATCAATGATTGCTGAGTCAGCGAGTCTTCTACTTACTGATTAGTTGCCCTTGTAGAGGGTTAAAACATCCACCTCCTCATAAAAGGGGATCCTGGGTATGTCAGTAACCTATATCTGATTGTAAGGTCCTAGTTCAGTAAGTTCCAGCGAGTTCACAGTCACTCTCCAGCTATGTTGCTTGGTGCACGGACCGGCCCCGTTTGTCCTTTGATACGTCAATCAAAGTCGCCTGACATGCTTGCTAGGGAAGCCTAGAATTCGTGTCTGGTGGTTGAGACCGATATACCCTGAGCCTTAGGAGGCTGTCTCCCAGGCTTTTATCTGCTTTGTAGGGGCAGGTTTATCGCCTAGCCCCCGAGTGTCCTTTTTTCAGGGAATGCCAACGGAACCCTAGGGATTTTTGGACCGGAAACACATCTGAGCTTCGGCTCGTGCCCAGCCACTCTCATTCAAAAAACCATTTGCCATACTCTGTCTTTGTTGGGAGACAGGTAAATGTCATAAATACCACCTTAAATGGAATTACTTCAAGACAATTTTGATATAGAGTGATAATATGACCATTATTATTCTACAAGGATGAATTTGGGCTTAAATAACGCACGAAGGATAATATTCCTTTCAAAAAATAAACCACACGAAACCATCTGTTAATGAGATATATACATAAGATTAAACCATATATATTCTTGTGGGAGTATGTATTTACTTACCCAGTCTATCCTCTGACAGGATGCAAACCAAGGTCAAATGTTAAGCAGAGTACAGATGGTTTGAATTCAAACTTTTCTTTCTCCAACATTGGTTTTCATAGAATGGCTGAAAATCGATTGTCCTTTTCTATTTACCCTTAGATAAGTTGGGAATGAGATGGATTCTATGAGTACACACAGAGCATTAGCACGAAGGGAAACGCAAAATACTTTTTCAAGATTTGTACTCTAATCGCCTTCCACGATAGCTGTGACACTAATATTGTCTTGTGGTTGCCAACTTTCTTCATCAAACGGTAGTATTGTGCATCCGTGATTGATTTTAGTTTCTGTGAAAATTGATGGGCGGCATTACTTTTGCAGCCAAAATGATAAAAAATACCTTACATATTACGTCGAGTTTTAATGTATCTGGCTTTGTCTTTCTCATCAAATAATAATAGAAAGTGGAATCTTTGTAGAGCAGCGGCTTTCGAGTTGGTCTGTGACACCGAAGTAAAGCGGTTTCGAATTCTAGTCACGCTATTACGCTCATTTTCAGAGCAATGCATTTGGGAATGTTTTTAACCCCGAATACTACTGCTTCAAAGTGAAAGTAGGTTCACCAGATGGAGACACAGAATACTTCGACATTGTAGCAGGAGTACTACAAGGAGATTAGCTAGCTCCATACCTCATTATCAACTGTCTAGATTACGTGCATAGAACATCGATTGATAAAATCAGAGAAAACGGCTTCGAGCTGACAAAGAAAAGAAGCAGAAGATACCGACGCTGACTACACCGATGACACAGCAATACTGGCAAATACACCCAACCAAGCCGAAAGCCGAAACACTACAGCATAGTTTGGAACGAGCAGCCGCAGGCATAGGCCTCCATGTCAATGCACACAAAACGGAATATATGTGCTATAATCAAACAGGTGACATCTCCACACTAGACGGAACCCCTCTTAAACTAGTAGACAAATTCACTTATCTAGGAAGCAGCGTCTCATCAACCGAAAAGGACATCGACACGCGGCTAACGAAGGCATCGAGAGGTATCAATAGGCTATCGAACATATGGAAATCAGACCTAACCGATAAAATGAAACGCAGTTTCTTCCAGGCAGCTGTCGTATCGATACTGCTGTATGGATGCACTACTTGGACGCTAACAAAACGGCTGGAAAAGAAGCTAGACGGCAATTAAACAAAAATGCTGCGAGTTATCTTGAACATTCCTGGCGGCAAGACACCAACTTTACGGCCACATGCCTCCTATTACGAAAACTATCCAAGCTAGACGAACCAGACATGCAGGACACTGCTGGAGAAGCACGGACGAGCTCATAAGTGATGTACTCCTATGGATCCCTACATATGGACGGGCAAAAGCAGGATGACCAGCGCGAACATACATACCGCAGCTCTGTGAGGATACGGGATGTTGCCCTGAAGACTTGCCAGAGGCGATGAACGATAGGGAGAAGTGGCGAGACAGAGAGTCAGGGATATCCGTACTAGCGGCACGACATGATGATGATGATGATACCACTGCTATGGTATGAATAGTACCACTTCTGTTTTTCTTCAAGGATAGCTTTGCAATTAAATAAGACATGAAAGTTGATATGCCATTAAACAAAGAAAGAAAAGATTTGGTAATCATATAGTCTTTTTATTCTACGTACTTTTATTTAGGCATCTAATAACAGTATTTTCTCTTTGAAACGTTCTTAATTGTTTCTAAAATCAGCGTTTTCTTCCTGTTAGAAAATATCTTTTGTTTTTAGAAAGGGAATCGTCGTTTCTGAACGTCGCCAAACTCACCAAAAAGATTCAATATCACGCGCGAAATCAACCAGGACATATTCATAAATGAAATTAACACCGTTAAAAAAACATGTTTTATGTCGAGCCAACTAATTTCTTTGCTGTCTCTTTAAATCATGACGTTATTTAGGAAGCCTTTGCAGTTTTTGTATCTTGTAATTAATGTACATCCTCCGAGACATTTTATTGGAAAAGTCGATGTGATTAAAATTAACAAAAGACTTTAGTCAGTAGACATCACTAATCGAATATTCTTAATTATTACAAAGAACATGAAATCTCTCAACTAACGTTATTACTCATCACGTGTCTTTATTATACAATGCAGTATTGTAAATTACTTTAAGCTAGTAAAAATAAACACACACACACACACACACACGCACACACACACACACACACACACACACACTATATATATATATATATATATATATATATATATATTCTTCAATCCAGCCAAGCCGGAGTCGGGAATAATTCCGTCAGGACAATAAAATTATTCAAACTTCGAACATTTAAATCTTCCCAGTAAGGAACCCAATGTAACTGACATCACAGAGCAACCATTCCTTTAAGAAAAACAAAGTGAATTAAAACCTACATCTCGTTACTTTATTATGATCCCGACCGAAAACGAAAGAAAAACTGGAAGTGGGAGAAATGGGGAGGAAACTCTTCACTCCTCTTCAACCCCCTCTCACCCTCCTATGTCCATTTTGGCGGTATTAATTATATCCATTGGATCTTATGAAGTCCTGTTAAATTTGGAGTTATTGATTCATATCAATACCCATAGCAGGATGGAAATAAATTAATAATCCTAACTTTGTTTTTCTTATATATATATATATATATGTATATATATATATATATATATATAAGTGTGTGTGAATGAATGTGTGTGTGTGGATTTGTGTGTGTGTTTCATATCAGTGTTTTATATTAGAAGTGTTTACATTTGGAAATACATATTGCTAATCTTTAATGATAATGCATGTAATTATAAAGAGACTATTTTTTTATTTTATTTAGGCTCGTATCTTAACTACTTATAAAAACAGGGCTTCTCTTTATTAAAAAGCTGTATATATATATATATATATATATATATATATATATATATATATATATTTGTGTGTGTGTATGTGTGTGTGACGTCGTGTTGGTTTATTTAATACCATTTAACAAACGGCAAGAATGATAAAGAGCTGTTATACTATGTCGGTTGAGTGTGTGATTGGCTGATTTTAACAACATTTCAACCCGTTCATGGGTTATTTCTTGTCTAGAGTTTAAATAAACACGTTAATTGTACGTTGATATTTTCATTTCAATCGTTGTTTTTTCAATGCTTCTTCTATGGAGGGGCGAACACCATCCTCTCTAATACGAATCCCTTTTAAACACATCTAGATGCAACCCAAACAGGTATTAACACTCGGACACCCAATGAATCTTAGTAGGATTTTATGGCATTTCAATCATCGTGGCTTAATAAATGGCAAATCCTGCTTATACATATATATTAAATATATGATTTGTTGACACATTGAGAATATTCTTAAACGAACCTGAAATCTTTTTATCACACAGTTAAATGTTTCCATATATTGCTATGTAACACCAATAAATAAATTTAGGCACACTGTCAAAGAGTTTTAAGCGTTGTTGTAGGGTGCGGAAGCAAAATTAGGAATATTCTAATATAACAAAAAATGACTTTATTATAAACCAAGATTAATTTTAATAAAAAATAAACAAAGAAATTAGAAGAGAGACGCAAAACAGTAAATTTACTCAATATGGCCACAATTTTTTTTCAGTTAAGCCTTCTAATGATCTGCATGTGCAAAAAATTATTTCTTCAAAAATTTTATTCCATTCTCCCTCAATAGCAGAGTTAAGAGAACCAATATTTGGATGGGAAGTTGCACTTGTTTTGTTTTCTAAAACACCCTGTATAGCGAAATCAATAGGTTATTAGAAATGGGCTTAAATCCTGTTAAATTGCTGTCTTCACAGTTTTCTCGTAGTCTTTCAATTCATTAGCGTGCTTATCGACGTTGTAGTGTCCTTCTTAATCGTCGGAATGAGAGAAGATAAAAAGCATTCTTAGCGTTTTTTGTTCAATCCTCACCTTTCCCTTTTGCTTACCGAAGCTCTTTTTCTGTGAAATCTTTTTTCTTCTTTGCTTTGTTTCCTGTAGACAAAGACACTTTGACTTTCTTTCGGCGTTTAGCAAATCATAGATTCTTTGTTGTTTCTTTTCTTGGTCACTCATATTGCGCTGAATTTTTATTAGATTGTTTTGAATAATAGAGTTAATCATGAAACTTGAGATTTATCACATTTTTTTCTTTAACTGGAATAATCAGACTAAAAAAAAAGTCTTAAAAATTATTCAAGATTTTTAATCTGCATCATGTAACCAGCACTATTTTTTCTTCTTCTCAAGTCATTCCTTAGCACACAGTTAAATCGTATCAAGTATTGCTGTTCATCACTAACAATTCAATCGAACATCAGTCATTTGTTTACACACAATTAAACTGTAAAAAACTCCTCTTCCTGAAAATTCGGTTTAACATATCAGGTCGAACCACTCCGAGTCAGTGTGGACCTAGGAACAATGGCAACGATAGGGTATTACACATTACTCCAGGACTGGAACCTCACCATCAGATCATTTTGGATATTAGCCAGGACACTCGTTGGGGTGAGGTGGCTAACCCTCCTGCTGAGAGGTAGTCAACATTTTCTACTGCCCTAACCTAGCCGATAGGGATAAGCACAGAGTGACCCTGGAAGTAATTGCAAGAAAGTGTATTTTGCACCCCACAGATATCCCGACCTGTAGTGGCACGAACAGATACAGTTTCGTGTCATATCTGTAACACGCATTTGGGTAGTTGGGTAGGGGCAGAGCAGATACCTTTCTGCTGTGAGTACAGTCAGCATCTTTTAAGCACAACTAAAAAGTCAGTTAAAAGAAAACAGAAAGGAAACTATTAATTTTAAAAATTAGTTTCTTGTTTACGAACAAGAGAACATAAATTGGGCTGTGTCTTCAGTCGTTTTCAAGAATGATTCGTTAAAAAACAAAATAAATTAGACCAGGTTGATTTTCATGGTTTAAAGACACTTAATGAATGCTATGAATTAACGTTTTACAATCTGTTTTCAACGAAGTTGTTATTTGCCATTGAAGTCACGATTCAAAATTCATTAATAAAATTAGCAAGCACTCAGTAAAATGACCGAATGATTTTTTCTTTTCTGTTGGCTATACTGTCAACGAATTCATAGCCCAACCGAACAGATTAGGTTTAATTGCGGTTAATCTGTCCTTCAGCGACGAGGATTAAATAAAATTGGGTTGTTCCTTGGTTAGTTGTGTCGTGTGGCATATCAACCCTTGAAGGTTATTCGATTTCAATTTCTGTTTATAAATATATATCAAATATATATGATTTTTAACGAATAGTTTGTCGATAATATTTTTAAGCGTGCCGAAATTCATTTGTTTGCACACAGTTAAATGATTTAAAATCTAGAAATGATTACATATTTCTATTTGACTCATTGATGGAAACCAAGCAGGTATTACTACTCCTATTCAGAGTGAACTTGAGAGTAATAGGATCGAAAGGGCACTCCACATTCCCTACAGTTCCAGGGCTGACGTCTCACCATCATATTGTGTAGTGTCATATCAGGACACTCTTTCAGAGGTGGCCTAGTTGGCTGGGACTGTAGAATACATTGACTAAATCTCTTGCAGAGGGGTAAGACGCCTCCAAAGATTTTCCTTGATATAACACTAAACTATATGATTGTAAGACTTCAGTAATACTGGAGCTTTGGGGAATGTGGAGTACCCCTTCAGTATCATAGCTCCAATGTCCACTCTGGCCCGGAGTGGTATCACCTGAGATGATCCTATCTATGGGTCAAATAGAACTGTGAGAGATTTAAACAGTGTATTTATGCTAAACTGTATTTTTTTTACATTCAATTGTGTGCAATTTAAACAAATGACTAACAGTGTGCAAACAAGAAACTGTAATATGTTTAACTGAATTGTTTAAGTAGAATTGTTTGATCATTTAACTTTATATTCATATTTGATAGAAATAAGGGAAACCATTTAACTGTGAGAAAAAAGGGCTCAGATTCATTTAAGAATATTCATTATGTACATATTCGTATATATATATATATATATATATATATATGTGTGTGTGTGTGTGTGTGTGTGTGTGTGTGTGTGTGTGTGTGTGTGTGTGTGTGTAAAAAGGATTTAGCATTCAATAACCTACACTGGTTGATATGCTATTAAACCTAGCCAAACAAAATCATGTTTATTTAATTGATATGTGTGAAGGGGTTTGGCATTAAATACCCTGAAACAGTTAATACGCCATAAAACCCAACTAAACTAATATTTTATCTTTAATATATATGAATAATGAGGATTTGGCATTAAATAACCTACTTCCCGGTCTTTAGCTGGGGCGTCTGGCATTTGTGCCGGATGGGGTATCGAAATCAATGGCAAATTCGAAGTCGAAAGGCCTACGGCTTTGGCTGGGCCACCTTCAGGTGGGCGAGCTGCAACATTGACACATTTGTCCCCCTTGTATAGCACTAGTCCTTGCTGTCCAGTTTAAGCTATAATCAGGTATACATGTCGGGTCCCATGTTATATAGTCATCTACATCATCATTCAGCATCACAACGACACAACATCAAAGACAGACGCATGAACGAACGACGCATGATAAAGACGCAGGAAGGAAGACACAGGAAGACTTCTAGATCAAAATTTTTACCTCTCATTTTATTTGCAAGGGTTCAAAAGGGTTGTTCAAGGTTTGCATGTGAGAGGGTGCTGGAGACCGAACATAAACTTCATATTTTGACCCCACTGTTATGACCGTCACATTCTGTCTTTCTTGTTCTCTTAGATGCTCAACCAGAGGTCTTGGGGTCCACTCTGCTGGATGCTGGCTTCCTTTATTGCATCTTATCAGCATCTTCTCTGGACCCCAACTCATCGGGGCTTCAAACCCCTTCGGTCGGGTGGGGCTATCCCTACCACATCTCGTCTATAACTCTCTGGGAGACTGCTTGCAACTGCTTGCCATCCCGAACTCAACTGAGTTAAATAATAATTCAACGCCCACACGATCGCCCACTGGATCTTTGAAATCGAATGTTTAATCGTCATCAAGCGGAAATAACTGTCATGCAGTTCAGAGGTTACTCTCTTCCGGTGCATCACTGTAGTGGCACAATGGGACCTTCCCCTTCTCCCATATCAAAAGGCTTAATCCGCCCACGCGATCTCTTTTGATTACTGGCCATTGGAATGTGTCACTTCCTTCCGGTGTATCACCTTGGAATAGCCTTTTTGGGCCGGCTCGAAGGTCAAAATATAACACCCAGATTTGGGTCCAAGACCAGCTAGGCTCATCAGGCTCACATTGCACTAAATGGACCGATGACCAGCATAGACCAGCAGGGATCGAGTACCGGCTTGCGCCTGACCTTTCCCTCCCCTCCCCTAAATCCCCGCTATAATCAACCTTCGGGTCATTTACCTTGTGTCGAGTCCTGTCTGGTGGGAGGTAGTGAAAAATCTTATTAAATAACCTACAATGGTTGATATGCCACAAAATCAAACCCAAATAAATCATTTTGAGGATTTCACCTCTTTACAAATATGCAGTCAATGTATTCTATTATCGCAACCAACCAGACAGTTAAAACAGTTAAAAATTTGAAGTATTGCAACTGTTTGCACCGTTTAAGGGTTTCAATTTTAGTAACTGATTAAGTATTTCTATTAGACTTACAGATGTGATCATAACAGGTTATACTACTGTTCAGAGTGGACCAGGGAGTAATAGCAATGAAAGTGCATTACACATTCTCCCCAACTCACCATCTGATGTCTTTGTATCATATTCATGACATTCGTTGGAGTGATGTTTTACTCCTTTGCAGAAGTATAATCAACGTATTCTCTAGATCCAGACGACTTGGTTGGATTAAAAATGAATATGAATATTAACCGATCAATTTCATAAGAGGGTAGAGTGTTCAAAAATTGCTCGGGAGACCGGGGTTCAGTCTTAGGTTAGGTGAAAAACCAAGAAATATGGAAGTGTGGTAAGAAAATAAATGTCTTAGTTTTTATTCTTAAAAATTGTTCTTATCCCTTTTTAGTTTCGTTCCGGATACGAGGGTCATTCACTTGAGTAGATTTTTATTTAAAACAAACAAACAAACAAGCAAATCGATATCTATTGACTTTTTTCCATAAATTTATCTTCTGCTTGAATTGGTAAATAGCAAACATTATTTTAATCTCACAAAAATATCAATTTTGAAATTAGTCAAAATAGAGGAAAACCAAACTGTTTCAGTTTTGAACAAAGTTCTATGACAGCTTTTTCGTATTTAAGATGAATAATTCATATATAATTAACAAGTGGGTAGAGTGTTCGCCAATTGCTCGGGAGACCGGGGTTCAGTCTTAGGTCGAATTATACTAAAGACTCAAAAAATGGTATTTGATGCTGCCTTGCTTAACACTCAGCATTATAAAGTAGTGATCAATGGTAAAGTGGAGCAATCCAGGGATAGGAGTCAAGTCCGACCTTACACATCTGTGTAGTAGCTAATGAACGGGGAACCTTCCTGTCAAACTTGACTACAGTCAACAACTTTCCTCTTATGAATATGTGAATATTTCTTGACAACTTGCTTTCGAATATAGGTCACCTTAATACATTTTTCACTTATAAAGTGTCCTTTGCACTACTATGTCCATATTTTTGTTTGTCTTTGGAATTCTATTGCATGTTGGTTTAATTTTGTACGGCTGATGGTATTTCAAATAAAGTTGGTCGAGATGAAGAAACAAAGAAATTAGTCAAAATTGAGGAAAACCAAATTGTTTCAGTTTTGAACAGAGTTCTATCATCAACCTTTTTCGTGTTTAAGAATAATAATTCATATATAATTCACAGAAGAATATGTGATGTGAAAGGAAAAGCGTGTTTTAATCAAAAGAATAGTTAAAAATAGGTAAAACATGCATTTGCCCTTTCAAAACTGAGAGGAACAGACTATACAACATGTAGAAGCCCACTGACATTCCTGTAAAAGTTCCTAGCGTCCCAGTCTGTAAAGAAAATCACACTGACAGTCTTTTGGTGCGTGAAAAGAAGAATCACTTTTGATTTTCTTGAACTTAGTGCAATTGTAAATATTTATTCCTGTTACTAACTCCATAGAAAAAATTCATTTATGCATTATATATATATATATATTGGCAGCATTTCTTTATTGATACATATTTGATCGAACATAATAGATATATTTTGTCTACATATTTTTTGTTAATCCTTTCGAATTGCTGTATTGATCTTATGATATTCGGCGGGAATTGGTTGATAAACCTTCCATAATTAGTTATTTCCCTTGAACTTTCTGTCCCATTTTGTGCCATCATCAGGGGAGAATGTATTACAAAAGGGATGTAACTTTTGTATGTACATTACTAATTTGAAAGAATGAGTATTTATACTGGTATATGGTGTAGCGTTTACTTTTCAAATTTGTTTCTATAAATAGCGTCAGTAGTAAAGACATTTAAGTACATAAGCACTGGTTTCAAATTAATTATCTTAAGTTTGGGTTGTATGTTCCTAATACGTAGTACCTCAAGAATCTGTCGTTTTTGCTTGTTATTTTAATGTTCTAATATTGTTGTTTTCGGTAAGAATTTTCCTTAATTCATGCCCAATAACAGAATTACGGCAATTTCTAACCGAAAACACAACAATATTAGAACATTATAACAAGCAAAACCTAAAGATTCTCGAGGCACTACATATAAGGAACATGCAACCCAAACTCAATATATATATATATATATATATGTGTGTGTGTGTGTATAACATTCCAATATGAAAGAAGTTGCCAATATCAATTTTTCATCCCCAAATGTTTTCTTTCTTTCTTTCTTTCTTTCTTTCTTTCTATTTCTAAATTCGTTCTTTCTTTCTTTTTATTCCTGATTTCTTTCTTTCTTTCTTTCTCAACCCACACGTTTTTTTATTTTCTTTCTTCTCTTCATATTTTCATTTTTTCTTTCTTTTTTCTCAACCACAAATCTTTCTTTCTTTCTTTCTTTCTTTCTTTGTTCCTTATTTATTACCTTTCCTGCACAGATTTCTTTTCTTTTTCTTTTCCTTCTTTTTCTTGTGCCATGTCTTCGTTTATTTTCTGATAATTTCATTTAAATTTCTTTTGCTTTTTTGCGTAATTGGTTTTTTTAAATTGAATGGATAATTCTTTTAAAACTATTGTGTAAAGGATTCCTAATTTTCTGTTATCATTTCCGGTTTCATCATTTCTTTTTCTACCAACATCTTTGCTTTTTATCTTTATCTAAACATTTTTTTTTACTCTTCTTTAGTGTAAATAATTTCTTTTAAATTATCAGATAAATCATTCCAGTCTTTATTTACCTGATATTCATTCACTATTAGCAGTACCAGGTTTACCTCTAAATTTCTCAAGGCCATTTTTCCGGGTCCATATCAATTTTCTCTCGAATAATTTAGAAACATAGCAAGATGTACTTCGCCAAACTAGTCACTTCAACATAAGTTTGAACTGCGAAATCACGTCTCTCATCATTTTGAAAATATACTTTGCTGTCTCACTGAGCTTTCCAAATCATCATCATCATCATATCGTGCTGGCAGCACAGATATCCCTGACCCTCTCTCGCCACTCCTCCCTATCGTTCATCGCCCTAGGTAGGTCTTCAGGACAACAACCTGTATCCTCACATAGCTGCTGAATGTACGTTCGTGCTGGTCGTCCTGCTTTTGCGCGGCCGTGTGTGGGGATCCATAAGAGTACATCTCTTATGAGTTCATCTCTGCTTCTCCAGCAATGTCCTGCATGTCTGGTTCGCCTAACTTGAATAGTTTTCGTGATAGGGGGCAGGTGGCCGTACAGTTGGTGTCTTGTGGGGTGTTGCTGCCAGGACTTGTTCAGGATTGCACGCAGCATTCTTGTGTAATTGCCATCTAGTTTCTTCTCCAGCCGTTTTGTTAGCGTCCATGTAGTGCATCCATATAGCAGTATCGATGTGACCGCTGCCTGGAAGAAACTGCGTTTCGATTTATCGGTTAGGTCTGATTTCCATATAGTCGATAGCCTATTGATAGCTGTCCATGCTTTCGTTAACCTCGTTTCGATGTCCTTTTCGGTTGATTCGACGCTGCTTCCTAGGTACGTGAATTTGTCTACTTAACAGCTTTCCAAATACATAACTTTATTTCTTTAAAAAAAAACAAGGAGAGCAGGACACAGTTGGTGTCCTTGAAGAAACTGATCAAGTTATTATTTGTTAAAAATATATTCTAAAAATTAAACGCATCTTCAATTCTTGTCTGAATTTCTGAGACAAAGCATGATTAAAAAAAAAATGATTATGAACTCAGGTAAAAATCATACATAACATTAATAATTCTTAGACACATAAGAAAATTATGTTAATTAGTCCTTAAAATTCAGTCTTAACTGTTCAGCAGGACATATGACGTAACGGTTATAAGCATTCGTTCCTTAAGTTTTTAAGCGGCAACCATCTGGAGGGGGCAAGTTCAATCTTGCTGTGGTTAAACAACCACACATGAATACTTAACACTTGTACCTGTTTATGGCTAACGGATTTAGAGCAAGCGACTTCCACGGATTATATTAAAGCGATGATTCAACGTTCCATGTAGGCTTCAGAGTTCGATAAGAAGAAGGTCTCATGATATATCGGCTGAAATGCTGTGAATATAACAGTAAAGATGAAGACTATGGTTAGAAAAACCTGAAGGATAGAAATATTCACGCTTTATTGATGCATACATTTACGATCGAGTTTATTTTGTCTCTTTTTCTGATTAATTTTAACCTTGAAGTTGGTTGATGAACAGGCTAGATTGAGAAGATAAGCAGTTTGCCCGTCCCCATATACAAATTAGATGGTTTCCAATAGACAAAGTCAATCTGATATTTAGCCCAAATACTCCATATTAATAGAATAGGTCAAAAGCTTTGCAATATTTCGGTAGCATGATGTACAGTTTAGCAGCTTCGAATGTTTTTGCTGGATTGCCCCTACAACTTCAGGCAAGGTCTCAGAATCAATACCTATATGGCTACCTGAATTTTGTAGATAGACGAGGTTCTTGTGAACTTGTTCGAAATTTCTTGAATAAGCTGGTTAATATTCTGTAATAAATTCTGCATTCCAATTTCTGTTGGTTATCACCCACCATTTTCCACACAATAAACTAGTTCATCTCTCCTATATAGCAGTAGCTACTAATACCAAGGCAGACTAGGAGGGGAATAGCAGCTTCTTATATGAATAGTATTAGAGCATTGGAGACTGGAGATCGCACTAGATCACCTTACTTGCTACCGTAATAACGGAAGCCAATACTACCGTTGGACTATATCTTTATTCTGTATTCACTAATCCCATGTTCTTGTGTACTAATAGTCTCTCTATTGTATATACTTTTTCATGAGAATAAATCTCTATTTCTTCTCATATCGTGGTTTGTCCTTTATTTAATATTACAAGCGTTCACTAACCAGAACGCAACAGTTTCACACAAGGAAACTTTGGTCAATCATATCCTAATTCAACGACATGACTTGATTACTTTTAACAATATCTGGCCTCAACGATGATTTGAAGACACGTCACCCGGATATATAAAAACTATCTTGAGTCACTCCAAATAGTGTATACCAAACGGGTCCAGTTATTTTTGCATCATAAGTCTGGATTAGTGTGCAGCCTCTACAAGAAAATAGGCTTGTGCCATATTCTGCTTTAATGGGAAGCCGGAAAAATACCACTTGGAGTGAAGCAATATACTGGGTGTCAGCACATTAACTACTGCTCAACTATCAGGCAAAGAAGGTGACTACCATGGTTTGAATTGTTTTTGGTTTGGTTTCTTTGTTTAATGGCATATCGACTCTTTTTAGGTTATTTAATGCCGAAGCCATTCTCCTAGAAGAACAGTAGTGATACTATTTAACCGATAGCTGGGAGGATAAGGGGGTTCATACCTTTCCCAAGGGTATTTGCCCGAATGTGAACGTAATAGCGCGACTGGAGTACGAACTCGCGTACTACGATTCCGCAGCCCATCGCTTTAAACATTACACCACGAGGACACGCCCATTAAACTGTTTTAGTCACGTTATATAGGCACAGCAAACTTGCATATACCAAACCATAGCAAAACCTTTGACTTGCCCTGATACTTTTTATCATAATCATCAACATGTCGTGCTATCAGCAGGGATTTCCTTGACCCTCTCTCGCCACCCCTTCCTATCGTCTATTGCTTCAGGCAGGTCTTTCAGAGCCACATCCTGTATCGGCACTGAGCTGCAGTATGTAGGTTCGAGCATGGTCATCCAGCCTTTGTTCGTCCATGTGAAGGGGTCCACTGGAGTACATCACTTTTGAGCTCGATTACTTTATATACTGTTCCTTTATTCAATTAGTTGTGTTTTAGTTTCGAAGTGTATTTTCTTTCTTTCGTTTTTCTTTCTATCGAAATTGAATTTTTTTGTGTTCGTTTTTTTTTGTCTTTTTTTTTTTTTTGCTAAGCTTTGCTTAATCTGTCTCAGGGAAAATATCTTGTTCACTGTAACTGTTGCAACTAAGTAATACTTAATTAACGTACTTATTGGTGGTTAACTTCAGTGAGCTTTCAGGAGCTGGTGATTCCATCTTTACTTGCCAGAAAATTTCTTGGTTTGTTTCTCCTTTATGCATTAATTCTTTCTTTCTTTCGGTCTCACTTATTCACCGAATATGTCTCTCTTTCTTTCATGTTTATGGATTAGATCTTTCTTTCTTTCTTTCTTTCTTTCTCTTTCTTTCTTCATTCATGGTAATGGATTAAATCTTTCTTTTTTTCTTTCTTTCTTTCTTTCTTTCTTTCTTTCAAGTTTATGGATTAAATCTTTCTTTCTTTCTTTCTTTTTCTTTCTTTCTTCTTTCATGGTAATGGATTAAATATTTCTTTCTTTCTTTCTTTCTTGCTTTCTTTCGGTCTCACTTATTCACCGAATATGTTTCTCTTTTTTTCACGTTTATGGATTAGATCTTTCTTTCTTTCTTTCTTTCTTTCTTTCTTTCATGGTAATGGATTAAATCTTTTTTCTTTTTTTCGAGTTTATGGATTAAATCTTTCTTACTTTCTTTCTTTCTTTCTAGTTTATGGATTAAATCTTTCTTTCTTTCTCTCTCTCTTTCTTTCTTTCTTTCTTTATTTATTTCCCAATTTATTCTTGGTTGGTTGGTTGGATTCTTTTAGCATATCAACCTCTAAAGGTTATTTAATGCCAAAAACGATTTACACATATAATAGATTTGCATGATTAGTAAACGCATATTCTGTAGATAACATACTTAAAGAAACCAAAGCTCATGTACGTGGGTAAATGACTTCAAGTAAATCTTTCTGACATTATTTCTCACTTCTAGTTTTTAGCACAAATTTAATGATTTCAACTATTGCCATTCAACAATAACTTATTTGCACTTGGTCGATTGGTTGGTATATTTTCAGAATTGTGCCCTAGTCTATATTTTTGGGTATAAACCTGTTTCTCTCTAGAAGGATAGAACCTCATCCGTGTGAACATTCTTAAACAAATCCGTCATGTTATTTACTGTGAACTAAAGCTTTGTAGTTATAGCAAAAGCTCTAAGTTCTTGGAAAATATGTTTGACGGGCAGGGCGTTTATCGAACACTGTGGTTGTTCACCAATTGATTATTTCTTTATCATATTTACCAACCCCTCCGCTCGGGTAGGATATGACACAAGGTCAATTTTCAAGCGGAGTTTAACGGGTTTGAAAATTCTTCTCCTATACTAGTTGCCTCACCAAGGCTGAATAACCTAGTCTGCCCTACTATTTACCCATAGCTGGAGCAAGAATGATTGGATTCATACCTTTACCAAGGGTATTAGTGCTATGTGAATGCAATCAGTCTCGTCCAGGATTTGAACTCGTGTCCCCGTGTCCATTTCCTACGACGATAACCATTACACCACGGGCACCTCCACATTGATTATTCCTTTATAGTTTCCTTTATCTTCATTTCTTTCTTCCTCGTTCAATGATTAAGATTTTTTCTTTCTCACCAATCTTCTTCTTCTTCTTCTTCTTCTTCTTCTTCTTCTTCTTCTTCTTCTTCTTCTTCTTCTTCTCAATTACATTTAATTTTTCCAATATGAAATTTGTAACAAAATCATTTAAACAGCAATACTTTGTTTCTCCATTATTCTTTCTACTTCTTTTATTTGTTTTAAATCATTCAGCTTTCTTAATCTTAACTCAAATAAATCATTTCAAGCACTATGCACATAACTTGTATTTCTTACTTCATTAATAGTTATCTTTTTTTTTTCTTTTTTCTTTTTTCTTTCTTCATCGGCCGCTTCCTCTTTATCAATGTTTCTCTTAAATTATTTGCCAGCCCAATCACTAGAGACATTTTACCAAGTGTCGCACTTCCTCAACAGGTTGATAGGGATATAGTGAATGTATCTACTTTCCATGAGATTGACAGCAAATAAACATTTCGCTTCATTTTATCTTTGTATCGTAAATGTACTTTACAGCATCGCCTTTGATTATCCCAACAGTTACATCTTTCGAAGCGCGTTAATTACATTTCTTCAGAAACAGACGGGAGATGTGCACATGTGCCGTCTCTAAGGAAGTGATTTGGTTATTTGCCTGAGGATAAAAAAAAACAGTAGATGTTTCCTTTTTAACGACGCTTAATTCATATTGTGTACTGACAAAATATTTTAAAAAGTTTTTATATTATTCTTAGTTTTTATTACTATACATAAAATAAGAAATAATGTCCGAAAAATGTAGTTTTAACCTATGCAAATGTGCAGAATGTTTAAACCCACTAAGTCAGATTAAAAATAATTACCCAGGTGCTCTGTTGAGTTACTTTAATAAATTCTTCTAATATTTTTAAATGTCGAGAGAAAATAGGAGTTATGAATGACAAGCTAACATATTAAGCTCTTAAAACGCATTATTTTACGTTTTCCCTGTCATTTTTTCCTCACTCAATGATTAAGACATATTTGTTTATTTTTCTTGTTGCTGTTAAATACTGTTTTGAGATCTTTTCTTTCTTTCTTTCTTTCTTTCTTTCTTTTATTTCCATTCGACAAGACAGCTTTGTTTGTTTGTTTGTTTGTTTGTTTCTTTCTTTCTTTTTTCTTTGTTTGTTTGTTTCTTTCTTTCTTGTCCATTCAGATATACCGCTTTGTTTGTTTGTTTGTTTGTTTCTTTCTTTGTTTCTTTCTTATCCATTCAACTATCCCGCTTTCTTTCTTTCTTTCTTTCTTTTCCATTCAACTATACCGCTTTCTTTCTTTCTTTCTTTTCCATTCAACTTTACAGCTTCTTTCTTTCTTTTTTCTTTCTTTCTTTCTTTCTTCCTTTCTTTTATTTCCATTCGACAATACAGCTTTGTTTGTTTGTTTGTTTCTTTCTTTTTTCTTTGTTTGTTTGTTTCTTTCTTTCTTGTCCATTCAGATATACCGCTTTGTTTGTTTGTTTGTTTCTTTCTTTCTTTGTTTCTTTCTTATCCATTCAACTATACCGCTTTCTTTCTTTCTTTCTTTTCCATTCAACTTTACAGCTTCTTTCTTTCTTTCTTATTTTTTCCATTCAACTATACCGCTTTCTTTCTTTTTTTCTTTCTTTCTTTCTTTCTTCCTTTCTTTGTCTCAATCTTTTATTTTTTTCTTTCAATTTCATTCAACTATGCAGATTTCTTTCTTTCTTTCTTTCTTTCTTTCTTTCTTTCTTTCTTTAACACGTCATTTTGTTTCTTTGATATTTCTTTCACATATCCGCTTCTTTCTATCATTTCTTTCTGTTTACTAATTTAATCTTTTTTCTTTCGTTCTTTCTTTCTTTCTTTCTTTCTTTCTTTCTTTCTTTCTTTCTTGAATATTCTGAAACTTTCATTTTCTTATATTCAAATTCGCTCTGTCTTTTTTAATCGCATTTTCATCCTAAATTTCTAAGTCTTCCCCTTGACAATAGTGTGATCAGATAACCGTTGCAACTAGCTTGTTTAAACTTTATAAATTCATTTTCTTCATCTTATTTCTCATTTAAAAAAAAAAGTCTTTCTTCATCTTTTTCTAATTCTGTAAACTGTCAAGAACGAAAAGTCTCAGATAATATTTTTTCAAGCGTCATGCGCATACAATGTATTCATGAACGCCAGAAACATTAACGTATAGATTTTTCTAGCCCTTTTTTTCTTGATCTTTTTTTAACTTATCAAGTTTGCTCTTTAATTATTTAGACATAACAGCAAAAGGTTCTTTGTCAATCCTGTCACAACATCAAAAGTTTGATAAGCATCAATTGACTTGATGTCTTTCACAGAAGAATTGAAGCAAACAAAGTTGTGTGTGATTGCGTGTGTGTGTGTGTGTGGTCACCGCAAACATACCTTTAAACCCCTCACTATCTCAATATCTCCTTTTTCTCCAAGGGTAGATCTTTCAAATCACATTAATTGTATTTCTTCATGAGGGACAACGGGAAAAGAACGTACTTGTAATGGCCGTAGGGAACTGATTTAGTTTTTATTTTACTAAGGATTTTCTTTTTAAATCACGTTCTGTTTTTTATTTAAGTTTGTGTACTTTTGCCAGACATTTTCCAAAGCTGCCAGTATTTTTGCAGTTGTTAAATTGGCAGCTGTAGTTGCTGGTTTAAAACTTAAACTGAAGCCTTCAAATCATTCTGAACGGTAGATATATTAGTTGTTTAAAAAATACCTGATATAATTTCAGATGTACAGTGTTTAATAAATATGAATAACATTTCGTAATAAAATAACTTGACCAATTCTTGTTCAAATGATCTCAGATTTTAACAGTATGTGTAGAAACAACTCAAAATTCTATGTTTTATATTTAAACGCCTTTTTTCTTTTTTTTTTAAATCATATTGAATAAAATTCCAGAAAGTGAAAAGACAAAAAAAAAATAAAACAAGAAATGTTAAATATTTTATTTTACAGTTAAAATACAATCAGAAATCAACCAGTAAAATGGAAGAAATTTGTAAATACATCAAATTCCTTTTTTGTTTCAGCAGTGTATTGTTTTCGATCTCTTCCAGAATACCACATTTATACTTTATATATTAAAGCACTCCTTCGCGCTATTAAGATGTGATACGAGGCTTAAGCATTGGTTGGTTGGCTGGTTATTTTGTTTTATGGCGTATCAACCATTTTCTTTGTATTTAACACCAAACTAAATTTCAAACTATTCAGTTTAGTAAAAGTATAGCTTTTGTTTCCAAACAGTTATATATATATATATATATATATATATATATATATATATATATATATATATAGTATTATTTGGTCCAGTTAAACCGGAGTTGGGGGTAATTCCATCGGGACAAGAATACTATTCAGAAGTGAATATTTAAAATTTCCTGGTAAAGAGCTCAATGTTACAGACATTACAGAGCAATAATTTCATTAAGAAAAAGCACAAACCGGTCATGAGAGTATATATATATATATATATATATATATATATATATATATATATATATATATATATATATACACGAGTTGTTCTGTCCATTTCCCAGGACCGAAACAAGTACGCTACGAATGTTTCATATTTTATAACACAACACACACACACACACACACACACACACACACACACACATGCGCATATATATATATATATATATATATATATAGATTGAGTTCTCTAGCGAAGAAGTAGTCGTGTTGCCATTAGCGCCTTTGGAAGTCTCTTCGTATTTGAATTGAGATCTCGGCGGCCGTTTGAACGGATGTATGTAAACAATACTAATTGTGATTCATAACCGTTTAAAAATGTACTTCGTAGCTAATATCTCCTCGTAGCTAAATGGTTAGAAGCTTTGGCTTGGTGTTTCAGTCAACCGGGTTTCGATCCCAGCTACGGGGAGATACTGTCTAGCCACACTGATGAGTTCTGATAGAACGAAACAGATCTGTCTGTGGATGACGATATATATATATATATATATATATATATATATATATATATATATATATATACACGGCAATTACAAAAGTGAAGCAGTACTGCCACCAACCACCCATCACGAAAACCATCCGAATTAGACGATCCAGACATGCGGGACACTGCTAGAGAAGTAAGGGTGAGTACGAAAGCGATGTACTCCTGTGGACCCCGTTTCATGAAAGAACAAATATTGGAAGACCAGTTAGAACCAATCTACCGCAGCTCTGTGCCGATACAGGGTGTAGCCTGGAAGACCTGCCGGGGGCGATAGATTGTAGAGAATGGTTGCGCGAGAGGTTCATGAGAATCTGCACTTGCAGCACCACATGATTTATAAGCCAGACTATCTTTGTTTGTTTGTTTGTTTGTTTGTGTTTTATGGCATATCAACCTTTGTAGGTTATTTAATGCCTAATTTTTTTTTCATACAAATAAACAGTTCTAATTCAAACAGTTCTGTTTCGAATAAGTATAGTTTTTTATTTACACACAGTTAAATTTCAAAACAGTTCTATTATTTAGCATAACATAGTTTAGCTCTATTGTATCCATAGATAGGACACTATCAGGTACTACCACTTCGGCTCAGAGTTGACCTGGGAGTAATGGCAATGAAGGAGTACTCCGCATTTCTTAAAGCTCCATCATATCTGGGACCTCACTATCAGATTGTTTAGTGTCATATCCAGGATACTCATTGCGGGGGGGGTATTATCCCTCTGTAGGGGTGCAGTCGGTGTATTCTAAAGCCTCAGCCGACTGGGCAACTGACTATCTTTACACTAGATTACACTACGTTCCTCTCAATATTATCTGTTTTATTTGCCGTAATATAATTACCTAAAAGAAAAGAATAAAAATTGTTTCACTTTTGACATACCTTCCGAACATCAACGTCAGCGGGGAAAATGGTGTGGTTTGGGTTATGGATTATTTAATATCAAAATTTGATTAATTACTTAATGTTTGATTTCAATTTTATCAATCATTTCAATATTTCCTAACATCTTTTTTTAAATTGAACTTTTTGAAAATTGCAATTTTCTATACGTCTATAAGATATCATGTAATTCTTATGTAATAAAAATCACTCACACATCCTTAAAGGGATTAAAATATTCTTATCTAATATAAACAATCTGATGGTGAGGTTCCATTAATGCTGGATCTTTGGGTAATGCGGAGTATCCCTTCATTGCTATCGCATCCATGTCCACTCAGGTCCGGAATGCTAGTACCTGATAGGGCCCTTTCTATGGGTTAAATAGAACTAAACTGCATACTTATGCTAAACAGAATTATTTGAACTAGAACTGTTGGACTAAACGGAATAGCTTGAAATAGAAATATTTTTTGACAAATAAACAGTACTTACATTTAAAGTGCGTGCTTACGTTACGTAAACTGAATTGTTTTAAATTGAACTGTTTTTGACATTGAAATTCTACTTACACTAAACTGAATTGTTTAATATAGAACTGTTTTGTCATTTTACTGTGTGTAAACAAAATCTGTATTTATACTAAACTGAATTAGCTGAATTAGAACTGTTTGAATAAACTGAATATTTTGAAATAGAAATGTTTTTTGACAATTAAACTATGTACTCATGCTAAACTTAGTTGTTTGAAATAAAACAATAATTATTTGCATAAAAATGGATTTGGCGTTAAATAACCTACAACGGTTGATATGCCATAAAGCCTTAATAACCAATCAACTAATATCTAATACCAATAATTTATACACAATTACATGGCTTCATATAATTGTGTCAAATAATAATCATTATTTTGCACGCAGATATCTTCTCATAAGAGATAATAAAAATCCTTTGTAATTATAGCTTTAACTTACTATTCTTAATACAACTAATTTTCACCCTGTTGTATGGTATCAAGTACTCTTATCTAATACGAATAATTACCAAATTGATCAATTTAATCTATAGATGGGATACTTACTGTTGCAACCACTCCGGATCTGAGTTGACCTGAAAGTAATAGTAATGATGTAAGTCCTTCCCCAAAGCCCCATAGATGAAACCTCACCATCAGATGCACTTTAGTAGCTTAACTAAGGAACCGATTCAGTGGGAATCGTACTTCTCTACAGAGGATGCAGTCCACATATTCTAGGCCTTATCAAACGTATCTTGAATATATCAAGAGTAGAACTTTTGAAAATTCTTCCTTGTCAGAAAGTAAACCTTCCTTTGCTTCAAATTATTTTCCAATTTCTCTCGAAGAAATCTGGATTAATTTTGGGGGCAAATCTCACAAAAACCCCATCTTAATGAGCATTCTTTCCTTTGTCTATAGGTTACATTGTCAGATGTTTTATGCTTTTCTAATAGGTGGCTGATGATTGTGTGGATTATGTGAACCTAACATACTGTCTCTTATATAACCCATTTCTATGTATTCCTATAATCTGCTAATTCTGATATCCGCACGTTCGTCTCTCCAACTAGATTAGAAAAAAAAATGTGTTCTGATAAGGTAGAGACGCAGTACGATATGTTTTCTTAAATATACAAAGTTCTTATAGTGATTGAATGAATTCATGCGCAAAGTATGGTAATGTATGAGGTTCATTCAATAAATCATCATCAGCATCAAATCGCACCGCAAGCACGGATTTCTCTGACTCTCTTTCTCAGTCCGTCCATATCAACTGTTGCTCCTGGCAGGTATTCCAAACTACATCCGTGTCCGTACAGAGTTGTTGTCGATAACTTCTTGTTGGTTGACCAATACTGGAATATCCATGTAAAAGTGTCTATTGGAGAATGTCACTTTTGAGTCCGTCTTTGCTTCTCTAGCAGTGTCTTGTTCGTCATAATTGATGGTTTTAGAGACAGGAGATTAGGGACTGTCCAGCTGTTGTTTGCTTCCATGATTAGTTCTAGTGAGTTCTTAGCATTCTTGTGCAGCTCTCGTCTAGTTTTTTCTCTCACGTTTTGTCAGCGTCATTGTGAAGAATCCGCACAGTAGTATTAAGAAACCAATGCTTGGAAAAAACGTTTTATATCCTCAAATAGATCAGATTTCACATGATTCAATAAATATGGTGAAATATTGCCTAAGAAATTGGTAATAAGAAGCAGTGTTTACAGATGGACCCTTTTAAAAGAAATCAATAGTGATTGAACCTTTTATGTTTCAGACGAGTGTCAACATAACCTCCTTTACTGACTGGGACTTTTTTACCGGAGAGTTAGAGGGTTTTCATTCCATGGACTATATTTTTGACTAAGACTCCTAATGGCACTCCAAGTTTTAGTCCATTTGTAAACATTTTTTTACGGAAATCTGCTTTTCTATATGTAATATAAATAGCCGAGGGATTTCGGTTCATGCCTTTGGGTTTAGTTAGGATGAGAACCTTTCGGCTCAGCATATGGGTTAGTTAGGTGCAAACTTGATTCATGTGTTAACGCGCGCGCGGGCGGCGGACGTGTCACTCACGGATTTCACAATAGCCCAAGACGAAACGGGGTGACAGGGTGCGAATGACGTAATGCACCGGAAGCACGCGCAGGTTTTTGGGAATTTGAAGAAAGTTAAGAGAGTTGAAACTAGACGCCGAACGAGGAGGTTCGACTTTCGGGGCTCGCTGAGGTGAGACCAATTTGCGCGCCATGGGTGCCGCACGAAATAGGGGCCACATGAAGAAGCCAGCATAAAAAGAATGTCTTTCTCCTTAAGTCGAAACCTTTAACTCAAAAGTAATAAAAATGTTTCGTACCTGAACAAAGAAGTCGTTACGTGTTTTCGGATTTTGAGATTCCTGTGTTCTACGTTATGTATATATGTTACCAACATTCGATGTCCATTTCGCACATGGCCATATTCGTGTATATGGCTGTGCAACATATACGCATCTTATATTCTTGTGGATATATTACATAGTTTGTAATGCTCTGCTACCAAAACATTGATGAGAGAACTCTTTTCCATACTGAAGTGCTCTGTTCGATTTTCAGCAATTTTGAATTGTTCAAAAGAAATATTTTAAGATAATATTTGGTATAAACCCATTCCAGACAATTCAGAATATAGAAGCATGAAAAAAATTCCCCTCAAAATATTATTATGCTTTCGATAAACAAATCACTGTATTTATTGGAACACTCTCATACTTCCTTTTAGTATCTATCAAGCTATAAAAAAGCATGCAAACTTAACTGCATATCGTTGCAATAATAATGGAAAAAATATACAATGATAGAATGTATGGTTTTTCAGGACACTGCTGGAGAAGCAGAGATGAACTCATAAGAGATGTACTCTTATGGATCCCCACACATGGCCGCGCAAAAGCAGGAAGACCAGCTCGAACGTACATTCAGCAGCTATGCGAGGATACAGGTTGTTGTCCGGAAGACCTACCTAGGGCGATGAACGATAGGGAGGAGTGGCGAGAGAGGGTCAGGGATATCTGTGCTGCCAGCACGATATGATGATGATGATGATGATGGTTTTTCAATACTGAACCCCTTCTCATTGGAATCTAGAATACATAAAGTGAATCCACTGTATAGGAGATAACTCCGCCTCGAAAAGGGTGACTGGGGTATGAAAATAAACTGCCTCCTGTTCCAGGTCTACGCTAACACAGAATACTTGTAATTGTTATGGGCTCAAACAGATCTGTTTTAAAACTTGATTTTGTTTTTGAGAAATCATTGAAATCAGGTAGTAAAGGACAACAAATCTATAGCAAAGAGTAATATTTGAAAACATTTAACTGTGAACAAACAACAAAAAACAAAAACAACACGTACAATAATAATAATAATAATAATAATAATAATAATAATAATAATAATAATAAAAGTACCTCAACCTTGCTAGAGAATTAAAAAAAACTGTAGAACATGATAGTAACGACTGTGCCAATTGTGATTGGTGCGTTAGGCACAGTAACTAAAGGATTATTAAAGGGCCTGGAGGACTTGGAAGTTGGCGAACAGGTAGAGACTATCCAAACGACAGCATTGATGTGAATGGCCAGAATACTGAGACGAGTCCTGGAGACTTGAGTAGACCTGCTTTCACTCAAACTCCAGTGAAAAACCATCAGCTAATACCGATGTGAAAAACTCTAGAGGAGTAAAAAGTAATAAAGTACAAAAAAATTAAATTTGACCATACGTATAAATGGCATATGCACAAACCAGCACCTGTCCTAGAAAATGACACACATAAACTCCTATGGGACATTGACATAGACACTGATCTCCTAATCTCGGCCAGAAGACCAGACCTTATAATAATCAACAAAAAAAGAGAATTTGCAAAATTGTCGACTTTGCTGTCCCGGCTGACCACAAAATAAAACTGAACGAATGTGAAAAGAAGGATGAGTACATCGACCTTGCTAGAGAATTGAAAAAGCTGGGGAACATGAGAATGACGATTGTACCAATTGTAATTGATGCTTTTGGTACAGTAACTAAAGGATTATGTAAGGGCCTGGAGAACTTGGAAGTTGGCAGACGAGTGGAGACCATTCAACAACAGCATTATTGAAAACGGCCGGAATACTGAGAAGAGTCCTAGAGACTTGAGGAGAATTGCTATTACTCAAACTCCAGTGAAAAACCTACAGCTTACACTGATGCGAAAAACTCTTAAGCAAAAATAATAATAATAATAATAATAATAATAATAATAATAATAGACACGACTGTATGGGCATGGTGATACACTGGGAACTGTGCAAGAAACTGAAATTTGACCGTACGAGCAAACGGTATATGCACGACCCAGCATCCGTACTAGAGGTTTTTGACTTACAAATTGGTCACCTAATCTCGGTCACACTTTCCTGATCTTAAATAATCAACCCCCCCAAAGAAAAGAGAACATATAGCATTGTGATCTTTGCTGTCCTGGCTGACTACTGAAAACTGCTCTTTCTTATCTAGTGCAAGTGTACTTCGTTAAGGCATCAACACAATTCTCAGTGCTGTCGAGTTATATTATTTCTTTTCTTGACACGGACAATCCATGTAATATTCTGAAGTTAAAGATTTTTCTTTTGGTTTATTTGTATGAGTTGACCATACGTAAAATAATCACGAGTAACTTGAAAGGTGAACTGCCCTCATATTCATCTATTTGATGAGATTCTGCAAGAGAACTATCTTTCGAAAATCTTCATCGTTCTTCTGTGTAATTCATTTCTTTTTTTTTTTCTACTCGTTTGATGGTGTTTGCTTCCAATATTCCCGTGTATAGGGTGTTTCATTAACATGGGACACATGTGACTGCTAATAACTCTTCTAATAATAATGTGGTGCTTTTTTTGTTGTTGTTTCAGTAAAGGCTTGAAAAAGAAAATAAAAATATTCTGCGTCGCCAATTATTTGGAGACAGAATCATTCAAAATTTTATAAAATCGAAGCAACCCATTAATATCGGGGGTCTCAATAGACATGAGACACATGTGATTGCTAATAACTCTGTAGCACTATGTGGGTAGGCCGCCAAAGCAGACGAGTCTGTTTTGGCGCGAAACCAGACAAAGGATTCTTGGACATGAAATCTCGCCGTATCCGGAAGTGGTAAGGGGACGCGAATGAGAGTTGACGACGCGACCCAGCAGAGGGCAGTTGGCGGCTGGAGAGCAGAGAGGGGAGTTGGCAGCTGGACAGAGAGAGGCGAGCAGAGGGTTGGCGTGGAAGAACGGACAGGGGCAGTCAACACCAGACACCGGAGCAGAGAGGCGAGGCAACATGGGATAGGGTCCAGCGAGAGTGAGTCAAGATGAGTCGGATTCCAGTAGCATTGTGGAATTTTCGCTAGTAACCCACGCTAGCGATAGTCCGCACATGCATATAGTGTTGCAATACCTCTTTTCTGCTCTTGGTTAACCCCAAGCTTTGTTCGTGTTTGTTCGTTTGTCTTTCTATTTTCTCTGTTCCCTCGATCGTATTCTTGTGTACGTAAAGAAATGTGCGTTACCCCCTCGAACCAGTAGTTGATCACCGGCCGGCGTAAGAAGGGACATGGTTAGAAGAAAGTTAACGTGATGGGTTGGAGAGGGGGTAACGTTTATAACTCTACTAATAATAATTTTATGTTCTTTTGTGTTTCAGATTTGAAATTAGGATGCTACAACAACTATTAATCCTCTATCACAATCCCTTGAAGAAGAGAGGAAAATATTTTTTCGTCACTACTAATTTTGAGACAAAATCATTCAAAACTTTCTCAAAATGGATTCAACCTATTAATACGATAATCATTTATTTCTGAAACAATAAACTCAAAAAAGATTGCATGTCTTTGAAATTGATGAAATAACAATTTAAAAAAAATATTGATTCATTGTTTCTAGCTGAAAGTATGAGTTTTTTTCACAAGACCGATCCCAAATGATCGCTATTGTCCCTTTCTAAAGTTATAAATCATTATCATATTAATGGGTTGCCTATATTTTGAGACACCCTGTGCTTGTTATTTTCCTTTTTTTTACCAGAGGTCTAAAGTTTTATTAATTTGGTAGTTTTATCCCATACGCTGCTTCTTTTTTCAATTTTTTTCTTATCTTGTGCATAGCACATTTTTCAATTCTAAAATCTATTCCTATATTCTTGCTGTATATTCGTAGAGTTTTATCCAAGTTTTCTGTTCTTTTTCTTTTATTTGGAAATACCTTTTATCATTAATGTACATAAGGTTGGCTGGTTGTTTGGGTTTATGGCATATCAACCTTTGTTGGTTATTTAACGCCAAATCCATTTTATGAAAATAGTTCTATTCCAAACAATTCAGTTTAGCATGAGTACACAGTTTAATTGTCAAAAACATTTCTATTTCAAAATGTTCAGTTTATTCAAACAGTTCTAATTCAGCTAATTCAGTTTAGTATATTACAGATTTTGTTTACACACAGCTGAATTTCAAAACACTTCTATATTAAACAATTCAGTTTAGTGTAAGTAGAGTTTCAATGAAAAAACAGTTCAATTTCAAACAATTCAGTTTAGCCAAGGCACGCAGTTTAAATGTAAGTACTGTTTTTGTGTCAAAAACATTTCTATTTTAAGCTATTCAGTTTTGTCAACAGCTCTAGTTAAAACAATTCAGTTTAGCATAAGTATGTAGTTAGTTCTATTTAACCCATAGAGAGGGCTCTATCAGGTGCTACCACTCCATGCCAGAGTAGACCTAGTAGCAATGGCAGTGAAGGGTTACTCCACATTCCCCAAAGCTCTAGCATCACTGGAACCTCACCACCAGATTATTTAGTCCCATATCAGAGACACTTGTTAGGGGGTGCGTCATACCCCTCTGCCGAGGTGCAGTCGGTGTATTCTACAGCCCCAGCCAACAGGGCAATTCTGGGGGTAATCTTTTTGTGATTTTGTGAATTTGAGGCCCCCTCCTGTGCATTTCCTAACCTCGTAGCCTTGTGGCATTGTTTCTATAACCAGAAGCAGTAGTGAAAGCGAGTCACTCTGGAATATGCCTCTTACGATTTTTACCTCTCCTTGGGTTTGTCAGTAGGCTGCCAATTCCACCCTACAATTTTCTATGTCATTCGAGTTAAAGTTCATGAATTTTAAAGTTCGGATATTTTGTACATTTTCAGCCACTCTGTTATCCAATTTTGCGGGATTATATCATAGGCATTTTTGTTGTCAATCCATGCATTGGTTATATTTACAGGCTTGTTATAGCTTCTTTGAGTATATGTTGCTCTCTATGTAGTCGGTCAATTTTCTTGAGCTAGCCAGCTGTATCTTTTTTGTTACTACGGAAATATAATTCTGTCAGGACAAGAAATCATTCAACCATGAACATTTAAATTTTCCTCGTAAAGAGCTCATCGTAACTGATATCACAGAGCAATAATTTCTTTAAGAAAAACAAAAACTTCTTACATTAGTATTATAAATCTATTTCTATCCTGTTATGGGTATTGATATGAATCAATATCACCGACAATTACTGGACTTCTTCAGATCTAATGGATGGAATGATTACAGACAGAATAGACACAGGAGGAAAGGGTAGCAGAGGGTAGAAGAGGGGTGAAGAGTTTCCTCCCATTTACCTACTTCCGGCTTTTCTTTTTTTTATTTATTATAACCGGATGGAATTATAGTAAATTATTTATTTTTTTAATTCTTAATTTCTAAATTCTTAATTCATTTCAACGTAAAACTCCAGATTTGATAATAATTCATTTGATAAATAATTTATTTATTATTTCCGGTTGGAACATAATAATATATTACATAAAATATTTAATAGAAAAACGTTAAAAATAAGTTACTCCAGCGGGAAAAATATTTTTCAAATAATCAACAATCATAATAAAGAGATACTTAAAGAATTTCATGACCGAACGAATAATAATGATAGTAATAATAATAATAACTGTAAACAAAATGAATGTAATTGTAAAACTCAAATGAATTGTCCCATGAATGGATTATGTAATTTAGATTATGTTGTATACCAAGGAATCATTTTCCCAAAAGAAAATGCTAAGGATAGAAAAACTTATATTTGGATTTCCTCGACGAAATGGAAGTCTAGATACTGTAATCATATTTTTTCTTTTTCCCATAAACATCTGAAAAGCCAAACAGCCCAATCTAAGCAATTTTGGAGTTTAAAATATAAAGGTTTGACCCCTGAGATTCTATGGACCATATTGAAAAAGTCGAATACGCCAAAATACATTGATAGTTGATGTAATCTGTGTCCAGAAGAAAAAATACAAATAATGATATACCCAGCCTCTGAAAAATTATTAAATCAGCGATATGAATTGATACCTACATGTAGACATAGGAATAAATTTAAACTATAGACAAATATCATAGAAAATGTTTAATTAACCAAAAAATAGGATTAATTTGAGATTTGAGGTGAAATGAATTTAATAAAAATACAAGAAGATACCATGTGAAGTGTACGTACTATTCAATTGAAGGGTAACTGAATTAATAGGCACGATTATAAATTTTGAATTTAAAATTTTAATTCTAAATTTTGAATTTAATTTAAGATAATAATTACCGTAATCTTTACGTAAGGTTATTAAGGAATGTTGTACTTCCCTAAATTATTATCAAATCTGGAGTTTTACTTTGAAATGTATTTAGAATTTAAAAATTAAGAATTAAAAAAATAAATAATTTACTGTAATTCCAACCAGTTATAATAAATAAAAAAAGAAAAACCGGAAGTAGGTTTTCACCCTCTCCTACTCCTTCCTCCTGAGTCTATTCTGTCTGTAATCATTCCATCCATTAGATGTGAAGAAGTCCTGTTATTGTTGGTGTTATTGATTCATATCAATACCCATAACAGGATAGAAATAAATTTATAATACTAATGTAAGAAGTTTTTGTTTTTCTTAAAGAAATTATTGCTCTGTTATGTTAGTTACATTGAGCTCTTTACGAGGAAAATTTAAACGTTCATAGTTGAATAATTTCTTGTCCTGACGGAATTATTCCCAACTCCGGTTTAACTGGACTGAATAAAACATAATATATATATATCTACAACAATACATATATTAAAGACACACGTATATATATATATATATATATATAGTCATCCACAGACAGACTGTTTCGTTCTATCAGAACTCTTCAGTGTGGCTAGACACGCAGGACGCTCGAAGCCGTGTTCGAAACCCGTCCAACTTTACGTTAGACTGAGTTTCAGACATCTCGGCCAACCAGGCGGACCACGTTGGCTGAGGGAATTTTAAGGTATTTTATTTTAGCAACAGCAGCAGCAGCCTTTGTTTACATTTTTTTATACCCTATCGGCTACCAGAGTGCTCAATTCTTTCGAAGAGCTTTGCATTACGCTAGCGGCGGCCGACAATTCCTTCGCCAGAGAGCTCAACCCCCATGGGGGAGCATATATTGTCATCCACAGACAGATTGTTTCGTTCTATCAGAACTTTTATGCGTGTGATTGTGTGTATATGTGTGTGGGATGATTGTGTGATTATGTGTGTTTGTGAGACTGTCTAAAAGTAGAAAGTATGCTATGTTTGTTTTTAAAGTTATGTGAACGTTACTCACTTGAAACTACATATTTATCTAAAAAGAGAAATTTGGCATTAGATAACCGAAGAAGAGTTGACATTCCGTAAAACCAGCCAATGCGTATATATATATATATATATATATATATATATATATATATATATCAAATGATATATACATATATTAACTGATATATTAATTAAATAGTATAATTGTGTATGTGTGAAATTGTGTGTGTGTGTGATGGTGTCTGTGTGTAGCTGTGTGTGTGGTGTATTTGTGGCTGCGCGCGTGTGTGTGTGTGTGACTGCCTAAATGTAGAAAGAACGATAAGTTTGTTCATGGAGTACTTGAATTTTCTCGGGTTTTGAATTTAATTTTTTCGACTTCCTTCAGCTATCGATATTTTATTGAAGAATATGTCGTCATTGAGAGGGAACATGTCAGGTGTGCATATAATCAACAAACAAATTTGCACATGTCAAACCGTACAAACTTGCTGACATAAATCTTTTTATACAAATAAATTTGCAAAATTAATTAAGTTTAATTAAAGTTTTCTCAATTGATACGTGATCACTAATCACGAGATTCTGAAGCTTCTTGGGATAGGAGACCGCCTCTACAGACCAGTAAGCCTCGATGCTGTAGCCTTATGGTATAGAAAGTTGCTACCTCCTCTATTTTTTCGGACTCCAGTCGTACCATACCCATGATATGGATATGTGTGAAACGTAGATAGAATATTCATAACAATTCAGTTCAGGATAAGTATGCAGTTCAATTTAACCCATAGATAGGACCCAATCAGGTGCTACCATTCTGGGCCAGAGTGGACCGGGGAGCAATGGCAATGAAGGGGTACTACGCATTTCCTAAGGCCCCAGCACCATCTGAGCTAATCTACTAAATATGAAAAGATAACCTGTTTAAAACTCTCTGTTATCATTACTCCAAGATCCACAATAAAACGGAATGGTAGCACCTGTTAAGTCTCCCAACTCTGACTCAAATATTTGAAAATTACGAGTGTTAGGAATGCTTGAAACCATACAACCCTTACCAAAGCAGGGATTATTATTTACTCATTGAAAGTTTTTCACATCAGCGTTCGCTTATGGTCTTTCACTGTAGTTTGAGTGACAGCAAATCTCCTCAAGTCTCCAGGACTCTTCTCAGTATTCTGGCCGTTCTCAAAAATGCTGTATTTTGGATGATCTCCACTCGTATTCCATCCATTTTGCAATTTCTCTTTTTTTTTTGTTGATTACTATAAGGTCTGGTCTTCTGGCCGAGATTAGGTGATTCGTTTGTATGTCCAAGTCCCATAGGAGTTTGTGTATCATTCTCCAGGACAACTGCTGGGTTGAGCATATATGGTTTGTTCGTATGGTCAAATTTTAATTTTTTTCACATCCCCCAGTGGATCACCTTGCCAACCCTGTCTTGTCTAGTCTTATATTCCTTCTGTGCTAATCTGCTGCATTCGCTTATAATGTGTTTGGTGGTTTCGTCTCTATCTCCACATAACCTACATTTGCTATTTTGTTGCGTCTTATCTATTTTCGCTTTGATTTGATTCGTTCTTATGGAATTAGGAGAGATTCTGATTCTCTTTTAAATTCTGCTTTTCTTAGCTACGTCCAAGTTTTCTCGTGCTAGATGTCGCTTATTAGTCGTTTATTGGTCGTTTAAAGCACCCATTGAGTTGCTTTTCTACCCATTTTTGTTTCCTAGTTATTGTCATTCTGTTGGTCACCATGTTGTCAGTATCGTTTTTGATGGCTTTATATAGTCCTCCGACGTTATTATTATTATTATTATTATTATTATTATTATTAAACGGGAGTAATTTTTTTACAATTTCTAAACAAAATATAATCCCAGTTTTACTCTGAACCAAGGAGATATTGCCAACAGAGGTCTCATTTATAACTCATGAAGATATGTTTGAAAAATGTTAGTATTAGGCAGGATTACTCTAATCTGTATGACTGTGGGTAAACAATTGGATAGTTACGTGAGAACACTGCGAAATGTTTAACACGAATTCTGGAAGCAGCACCTCACAAAAGCGCCGCTGTACGGCTAGTAAGCCCCATCTTATACACCAAACAAATAAGACGAACGAGACCAACGGGCACATTTGGAGAAATTGGGACAAACTCATAATCGGCGTTCTTCGGTTGGTTCTCTTACATAGACACACCATTTTTTTTCCTAATCAAAAAATAATTATATTCATAAGCTCTGCGTGGATATTGGATGCTGTCTACAGGACTTGACAAGAGCGATGACCAAATTAAAGGATGACGAGAGAGTCTAAAACAAAATCGGTGTGATCAGTGTGACATGGCGATGATATGGATATATACTTGTGTATATGTTATTTGAATAAAGAACAGTTACTTGAAGTCATAATTCATTGATTATTTGAAACCTTATCTTTGTTTAAAGGAGACAAGCTTTGTTATTTATTTGATTCAAAGGTTTTGAGATAACTTTTATCAACCTGTAGGAAATCCCCAGTGCGTAACGGTTAACGTGCCGGACTAATGTTGTTAAAAACAGTTTAAACATATCAAATCCCTCACACTTCCGTCGATCACCAAATATAAACCTTGGGGGTGTCCTCGTGGTGTAATGGTTAAAGCGATGGACTGCGGAATCGTAGTACGCGAGTTCGTACTCCAGTCGCGCTATTACGTTCACTTTCGGGCAAATACCCTTGGGAAAGGTATGAACCCCCTTATTCTCCCTCCAGCTATGGATAAATAGTAGGACGGACTAGGTTCTTCAGCCTTGGTGAGGCAACTAGTCTAGGAGAAGGAAAACTCTGAATTCAAACCTGTTAAACTCCGCTTAAAAATTGACCTTGTGTCATATCCTGCCCGAGCGGAGGGGTTGGTAAATAGTACCAAATATAAACCTAGTTAAAAGTTAGAGAACTTAGTCTAGGGTGACCCTAAGGCTCCCTTTTCAATAGCTACTACACCAATGTGTAGGGGAAGGTGCTACTCCATTTCATGGATTGCTCCACTTTACTCTTTATCCTTACTTTATAATAATAAGTGTTAAGCAAGGCGGCATCAAGTACCATTTTTGAGTCTATGGTATGACAGGGATTGAACTCCGGTCTCCTGGACCATTGATAAACACTCTATTCATTAGGTCAATACAAATATAAAAGCTAATGAGAATGAAAGGGTGTCATAAAGTTGAATAACAGACTAACAGTATCCTTATTTACCAACCCCTCCGCTCGGGCAGGATATGACACAAGGTCAATTTTTAAGCGGAGTTTAACAGGTTTGAATTCAGAGTTTTCCTTCTCCAAGACTAGTTGCCGTACGAAGGCTGAAAAATCCAGTCTGCCCAACTATTTACTCATAGCTGGAGCGAAAATAATTGGATTCATACCTTTCCCAAGGGTATTAATGCAATGTGAAATGCAGTCAGTCTCGTCCAGGATTTGAACTCGTGTCGCCGTGTCCATTTCCTACGACGATAACCATTAAACCACGGGCACCTCGCTAGTAACAGTATCAATTACTTGAGAAGTAGAATTTGAAAAGTGAATTATAAATTATAGCCGGAACCGAATGTGTGACAGGTTGTAACCCTGGAGTAAATTTCAGATCTTTGTGAAAAATAGATTGTATCAGTGATGTGGTATAAAAGTTCTAGAATTTCAAAAATTAGTTTAAAATTGAATTGTTGCTTCCTAGGCGTAGACAAGCTCACATGAGTGGATATAGTATTTTTCACGACCGTTCCAGGGCCACTTCGAGATGTAGTCGGGTTATATGTAAGAGAAAAAGTCGTAACTCAGAAGAAATAAAAGAAGTGGGCACACAAAATTGCTTTGGTGTTTGTTCTTCTCAACAAGAGATTCCTTCGCATTTATTGCTTACAGTTAAACAACTTGAGGTCCATAGTGAAAGAAAGGATCTGGGCTATTGAACACAAAGCGAGAGTCAAAACAACAACATTCATCGTGGAAATAAAAGACCCCGATCATCTCACAGTTCTTGATATGCAAATCTAAGAGACATACATTTTCCGTCAACCACATCACATAATTTATTAGAAATATTCACACAACTTTAGACCATGGCCAACTCCATGTAAACTAGTATACCTACCGTTATTTAAGCGAAGGGATCAGTTGCACGTCATTAGACGGCTATCTCTAACATTTTGAAGGTCAGAATATATATATATATATAATCTAACGATTCCCTTTCCAGTATATGGAAGGGTGTACTGAACTCTTAAACTGGTATAGCAACTGATTTAGGAGAAGGAAAACTCTGAATTATAACCTGTTAAACTTCGCAAAAAATTGTTCTTCTGTTATAGCCATACCATGCTGACCATTTGTGTTAATACACTCACACATTGAAGCACACACATAAACACACACACACATAGACACACAAACATATACTTACACTCACACACACACACACACACACACACACACACATATATATATATATATATATATATATATATATATCATGTCGCGCTGCCAGTAGGAATTTTCTTGACTCTCTCTGAGCACCTGTCTCTACCGTCCATCGCTCGCGGCAGGTCTTCCAGGCTGCATCCTATATCGGCACAGAACTGCTGTGGATTGGTTCTAGCTGGTCGTCCAAACCTTGCCCGTCCATTTGAGGGGGTCCACAGGAGTAAATCACTTATGAGTTCGCCCTTACTTCTCTCGCAGTCTCCCGCATTTCTGTTTCGTCCAACTCGAATGGTTTTCGTGATAGAGTGGTAGATGGTCGTACAGCTGCTGTTTTGAGGGATGTTGCTTCCCGGTTTTGCTACGTGCTGTACTGAACATGTCCAGAACACACACACACACACACACACACACACCTATATATATATATATATATATATATCATCAAGTGAAGTCATGGATTTCCCTGACTCTCACTCTTTCTATCCTTATCATCCATCACTTTCAGCAGCTTTTCAAAACTACTTCCTGTGTCCATGCAGAGCTGTTGTAGGTAAGTTCCTTCGGTTCGGCTGACACTGGCGCGATCATCTGCAGGAGTACAAGGGACAACGTTATTTATGAGTTCGTCCTTGCTTCTCCAGCAGTGACTCACATGTCTTGTTCGTCTTATCTGGATGGTTTTAGAGATGAGAGCTTAGTGGCCATAGAGATGTTGTTTTGTTGGGTGTTGCTTCCACGATTTGCCCTATATAGCTCGAAGCAATCTTGTGTAGTTTCCATATTTAGACGCGGCTCGAGGGAACCATTTTTATTTTGTTTTTGAGAACTTGAAACCATAATTGTCTACAGAAGCGTTTACGTCTCTGTTGGTATGTTATCTTGAAACCTTTTATGTTCACAACGCGTCCATAATTGAATTGAAATTTTATTGCTATTTGCAGCGGACGGGTGTGTGACGGCAGAGCATTATTCGATGCGAGATTTTGTGTACACTTTAATCTACATAAGTTAATAATCACTAAATTTACCATATACTCTAAAGCACTAAAGAAATACACAGTTAGAAGCTATTTTCAAGTGTATAGTTAATTTTACTAAAGTAAACTTACCAGGATTTCATTATTTCCGTTGAAAATTCTTCATGGAAAGCTGATGTTAATACATATTATTTATAAACAAAATTCTGCAACATTGTTACCCTCTCACTAAAAAATATGGAGTCGAAGTTATTAAAGTAAACTGTAATCGAAGGTGAGACACCAATTCTAGAGTTTTGTGGAGTATAGAGTCAGCTCTTTGTTGCCAATTCCATGGATTGAATTGTCTTTTAGGGACCAATTCTACATCAAATAGATCTGTTTCAGATAACGTTTGAAAAGATTTTGAGCTATCTCTCTGAGTGTGTTTATGAGGGGCTTATAATAAGCCATGTATCACCAGCTGCGAGATTACCCTCTTTCAAATACAGTCCAGTTGGCGGGGGCTGCGGTATAAACCGACTGTATCTAGGAAGAGGAGTAAGGTCCTCTACACCTGCCAAAAATGTCTTCCATATGAAGCAAAAACATCTGATGATTAAGCTTGTCTCGGAGCTTTGGGGAATATGCAGTACCCATTCATTGCTCTTGCTCCCAAGTTCACTCTGAGCACGTAGAGGTAGCACCTGAAAGGGTCATATCAATGGGTCGAATAGAACTGTTTGACATTTAAACTATGGGCAAACAAATGACAGGCTAAATTGATTGCTAGAAATAACACTGTTTGATCATTTAACAGTGAAAACAAATGATTGATGTTTAATTGAATTAGTAGTGATACGGCGCAATATTTAATACCATTTACCTGAGTGTAATTGAATGAATAATACACAAGAAATTAATTAAAGTGAAATAGCTATACTCGAACCTACCTAAACATGTGCAAAATGGATTAATATACAAGGATCATTAAATAAGTTTCCAGACTTTTTTCGTATGGGGACTTTTATTGAGAGTACACACATGAAACTCTAGTCCCCTTCGAACGAATCTCCTCCGGTTGGAATGCACTTGTACCGCTCCAACAACGTCTGGAAGAAATTCTGGAAGTCATCTTGTGTGAGCGTATCAATGACCTTCGTCACAGCTTCTTTCATCTCCTCAATTGTCTGATAATGACAGCCTCTGAGCTTAGGGAATAACCAAAAGTCACAGGGAACAACGCCTGGACTATAGGGACGGTGACGAACTGTCTTGATGCCAATCTTGGTTTAATAGTCTGTGACAAGGATGTAGTTGTGGACTGGTGCATTGTCCTGGTGGAAATGCCACTGACCCGATTTGAAGAGAGCTGATCTCTTCTGACGGAATCTCTTCCTGAACTCCCTTAAAACCTCAACATAGTAACCCTAAACCTAACCTTAACCCTGTGACCTATCAACTCTGGTGTATTGTCTTCCTTACTCCTCCCACACCCGTCATCATCCCTCACAGACTCCCTACCTTGCTTGAATATCTTATGTCACTCAAAAACTGATGCACGATTCATGTAAGATGGTCCAAAAGCAGTCCGAAGTATTCCATACGTTTCTGTGACATTTTTTCCAAGTTTAAAATCGAATTTTATTGCATACCGTTCTTCTAAAGTGTCCAGATTGCATTTGTGAAATTCACCAGGCAAACAGTCATTAGTAGGGTGTATTCCAATTCCTGCTGTAGCTGTTTATTTGAACTTGGAATAATAAAAACTCGTCAGTCATCTAATAAGATATACAGCAAGAACATACTGAATTTTCAAGAGTCTACGACAATTTTAAATGTCTGTAAAAAAATGTCTGGAACCTTATTGAATGCACCACGTATAATAGAATTAGTGGTGTTTGATTGCAGTAATTTGAATCATTTGACTTCATCGAAGAAATGGTAATACTAGTGGGCAAACGTTTTTGTTTTAACTCATTCAAAAATGAAATTATGTACAAATGATTAATAGTAAATAGAATTATTCGTATTACATAAAAATTTTTGAAACCATTTAACTGCAAAAAAAGTCAGCACCGGGTCGTTTACAAATGTTCTCAATAAAATATGTTAACAAATCATATCTAATAAATAAGTATGAAGAGGATTTGACATTAAATAACCTACAATGATAGATATGCAATAAATCGCAACCAAGCATTTCAAATAAAGAGGTGTATTGTGTATGACATTAAATTGCGGTAGGTGGTGAGCCTTCAGCTTTGAGAGTAAGGACTAGTATTTAATGCCATTACTTCGAGATTCACCGTGATAGTGCTTGATAGGGTGCATTTATGGTTTAAATAAATCTGTTTAAAAATATCAGTATTAGATATGAATAATTCAAACTATAAAACTGTGTGCAATTATTTTTATTAGATAAGAATTCTTATTGCTTATCACTGTATAAACAAATGTTTCAGTTAAATAAAGGCAAGTGAACATTAAAAATAATTATAATTACAATTTAACCTGCACAAATGAATTAAATTTCAGTATTAGATAACAGAAAATTTCTGTGAGATGTTAAATGCAAGAACGAAAGTAAACTAAACCATTTCAGCTTCACTAAATATATAATGTATTAGATATAAATACTTTGTCTAGTCGGCTGGGGCTGTAGAATACACCGGCTGTTGAGGGGCAAAGTTGATACAGTGTTACAAAAGAAAACTATAAATAAAAGTAGCTAACACGTTTTCGAGGAGTTGACAAGCTAAAGGATGTGCGTGTGTGTGTGTGTGTGTGTGTGCGTCACTTCGGTACCTTTCTTTACTTCAGCCCATCCCTTTTCTAACGGCACAAATTCTAATTTTCATTGTTATGTTTTCGGACTTGACTTGACGAATGCCCCCTGCTGGATTTCTGACAACTAACTGGCGCCAGCAGACTTCTCACCTGAGAGTGGGGTTGGCGTTTATAGTCTTCACCGAGATAGCCATACCTTGTATTTTCTGGATCATTCCACTCAACTTGAGGAAACAGGAAGTGCATAATTCAGTGAATGAGCTACTTTCTCCTTCTCCTTCTCCCAGGTTTTGTCACATACGTCATCAAGGTTTTATAATGTCATAATTGCAATTGAATATGAAATAATAACACGTTTAAAAACATTGGGAAATACATTTTTGAAACGTTTGATATTAGATACCATAATTATTAAATGTACTTCAGCATAAAAAGACAACAAAAGTTAATAAGTCATTGAACTCATGACCAACCAATCAACCAACCATATAATTGCTTCTCAATTAGTAATATTAGATAGGAAATCTTGAAACCATATCTTTATGTTACTATTTACCAACCCCTCCGCTCGGGCAGGATATGACATAAGGTCAATTTTTAAGCGAAGTTTAACAGGTTTTGAATTCAGAGTTTTTCCTTCTCCTAGACTAGTTGCCTCACCAAGGCTGAAGAACCTAGTCTGTCCTACTATTTACCCATAGCTGGAGGGAGAATAAGGGGGTTCCTACCTTTCCCAAGGGTATTTGCCCGAAAGTGAACGTAATAGCACGACTGGAGTACGAACTCGCGTACTACGATTCTGCAGTTCATCGCTTTAACCATTACACCACGAGGACATATCTTTATGTTTAAACTATTAATATTAAATATAATACCACAAACTATATTACCGAGTACAAATAAATAATCTTAATTATGAAAAGAGAAAAATTATTTCGAACCATATAATTGCTTGAAAAAAGACTTGCACCAGTATTAAATTCCCCAACAAGAATCGACATGCTATAAAATCAACTGACCTGAAATCATGTCATGTACAAATTCAGTTGAATTTCAGATTTAGTTTGTTAAGTTTCTATGTTTAATGGCATCTTAAGTTTCATGGACTATTTAATGACAAATCTATCCGTGTAAAAATATCAGTGATGCTATTTAACTCATAGCTGGGGTGCGTGGTGGGTATTTTACTAGGGTATTAGTCCGATAAGTGAATGTTATAGCACGACGAGAGACTGAATTCCCTTGCTTTGAGATCGCAGTCCATCACGTTAGCCAATATTTCCCTCCGAATTTCATACCTAGTTCTTTATATCATAATAACATCAATTCATTATTTATAAAATATATAATCTACATTGAAGTAATATATATATATATATATATATATATATATATATATATATATATATATATATATATATTACTTCAATGTAGTCGCTATGAATAATGAATTGATATATATATATATATATATATATATATATATATATATATATATATATATATAATACTTGGCTCCGTCAGCAGGGCCTGTAAAATACACCGACTTCAGAGGGGCAAGACTTTCCCCACAAAGAGTGTCCTGTTTATGACACTAAACAATCTGATGGTGAGGTTCCAGTAAAGCTGAAGCTATGGGGAATGCGGGACACCCTTTCATTGGGATTGCTTCTAGGTCTGCTCTGGCACTAAGTGTTAGCAACTAATCGGGTCATATCTCTGTGTCAAAAAAGAACTAAACTGTGTGCTTATATTAAGCTGAATTGCTTGAAATAGAACTGTTTTACATTTAACTGTGTGCAAACAAAAATAGTTCTCATGCTAAACTGAATTGTCTTAAAGAGAAATTCATATCAATAAAAATGGAAGGGCATTAAATAAGCTTCAAAGGTTGATATGCCATAAAACCAAACCAAACCAAACCAAATAAATACTTATAATCTATGGAAGGGATTCATTCCGTCTTGTAATGTTATTTCAATAGTGAGATACATTTCTATTCCCAGAGTAAATGGAGACTGTGATTTCCTCAATAAATAATCCAATAAAGATAGAGAAAAAAACGTATGGATACTTGTTTTGAATTGACTGATAGATTACATTACTGGCATGTCAATTCGTCAAAAGTTGTTTTAGGCCGAAAGGTGTAGGAATCACTTTTTAGATCTCAAGAATCCGCACCTAACGATAAGCCATACTTAAGTGTGACAGGATTCCTCTTTTTAGGGGGCGTCTCACTTCATTGTAGAGTACTGAGTCAGCCTCTTCTAAATAACGCAGATATGGTGATCGGATTTTTGGGTCTGCGTATAAATGAAAGAACTAAAACTACTTCACAAATACTAACTGCCTAATTCTTAGTTGTTTGGTTGCTTAGTTGGTTTTACGGCGTCTCAACCTTTTGAGTGTTATTTAACGTCGAATTAAGTCATTTTGATAAAAGTTTCGAACAATTTAATTTAGCCTAATTTCAATTTTATTTATTCACAGTTAAATGGAAAAACAGTTAATTTCAAACGATTTAGTGTAGCGTAATCACAGTTTAGCTTTATTTAATCTATAGACAGGACCCTATCAGAGGCTATCAATCTGGGCCAGTGGACCTGGGAGTAATGGCAGTAAAGGAGTGCACCGCATTACCCAAAGCTCCAGATTTGTTGGAGCCTCAACATCAGATTGTTTACTGTCATATCCCGGACACACATGACGGGGTTCTTACACCTCGGCAGTGATGCTGTCGGTTTATTCTACAGCCCTAGTCGCCTGGACCGTCTAATTCTTGAAGTGGTCTTTCTTGGCGAAGGTACATATTTAGTTTTTCAGTACGAACATTGTTACGTTTTTTTTTTTTTTGTTTTTTTTTTCCGGATTTATTCATACATTTCTAAATGGAAACCTGCAATTCGCCCTGAAATATTGGAAGGGAAAATGGTTGAGAAGGACAGCATTAAATAAGTAAAAAGATAGATAATAAATAGATAAATAAAAAGCTTTAAATATGTCCAAGAAGAGAAATATTCCAGTAAGAAAATAAACACTTTAAAATTTAATGAAAAGAACGCTTCGTTCCCATCTTCTTGTGTCAATGATTTCAAAGACACTTATAGGTTGTGTTAAAAAAAAAATTCAATTTAATTCGATTCCCTATCACTTTGCATGTTTAAATACGACGTTCATTTCTTTGCAACGCTAGTCAGTGCGTAAATATGAGTGTAAATGAGGTCATTTACGTGTGCGTGAGGTGTAGAAGTAAGATCATATATATATATATATATATATATATATATATATATATATGCTAATACTGTGTAAATATGTGTGTTCATGTGTATTCAGAGCCATGAGTGAGTATCAACGTGTGAGTATCTGTGTATGAGTGTAATTGTCTCTCCTCTGAGTGAAGTTGGTGCAAATATTTTATTGGCTTACGTGTAAAAAATGCGTTTGTAAGTGTGTAATGTGAGAGTGTTCAAATGAGTGTCCGATAGCATACATTGGATGTATACTTGTGAATTGAATTTGTCGTTATGTACATTTGTGTAACGCGTTTCTCTTTGAGAGCGTGTTGTTTGGTGAATATTTGCTTTGGCTTATAATTAGGTATCCACATTTGTATGAGCGTAAATATGTACGTGTCTAAATGAATATGGGATTGCAAGAATTTACATTCACCAGAGTATGGATGTGAAGATATGCGCATTTATCTGAGTGCACAGGTAGGTTCCTTCAAATACCGGACAGTGGCATAATGGTTAGAGTGTTCGCCAATGGCCCGGGAGACGTGGGTTCAATCCCAGGTCAAGTCATACCAAAGACTTTAAAAATGGTACTTGACACCTCTTTGCTTAACACTCAGCATTATAAGGTACGGATCAAGGGAAAAAGGAGGTGCCCGTGGTTTAATGGTTAGCGTCGTAGGATATGGACACGGCGACACGAGTTCAATTCCTGGCCGAGACGGATTGCATTTCACATAGCACTAATACCCTTGGGAAAGGTATCAATCCAATAATTCTTCTCCAGCTATGGGTAAATAGTCGGGCAGACTAGGCTCTTCAGCCTTGGTGAGGCAACTAGTCTAGGAGAAGGAAAACTCTGAATTCAAACCTGTTAAACCCCGCTTAAAAAATGACCTTGTGTCATACCCTGCCCGAGCGGAGGGGTTTGTAAATAAGGTAGGTTCCTTCATATATTTACTTATATGCATGTGTACGTATTTAGCCGACCTAAAGGCAGGATTATACACAAGGTAATGCTGGTTTAAATTCTGAATTTTTCTTTTTCCCAAACTAGTTGCTTTACCAAAGCTAGGTTTGGTTTGGTTTGGTTTAGTTTTTGAGCATATCAAATATGGTTATTGAATGCTAAATCCTGTTTTCAAATATATAAATTAAATAACTGATTTGTAAACACATTTTGTTTAAACACACGGTTAAATGATCAAACAGTTTTATTTTTAACATTTCAATTTAGCATAAATCCAAGTATAGATACGACTCAAGGCCAGAGTAGACCTGTGAGCGATGGCAATGAAAGGGTACTCCGTATTCCCCAAATCTCCATTGTATGGTGTCCTTAGCAGGGTACTCGTTGGGGACGGTCTTACCCCTCTGTAGAGATGCAGTCGGTATATTCTATTGCCACAGTTGACTGGGCTGCAAAAGTTAGAGTTTTCTGTGTATGATACTAAATTGCATCAGATAGCAAGGCTCCAGTCCTGGATTGTGGGGAATGTGGGTTACACCTTCATTGCCATAACTCCTTGGTTAAAGTTCCATATATTGGACAAATAGAAATGTTTACCTAAAAACTAAGAATTATTATAACTTAATTGAAACCATAGAGCTGTGGGAAAATTAATATTATATCGTTCTACTTGATAAATAGATGTATTAGTGTTATACATAAAACCATTTAGCAATGTGCAAACAACTCGAACACATTTAAAATAGTTACTTCCAAACTAGTCACTTGCAAATCACACACACACACACACACACACACACACACACATATATATATATATCATCATCATATCGCACTGGTAGCACTGATATCCCTGACCCTCTCTCGCCACTCCTCCCTATCGTTTATCGCCCTAGGTAAGTCTTCAGGACAACATCCCGTATACTCACATAGCTGCTGAATGTATGTTCATGCTGGTCGTCCTGCTTTTGCACGGCCATGTGTGGGGGTCCATAGGAGTACATCTCTTATGAGTTCGTCCCTGCTTCTCCAGCAGTGTCCTGCATGTCTGGCTCGTCTAACTTGAATAGTTTTCGTGATAGGGGGCAGGTGGCCGTACAGCTGGTGTCTTGTGGGGTGTTGCCGCCAAATGGTCTTAGAGACCGTGGTTCAATCTCAGGTCAAGTCATACCAAAGACTCAAAAAATGGCATTCGATGTGACCTTGCTTAACACTCAGATTTTTAAGGTACGGATCAAGGGTAAATACAGGGAATGGAGTAGCGCCCTCCCCTACATCTCGGTGTAGTAGGTATTGAAAAGGGAGCCTTCGGGTCACTCTCGATAAAGGGTCCCAACTGTATATATATATATATATATCATGTGAAATCAAGTTATATATATATGTGTGTGTGTGTGTGTGTGTGTCTGTGTGTGTGCAGTTTGGCAGCAGTCATTCATTTACGCATGTTTCATTAAATAGTAAAGACACATTTTGTCTGTATAATTTAACTAAATCCTTTCGAGTTTCCTGATAAGGTTGGAATTGGTGGATGAATTAACCAAAATTGTCCGGGCGTTTTTGGACCCTTCAAGTGTGTTTTTTAATGAGTTTTGAATGTTTTATTGTTTTTCTATCATTAAAAAAAATCGATGCAAACGCAGAGTTGGATAAACCTGAGTTGCTAATGAACTAAAACGACAGAATGCTATCAACGGAAATAGAATACTATCAAGAAATACGGAATATTAAATATAATCTTACAACAAATTTAAAGCCTCCAACCTTCTTATTTCTAATAATACTCCATCTTCTACCGAACTTCTTGATAGAACCGACGTCGTATCGATGTTCAAATGTCCATTCATCATCATCATCATCATCATCATCATGACGTGCCGCAAGCACGGATATCCCGGACCCTCTCTCACCACTTCTCCCTATCATTCATCGCTTCTGGCAGGTCTTCAGGGCTACATCCCGTATCCTCACATAGCTGTTGTATGTACGTATCTATGTATGTTCGAGCTGGTCGTCCTGCTTTTGATTGGCCATATGCGGGGGTCCATAGGAGTTCATCACTGATGAGATCGTCCGTGCTTCTCCAGCAGTGTCCTGTGAGTCTGGTTCGTCTAACTTGTATAGTTTTCGTGATGGGAGGCAGGTGACCGTATAGTTAGAGCCTTGGGGGGTGTTGCCGCCAGGACTTGTTCAATATTGCTCGCAACATTCTGGTGTAATTGCCGTCTAGCTTCTTCTTCAGCCGTTTAGTTAGCGTCCAAGTAGTGCATCCATGCTGCAGGATCGATACGACCGCTGCCTGGAAGAAACTGCGTTTCATTTTATCGGTTAGGTCTGATTTCCATATGATCGAGAGCCTATCGATAGCTGGCCATGCTTTCGTTAGCCGTGTCTCGATGTCTTTTTCGGTTGATGAGACGCTGCGTCCTAGGTAGGTGAATTTGTCTACCAGTTTCAGAGAGGTTCCGTCTAGTGTGGAAATGTCGCTTGTGCTTTGACACGGAGGTCAATGCCTGCTGCGGTTCGTTCCAAACTATGCAACGGCTTGGTTAGGTGTATTCGCCAGTAACGCTATGTCATCGGCGCAGTCGGCGTCGATAATTGTTTTTGCGGGGTACCTTCTGCTTCTTTTCTTTGTCAGCTCGAAGCCATTTTCTCTGATTTTGTCGATCCGGGAGACTATATCTCCAAAGAAAATATTGTTGGTCTTACCACTACAACTCTTTCTTAATGATTCTAGCTCCATAGCCTTACATCTTAAAATCCATTCAATTTCTAAATCCAAGTTTCGAAAAATTCTAGTTGAAAACACCACTATAATTGCACACGAAATTGATAATCTACGACTACAAATCCTAGAAGCCTAACGTATAAAAACAATAAAACCTAAAATCAATAGAATTAATTTTGAAAATAGCGACAATGTTTTGAAATGCCTTTAGAATTTTTTTTTCATATTTGAAACCATTCATTTTGAATATATTTGTTACCGTTAAATAGCAATATTTAAATCAATTTAACTATGTGGTAATAAAACTAGTAATGTTAGATTACGATCCTCGAAACTATTTAACTGGGTTTGGTTTCCTTGTTTAATGGCATATCAACCTTTTCAGGTTAGTTAATTCCAAACCCATACTTCTAGAAAAAACAGTAGTGGTACTATTTGACCCACTATCTGGAGGATAAGTGTGGCGGGGGGGCATACCTTTTTCTAAGGGTATTAGTCCAAAAGTGAATGTAATAGCGCGATTGGATTTCGAACTCGCTTACTACGATTCCGTAGTCCATCGCTTTAACCATTACACCACGGGGACATTAAATTCCAGTGACAGATAAGAAAACGTGTCTTCTAATCAAAAACGAAATATTGACCCGGTAAATAAATTTAAATAAAATAGGAAAAGGTGTAATGCTGTGCAAAATGAATTTTTAAAAAGAGCGATGAGAATATATGCTTTAATGAAATATTTAGATGATGCATATACATATTTAATAGAGGCAAACGTGGTGTAATGTTTATCATTGGAAGAAATGAACACGATGACACAAGTTCAAATTCTGGACGAGCCTGTTTGATTAAAAAAAGGATGCATACACATATTTTTCTTCCAGCTTTTTAGTCTGATCATCCAATTTTTTTAAAAAAATGTGATAAATCAAAATTTTCATAATTAGCTCTATTATTCAAGCATTTTATAAAAAATTCTGCCGAATACGAGTGAGCAAGAAAAAAAAACGACAAAAAACATATGATTTGCTAAACGCCGAAGCCAAGCCAAAAAAAATTCCGAAATAATTGGATTTTATTTATGGTCTTCATCAAGCCCAGACCGTAACCCGCTTGATTACGCTATAAGAAGCGTTTTACAAAACAAAACAACATCAACTTCCGATCCAAATATTGCTTTGCTTAAGACTGCTATTGATGTTTCGTTGGTTTGTTGGGTTTTATGGCACATCAACCTTTGTAGGTTATTTAAAGCAAAATCCATTTTTATGTAAATAAGCTGTTCTATTTAAAACAATTCAGTTTAGCATAAGTACACAGTTTAATGGTCAAAAACATTTCCATTTTTAACTATTCAAGCAGTTGTATGTAACAATTCGGTTAAACGTAAATACAGTTTTAATGTCGAAAAACAGTTCTATTTCAAACAATTCAGTTAAGCATAAGCACGCAGTTTAAATGTAAGTACGGTTTAATTGTAAAAGTCATTTCTATTTCAAACTATTCAGTTTTACTCAAACAATTCATTTTAGCATAAGTATGCTGTTAATTCTATTTAACCGATAGATAGGACCCTTATCAGGTGCTACCACTCCGGGCCAGAGTGGACCTGGGAGCAATGGCAATGAAGGGGTACTCCACATTTCCCAAATCTCCAGCATTGATGGAACCTCACCATCAGATTGTTTAGTGTCATATACAGGACACTCGTTAGGGGTGCAGTCAGTGTATTCTACAGCCCCAGCTGACTGGGCAAGCTGCTATTGAGGAGCAATGGAATATAATGTCTGAAAAAATTATCATGAAGGCATGCGAGTCTTTTTGAAGGCGTGTTGATTCAATAATGGAAAAACAAATGGTGATCATTTTGAGTAAATTTACTCTTTTGTGTCTATATTCTTTTTTTGTTGTTTATTTTTTTTAAATTCAAAGTAATCTCATTTTATAATTCATTTTTTATTATTATTATACTAGAATATTCCTATTTTTGCTTCCGCACATTCTACGTGTATAATACATTCCTGAAAGTTTAATATGAAGTGTAGTGTACGTAGTTTGATTCAAACACATTACAGTAATAACATTCTGTTAATACAACAAGCTCCTTTGACCTCAATAATGTTTTAATATACATTTACTCTTGTAAATGGTGTGTTAAAGAAAATCAATTAATGATGTTAGCATCTTATTTGATTGTTTTACTTATCTAAATTTTGCGATGTGGGTAAAATAAATTATGAAGTTCAATAGAATCTGAGTGAACTTACCATTCAAATTTATGTATTCATATAGGTATTTATGCAGATTTACGTGCGTATTTCAATTCTCACACAACCGGTGCATAATTACATAAATATACACACACATTAATATATGTATGCATTCATTATTGCAAATGATCTTCGAGAGAGTGTACGCACACACACACACACACACACACACATATATATATATATATATATATATATGTATATACAAACCTACTATCTACCAGCATTCACGGTTACCAGGAAAAAAGATTCAAAAACCCACCAGTATCTAGAGATGATAATATCTCGAATTACCGCCCGAGGGAAAAAGACAAAATTTTAGGACAAAAAAAAAAAAGAAGGCCAACTTCGTCACACCAGTTGAAAAAAATCAAGAGATATGCAATCGGTTGGTCAAAAGAAAAAGAAAACCCACCGTAAAATGCTGCAATGCTACAATTACAGAGAGTGCTCTATACAAAGTAGAGCCAATTACAAAAAATAAATTGCGAGTTGGGCCTACCCTGCTAAAGTTTCGCATCACCGGCTCATCAGGGAATCTAGTACCGACTGACGACACTAAGAGAAAACACAATTTTATTAACCAAAAACCTACTCAGCTAAAAAATTTCTTTAGAAATTTCTTTAGAAATCTTATTAACCAAAAACCTACCTAGCTAAAAGAAAATTTAAGAAATTTCTCCTAGTGTCGTCAGTCGGTACTAGATTCGACAGGAGATGACACAAGGTCAATTTTTAAGCGGAGTTTAACAGGTTTGAATTCAGAGTTTTCCTTCTCCTAGACTAGTTACCTCACCAGGGCTGAAGAACCTAGTCCGTCCTACTATTTACCCATGGAGGGAGAATAAGGGGGTTCATACCTTTCCCAAGCGTATTTGGCCGAAAGTGAACGTAATAGCGCGACTGGAGTACGATTCCGCAGTTCATTGCTTTAACCATTACACCACGAGGACACCCCTGCAATACTATGAAGGTCATATTATTATCTAAAGGCTCGAGGTGTGAATGTTTATTATATATAAAAAAGGATATAGAAATAAAGCACATGGCCAAAAATGAGTGTCTCTTTATTACTATATTGTCATTTATTCATTTACTTCAATTTACTGACGACCCTAAAATTCTGAGTCTTTTACACAACCATCACAAGTCATTCGCTCAATGAATGTTTAGCTTAATCCCGTATTTACATAACTGTGAAAGACAGAGAGGACGATTAAACATTTTATAAATATATAGTCATCCCAAGACAGATTTGTTTGGTTCTCTCAGAACTCATCAGTGTAACTAGACATTCTAGCTTCCCGTAGCCGGGATCGAAACCCGGTTGACACAAACGCCATTCCGAGACTCTACCCCTCAGCCACGAGGATCTACTTGTTGCGAAGTAAATTTTAAACGGTCATGAATCACAATTACTGTTGTTTACATACATCTGCTTAACAGCTACCGAGAGCTCAATTCATATATTAAGAGCCTTGCAATAAACGCTAATGGCAACGCGATTACTTCATTCGCTAATAAAAGATCAGAAAGGAGTATTGCCCAACACGTGCAAAGTTCTATTCGTAGACCCATTTTAAGATCATCATCCAGGCACTTACAGGTACACGAGTAGGTTGATAGTTTGGGTTTTACGGCATATCAGCTTTTGTAAGATTATTTATTTACGCATTCAAAGAGACTATATGGATTTATATTATATGGTGACGTAACGGCCGTAGAAGTAGGCAAATGGGCATGGCAAAAAGAGTTCAAATTCAAGATACTTTTCTTTTAATTTTCACACAGTTTTTAAAGGCTTTAACCAATAACTTCCACTCCAGCTATTATTATTATTATTATTATCATTTTACTCATATCAGGGTTATTCAAACTCATTGATAGTTTTACCCCGTAGACTGAGTGACAGTAAGTGTCCTCAAGTTTCCAGGACTCTTCTCAGTATTATGGCCGATCTTAATAAAGCTATAGTTTGGGTGGTCTCTACTCGTCCTCTCATTTTCATGTTCTTTAGTCCCAGTACCAATCCTTTGGTGACGGTAAATAGAACACCAATTACAATCGGTATCACAGTCACATTCATGTTCCACAGTTTGTTTTTTTTCAGTTCCCTGGCAAGGTCCAAGTATTTATCTCTTTCTTCACTTTCTTTCAATTTTACTCTGTGGTCTGCCGGAACCGTAAAGTCTACAACTCAGCAAGTTCCCTTTTTTGTTGTTGATTATCGCTAGGCCTGTAGGTTAATTAATGCCAAATCCAATTTATACAAATATGCAGTTCTATTTCAAACAATTTCCTTTTATAGTTTCAATGTAAAAAATGTTCTAATTCAAACAACTCAGCGTAGTATATGTATAGCTTTTGTCTACAGACGGTTAAATGTAAAAAAGTTTCATTTCAAACAATTTAGTTTTGTTTAATTTGACTCATAGATAGGTGCTATCAGGTGCTACCACTCCAGGCCAAAGTGAACCTGGTAGCGATGGCAATGAAGGGGTACTCCGCATTCCCCAATCTTTTGGCATTACTGAAACCTCACCATCAGGTCGTTTAAAGTCATATCCAGGACACTATGTGGGGTGGAGTCTTACCCCTCTTCAGAAATGCCGTAGGTGTATTCTATAGCCTCAGCCGATTGGGCAACCGACACACGAGTCAGCCGTTACTAAATATGAATTATTGACGGGTCATTTACTCCGAAAAGTTCTGTTTTTGACAGAGCTCGAACAAAACATCGTATGTCGTGATTAACACACAATGTCCGATTCTCAGTCGACAAAAAGAATTCAAAGACAAATTAGAGCTATTTATGGACTCATTAGCTCGATTTAGCTCGATTTAGAGGACATATTTTGTTTTTGTTTTCACATCAATTTTAAGATTCTCTTTTAATGATCTCATCTCTTCGATAGTTTTAAGTACAATTACACCGACGATTTACTTTTGAAAACGTGTTGGTTGAAAGCTAACTTGTATTATATTATATATTTTGTCGATTTTAATCGTTATTATTAAAATCATGATTTATATTTTAAGACTTGTCCTATGTCACTGCTGAAGGATATATATATATATATATATAGTTCATCATCATCAAGTCACGCAACCAGCGCGGAACTCCATGACCCTCGCTTTCCACCGTCGCTCCCGGTAAGTCTTCAAGGCTACATCCTGTATCGGCACAGAATTGCTGTATGTAGGTTCTAGCTGGGTGTCCTTTCTTTGCTCGTCTATGTGAAGGGGTCCACAAGAGTATGAGTTCATCCCTACTTCTCCAGTAGAGACGTGCATATCTGATTCGTCAAATTTTGATAGTTTTCGTGATAGGTGGTAAGTGGCAGCTGCTTTGTAGGGTGTTGCCTCTAGGACGTATTCAATATTGCTCGCAGCATTCTTGTGTAGTTGCTGTCCAGCTTTTTCTCCATACGTTTACTTACCGTCCATGTAGTGCATCCATAGTGTATCAATAGACACGGACGAGCAGGTGTTGGACGACCAGCAAGAACTTATCTACAACAACTCTCTAGGAACACGGGTTGTAGCCAAGAGGATCTGTCAAATGCGATAGACGATAAAGACGACGGGTGGGAGAGGTTAAGGGAAACCCCTTCTAGCAACACGACATGATATATATATATATATATATATATATATATATATATATATATAAGCTCTTTCTCTGAAATCAGAGCCATACATACCACAGCGTACGTGATATGCATATCATTCAAACACAAGTTATTCCAAGATCAATTGCAGATTGATTAAGATGACAATTTCTTTCTGATGGGATATTCTTTTCCATTGAAAAATCAAAACCAAACACCATAAACTACATAATAGTTTTAATCCATTTATATAACTGATAGATTTTTAACCATTATACATTCGGCAAGAAAATATCTTTAGAAAGTTAAATCATGACTTTTGTAAAAAAGAGATTCTTAACCAGCTCTCAAAGATGCCAAATTATTCTTTAAATATATCAATGTTTGAACTTATTTTAACTATTTTATTACTTGATCAGTCTAGAAATTAAGGAAACTGTTTTTATCTTTTATATATTTATTTTTTTTTGTGTCTTCTTGTTTGCGTTTTTCAGGTGGGCAAACCTGACTGAAATCTCCTCATCAAAATTGACCTTGACCATTTAAAAAAAAAAACATTCAGTTATTATTTTATTTTATAGTTTCGAATTAATTGAGAGGGCTATTGCGAAATAATAATTGAGTGTAATGAATTTTAAAGTAAAATTTTTCTAAATGAACGCAATGTTGGAGTTTCAAATATATTTTCTTACTTTGAAATTAAGTAGACTCAAATAATTATTATTTTGCATTGCGATAGCCCTCTAAATGAATTCAATACTATTATCTTAATGTGACCGAATATTGCGTTTTTTCATGAAAATACACACACACACACACACACACATATATATATATATATATATATATATAGTGTGTGTGTGTATGTGTGAGCGCGTGTGTGTATGTGTTGGGTATGTTGTCGTCTAAATTGCACTAAAATGTAAATCACGTTGAAACCTCACTTTATCTGTCATATTTACAAAAATATTATGATAATATCTTGAAATTCAAAAGATTAAATTCATCAAAAAAAAAAAAAAATCGGCTTCAACGTTAGCTTCCTAAAAACTCTGGAATCACCAACACGACTTTCCTGACGGTACATACTGCCGTTCTCCTTGCCTTTAATTCATCTTTGTGATTACACGGATTTTTGTTGGACTCTCTATCAACGGCACCCAACACATAAGGATCAAGGTAATTACACTTTAGGGAGTTAAGCAGCCAGATATTTGGGGTAATGTAATAGGATTTCCTTCCTGCCTCAAATTGGCTTCGGCTTTTGTGGCAGTTTTATTGCCTGACTTAGGTTCTTCCAGCAGTTCCCCTTTCGACCCAAGGAATTGCCTCCTCATAGAATCTTACATAGGTCTCTGTGTAGAGACCTATGCCATATGCAAACATGGAATGAAGCATAACATCACCATCACTAGTGATCACTCCAAACAACATGTTTTCTGATCAATATAAATATGCACCTGTCCTTAGATCAAAACACCAGCACTCTGAATACGTTTGTAGTGGGTATGTCTATGTTCATATAGAGAGTGCAGCATGCCGTTTCAAATTTAATAAGTTCTTCAAATTCAGAGAAAATTTTGTCAAAAAATTATTTGTTAGAAAATATTTTCTTGTAAGAAAAGGTATTCTTATTTTGAGGGTAAATATTCTCAAACTTTTACTTTAGAAGTAAGAAAAGCCCATCCATTGTAATAGAGCAGTTAGTGTTGTCTAAATTATATATACATATATATATATATATATATATATATATATTTATAATTTAGACAACCCTAACTGATATATATATATATATACTAGCTGTACCCGGCCACGCATTGCTGTGGCTCAGTTTGTTTAAATGGGAAAAAAATGAAAATCCATGTTTCTAATATTTTTAGTTTTCTAATTCTTGTTGATACACAATATTCTTGGTAGTTCCAGTCTCCGTGTAAAATTTAAGAATAAGTTTTTAGAATAAAAAGAAATTTACTTAATACTAAACCAACGAAATATGGCTTAAAGTTTATTAACGAAAGAAAACTTTTTGAGGAATGTCTTTCGTTGAAGTTAAACATAAAAAGAAAAAGAAAAGAAAATATTTAGTGAACAATTCGAAATATGATTTAGAGTTTAGTGTCTTATCGACAATAATAAACGAAAGAAAACTTATTAAGAAATGTCTTTCATTGAAGTTTAAGACAAAAAAATGACATTTTGAAAAAAGAAAATAAAAATATTTAGTAAACAATTCGTTAAAACTAAACCAAAGAAATAGGGTTTAAGAAAGAAAACTTTTTAATAATTGTCTTTCGTCGAATTACAAAAAAAAAAAGATGTTGAAAAAATATAAGAAAATATTTTGTAAACAATTCGTTAGAATAAAAAAAAAATTACTTACTACTGAACCAACGAAGTATGGTTTAAAGTTTAGTGTCTCTGTTTAAGTAAACCAAAAAAGAAAGAAAAGTGATAAAGCAGAAAAAAAATCACGTGTAAAATTCTTTGAAAACGGACGTAATGTTTTCCATCATTATTCGGCGTTCCGCTTTTATCGGAGAAAAACGACATATTAGAAATATTTTTTTAATTATTGTAATATTTTTGGAGAATTATATAAAAACACTCCTGAATTCGAATAAAATACTCTCTGAAAATGTTACACCAATTAGTGGTATAAACCTGGAGATTATCGGTTAGTTACAAACATTTACATTTATATATATATATATATATATATATATATATAGAAAAGCATGTAGAGATTTATAGATAAATAAATATCAAAAGAAATACGTTAGGTTTTTAAAATAAATTTTGCCCTCTAATAACGTCGGACAATTTCGAAAGAACGCCACAAAAGGAAAAAAGAAGGTTAAAAATTTCCTAATTAAAAAAAATAAAAATAAGAATAAAATTATTTTATAAATTAGAGAAATAATATCACATATTCAAATTCCCTGATGATGGTTTAATGTAAACTGTCAAAATGTTTTACCCTGGCAACTAATTCAAATATGAATAAAAGCATTCTCTGAATACTTATTTTATTTTATATGTATACAAATATATTATCACAACTCAGTAATGTGGCGAGACATGCGAGATGCTTCAAGGTAAGATCGAAAATCGGCTGATATCACGCTAATCGGATATCTTACCACAGATCCATCATCGTCATTGGTGTATGTAAAAGAATGTTTACGTATATATATTAACACGCTAACGGTTACTGGAGTGCTTAATTCATTTGAAGAGCTTTACATTACGTGAGTTGCAACCAGTAATTCCTCGCGGGAGTGCTCAACCACCGGAGGGGAGCATATATATATATATATATATATATATATATATATATATATTAACAGGTCTGGTTGGTGTTTCTGGCATATTAACTTTTGTGGGTTATCTTATGCCAAATCCCACTTTAACATCCATACATATTGGAGGTTCCTGTGGTGTAATGGTTATCGTCACAGGATATGGACACGGTGATACGAGTTCAATTCCTGAACAAGACTGATTTCATTTCACATAGCACTAATACCCTTGGGAAAGGTATGAATCCAATTATTCTCCCTCCAGCTATGGGTAAATAGTAGGGTAGATTCGGTTCTTTAGCCTTGGTGAGGCAACTAGTCTAGGAGAAGGATAACTCTGAATTCAAACCTGCTAAACTCCGCTTAAAAAATTGACCTTGTGTCATATCCTGCCGGAGCGGAGGGGTTGGGTAAATAGGATCCATACATATTAAACATAAATGTTTTGTAAACACATTTTGTAGATAAAATTTTAAAACAAGCCTGAGCTCAGTTTTTTTGTCTTCAGTTAAATGGTTTCATATATGTTGAGAGCAGTATTAAACAAGTCCTGGCGACAACACCCCACGAGACTCCAACTCTACGGACACTTGCCCCCCATCACGAAAACTATACAAGTTCGACGAACCAGACACGCAGGACACTGCTGGAGAAGCAAGGACGAGCTCATAAGCGATGTACTCCTGTGGACCCCCACACATGGATGTGCAAGAGTGGGACGACCAGCACGAACTTACATACAGCAACTATGTGAGGACACAGGATGTAACCCTGAAGACCTGCCGGAGGCGATGAATGATAGGGAGAAATGGCGAGAGAGGGTCAGGGATATCCGCGCTGGCGGCGCGACATGATGATGATGATGATGATGATATATGTCTATATAATTGTCCTGATTTAACATCAGTGATTTGTTTGTACGCAGTTTGTTGGTAATTTAACTTTAAAATTAGTTAGAACTAATTTGTTTGCCCTCTAGTATTTTTTCTATACAGTTAAATGGGTTAAAACATTGCTATGTAACGCTACTAATATGATTCAGACAGTGACATGGCTACATGCTTTGCTATTTAACACTAATACTTCAATTCAACATTACTCCTTTGTTTGCACAGAGTTAAATGGTTCCAAGTATTGCTGTCTATCACAAACAATTCAATCAAACATCTGTTATTTATTTACACACAGTTAAATGATCAAACAGTTCTTTAACTGACAATTCAATTTTATGTAAGTCATTTGTCTACCAACAGTTAAATGATCAAATAGTTTTATTTGACCCATTGATGAGACCCTATCGGCTGCTCACACTTCAGGTCAGAGTTCACCTGGGAGCACTGGAAATTAAGAGTTACTCTACATTCCCCAAGCTTCATGTATAAAGCCTAACCATCAGATTGTTTAGTGTCACTCATTGGATGCGGGTCTAATCCTCTGCAGAGTTGCAGTCGGTTTATTTTACAGCCCCGGCCAACTTGTGTCAGCAGGCTGAGATAGATATTTAGTTATGAACTATTTGAGATTGATAGATTGATAGAAATATTAATTGGAGCAAATCAATATTGATTGATTGCAAAGCCTGAAGATGCTTGCGTATTTCTTGTTCCAATTGATTATTTAAATTATTAATTCAATGATGTATGGCTTCTTTTTATAATGAGCCGATAAGTAATCATTTTGTACGCTACCCGTCAAGTTTTTTTATCGAAGTCTTATTGCCAATTTAAAGAAGAACATAAAATTAGTCTCGATATATTTTGAACAGAAGATTTGGACAAATCACAAGACTATGAAAGAGTAGCAACCGTCGTACTCACCAGAACTAATTTTGTTTGTTTGTTTATTGAACTGAAAATTATTACCAACACTTATATTTGAGTACGTGGAGAATACTGAAAGAAATCTGACGGCGTAGTTTACGCCATATAAAAGAAGTGTGGTGCATCGACCAATACAGAACTCATGGGACTAAATGTGTTAAATATCTAGGGGATTACTTTGAAGAAAATCAAAGATTCATTCATTGTTTAATACAAATACTGCTTCATTCTTTTTTATTTTTGAACCTGTACCGTTAAGTACCTGTTAGTGAAATAACTTTTAAACGAATATGCAGGAAATTATATTGCTCACTTGTTCCAGGATCGTGCTGAGAATCAGTCTTGGTTTTCAGTTGACTTGCTTTTCTGTTCGTATCTTCCGGTCAACATCCGGGTGGTATTGTAAAGATCTTTGATGTCTCTCTTTGCTGCGGCTTCTGCCTTGCCTTGCGAGATTGTTGTCATTGCCACTCGTCTACTCCTAAAGTCCTCTTGATCTCTCTATGAGCTTGGCCCTAGTCTTTCTGGGGTATAATCTTTGAGCTGTTCATGTCTGTTCTTCATTTTTCTTTCTCTCTCTCTCTTGTCACCTATTCTCAGCATTCCAAATTTATTCTTTCTTTCTTTTTTTCTTTCTTTCAAGGTTTTAGAATTCTCTTTTTCTTTGTCAGTCTTCCAAAGCTTAGAAATGCTTTCTCTCTTTGTTCTTTCTTCCTTTCTTTCTTTCAAGGATTTTAGAATTATTTTTCTTTCCCTTGTCAGTCTTTAAAGCTGAAGAATTCTTTCTTTCTTTCTTTCTTTCTTTCTTTCTTTCTTTCTTTCCGATCATTTTCTGCTTTAGAATTCTTTTTCTTTCTTTCTTTCTTTCTTTCTTTCTCATAATCATAAGTCTTTCAAGTCTTTTCACATTGTCTCTTCTTCTTTCTATTCCTTGTGACCCTCTCAAAGCTGTTTATATTATTTTCTTTCTTTCTTTCTATCTTTTTTCTTTCTTTTGTCACTCATTCTCCGCTTTAGAATGTTCTCTTTCTTTCTTTCTTTCTTTCTTTCTTTCTCATAATCATTAGTCTTTCAAGTCTTTTCACAATATATCTTTTCTTCTTTCTCTTCCTCGTGACTCTCTCAAGGCTGTTAATACTATTTTCTTTCTTTCTTTCTTTCTTTCTTTCTTTCTTTCTTTCTTTCTTTTGCTCGGCTCTCTTATGACTTTTAAGTCTTCGCTGTGGCCTTCTCGGAATATAGCCTTTGATTTCCGAGTCTACCTCTTGTTCAGAACTGCCTTCTTTTCCTCTCTACAATTTGTTTTCTCCTGGGTGTCGTATTTCATCTATGCCTTGAAATGTGTTATCATGCTGCTTACATTTTCCTCGGGGGGCCCATCCACATCTGCTTGGCACAGTCTCACTTGATTTCCAGCTTTTTGTCTCTTTACTCGTTCAGAAATGTCTATTTTATAATTTTCCTGACAAGTGAATATGTATACTGTATGGTTATAACATGTAATTGTCATAATAAATGAGAAAACACATGACAGAAAAGAGATTTATAAATTACGTTTTATTACTGTTCATGAATCATTTCTTGACGTTTTCACTAGAAATACTTTTTAATTTACAAGTGAGGAAGGCTTAATAAAAATGGTAACTCATCGAAGAAGTGAAGACGGAGTGATAAAGAAAATTATGAACAAAGTGAGGGAAGTACAAGGTGTCCCAAAATAAATGCAACCCATTAATATGATAATGATTTATTATTGAATGGCCCCTCTTTGGAACACATCATGTAAAAAATGCATCCATTAAGCTAGAGACATCAAATCAATTTTTTGTTTTAATAGTTATTATATTAGCTTGCAGAACATTAAAAATGTATGTGATCTTTTTTTATGTTTCTTGTCCCAGTAATACATCATTATCATATCATTGAGTTATATGTATTTTGAGACAGTATTGAATGATTTTGTCTCCCAATAAGTATTGACGCAAAATATTTTCTTTTTTCTAGTTCAAGACATTGTAATTGAATATTAATAGATATTATCATATACTATTTTAAAATCTGAAACAAAAAGGAACACAGCATGTTTGTTAGTTGTGTGATTAGCAGTCACATGGGTCTCATGTATGTTGTGACACCCTAAATGAAAATTGCAAAGAAACAAGATTTGAAATATGTACATGTTAAACAGTATCATGGCTGTTCTTCTTCAAGGATGGCTTTGGTATTAAATATTCTACAATGCCAATAACCAAGAAACCAAAAGAAACAAAACTGGAAAAAGAAGTCAAATAGGAAACTAAAAGCGTAAATAAATAATCTAATGAAAGTAAACGAAAACAGAGACATGTAGCTCGATCATACATAAAAAAACTTTGTGGAACGACGCCAAGATGTTCATTATATCAATTATTCTTTGCTTTCTGGTTCCCTTAGAATAGGGAAGTAGGAGAAATGAATATCAGAGGAAGAATGAAGACCATCTAGACCACAGAAATGTTAACGCCAGCTAGAATACTTTGAAGAGTCCTGGAGACCATACGAAACATGTTACTGTCGAACATGAGTGAAAAGTTGGCGACCATAGTCGAGGGTGACCCGAAGGCTCCCTTTTCGATAGCTTACTACACCAAGGTGTAGGGGAGGGCGCTACTCCTTTCCTGGATTGCTCCACTTTACCCTTGATCTGTACCTTATAATGCTGAGTGTTAAGCAAGGAGGCATCAAGTACCATTTTTTGAGTCTTTGGTATGACTCGACCTGGGATTGAACCCAGGACTCCCGGACCATTGGCGAACACTCTAACGCTAGGCCAATGTCCGGTCAGTATAATCTGGTGAATAACCTCGAAAGGAAGACAATAGTGCATACAAACATATTTATTTAGGTATAGAATAGGTTTAATTTAATTTTAATATAGAAAAACACATAAGGTCCAATATAGCATATGAAATACATACACACACCTTTATATATATATATATATATATATATATATACATACGAGGATCATTAAATAAGTTTCCAGACTTTTTATGTTGGCCCTTTTATTGATAATACACGCATGAAACTCGAGTCCCCTTCGAAGTAATCTCCTCCGGCTGCAATGCACTTGTTGTACCGTTTCAACAACTTCTGTAACGACCCATGGAAGTCCTCTTGTGTGAGCGTGCCAATGACCTTCGTCACAGCCTCTTTCATCTCCTCAATTGTCTCATAACGACAGCCTCTGAGCATAGGGAATAACCAAAAGTCACAGGAAGCAACGTCTTGACTATAGGGAGGCTGAGGAACTGTCTTGATGCCCATCTTGGTCAAATAGTCTGCGACAAGGATGGAGTTGTGGACTGGTGCATTGTCCTGGTGGAAATGCCACTGACCCGATTTGAAGAGTGCTCGCCTCTTCCGACAGAATCTCTTCCTGAACTCCCTTTAAACCTCAACATAGTAACTCTAACCCTAACTTATGGCCAATCAACTCTGTTGTATTGACTTCCTTACTCCTCACACACCTCTTATCATCCCTCACGGATAAGATTGACTTCCATGTGTTCCATAGTCTATCAATAGTAGTCCATGCCTTCGTTTGTCGCATATTGATGCCACTTCTAGTAGATGAGTCGCTGCTACCAAGGTACGTGAACATGTCCACGATTTTCAGGGAATCAAATCTCATGAAACAACAGTTTGTACGGTCACCTTATCCTTATATCTCTGAAACTATGGAAATAAGACGAACAAGACATGCAGAACATTGCCGGAAAAGTAAGTAGCATCCGATATGTGAAGTTTTCCTATCAAGCCCTTTAAATTGACGTGCCAGTGTTGGCCGGCTAACTTACCTAAAAGTAAGGACATAGGATGTAATCAGGAAGACCTGCCGGGAGCGATGGATGATAGGGACGAATGATAGGAAAAGTCAGGGAAATCCTTGCAAGCAGCGTGACTTGGTGATGATGATGATATAATTTCTTTCACTATTTAAAACGGTTTCAAGCTAACAAAGAAAAGAAGTTGAAGATAACTCGCACAAAAAATTACAGAGGCAGACTACACAGATGACATAGCGCTTCTGGCAAATACACCCGTCCAAGCCAAAACCCAGCAACATAGTCTGGAACGAGCAGCTGCAGGCATAGGCCTCCATGTCAATGTAAGCAAGACGGAATACATGTGCTTGAATAAAAGGAGCTGAATTTCCACACTAAACTGTAGCTCTCTGAAACTAGGAGAGGGGGTGTCTTCGTGGTGAAATGATTAAATCGATGGACTCCGAAATCGTAATAAGTTCGAAATCCAGTCGCTCTATTACGTTCACTTTCTGACAAATACCCTGGGAAAAGGTATGAACCCCCTTATCCTCGAACTATGGGTTAAATAGTACCACTATTGTTCTTCTAGAAAGATCGCTTTGGCATTAAATAACCATCAAAGGTTGATATGGCATAAAACAAAGCAACCGAACCTAGTAGACAAATTCACCTATCCAGAAAGCAGTGTCTCATCAACCGAGACAGATATCGACACGCAACTAGGAAAGACATAGGTAGCTAACGATAGGCTATCGGTCGTATGGAAGTCAGACCTGACAAATGAAATGAAACGCAATTTCTTCCAAGCGGCGGTTGTGTCGATTCTGCTATATGGATGCACTACATGAACTCTAACTAAACGTATGGAGAAGAAGCTTGACAGCAACTACACGAGAATGCTGCGATCAATTTTGAACAAGTCCTGGAGGCAGCACCCCACAAAGCAGCAGTTTTACGGCAACTTATCACCTATCACGAAAACTATCCAAGTTAGACGAACCAGACATGTAGGACACTGCTGGAGAAGTAGGGAAGAACTCATAAGTAATGTACTCCAGTGAACCCCTTCACATGGACGAGCAAAGGTAGGACGTCTAGCTAGAACCTATATACAACAGTTTTGTGTCGATACAGGATGTAGCCTTTATGACCTACAGGAAGCGATAAACAATAGGGAAGAGTGGCGGGTGAGGGCCAGGTATATCCGTGCTGATGTCATGACTTGATGATGATGATGATTTGTATTCGTAGGGAATTACTAATTATTAGTTTTGGGATATTTCTAAAAATTTTGCAATTATTCATTTACGTTCTTAAAACAAGTAGGCAATATTTTGGGTGATCTCTTTAACTATGAATATTTTATTCATTTATGTGCTTACGTTCACCTCATTAATTTTTATGAGTAAACGAGCTTTTATGAATCTTAGTACGAAGATTTCTGGGTTCTAAAGTTGGAGTTTACAAACATTTGTAGCGGAAGAAAGATCAAATTATTGAATAAAAATCCTATCTATCAATTTATAAATTCTATTTCCTTAGATTTAGTGAAACATTTGCTGGAAAACTGAAATTAGAAGATCTTTGCTTGTAAGCAAAAATATTAGTCAGAGCGTGAATATTTTGGAATAGACGATAGTAAAGATTCGTCAATGAAGTATAGCAGTAATTATTTGCGTAATCTAAAGGGGCATTTTTGTACATGTAAAATAGTCTTTGTTTAAATGTGTGTCTTGGTGAGAGAGAAAATGTATGAATGCCTTTATCAGCAAGCTTCTGTTGTAATATCAGTATTAAGTGTATGTAAACCCTAACGTATCATCTCAAAATAAAATACACTCTTGAAAGAGTAAAATGTTAAATTTTCCATCAGAAAAAGAAAAAAAGCCGGAATTTTGAGTAAGTATAACATAATTCATGCTTATACTCCTTCCTTGTGTATACAATTTTTGTAGGCTAAAAATTAGATTATCATTTGATGATAAATCTACGATTTTAATTGACTAAAAGATTGCAAATTTAACATTCTTGAAGGAAATACGTTTCTTAAATATTTTAGATTTTGATCCTTTCCATACTTTCTGGCGAGTCAAATATTGTCGTCTACGAAGTATCTCCAAATTTTAAAACTAGTGCGAAAGTGCCAATCGGTAAAAAAATGCAAAAACTGCAGTTTCTCGAGAATATTTTTTGCACAAAAATTAATGCTTTTTTTAGTATTGGAATCACTTGAATTCTTTTGAGTTTATACTAAAAGCACAAAGAAAAAAATCCTTCAAAATCAAAGAAATATAGTCGAAAAAATATATACAGAAAGTCAGTAAATAACAACACAATAAACTTTATATTGCATTTTTGCCTCTCCCCAGGCGCTTATTTTCAGTATTTTTAAAAAATCTCATCAAGGAAAATATTTTTACAAACACCATCAGGGAAACAGATAAATATTCCCAGAATGCATATACACAAGTACAAAGTACGAAGAGTTCTTGAAAATTACATAAACTAAAAAATTCAAATGATAACGTCATATCTGACGTATAGGACTTTTTTTACCAAGAGAATCCAAGTACAAGCACCATGAAGTGTGTGGATTACACGAGGAATAAGCTAAAAAATATATCTGGTTTAGTAAAATTCCTTGACAGTATCTTTACCCCCCAAACATAGTTTTTTTGCCAATGTTCTCTAAACAGATAAAACCTTTAGTTCTAGTCCTCGCTTAGGAAAGGACGTAGACCTGATTTTAATCACTGTTCTTTAAAAAAAAATTGTATTTTGTTTCCAATTCCACTGAAGTAATTCTAAGAACTTTTACCATATCTATATTTCTTCTTACAATCTTGAAACAATATATTTAATTCATCTATTTTTGTTTCGCAGGTCTGGCTTAATAGCATAACAAAGTATTTGTATTTTGGTGCCAAATGCAATTAAACGCTTTATACCATTTCCAAGGATATTAGTCCGAAAGTGAACGTAAGAGTACGACAGCGTTTGAAGTCACTCATTTTGAGGTCACGGTCCATGTGAATGCAACGTAATTGAAGGAATCATTGAAAATTGAAAATTAATAGATCCATAAATTGATAAGACAGTCTTCATATAGCAAGACCAACGCACTCGGGGTGATTAAAAATGACTAGAAAAATGCTGGTTCGCATGCGAGGAATCGGCAGAAGCAGATGTTTTTGCCTTCGACGCGAGAGGAGACGACCCGTGTTTTTTGGAGGGGAGTTATCAGCGAGACGTGATAAGGTAAAGACCCATAGTTGAACACCAGTCACGAAGATGCATGGAGATAAAAGTTTATTTTGGGGGTGCATTCCGAGGGTGGTATTAGATTAGGCATAACCTAGAGGACAAGCATGTTAGAACCGGGAAGAAATTCAATGTCTGTGTCTTTTGTCTTTTTTTCTTACATGGATATGTTGCTTATCTTTGTCTTGCTAACTCGTTTTCTTTCAGCCTGCAGCTACCTACTGTGGTGTTAGTTGAATTGCAAGTGGTCTGACACACAAGTAGACTGGTGTAGATCCTGATAACACTGACTCATTTACTGGAGAAATTTTTAGGTGAATAAGCACCACTCATGCAAATGATTTGGGCAGGTCCATTCTAGCCAAATGGGCCTTCCCATCTTCAGCATTAGGTACTTTTCTATGAATGAGATAAGCTTAGCTGGCTGGCTTTTCCAAGAAGACACAAAAAGGCAACTTTGTTAGCAGGTGAGTCATTTGACTTCTACATCTCCCTCCTCTCCCAATTCCAGAAGCATTGTGGCCGTTAGGTAGGGGGGTCATTTCCTTATTGTCTGGGCGATTGTACGGAAGTGGTCGAAGTAGTTCTCTGGGAAACTTGGTTCTTGATAGCGGAGATTGAGTAGGGCCCTGGGATTCCAGGTCTCTCTGCAATGTAATGCCACCATTTCCTGGTTGCAGTAATCAATAAACCTTTGCGTGATTATACAACATTTTTTGTGATTGTCCACTTTTCCTTCGGCGAGGTCACAACGGGGTCTAAAGTCTCTTTCTTACCTCAACGGTACACAGACACCCTATCTGTTTTGGGACACGAAGACTATTATTGCAACACCTATAATATATTTTTATATAAGTATCCATAAAACGTTTTAAATTTTCTCATAAATTTATATCATCTTTACTTTCCGTCTATTCAGTGTTAGAGTATCATTAGATGCACTAATGCTAATATCGGAACGCAGTGAGAAGAAAACGCCTGCATATCATATGTAACATCAAATGGTATGGTAAGTATTAACTGGTATGAATTTATTCCGACGCAATTTCTTTTTCGAAACATCTATTTTTTTCCTAGAGAAGTGACCCGAAATGGTTCTGCAAGTACTGATTAAAGTGCACCGGGATTTAGTGCCAGTTAAAAGATACTCCATATTTCCGGTGGTCAAGACATGGACCCTCTCCACCAAATGAAGTTCAGTGTCACATCTAGAACACCTCCTGTTGGTGGGATATTACTCTTCTCCAGATTATGCAGTCGGTGTATTTTCGAAGCCTAACCAAGAGGGCCAATCAAAGTTATCACAGGTAATGTCTTAAAAAATTTTATAATCATTGGAAAATTCTAAAACGTTTATACTTTGTTTCAATATTTCAGGCTAGTTGATTCGTTGGGTTTTATGGCATATCGACGCTTGTAGGTTATTAAATGGCAAACACACACACACACACACACACCTATATATATATAATTTGGCATCAGTCTTTCTTTTAAACAGGTTTGATTAAATGATAATAACATGCATTCTATATAATATTGTTTGGATCCTTTCCAACTTCCTGACAGGTGTTTTAATTTTGGGTTGGAGCTGCTTGATTAATTCACCGAAATTTTCCGAGGTCTTTCGGACTCTCCCTGGGTCATCATCACAAATGTAAAGAATATTTTTTTAATGACATTTTCATATTGTTTTCACACTTGGATGCATAAACATATGGTTGGATTTAACTGAGACAGTTAGTAAAAGGCTAAGATTGATAAATATTTGAACTCTAATTCCATCATACAAGTTTGAAAGGGAATGCTATTCACGGAATCGTATATTTCTAAACTTTCTATAAATGGTTTGTCAATTAATTTGTTCGTAACATTTTTGAGAAAGCAACTTCTTTGCAAACAGTGGAATGGTTTCAAGTATTTCTATCTAATACAAATAATTCTATTTACTATGAATTCTCTGATCGCACACAGTTAAATTGTTTCATGCATTGCTATTTAACTGAAGTAATCTAATTTTTCAGCCCTCATTCGTTTACACGTACTTAACTAGTTATACATATATGATTGTAAGTAAATAGTTTGTTGGTAATATTATTTTCAAATAAGGAAGAGTTAATTTTTTCGCATACAATTAAGTATTACTATTATCCGTACAGAATTAAATGTTTTCAAGTACTGCTGCCTAACGCTAATAATTTGATTGAATATTAATCATTCGTTTGTGCATACTGAAATTGTTTAAACTATTATAAGTTAACAGTAATAATTTTATTCAATTCTATTCATTAACTTACCCGCAGTCCTAAGTTTTCCAAATATTACTATATAATACTAATAATTCAGTTTCTATTCAAAGTTAAACGGTTTAAAGCATTCAAATCTTACATGAGTAATTCTTTTAAGAAATAATCATTTATCCGCTCATTTAAAGTATGGTTATCTAACACCATTTATTTTATTTGCTTTCCGTTGAATAGTTTCAAGTGTTGCTATGTAACACAAACAATTCAATTTAATATCAGTCGTTCGTACTCAGAAAAATAATTAAACAGTTCCATTTGACCCATGGATTGAACGTTAACATGCCACCATTCAGAGTCAAAGAAAACCTGGGATTTATAGCAAAGAAGGAGTACTACACATGCCACAGAGTTCTAGGACAAGAAGCTCATCACAAGATACTTAAGTGTTATATCGAAGACACTCGTTAGGGGAAGTGCTCGTGGTGTAATGATTATCATTGGAGGAATTGGACACGGCGATCCGAGTTCAAATCCTAGACGAGACTGATTGCATTTCACATATCACTAATACTCTTGGGAAAGGTATGAATCCAGTAATTCTCCCTCAAGCTACAGGTAAATAGTAGGACAGACTAGGTTCTTCAGCCTTGGTGAGGCAACTAGTCTAGGAGAAGGAAAACTCTGAATTCAAACCTGTTAAACTCCGCTTAAAAATTGACCTTGTGTCATATCCTGCCCGAGCGGAGGGGTTGGTAAATATGGTTAGTGGGTGTCTTACTCCGTCTGCAAGGATGTATTTGGTATATTCTACAGGCCTAACCAACTTGGCAGGCAATATCTAAGCTTATTTAAAAGACATTATATCAAATTCCCCTTTACTTTAAACATCTACACACTTCATATTTGTAATATCAATGTTTTTAGAAACAATTTACTAATGTTGTTGAAAATCGTTTCAAAGATTTTCACCAATATTTCTATTAAAAGGCCCTGATGTGTGCCAAACAGATATTTCTGTTTTGGTCATAGAGGACGTAGGAGTAATGGTAAAAATAAAAGTAAGAGATATCTCTCCTGAAAGCTCTAGAATTGGAGCCTTATCAATAGATGATATACTCAACATATAAATATTGAGATTCATTAGACGAGTATCATAAGAAAATATTGAGAGACTCACAACAAGATTCAGAAAAACCAATTATTCGATGGGGAATAACATATCCTCATAACTTAAAAGATAATGGAAAAATGTATGTGTAATAATAATATTTTTAGAGCAATACATGATTGTTATAATAGCTTGTAAACAGAATCAATAGAGGGGAAATAATATCCAAACAAATATTAATATTTGATATTTCCAGGAAATTATATATATATATATATATATATATATATATATATATATATATATATATATATGTGTGTGTGTGTGTGTGTGTGTGTGTGTGTGTGTGTGTGTGTGATTGTTGGCTGGTTGTTTCGTTTTACGGCTTGGCAACCCATTTCGGGTATTTTAACGCCGAATCAAATAACTTTGATAACAGTTTCAAACAATTAAATGTTGCATGCAGTTTTGTTTACACACAGTTAAATGAAAAAAAGAATTCTATTTCGTAGAATTCTGTTTAGCATAAGGCCTCACAAACAGATTGTCTAGTGTCATATCCAGGACACTCGTTGGGAGAGTCTTACCCCTTTTCAGAGTTTCAGTCGGTATATTCCACACCCCCAGTCGACCGGATAACATATACATATAATTCGTAAGAATATATATATATATATATATATATATATATATATATATATATATGTATATATATATATATGTATATATATATATATATATGTGTTTGTGTGTGTGTGTGTGTGTGTGTGTGTGTGTGTGTGTGTGTGTGTGTGTGTGTGTGATTTAGTGTTAAATTACCAATAATGTTTGATATGCCTTGAAATACCAAACAAACAACCAACTAACCAACTAAGGAACCAACCAATCAACTAAATATTCATAAAGATTTTGGTAGATTTAGAAATAAAAACGTTCAATATCCACGAATATTTTTCAAAGGGTATTTTTGAAAATGTTATCGAATCAATGTTGCTTGTTAATTGTAAATTACCACTTTTGATGAATGCATAAGCGGCAACCTGGTCTTATTAAGCATCATTGATTCTATGTATATGCTATCCTAACTTATATATATATATATATATATATATATATATATATATATATATATATATATATATATATATATATATATATTGTAACGCTCCAATGTGTATAAGAAGAAGAAATAATTGACTGAAAAGTTAAAAAAACGAATTAGGATTTTGTTCCAACCGAAATTATTCAATAAACAGGAAATACAAACAAAAGATTGTAACTTGAACAATAGCAGAATCATTTGAACAGAGTTCCTCGATCAAGCTAGTATTAAAGTCTTCCTTTCACAGAAGTTGGTCTTTCAGAGAAGTCCACTTCGGAAGTCCTCCATCCTAACAGCAGGGTACCTCTGTTTATACTATCTGGAGGTTTGCTATTGCCATTCATTGGCGATCGGTGTTCAGACGGTAGAGTTTTACTTTATTCCTATATTAAAATATATGCAAACGAGGGTGCGTCATAAAATTCCTCGGTTGAAAATTCAACGTTTATACGATGACATCATATCTGATGTTGACTTTTCCTTTACAAATGGAAAGCCAGCATTGCAATGGAAGAAGTGTGTGGACCACAAGGAGGACTTAAAAATAAATCTCATTTGATCAAATTCCATCGATTTTTCTACGAAATATACCCCCAAAATCATATGACAATTTTAAGAACAATAGCTAGCTTATTGATTAAACGACCAACATTTATTGACACATACGTTGCTCCTAGGGTTTGTGTATAATTCTTTTAAAACATTTATGGTTGATTTAACATCTCCAGCATAATCCTTCTCAGTCCTGATGGGGGTTCATCAAAACCGAAATGTCGACCTTGTTTCTCAATAAATCTCACCTTCTGCTTTGATTATTTTGTTAATAATTTTTCTCTATATACATACAGCGATTCACACACACACACACACACACACACACACACACACACACACACACACACACACACATACACACACATATATATATATATATATATATATATATATGTATGTATATTAAAACACCCGTGTCCGAATTTACTCGCTTAATATTTTAGACAAACTTCATTTTCATATCAAAATTTATTTTCCTGTAAACTAAAAGAAACTTGGATTTTATTATTGCTTGTGGAAGCTTAAACGCATACCATTACGAATTATTCATTATAAAACTTTAAACTCAGTAACTACATATTTGAATATGTATTAGTCCAAGAATATTTTTACTCTTGATATATCATTATAATGTTTTTTAGGACGTTAGAAAAACATTATTTTGTTTTGTTTCTTTGCATATCAAACTTTGTTGGCAATTCAATGCCAAAGCCATCTAATTAGAAGGATTTTTATCATCATCTTGTCGTGCCATCAGAAGGGATATCGCTGACCCTCTTTTGCCACTCCACCCAATTATTCATGGCTTCTGGCATGTCCTCATGGCTACATCCTGTATCGGCAGAGAGTTGCCGTATGTAGGTTCAAGCTGGTCGCCCAGCTTTTGCTCGGCCATGTGAGGGCGTCAGAAGTATTTTAGTGCAACTATTCAATCTATAACTGGTTGGTATGAGAATGTTTAAACTTTTTCCGATTGATTTTAGACGTAAAGTAAACTTACTAGCGCAACTATAATTCAAATTCGCTTACTATCGGTTTACAATACGCTTAATTTTATCAGTTTCAATGATATAATATCCACCCAATAATATTAAAATGCTGGCATCTTTGGTTTCGAAAAAATTAACTTTTAAAAATTGTTTGGGGTGTGATTATTTGTGTGTGATACAGGAGGTGATCGTGGTGTAATGGTTATCATCGTTGGAAATGGACACGGTGACATGACTTCAAATCCTGGACGAGACTGATTGCATTTCACATAGCACTAATACCCTTGGGAAAGGTACGAATCGAATTATTCTCCCTCCAGCTATGGATAAATAGTAGGGCAGACTAGGTTCTTCAGCTTTGGTGAGGCAACTAGTCTAGGAGAAGGAAAACTCTGAATTCAAACCTGTTAAACTCCGCTTAAAAGTTGACCTTGTGTCATATCTTACCCGAGCGGAGGGGTTGGGTAAATAGGGATACAGGTGATTTATACTCTCCCTTTTTTTGCTTGTTTGGGTTTAATGACGTATCACCCTTTTGGTTGGTTGGTTGGTTGGTTGGTTGGGTTTTATGGCATATCAACCTTTGTAGGTTATTTAACACCAAATCCATTTTTATGTAAATGATCTGTTCTATTTAAAACAATTCAGTTTAGCATAAGCACACAGTTTAATGGTCAAAAACATTTCCCTTTCTAACTATTCAAGCAGTTGTATGTAACAATTCGGTTAAGTGTAAATACAGTTTCAATGTCGAAAAACAGTTCTATTTGAAATAATTCAGTTAAGCATAAGCACGCAGTTTAAATGTAAGTACGGTTTAATTGTAAAAATCATTTCTATTTCAGTTTTACTCAAACAATTCATTTTAGCATAAGTATGCTGTTAGTTCTATTTAACCCATAGATAGGACCCTTATCAGGTGCTACCACTCCGGGCCAGAGTGGACCTGGGAGCAATGGCAATCAAGGGGTACTCCACATTCCCCAAAGCTCCAGCATTGCTGGAAACTCAACATCAGATTGTTTAGTGTCATACCCAGGACACTCATTGGGGGGGGTCTTACCCCTCTGCAGAGAAGCAGTCGGTGTATTCTATAGCCCCATCTGACTGGGCAAGTATCACCCTTTGTGGGTTATTTAATGTCAAATCCATTCAAATAAAAGAAAATAGTTCTATTTCAAACTATTCAGTTTAGCATAAGAACACATTTTAGTCGTCAAAACACTTTCAAGCTAGTAAGTTTCGTCAAACATTTCTATTTTAAACAATTCAGTTTATTATAATTATAGTTTTTTGTTTACACACACTTAAATTTTAAAACATTTCTATTTCAAATAATTCAGTTTAGTTTAAGTACTGTTTCAATGTAAAAAAGACAGTTATATTTCAAACAATTAAGTTTAGCATATGACACAGTTCCACTCCAAATAATTCAGTTTAGCATAAGTACGTAATTTAGTCCTATTTGACCCATAGATTGGATCCTATCAGTTGCTTCCACTCCGAGCCAGAGTGGGTCTGGGAGCAATGGCAATGAAAGGGTACTCTGCATTACCTAAAGCTCAGACATTATTGGATCCCCACCATCATATTGTTTAGTGTCATATCCTGGACACTCGTTGGGGGTCTTAATCCTCTGCAGAGACGCAGTCAGTGTATTCTACAGCCCCAGCCTACTGGCACTCTATCTTTTTTTCCACAGTGTTGCACCTCAATGTTTGATATATTATATATGATCGACATTATATGTAAGTTTACTTTAATACTCCACGTTTTATGGGTGCCACTAGTCGCACCCGGTATATGCATGTAATATTCACCGACCAGAAACAATATAATGTTGCCGTGTCTTATATCAAGCGAACAATCAAATATTTCGCAGCAATCATTAATGTCTGCATGAATGATTTAACATCACTGCAATGTACTGAAATGTATAGTTGAATAGACATCCGGATATCTAACCGATGCTGCTGAATTTATTCCGATAATTAAACGACGCATACAAAAAAGGAAAATTCTTCAACTAACCATCGAAGTTGAAAGAAAAGAAAGAAAAAACATGGTTCACCGAACTAGAAATGGTGACAAATGATTGTGGGCCATTTAAGCCAATACAGAAAACAATGTTCAATATTCAACGAAAAGTATAAGGTTGATTTATTTTAACGCTATCTTAGCTTGGCAAGGCAGTCCAGTCGGTTGGAGCTGTCGAATATGCCAAGTGCATTTCTGCAGAGGAGAAAGATCCAACTCTCCCAAAGAGCGTCCCTGACAAGGCTGTAGAATATGCCGTTTGCACGTATCTGCAGATAGTAAGACACCTGCCCAACGAGTGTTCTGAATACGATATTAAACTCGATCTGACGGTGAGGATCCAGTCCTTGAGTTTTGGAAGTATGGAATACACCTTCGTTGCCATTACTCCCAGGTCAACTCTTATTCAGAGTGCTGTTAGCTATTAGGGCTCCATCTATGGTTCAGATAGAAATATTTAAAAATTAACTATACTTGAAACTGTTTAACTGTGCAAACAAATGACAGGTGTTAAACTTAATTATCAATATTACAAAGCAATACTTGGAACTATTTGAATGTGTGAAAATGATTGCATAATTATTAACAGAATAATTTGTGTTAGATTGCAATACTTGAAACCATTCAACGGTGTGCAAATAGAAGTATTAGTGATTAAAAACAATAATCGAAACAATTTAACCGTGTACTTAGAAATGAACTTAGGCTTGGGAATTAATTTTTTATTCATTGTGGACTTTTGTCCTCATCTTGGTAGTTTCTGTATTGTTTCTTCTTCACTACGTTTCGGCCAAATTTCACCTCTGGCCTTCTTCAGGTGAGTAGCCGCGAATTTGTATAGAAATGCTGACTCTTGTAACCGTATCCTCAGTAATTACTGCCTTCCATAGTCGTTGTCTATCGCACCAGGTGAAATTCGGCCGAAACGTTGCGAAGAAGAAACAACACAAAAACTACCAAGATGAGTCCGCAATAAATAAGAAATTAATTCTCAGATTAAGAAGCCTCATCTCAAAATTATTCCAATTAAAGACAATTACAAATTCGGTACGGACCCGACTATGGAAGACTAGATAAAGAGAACAAATAGTTGGATTTATAAGACCAGAAAATCCAACCGTGGCGCAGCGGATAGAGGCGATGAGTCTCTACTGTTCCAGGTGAGCATTGTCAGAAGATAGCGGTTTCAATTCCTACCCAAGCCGGCCAGAGGTTTACTTGGTCAAAAACGAGGTGCGATAGACAACAACTATGGAAGGCAGTAATTACTGGGGATACGGTTACAAGACTCAGCATTCCTATTCGAGGTCGCAGCTAATCTCCTGAAGAAGACAAGAGGGGAAATTTGGCCGAAACGTAGTAAAGAAGAAACAACACAAAAACTAACAAGATGCGGACAAAATGTCTGCAATAATTGAAAAAATTAATTCTCAGATTAAGAAGTCTCATCTCAAAATGATTCCAATTAAAGACAATTACGAGTTTAGGCGTGTTTTAAAATTATTTTATCTCCAAACTATTGGTTTACAAATAAAAGTAAAGTTGGCGACTTCAGTCGAGGGTGAACCTAAGGCTCCCTTTTCAGATGCTACTACATCCACACCTACTCCATTTCTCCCCTTTATCCTTGATCCTTACCTTATAGTGTTGAGTGTTAAACAAGGCAGAATCAAGTATTTTTTTAAGTCTTTGGTATGATTTGACCTGGGATTGAACTTCGGTCTCCCGGACCATTGGCGAACACTCTGATCTATATTAAATATGCATGTGTATTAATAGAACTTGGTATTTAATAATCTACAATGAGTGGATATAAGACACAATCTTGCTGTTCAGTTTAAGCTGTAACCAGGCATACATGCTAAGTCCAGGTAGGCTGATCAGGCCTACATTTCACTAAGTGGGTCGATGACCAGCATAGTGCAGCAGGGCTCGAGCCTCGGCTCGTACTCGACTTTCCCTACCTCTAAAGCCCCACTATAATCGACCTTCGGGTCATTGACCTCGTGTCAAGTTCTGTCTGGTGGAAGGCAGAGACAAATATCATGCCATAAGACACAATCAACAAACTAACATCTCTGGTTATTGGATGCGATCTGTTTTGGGAGTCGAATTAATTAATTAATATGTACATTTCTGTGTAGTTATTTTCATTTTCTCTTTGCTTAATGAAATATCAATCTTCATGGTCATTTAATGTCAAAGTCACCAATTTAGAAACAGAATAGCAGCTTTATTTCACACACACACACACACACACACACACACACACACACACACACACACACACACACACACACACACACACACATATATATATATATATATATATACACACACACACACATATATATATATATATATATATATACACTGGAGAATGGTCTAAATGATTGAGTGAAAATTTACCTTCTACTCTGTATCCAATGTCAATATTATTTAATCGTTTTGTAAAACCAAAGCCTTTCCTCTTATTTTTGTCTTAGATACTTTACTACGAACATTTCTTTGCCTATTACTGAGAATCAGCTAATTTACAAGTAGATAGGAGCATATGAACGTACTTTCCCCCTTTTATTGACATACTCACACAAATATCTTTTAGACACAAAAACATAACAAGATTTTCATGAATGGAAACTGCTATTTTCTTCTTTGTGGTATATCGGATTATACTAACGACCAAAGAATTAATACCCCTTCTTACAAGGGAAGAGATAGTAAATTTTCTTATTCAATCAATACATTTTCCATATTAGTTAAAGAAATAAAGTTTACTGAATTTGTCAAATTGTGTTTCATTCAATTATTTACTCAATTTTCTGATCGCCCCCATATATATATATATATATATATGTATGTATGTAATGAATTTAAATTTCGCTGGGGTTTTCAGTTTTTGTGCGTGATTTTTTCTAATTATATCATAAATTCAAGACTAGTGCAAGCTAACCACTAACTTCTCAACTAAGCGTGGAAAACAGGTCCGCGTGAGGTTACTGGAAGTGTTAGCTTAATATATTTTTTGTGAATACTTGATTATGAAAATTAACATGGAGTAGAATGGAATCGCCATATCATAGATTTAGGGGTATATAATCGGTTCAGACTAGTGACTAGTACTGGCCCTTCATATATTTATATCCTGGGTTTGGTTTAGTTTGGTTTGGTTGTTATTTCATGCTAAATCCATCTTTATACATCAAAACAGTTATATCTAAACAATTCTGTTTAGTATAAGTACAGTATTTGTTTACACACTGTTAAATGTAAAAACAATTCTTTAAACAATTCAGTTTTGCGTAAGTACGCAGTTTGATTGGTTGTCTTTTTTTTGTTATTTTTACGGCATATAAACCATTATTGGGTCATTTAACCCCGAATTAAGACATTTTAATAAAAGTTTGATAAAATGAAAAGCAGTTTCTTCGAAGCAGCGGTCGTGTCGATACTGCTATATGGATGCACTACATGGACGCTAACCAAACGGATGGAGAAAAAGCTTGACGGCAACTACACAAGAATGCTGGGAGTCCTTGAGGCAACAACCCACAAAGCAGCAACTGTACGGCCACCAACCATCCTTCACGTAAACTATCAAAATTAGATGAAGCAGGTATGCAAGACACTACTGGAGAAGTAGGGACGAGCTCATCAGTGATGTACTCCTATGGACCCCTTCACATGGACGAGCAAAAGCAGTACGACCAGCTCGAACCTACATACAGCAGCTCTGTGCTGATTCGAGATGTAGCCCTGGAGACCTGCCGGAAGCACTGGATGATAGGGAGGGATGGCGAGAGAAGGTCAGGGATATTTGTGCTGATGGTGTGACAAGATGATGATGATGATTTATCAATCAATTCAGCCATACAAAACTTTCAAATCTCAACATAACAATCAATTTGAAACTCTAAATTTCAGGACTTGCTTACCAATTAATGCCTGTTATTCACAACCGGCTTTTTTACTAACTGCACAAATATACGATGCTATCATTTGGGAAGGCTTGGCCGGTAGAATACAATGACTGCATCTCTGCAGAAGAGTAAAACACCCTCAAACGAGTGTCTTAGATATGACACTGAACAATCTGATGGTGAGGTTCCAGTTATGCTACTGCTTTGAGGAATGCAGAGTAGACCTTTATAATCATTACTCCCTGGTCCACTCTGACCCGGAGGAACAGCATCTGATTGGCTTCTATCTATGGGTCAAGTTAAACTGAAATGTGTTCTCATGCTATACTGAAATACTTGAAATAGAACTGCTTTGTCCTTTAATTTGCGTACTTATAAAGAAGTGAATTGCTTGAGATAAAACTGTTTTGACATTTAAACTACGTACTGCTTTTTAATGCTAAACTAAATTGTTTGAAATAGAACTGTTTTTGAAATTGAAACTGTACTTATGTTAAACTGAATTGTTTGAAATAGAACTGTTTGGCAAAATTATACTCATATTAAATTTAATTGATTGAATTAAAACTGTTTGACTAAAATTGAATAGGTTGAATTTTTTTTACACTAAAACAGTGTACTTATGCTAAACTGAATTGTTTGAAACAAAACTGTTTATTTGTAATAAAATAAATTTGGCATTGAATAACCAACAAAGGTTGATATGCCATAAATTCCAAACAAATATGTATATCAACATTTCTAGACAGAGGTTATAATATATTATGTCCCGTATATCATCAATGGAGGGCATAATAGATAAAGAGTTGGACTGCGGCTTCAAGGTAAGCGGGTTCGAACTTCTATCGTGCTATAACGTTCTCTATCTGACTTTTGCCCTTGGGAAAGGTACGAACCCACTTATACTCGCAGGTATAGGTTTAATAGCATCACTGCTCTTCTTCAACGCATCAAATAGCCCACGAAAGTTGACATGCCATAAACCAAAGAAACCAAACCAAAACAATGACCATTGTCATCGTCAAAGCAGGCTCATAGTGCCGATTTCTTCTGCAAGTTTGGCTTTTGTATTAAATAACCCATGAAGATTGATATGCCCTTAAACAAAGAAACCAGACCAAAAACATCGTCAAGATAGGCCAATAGTGCGGATTTTGTTGACTATGTCTCGTCATCCATTCCTATCGGCCATAGCACTAGGCAAGACGTCTAGACGGCACACAGTGTCCGAACAGATCAAATGAATATACCTTTTTGCTAGTCAGCAACCTAGCTTATGAGTTTTTCATAACATCTCAAGCAGTCTCTACAATGTATTGATCACATTACTTCAATATTTAGTGAGATAGGTAGTTAGTGGCCACACAGTTGCTGTTTTATAGTGTGCTGCTTCCAGGATTCATTCTAAACAACATACAGTATCCTTGTGTAGTTCCCATCTTTTCTTTTGCATGTCTGGTAACCTGTCTTTAGCTGCCCAAGATTTATCTATGAGTAGGCAACACCCCACACAGCTGCAACTGTAGGGCCACCTACCACCCATCACGAAAACTATCAAAATTAGGCGAACAAGACACGCAGGACACTGCTGGAGAAGTAAGGACGAGCTCATAAGGGATGTGCTCTTGTAGACCCCTTCACGTGGCCGAGCAAAGGCAGGGCGACCAGCTCGAACATACGTATAGCAGCTTTGTGTAGATAGGGGATGTAGCCCTAAGGACTTGTCAGAAGTGATAGACAATAAGGAAGGCTGGCGAGAGAGGGTCAGGGATATCCGCGCTGATGGCGCGACATGATGATGATGATGACAACGCTTTCAGTAGATTAGATAAGGTACTGTTTTAACGGGAAACTGGTGCGTTCACGGATCTTCTAGTGTGATAATCGAATTCTGCTGAGGAAGAAAATCAAAAACGCTTAATAGTTATCAAATAATTAAGCGTATTTATATTTGCATTTCAATTTGGATTCCCGAAACATTGGTCTATGGAATTAGAAAGTACATCTCAGAAAAAATGAATGCTTAGCTTTACGTTTCAAGTATGTGGGAAATTAACTGAAATTAATATAAACAACATATTTAATAGAATTAAAAAAAAAAATCAAAAACCCTTCAGAATACAGATTAGTCATACGTGCCCAAGAAGAGAAGCTGATCTAAAATGTAATCCGATGCAAAGAATGACATGTGCTTAAATGAGGAAACTAAATTGGAATTCATTGTGACATTTTACCGTAATATCTTGGCTTCCGGTTCGTTACATCCTGTGCATTATTTCTCCCGCGTAGAATTAATCAGCTGAGAGAGTCTCTGATTATCACTAACAAAATGGAAGACAAGCATTTTCTGCGTCGCTTGATTTGGTGTGTGTCGGGGGGTATTTCTCTTATATTTCTGTTTCAACTAGCTTTTTATTGCATTTTTTTAATTGTTTTATCACATTTTTTTTCTCGAAAAATGTCGAGAAAAGTGTTGCTAAAAAGCAGTGCCAGTTTGGCCGTTAGAGTTAGATCTTTCAACCGAACCAATTTGCTTTTCATCTTGCAGTTCTTTGAAAATCTTGACATTTTCAATCCACCACATGTTTTCAGTGTTTCTTCTTCTTCTTCTTCTTCTTCTTGAAGTCTGTGTGACAACAAGTTTCTTCTGGTCTCATGAACTCTTCCATGTATTCTAACTTTACCAGTGCTGTTGTCAAGATGGTCTTAATTCTTCTTCTTTTCTTCTGGTTTCAAACCGGAAGTAAAAGAATATTTTCCTTTGGAAGTAATTTACTACATTATATTAAAAGACGTTTTTTCAATGTATATGAATTTTTCTTTTGCCCGATATTTTACCTGATTTATGCTAAACTAAATAAGTAAGTAAGTAAATTAAAAGTTTAAAATTTAATATTGTACAAAATCTCGAAAATATAAAAAAAATAATGACGAAATCATAATACATTTTGTATTAAGCCCGATTTAGTAATATTAAACTTATTTGATGCTGAGAACTTTTTTTGCTAGAAATACAGTCAGCGCATTCTACACCTCATGGATTGGGATTCGGATTTGTAGAGATTTAATTATTAAATCCCTGAGTGGATTTTGAGATAATTTGTGCTTGCTTTCATCTTGAAGGAATCATCATCATATCATACTGCTAGCACAGTTTTCCCTGACCTTCTCTCGTCACCTGTCCCTATCGTCCATCGCTCCCGACAAATGCCCCAGGCTACATCATGAATCGGCACATAGCTGTCGTAGATAGGTTTAATCTGGTTGTCTTGCCTTTGCTTGTCCGTGTGATGGGGCCCATAGGAGTACATCGCTGATGAGTTCGTCCTTATATTTCCAGTAGTGTCCCACATGTCTAGTTCATCTAACTTGAATAGTTTTCGTGATGGGAGGTAGGTGGCCCTACAATTGCTGTTTTGTCGCTGATCACGATTACGAAGCTTGTCTAGGTCCCATGTTGAATTAAATATGGATAAGCCATTTTTCATTTGAAGTATATATGTGGTTTGAACAGACCCAGAATTTGATTAACATCTATGCTCCTGTCACAGATATAACCAGGTGCTCTTACAAGTTTTAGCAAACCAAGTGGGTCACAAAAAACTTTTTGACTTATGTTTTTATTCGTTACTGAAATTGTTACTTGGTGTTTGGATTGGCTTATAATTGATACTTCAATTAAGTTGTTTAAACCTGAACAAGGGGGTGTCCTCGTGGAGTAATGGTTAAAGCGCTGGACTGCGGAATCCTAATAAGTGAGTTCAAATTGCAGTCGCACGATTACGTTCACTTTGGGACAAATACCCTTGGGAAAGGTATGAACACCTCATCCTCTTAGCTATGGGTTAAATAGCTTCAGTGCTGTTCTTCTAGGATATGCTTTGGCATTAAATAACCCATGAAGGTTGATATGCCATTAAACAAAGAAACCAAACCAATCCAAACCCGGGCAAATTAAAACTCGATCTTTCTTTGCATTTAACGTATTCCAAATCCTTTACACAATTCCTAACTGGTATTTTCTTTTGCAGCTTTTCGTTATGAAGAGTTCTGGTCACTTGACTTGGGAATAGGAAGAGAAGAATGTTACAGCTGTATTTTATGTTCATTTTCACAGACTTTATTTTTTGACTTTTTCCCTTTTCTCCTCACGCAATTTATACACACGTAAATGTGTATAAAAATAATTTCAACTTTTCAAAGGAGGTACTAAATATTACTTTGATCGATCGACAAAGATAGTCATAGATAAATGACAGTTTTTTTAATATCAGCGAAGATAAATTAAAAAAAAAATATTTAAACGCCTTTTTTTTACCTTTCTGTCTGTTTCTCTAATAACTTCTTTTGTAATTTACTCAATATTTCTAATGTTGTCGAAAGAGTTCTAGTCACATGACCAGGGAATAGGAAGAGAACAATACTACAACTACTTTATTATTATTATTATTATTATTATTATTATTATTATTATTATTATTATTATTTACTCCTCTAGAGTTTTTCACATCAGTATTAGCTGATGGTTTTTCACTGGAGTTTGAGTGACAGCAAGTCTCCTCAAGTCTCCAGGACTCGTCTCAGTATTCTGGCCGTCCTCAGCAATGCTATTGTTTGGATAGTCTCCACCCGTCCGCTAACTTCCAAGTTCTCCAGGCCCTTTAGTAATCCTTTAGTTACTGTGCCTAACGCACCAATCACAATTGGCATCCTGACATTTTTCCCATCAGTGTTATCTGATGGTCTTGAGAGACAGCAACTCTACTCAAGGACTCTTCTCAGTATTCTCGCCCCATTATTATCTTTAATATTAATATAACTATGATATTAAGGGGGCTAAGAATACCCCGAATACATCCCCTTCAGAAGGTAATACCTTCATCCAAATGGTTTTCTGGTGTATAACTCTAATATGCCATTGTTGGCGAGACCAATGGTCTGGAGCAGTGTGGAGCACCTCTGATTGTCGTTACTCCCAGGTTCATTATGACTCGGTATACTTGTACTGTTAGTGACACTCCGTGGGTCAGATCGATAAATGTGTATATTAAAAATGGTTATACAGGAAGACTTGAAATGGTATGTCACTGAATACTTTTTTAGTAGATAAAAATACTTGAAATCATATAACTAGTGGCAAATCGATAATTGTCATTATCAAATGGAATTTGTCAATCGAAACCTTATAATTATGTTTAAATTATTAATATTTGATAGAAAAAACTTGAAACTATATAACTGTGAGCAAATTATTAGAATTAGATCGGAATACTTGAAACTATATAAGTGTGTTCAATAAAATGGTTATGATAAAAAAAAATTAACAGGGATATTTTTTAATTGCAGTCAATTATGAAAATGAGAATAGTTATGATTATAATCAGACATTTAACAAATGAATATAATTCAGATATTGAATAACCCACAACGGTTTTATAAGCCGTTATATAAGCCAAACAAAAGTATTATTTGCTGAATTCTTGCCTTCAGCTGTTATTATAGGTATATTCAATATAAAGAATTCACATCATAATCAACTGCAAATAAAGAAAAAAAAAGAATATTCTTAAGAGAAGGTATGATATAAGCACTCGGTTATTTTCATTTATTATTAATAACAGTTGAAAAATTATAACAGTTAGGGTGAGCGTAAAAGCTACATAAAACTGTACCTGCGTTTTCCTTATTTACTGTACAATCCGAACGTTTACTAAGCGTTATGCCTGACTTAAATGGAATTTGTTTTGACGCAAAGTTCTGAAAAAATTTAAATTGAGAAATACATTTTTAATTATATGAGCCGTTCTTACAAACACAATATTTTGCATAAGTTGGATTATTTAATTTATGTATCTTTATTCTTTTTGAATGTCACTGGTGTTCATCCAATGACTAGGACCATGGTTTAATGTCAGGTTCTTAAATTTTCTGTTTCTAGAACCTTGACTTTTTCTAAGTTAGATTTAGAGATTTTTGAAAAATCGGGTATGGCTGATCATATATAGAAAGAACAGGGGAACCATTTGGCCTTATGAGATAAAATGAATAAAACTAAGAGGGAATAACAATGGTGAATTGAACGACTCACAGGAGCAGTGCATATCTTAGGCTACTGAAAGCTTTTGAAAAGATCAAGGTGGTTGTTTGAGATTTTATGGCATATTTACACATGTAAGTTATTAAATGCCACATCAAATTTATCAAATCTATATGATTTATAAACAAAACGTTCGTAAGCCACATTGTTTTACAACGAGCCAAACTCATTTGTTTGCACACAGTTAAATGGTTTCAAGTACTGCGATATAAACCTAATAATTCTATTAATATTAATTATTGGTTTCCACTCAGTTAAATGGTTTTGAGTATTGCAATTTAACATAAACAATTTAACCTCAGTGATTTGTTTAATCATATTTTATTTAAATGTTTAAATTTTCTGTTTGACGCATAGAGTTAACACTAACATGTACAAGAAATCAGGGTCAGAGTGGAACTTGGAGTAATGATAATGAAGAGGTATTTCACATTCCATAAAGCTCGAGAACAAAAGATTCACATCCAGGAGCAGTTTAGAGTTATATCCAGGACACGAGTTGACCAAGTTTTGGGAGGATTGCATTATGGGAGCCATTAATAAAATAAATCTTGTTAAGTTAAAGAAAATTCATTGCAATATGAGCCATAGTAAAAAAAATCATTCGTAATAGTTATAAATAGTAATAGCACATTTCGATAAAAACATGAGGTTTATCAGTCCCACAAATTCACTCTAATTTTTACAACAGGACCCGTATCGTAAGGAAAATATCCGTAACGGATAAGTGCATCTAGTTGATACATTTCTAAGTAAAATTATCTGGTCGTTGCTGGTTATAATAGAACTGACAGCTTACTTATACTAAAATGAACTGTTTGAGTAAATTGAATAGCTTGAAATAGAAATGTTTTTGACAATTAAACCGTACTTACATTTAAACTGCGGGCTTATGGAAATTTACTAAGCTTTTTGCTCAGATGTGGCACAAGGCCATATGAAAGGGGCACCCAATGAGAC
>OY757923.1:25442501-25462501 GCA_963585895.1 Sepioteuthis lessoniana
CGATGGGCACCCCACCATCTGCTACGTCTGCTCCTGGTTTTTCTTACTGAATCCAACTGTCTTCAAAATCTTCATATATATTTTCTTAAAATTATTTCCAAATTAATCTTTTGATCAAGCGCAATCACTAAAACGTTTTGGTGACACGTCATTGCTAAATTAAGCTGATATCTCCCTAAATGTTTATCGTTAGTATTATGCTTACAGCTGATTCTAAAACAACAATATCCTGCTTATTTTTACATGATTGACATTTTTACGCAAATACAGTCAACGCAGACCCAGACTGTTCCAATTCAAGAACCTACAACTACAAAATCAAAGTTTATCTTAAGAAAATTCATTAGTAAAATAATTAACTGAAATACCTAATTATATCACTAATAAACCAATATTCTGTTTAATTGGTGCGTGTTAAAAGTCATTTCATATTAATTTTAAGCCTATATATGATGAAAATAATCACACAGATTAAGCTAGAATCGTTCACACTTTTTCTAAATATAAAAACCAACATTTCAACAGGATCATAAAAAGTTCATTCATCGTCTGGTTAATATATTCATATAAAAACAAAAACAATCGGTCACATTAAGATAACCAATTTATTTCCATCCCGTTAAAAAGCATTGATATAAATCAGTGCTCTAAAAAATTAACTGGACTTCTTCAGATCAAACAAGAAAATGAATGAAAAAAACTCTTTCGCATTTACAACCAGATTTAAAGAAAAAAAAAAACAACCTTATTTCTTCTTAGAAAAAGTAACCCTTCCAATTCAAGTAATAATAAGTACCAACTTATTTTGGCATGCAAAGAAACACTAGGTTTCATAATTACTTTAAATTTAACAGACAAGAATAAATTACTGCTACAAAAACATGTTTCAACATTCAATCATTTGCATAAAAAACATTCTACGAAAAATTATTATTCAGACATTTTATTTTAGTACATCCAATTTTATTCTTTAAATTGAAATAAATCAATCTAAAACCAATGTTTTCACAGTAAAATCCCACCGCCATTTACAGTAATCGGGCAAAAATTACTAATATAAATTCAAATTCTAATTCATTTACGAAATTAATAAATCATAGTTATCTATTTTTATTTACTCCTTTATTTATTCACTTATTTTAGAAAATAGTCAATTTTTTTTCTATGTCTAAATCTAGTAATAAAATCACATCTCTTATTTAATTGGTTAACAGAATCAATGTACAACATAATTTTTATCTTTTCATCCAGACAGAAATTACATCTTCCATATATATATATATATATATATATATATGTGTGTGTGTATGTGTGTGTGTGTATTATTCGGTCCAGTTAAACCGGAGTTGGGAGTAATTTCATCAGGACAAAAAACCTATTCAACAGTGAACATTTAAATTTTCCTGGTAAAGAACAGGATGGAAATAAATTTATCATCCTAATATGATCTGTTTTGTTTTTATCTTAAAGAATATATATATATATATATATATATATATATATATATATATATATATATATATATATATATATATCGGGAACGTGCGTAAATGCTTTGATAAACAAGTTCCACAAATCCCCAAAACTTGTTTTCGCTTGAGTGAAATATCTATTTATGAACAACAAAAGTTACATTGTTTTCTCATATAAGAAAATGTAATAATATTTAAAGCATTAATATGCACCACCATTGAATCAATATGAAGAAAGCTAATAGCATAATAGATTATATAATTTGTGTATGTTAAAGATCTTTGAATGAATATATCCCAGTATAGAAGAAAAGTATATTCATGTAGTATTATTTAAGTGCAATTAACTGGGCCATTGGCCTAATGAGTAGAGTGTTCGTCAATGGCCCGGGAGACTGGGGTCAATTCTTGGTCGAATCATACCAAAAACTCAAAGAATGGTACTTAATGCTGCCTTGCCTACCGTTCAGCATTATAAGGTAAGCATCAAAGATAAAGGGGAGTAATCCAGGGAAGGAGTTGAGCTCTCGCCAACACCTTGCTGTAGTAGCTATTGAAAAAGAGCCTTCGGGGCACCCTCGACTAAGATCACCAATTCTATTTCTACTTTATGTAATTGCAATGAGCTAATTTTCAAGAGCAAGGAGTCTTATCTTAGTTGAAGCATCGCTGTTAATAAAACAATAAACAAGATTTTCGCTTGAGAAAAATAATCAAGAGATGTTGAAATTAAATACACAATTAGAAGGAACAGAATGTTGGATTTTTACGAAAGAGAAATAAAGACGAGAGTTTTGAATTGCAAACTGTTCTATATCTACAAAATTTTTGCATATTTCATCGCTTCAATCATAAAATTTAGGTAGGCTTCAAATTAGATAAAAAGTAAATTGATATATTTGGTATCCTGATTAGTTCCAAGAAGGTATTTTTAACAATGTCGGATGGAAAATATTTCTAAAAATTTAGTTTTTATCGTTCCAATTTTCGAGGTAATTGAAATATTCCCGCTTAAAAATCTTTAAAAAAATGAAGTAAAAATGAAAAAGATGACGTCTAAAACGAATACGACGGTTGGCCAATCATACAGACGCAAAAATTACAGCTTTTCGAACACATTTTTGGTTGGTTGCTCAGTCGGCCAGTGTTGTAGAATATACCGATTGCTTCTCTGCAGAGGGATAAGACCCCATCAAGATGTATTCTGATATGAGACTAAAAATCTGATGGTGAGGCTCGAGTAATGCTGGAGCTATAGGGAATGCAGAGTACTCCATCATTGCCATTATTCCATGGCCTACTGTTGCCCGGACCTGATAGTGTCGTATCTATGGGTCAAATAGAACTAAACATTCTACTCATGCTAAACTGAACAGTTTGAAATAGGACTGTTTTGACATTTAAACTGTGTACTTATGCTAAACTGAATTGTTTGAAATAGAACTGATTATACGTATAAACATGGATTTAGCATTAAATAACCTACAATTATTGATATGCCATAAAACCCATCCAATCTAAACCATTTTTTAGGTTGAAAATCAGTTACTTTTTCATACATACATACATATTTTTCTGTCTTTCGCTCTCTCTCTCTCTCTCTCTCTCTCTCTTTCTTTCTATATATATATATATATAATCAATTCTCTCTTTTACATTCATCTTTATTATGCATAACTCTTGGCAGGTCTTCTAGGCTGAATCCAGTGTCTGCACAGAAAATATGTATATAAGTCCTTGATAGTCGACAAATACTGGTGTGTACATGTGCAGTAGTCCCGAAGAGAACTTCACTTATGCGTTCGTTCTTAGTTCTCAGCTGAGCTTCACATGTCTTCTTCATTTGACTTGGATGTCTAGTGAGCTGGGACGTAAGTGTTCGTATTGCTGCTCTTTTGGGAGGTTTCCTATGGACCCCTTTCATATGGACCCCTGTCAGTGTTGGCTGACCAGTGAGAACTTACCTACAACAACACAGTGTGGACACAGTCAGGAGAATTTGCCTGGAGCGATATATGATAGGGATGAATGAAGAGAGAGAGAGAGAGAGAGACAGAGAGAGACAGAGAGAGGAATAGATAGATAGATAGATTGAGAGAGAGAGAGAGAGAGAGATAGAGAGAGTCGGTAAAACCCATGCTCGCAGCGCAATTTGATGATAATGAGACTTTTAAGGATGCGGATATTGCTTGTGTATAGCAATTCTAATTAGGGAATATTTTGGGAAACGTTGGCTGCTGATATTTTCTAAGTATCAATTTTCTTTTGCATGTAGATTATTCGACATTAGCAGCAATTTCAAAGTCTTTTCTGCATTTGTATTCAACAATTGAAAGTTTTCTTTCTTTGAAATTTGCTGTTCAAAACATGTAATTCCCTTAATTTGAATCGTTGCTTCCCACGCCAAAGGCGAGCCATAACTGATAGACCAACGTGCGTTACACTGCAAGATATGCTCTCGTGCTATCATTGCACTGAAGAGGTCACAGGGATTAACTGTTGGATTCCTGAACTTATTTTGTTGGTCTCTCGTTGGTTGGTGTTTTTGTTTTGTTCTTGCTATTTTATTTACAGTTAACTAGATTACCACATCAGACTTTATCAATTATTTGTATCAAGACAGAAATTTAAAAAAAAGATTCAGTTGTAAAAATTTTAATATTAAGTATTCATTTCAAACACCTTCATATCAAACATTCAATGTTAAACATCTTAATATTTCAAAAATATTTTAAACATCTTCAGATACACGGTTCAATTTTAAACAATATGTATTTTGAATATCTTAATATCCAAGATTCAATATCCAACATTCAGTTTTAAACATGTTGATATTCAAGATTCAGTTTTAAACACCTTTACACCCAACATTCAGCTTAATAGTCAAGATTTCTCTGAAATATCAATATAACCAAGAATCATTTTACGCATTATAACATCTAAGATTTATTTTAAGCATCTTAATATTGCAGATTAATTTTATACCTTATAATATCCAAGATTGTTTGATATGCAACTTTCATTCTATACGCTGAAATATCCATTACTTATTTTGAGCATCTTGATATACCAGATATATTTCAAACACCATAATATTCAAGATTCATTTTAAACATTTTCATATCCAAGAAACATCTTAAACGTCTCAATATCCAAGATTCATTCTAAATATCTTTTTATCCAAGTTTCATTTTAAACATCTTAATATTCCATATGTATTTTAAACATGTTATTACGCAAGATATATATTAATTATTTTAATATCGAACATTCAATATAAACATCTTAATATTCCAGAATCCTTTTAAAAATTATTATATCCAGATGTTAGACGTCTTCATTTCCAAGATTCATTTTTAAATGTCTTTTTATTTCGGATTCATTTGAAGCGTCTTAATATCCAAGATTCACTTTTTAACATTAGAGTACTCCAAGATTTATTTTAAAGGTCTTAATATTCAAAATTCATTTTAAACATTCTTAATATATAAGATGAATTGCAAACATTTTTTCTCCAAAATTAAATCTAAACATTTTAATATTCAAAATTCCATTTCAAACATCTTGATATTCAAAATTAATTTAAAACGTCTAAAGATTAAAGATTGATTTTTAGTGTCTTAATATTCAAGATTCCGTTTAAATTTCCTCATATCCAAAATTTAATATGAAATATCTTAATATGTTCTCTTAAGTGAAAGAGATGGGTTAGTTATTTACTGAAGATGCACATTATAATTTTCTCTCCGTTTAAAATATGCCCAACAAAGAACTAGACCCGAACGATGCACAGCTAGCGGAGGTTACAATTAACCGACAACATTGTTTAAAGGGGAGTATGATCCCTCAAAAAAAAAATAAAATAAAATAAATAAAATAGAAATAAAAACCAAACCAAAACAAAAAAGGAAATGTGTCCTGGGTGGGATACTAGATTGCCGCTGGAGGTAAAGTTCAAGCTATGAAGTCCAAGGCAGGATGGAATCACCTCTGGATTGCTAGTCCTCCTATGTTCACTCAAACTTTGACTTGTTCGAGTCCAGTTTGAAGGTTTGGAAACAACTGAGGAAGAATAACAGATCCTGCACTTTAATCTCAGACCAAACTGGGCACTTAAAAAAACTTCACGTAGATATTAGAAAGAGATGTGGCAAATGAAGAAGATTGTGTTGAGGTTAAAATAAATAAAAATAGAATAAAATAGATTCAAAAGTTATCGGTTCCCGGAAGCCCCGTACAGGATGTAGGAACTGCGCATGTATGAAAAACACCGCTGCAAGAAAAAATTCTCACTTCAGTTTTACCACTGATACCAGTTGGACCTTCTTTCCAGCGGTTGCTGGCAGGGACCACACGCCCAAGTCTTGTACTTGGAATAAGACCGTGTCTTCTCCAGCTGCAGCTTATATTAAAAGCACCAACTGAACTTATCACTCACTAACAAAAACACTGACTTTGGACTTATTTCTCACCCAAAAGGACTAGTACATTTCAACACCTTCTTTGGAAGATTCGACTGTTTTTCTAGTAGTCCAGGAAGATCTTTCCCCACTACAGAGTAGACGTATGAAACCCAAAAATAAGGTTGAAATTTAGAAGTTATCTCCTTCCTTCTTCCTCCCTTTCTTAAAACAACAAATCTCTTGGATTCCGATAGTTAATTGGAAAATGAGGGACGTGTGAATATAGGAATATAAAAGACGGGAAGTTACGGGGGCATCTAAGGACAAACAGATATTTATTGACCTTGAATTAGAAGAGTTCAAAATACTATTTCATGGGAAGACAAACAAGTGGAATTTTGTTTCCTACTTCAGTTTTCTCGGGAAGAAACTGTTTAAGTAGTACTTGAATCAAGAATATGATGTGTTGAATAAACATAAAGTTCACAAGACTTTATGAATCGAGATTCGCTTGAAAATTTCCCACTTCGTGGTTCTAGGGCGTGTAGTTCCTTGCCAGTAATGACCGAAAAAAAAAACCGCTAGTGGCATTACGGTTTCCCCCGTTGGAAGTGGACTCTGTTACCTGAGTTCAAATCCTGAACGAGGCTGTGTGCGTTTCAAACGGCACTAATATCTTTAGGGAAAGTATTTATCTCACTATTCTCCTTCCATCTATGGTATAAAATAAGGCAGACGTATCTAGGAGAAGAAAATATCTAAATTCAAACCAGACATGGCAAGGAATGGACTCCACCATGCTATTCTTGCACAAAATACACGATATGAGAAGTGCTGTCAGGATCAAATCAAGGAACAGAGAAGGATGACAGCAAAATATAAAGTTGATTTTAAACTCAAAATAAATGAAAAGATTTCAAAGTTTGTATCAACTAAATTTTTTTTTTAGCTCATCCAGTATAATTAAGGGTTTTAATTAACTCGTTGGCCTTTTGACATTAAAAGATATGATTTGTAATTTCCATTAAATGACTAAACAGAATTAATGAAGACACATTTCTTAAGTTGTATAAAGTGATTTTTCAGCTGTTATGATATATACGATGCTGTCTTGGTTTTGTTGAAACTATGATACTTCACACCACTCACTTCTCGGGTTGGTAATCTAATTATTGAAGAGAAATTATTAACGCATTTATTGAGTAAAAAGTTGTCAGAAAAGAAGGAGATTTATAATGTGTTCAAAAATCAAAGGGAATTATATTAGTGTGCGCCAATAATCTGAAAAATAATCATATTAAAATAACCTGAAAAACTTCCAACTGTGAATATATAATTAAGAATTCTTATTATATGTACTAGCAACTTACACATCTTACATAGAGCAGCGATGTTAAGCTGTGTAGGAGAGACTCCCCAACCTCCAGTCCTCTTGGTCCATTCGTGCTGCCCTATACCCAACGTTCAACATCTTCTCTACGTTTTTTTATGTTGATTTTGAAGAAATACTATTTAAACTGCAGACCTTCTGTATTCAAAAGATTTAAAGCTTTTCCTTGCCACATAATCGATGTCCCCAGTTTAGCACCAAGACCCAAAAACTGTTCAACATCTTGTGTGCAACGTTTTACTCTAAACGGTTGTTCTCCAAAATAAAGCACACCTAGTGTAGACTGCGTAGACAACAGACAAATCATTACTTGGCTGATGTGTTTCTTCTGTCAAGCTCTTCATTTTATCCTAATATTACATATTTTATAGATTACAAACAACACCCGATGCATGATTAATAACTTATGTTAGTTACCTTGTGAATTTAGCTGTTGTTTTTTTTTTTATCCGTTTAAGATTGCCACCTGATTTCTTCTGAATTAAGCTTTGTGGCTCTCAGGTTGAAAAGTTTTGGGACTTAACCGAATCAGATTTTGTGTCCAAATACAAACATGGAAATGAGAAAAAAAATGTGATATGACCTTTGGGACGAGACTGATTGCATTTCACATTACACTAATACCCTTGGAAAAGGTATGAATCCAAATATTCTCCCTCCAGCTCTAGGTAAATAGCAGGGAAGATTAGGTTCTTCAGACTTGGTGAGGCCACTAGTCTAGGAGAAGGAAAAACTCTGAATTTAAACCTGTTAAACTTCGCTTAAAAATTGACCTTGTGTCATATCCTGCCCGAACGGTGGGTTTGGTAAATATGGATATTAACTTGAGGTAAAAAAAAACATCTGAAATGATTGTGTAGAGAAGTAACTGATGAGCTGATGGATAGCTAGGTTTATTTGTCCCAGAAATTCACTGAGAATTGTCCGGCAAGTGCACATGGCGAAATGGTAAGATGTTTGGTCTGTAAGTGCTTCTGAGTGAAAACATTTGCAGGTTCCATCCCATCAACAGGTAAGAATAACAAATAAATTTTTACAGTAACTCCCCACTTGTACCTGATCATAGTTAATAGAATTTGAACAGTCTACCCCATTGGTTCAAATAAAGTGTTCAGTTCGAAATGATGTGAGTGCTCCCGAGCTCGATATAAAACACCTAAAAGCGATAGGACATATTCGCCGAAACGTTCTGAGTTTAACAATAAGGATGAGGTCAACAGTCCGATTATTCTAAGTAATAACAAAGAAAACATGTATCTCATTTGTTATTGACCATTAGATTTGTTAGTGACAAACTATTAAAACTCTAAAGTGGATAATAATACATACTGAAATATTGTATATGAGTACCTACGTGAAATATTTGTGAGCTCTCAATGGATACGCAATTGAAAAAATAGCCAGCAACTGGAAGAGAATTGTGTTGACAAGGTAAAGAATGTGACATGTGGGATAAAGCAAGTAAAATTAAATACGTCATATCTGATACGCTAGCATGAAGATGGTATTTGACGTGGGGTTACCAGAAATCATTAAAGCAATATCAGTCATCAAAGTGGTTGCAAGAGCGAATCAAGTGTGCCAACCATACAGACGGGTGTTTAGTTTCTCCTTCATGAGGATTGCCCATCTAAACGTCTCGGAGTTTTTTCCATCTTGGTCTCTCTTTTGTTTTGTGGGAGACGTGGGCAAGAAAACCCAGACCGAGGGAACCCAGAGCAAAGACTGAGAGAGAACTAAATTCCTACGAACCGGGAAAAATTGCAACGGTAAAAAAAGAAAAAAAACCTGGGAATCTACACCGAACTTCTGTTAACTTCTTCTCTATATTTCCATGACTTTAGTAACTGATCAAAATTAAGAAAATGAAGTACTTTAGATTTTATATTTGAGGTGAATTAAATTTTTGTGCTTTTACTTATACACGAGACTGTGAGTTAATGACGATCATTAGCATAGAATTCATAAGAGACAATGGCCCACTACATATCTTGAAAAAAAGAATTATTGATTCCACCTTCTTGTAAATGCTGACTCGAAAGTTTTTCCTTTTGTCGTTTCAAAGGGATAGAAAAGAGTAAAAAAAGAAGTAGAAGAAACGTTGAGTTGAGGGAGAGGTTGTCATTGATTTCCATTTCCGGACTATTGGTTATAAATTAAATTCTTACTCACTTTTTTTTGGATGATATTTTCTTCAAGCTGATGAAAATATACTAAATTACGTGGGATAATTTACTTCGAATCTATAGATCGTCGTCAACTTCCTCCAATTGAGATAGAGGTGATTTCATTTCAATCCTCGAATATATGACTTAACGTTTTGCGGTCCCAGTGCAAACTGTCATTCTTCAAATTGACACATTTTTCGTCTCACTGATTCTGAATGAGAATTCACAAGATTAACAGTAGACATTTCACTGTCGGTTACATTTACTGTGGACGTTATTGCTGGAGTAAGTCACTAAATTACAAAACCAGCCACTTCCAAAGACGCTAAAAGAGAGAAAAACGCAGTAAGATAGTTTTTGTAAAGACAAAGATAAAGGGAAAAACAAAACATGAAGAGAGCAAAAATAAGACAAAAAAAAGAAAAGAAAAAAAGAGAAAAAGCAATAAACAAATGGAAAATAAAAGAAAAGGGTAAAGAAAAGAAAAAAGAAAAAATGAACCCAGGAAAAAGAAAGATAAAGAAAAAGAAACAAAGAGAGAAAACAGAGGTAAAAAAAATGAAAATAAAAAAAGGTGAAAAGAAAACAAAGAAAAAGAAAGTAAAGAAAAACACAGTAAACAAAAGAAAAATAAAAGAAAGACAAAAGAAACCGAATTTAAAAAAAAAATAAACGAAAGAAAAAGAAATATAGAAAAAGAAACAAGGACTGAAAACAGAAAAAATAAAAAGTCAAGGAAAAAAAAAAGAAACAAAGAAAAAAGGAAGAAAAATAAAAGAAGGAAAATGAAAATAGGGGATATTTTTACGTATGTAAATTAAACTAAAAAATATGATTTCTACTTTTAAGCATTTCAGTACCTATTATTTTGTTTTGCTTGTTGTTTTATACCATATCAACTTTCGTGAATTATCTAATGCCAAATCCATCCTTCTAGAAGAATAGTAGTTTTGCTAAAGCTTGAAGGATAAGGGGCTCATACCTTTCCCAACGGTATTTGTCCGAAAGTGAATATAATAGTGCTCCTGGAGTTCGAAATTTCTTACTATAAATCCGCTGTCCACAACCTCCCACACGAACATGTTTTTTTACTGTTTGTTCTTTAATGTATTGTTGTATATTGACCTCCGACCCGGCCGGACTGTCAAAATAGGAAATGCACCTGTATAAATAACAGGTGCTACCGGTCGAGGAATATCAGGATATTATAACCTTGACAGCGGGCAGGTTGAATGAGTGCGAAATTGTGACGCCCACAAGAAGAAGGTGGGTGTTGAACTATTATATAACTCAGTGCACAGGAAATTCCATCAGTTGGGGATCAGACCAGTTGGATATAAGATGCTGGATTGAGGAACATGTCCCAGAGAGGCTGGGACCCCATGCCCCCGGTTGAGCAGCCTAGGAGAACGGAAAAGAAACGCGGTTATGGCCAATAGAGTGGGGGTCAGTATTTTACAGTTCTGTTCGGTCTCCAATTCCCTCTCACACACAACCCTTTCAAATAAAGTGAGAGGTATATTTTTCTAAGAACTGTGTCGCTCGTCTTTATTGTGTCGTCGTTATGATTCTGCATGCATATGTAGATGTATATGTATTATGTGTTTGTATAGTTGGTCATGGCTATACAACGGTATTAATTTATTCACAATTATATGAAAGTCATTCAATAAATTAGGCGGAGTTTGCCTGGGGTGTTGGCAATAGGAAGCAAGGTTTACAGTTGCGCTTTTTAGGAACATCAATAGTAATGGTTCCTTTCATGTCCCAGAAGTCAGTAGGCCTCGCCTTCTTGACTGTGTACTGCACCAGGAAGTTTTCTTCACAGACTATAAGGTTACGGATACTAACAACCACTCGTTCATCTTTGTCTATTATATTGACTGCCTTTTCGACTCAGGCTCATTGTAGCAAAGCCATATTTAGACCATTTGTAAATGTTTTCTGCACATTTCGCATCGCAGCCACTGAAAATAACTCGACAGCTCTGTTAAGCCAAAGGTACTCTGTTTTAGTTGACCATATTTTGCATTACGTGAGAAAAATACTTTTTACGAATCACCAGCTCAGTGGTTTAGTGGTTAGCGTGTTCGCCAATGGTCTGGTCGACCGGGATTCAATTCTAGGTTGTAGTGATACCAAAGACCAAAGAAAAAAATGGTACTTGAAGTTGCCTTGCTTATCACTCAGTATTATTAGATACGTATCAAGGCTTGTGGAGTGGCGCCCTGTTAGGTGTAGTTGCTATTGAACAGGGGACTTTCGAGCCACTCACTTTACTAACTTTTTTAAATCAATTTTTACTATCAACCAATTCTAAATAAAGCAGAGTTTACATGTATGGAAAAAAATTCTGAAAAACTTTTTTATTTTTAATTTATTGAATATCCCTCGTATATGTGTTACTAATCAATTATATATAGTGTTTGCGTTCGTTACAATTGCTTATAGATTTTCCTTAGGCAAAAATAATATCGCTTTATTTGATAGCCCACTGTCATATAAGAATAAAGTGAAACACTAGCGTTTGAAAACCGATCGCCAGTAAACGAAAATGACCAACCTACAGATAATACGAATAGAGTTACTGAACTTGTTAGTGTGATGAACATTAGTCCCTGGAATTTCTTTGGGAGACGGATTTCAGCGAGAGAAAGACTTCATTAATAGCTTGGCCGATACTTGTTTCTGTTGTATAATAATCACATATAATGAACGAACGAAGCACTTCTTTATAAAAATGTATCTCTCATTTTATTCTCGAAAAGAGCCCACAGGTTGTTGTTTGAGAGATAGATGGAAAAACATATACTCAGAGAGGGGACTTTTTCTTGCCCCATATCTTCTTCTTGGGGCCAGGGGGTGCCAACGCTTGCACCCCTGTGCAAGCCATATAGTCAGAGACGTCTCTGATCGGCTACGTGTCCCTGGCTCGACTCTCGATTCTCTGCACCGCTGGGTTATCACGTGGTCTCCTTCCGGTTACACACCTGTTGGACCTGGCTGCCCTGACACGCTGTCGCCCCCCTGTTTACTAATCACAACGTGACAACTAGTCAAAGCACACAGGAAAGAAAGAAGATAATTGCTGATTGAAGAAAAGTTAACTGAATGATAGAACTGATTTAGTATTATTATATGCCGAGACGTCAGGGTAGAGCATTTGTATATTTATTTGAATACACGTTTCTTAATAGATTTTGTACATTGTTATATTTGTTTCAAGTATTCTTACATAATACACAGTTGTATGTTTTCCAGGGTTCCTATCTAATAATAATAGTTTATACAGATTTACATTATGTCAAGTAATTATTTCTATCTAATAATAGTTATTTGTTTACGTATTGTTATATGGTTTCAAATTACTAATAATTATTCAGCCCAGTCGGCTAAGTTTGTCGAATACACCGACTGGATCTCTGTAGAGTAGTAAGACCCCCCTTACGTGTGTGATGAATATGACACTAAACAACCTGATGCTGAGGGTCAACTAATGGTGGATCTTTAGTGATTGCAGAGTACTCATTCATTGCTCCCAGGCTCAATGTGACTGGATTGGTAACATCAGATAGGTTCCTATCAAATTAGTTTGACTATGTGCACACAAGTCACTCATTCTAAATTGAATTGTTAGAAATAGCACTGTTTGATCATTTAACTGTGTGTGAATTAATGGCATGTCTAATTGAATTGTTAGTTATATATAGCAATACTTGGAACCATGAAACTGTGTACGAATGATTAGCAATGTTGAATATAATTATTAGTTTTAAATAGCAATACTTGCAACTACTTCTCTATGGAAAAACACACGATTGATAGTAAACTGAATTATTTGTGTTCAATAAAAATGTTTGAAACCATTTGATTGTATGAAAAAAGAGCTTTGGCTCATTATAAGTTGTTATGAAAAAAATGTGTTTACAAATCATACATTTAATATATATGAATAAAGAGGCTTTGACATTAAATAACCTACAATGGTTGATATGCGATAAAAACAAGCCAAAGAAAATATTATATTTGATATATATGAATAAATAGGATTTGGTCTTAAATAAGCTACAATGGTTGATATGCCATAAAACCCAACCAAACCCAAACCCAAATAAATAATTATTGTTCGTAGACAAATATAACCTCAAGTAACAATGCTTAACACGAAAATGTTCACATAACTATATTGTTTTATTTGATTGTGTTTTATAACAACCCAACCATTGTGGGTCATTTAACGCCAAATTATACTTATACTAACACATATTATATATATAACTTATGAGTGAAAAGTTTGTAGGTGACATTATTTTTTAACGATCCATATCTCATTTGTTTTCACACAAAGGGTTTCAACTATCGCTATCTACTACTAATAGTTAAACATTTTTAAGTCAAAAAATGATTGAATAGTTCTATTCAACCCATAGATGAGACCTTAAGATGTGTAACTACTGCAAGTCAAAGTAGACCTATGGCTAATGGCAATGAAGGAGTACTCTACATTTCCTAGAGCTGAAGGAGCTCGTCATCAGATATAGTTTCGTGTGAAATCTAGGACACTGCAGAGATGCAGTCGGCGTACTCTACAGTCCCAGCCGTATGGGTTGATAGGTTACGTGGTATCAAGTATTCCGGTGTAATCCTAATAATTTTCAAGTAGATGTATTTGACACAGAGATATGACCCTAGCAAGTACCCTCATTGTGGGTAAAAGTGGATCTGAGATTATTGAAAATGAGGGATTGCTCCTCGCTCCTTAGATTTCCAGAACCTACATCAGATTCAGGTTAGAGTCATACTTATAACCCCTTTTTTGAAGAAAAGGGAATCTTACCTTTCTCCAGAGGATTCAGTCACAATGTTTTAAGTTCTGCTGACAGAGTATGAAGAAAGGTTAACAAGATGTTATCGCTTAATCTTGCTACCAATACCACAGATGAACATGTGAAAAACACACTCACGTTCATTTTGGATGGTATAATTCAGCTCCTGGAATATGGATCTATTTCCTTTTGCATGTCAAACTGGACTCTTTTTTGTATTTTTACGTAAGTTTTCAAACGTATCTATCAATAAGAAACCACACAGAATGTATTTCCCGTTGTTTTTCGTGGCTGGATATTTTAACTTTGATCAACTGTTTCGTTGCCACGATAAGATTTTTATGAGTAAGTATATCCTAGTTTATTCTTTTCTTCTTTCCAATTCATGTAATTCAGAAAAGTATACGAAAATTAGATGTTCAGTCTAAAAAATATTGCTTTCCTTTTATTAAGTTGTGGGTCTCTCGTAAAGGTGATTGGAGAAAAAAATTGTGGTAAAAAAAAGGTCTTTACTTGATCTCGGTGAGAAAAAAAATAATTGGGTTTCCTAGTGTGAGCATACCCACCTCTGCAGCTGGTTGCATAAAGATACTAACCCCACGTCGAAGAATTTCTGTGCGGCCGGATCGAGCGAGAGGCAGGTTCACAGGGAAAAGAAAAAAACACAACAAGAATTTTTTGGGTAGAACGCCAAGAGAAAAGGGGGAGCGTGTGACACTTTGTGGATAAATAGTTCTGGGCTGAGTCACGGCTGGCAAAAGATTATGTTGACTTGCTAGGTCCGGCTGGTAATGTAGCTGTTCGCTGTTCTTTGATCCGGCCTAAATCAACTTTCCTCGCACCCAAAATAAGTCTAACTGCTAGAACCCAAAATGCGCCTGTATATATACAGAATGTTTCATTGTTTATCCCGGCCAAGGGACACCCACGAATAAACCCGTAACTTTTTTGCGGCCATTTCTCTCTTTAAAAAAGTGGACATAAAAATATTTTCTAGCCTGGCCGTCTCCGATACATGGACATTAAATTCAGACCCTTTTAATTTTTTGACCTAAACCCGACAAGTACTTAACACTTACCCACGCCCTTGGCCATACGTAGAAAACATTTTCTTATCTAGGTTTCCTTAATCTAGTTAATGGATTTTCCTAACATTTGAAATTTGATATCATGGCCGAATCTAACTCATCTTGTTACATATATATGTGTGCATATGTGTGTGTGAATGTGTGTGTGTGCACACGCATGTGCGTGGGCGTATATATATACACACGCACGCACACATGTATGGGTGCACACACACATGTGTGCATTCCTGTGTGTGCATATATACAACTCATAGTGTCACACCAGGAATGGTATTAAACTGCGTCTGATAGCAATGCTCCAGTCTTGGAGGTTGGGAAATGGAAAGTACTCTTTCATTGGGATAACACTCAGGTGGATTCTGACCTGGAGTGGAAGTACCTGTTTGGATCTGATCAACTGAATTTTCTTGTCGACGTGAACAATCTTTACGAAGTATATTTCTCCTTACATGCTGTTTTATTTTTTTAAACCCAAATCAAGAGCTTTGCCAAAAAAGGTGTTTTGAAGTAAGTTCGAACGGATCACTATTTTTTTTCATCTAAATAATTTTAGACTACTTTATTCAACTATTCCCACGCGGAGACCTTATTAATCAACCTACGTATTTCGTTTCCGTGTACTATCGCTTGTCATCATCATCATCATCATCATGTCGTGCCGCCAGGACGGATATCCCTGACTCTCTCTCGCCACTTTTCCCTATCGTTCATCGCCTCAGGCAAGTCTTCTGGACAACATCCTGTATCCTCACATAGTTGCTGAATGTATGTTCGTGCTGGTCGTCCTGCTTTTGCACGGCCATGTGTGGGGCTCCATAAGAGTACATCACTTATGAGTTCGTCCCTGCTTCTCCAGCAGTGTCCTGCATGTCTGGTTTGTCTAACTTTAATAGTTTTCGAGATAGGAGGCAGGTGGCCGTACAGTTGGTATCTTGTGGGGTGTTGCCGCCAGGGCTTGTTCAAGATTGCTCGCAGCATTCTTATGTGATTGCCGTCTAGCTTCTTCTCCAGCTGTTTTGTTGAGTAGTATTTTCTCAAATCTTAACGTTCACTTTTGTCTCCAATAATAAGAGTCGTCAATAATTTTTGCAGACAACAGCGTTATGCTTCCTGCAACTAAAATGCTCGAACATACCAGAAAAGAAAACTAGACAAAAGAAAATTAGCTTATTCATTACATATTGACTGTAGTGAATGTCTAAATTTATGGGAAATGGATCAACGTTTTATGAACAGACAGTGTCAAGTTCGTTAGTGTAAAATACTCTGACCGCCTTTAGGTATGGACAGAGGAATGTAGCGAAGTTTCTTTTTATGATAACATTGAACCATGTTGTTTTGCCATGATTAATACAAAATAACGTTGGAGAGGGGTTCTTTTTCATCGCTAAATTTGGTATGCTGTTGTTGCCTTTGGTCAGTGACGTTATTAGAAGCTGGGAATCTTTAAATGTTACCATCGCTTTATATCTGTAAACATTGATATTTATAATAGCGAGATGATGTATCCAAACTCGTATGCCTACTTCGATTGCTCAGTGGTTGAAAAAGCAGCAAACTTAACTTAATCAAGCGAGGGCTTTTTTTCTTTAAATCTATTAATTCAGTTACAAGATAATATTTATCAATATCTGCTTAATACGGAATGTGTGCATCAGGCTAATATTAGGGGATGGTTTGCCAGTCTCTAGGTCTAGAAGAGATGTTTAATTTTGTTGTATACTACCGCTGGATCTTGACTAACAGCGAGGAACACGTATATGGGAAAATATAATAATTTTTTTTTAATTCTTCGACAGTTATGCTTGCGTGGAGCAGGGGAGCAGACGAAGAGAGTTCGCACACACAAAGCGGCTATCGGAAGTCGGAACAGCCGGCACAACCTGAAGTTCAACCAAAATTTTAGACCGTATATAATCCTAAGTCTCCCATGTGACCTACATGACAACGCCTCTTTGCTTATGCAATGCTATTTTTTTCACTGGCTATTGCTTGTTCTCCATTCCTAACGGCTTAGACCCGCGCATTTTTATGCCTTGGGTATCATTCCCACAGATTGTTTTTTTTTTTTTATTAATCAAGGATTTCATTGTTTTTCATTAATCTTGGATTATATCCACGTATTTTTTATGCCTCAGGCATCACGCCCACGCATTTCTGTTTTTCTGGTACCGACCTGATGTATCTGTCAATTTCAACCGCTCGGCTCACCAGCGGCTTCGCTGCCGGTCAAGGAAGTAGATAACAATCTTTTAGCGTTTAAAAGACAGATTGAAATATATTTTCTACTCATACAGTTGTATTCAATGAAATACCAGCATAATTTTAACAAAACTCTGTTTACATAGGATTCTTGTGGTGAGCATTAGGATATACTGAATGTACCCTGTTCAGAAGGGTAAGATGTTCCATAAAAAGGCATGTCCTGGCTAAGGCACAATTCTGGACCTGATGGTGTGGCTCCAGATCTTAAGATCTGGGATGTCTACTTACATCCCTTCATTGCCATACGCTCTCAAGTTTAATCTACCATAAAGTGACTATTAAGGTTCCATCTATGTGTCGTATAGTTATCTTTTAAAATTATTCTTATTTGATAAAACCATGTTTATTTGGGTTTATAGCATATCAACCTTTGTAGGTTATTTAATGCTAAATCTGTTTTTATACAAATAAACAGTTTTATTGCAAAAAATCCTTTTGTCCGTAATCGAGGGTGACTCGAAGGCTCCCTTTTTCAAAAGCTACTACAACGAGGTGTTGGGGAAGGTGCTACTTTATTCCCTTGATTGTTCCATTTTACCTTGATCTGTACCTTATAATCCTGAGTGGGGCAGCATCAAGTAATGTTTTTAAGTCTTTCGTATACCTCGACCTGGGATTGAACCCTGGTCTCCTTGATCATTGGCGGACATTCTACTTATTAGGACAATGGCCCGTTTGCAAACAATTCAGTTTAGCATAAGTTCGCAGTTTAATTGTCAAAAACATTTCTATTTCAAGCTATTCAGCTAAGTCAAATTGTTTTAATTAAAACAATTCAGTTTAGTATGAGTATAGCTTTTGTTTACACACAATTAAATATCAAAACAGTTCTATTTCCAACAATCCATTTTAGCAAAGAAAACAGTTCCATTTCAAGCAATTCAGTTTAGCAAAAGTAAGCAGTTTAGTTCTTTTTAACCCGTAGATAGGACCCTATCAGGGGCTACTATTCCGGGCCAGAGTGAACCTAGGAGCGATGGCAGTAAAGGGATACTCTGCATTACCCAAAGCTCCAGTATTACTGAAACCTCACCATCGAATTGTTTAGTGCCTTATCCAGGACAATCGTTTGGAGGATGTCTTACCTCACTACAGAGAAGCAGTCAGCGTATTTTACAGCCCCAGCCGACAGGGCAAGATAAAACCATATTAATAAGAAATCGTAATAAAGAATACAATTCCTTAACCTCTTTGCATTAAATAATCTTAAATGGATTGACATGCTGTTAATATCAATCAAGTTTACACAATTAGTTCATAACTAAGTGCAAATTTGATTAATATTAATTGATATTGATTAAAAGAAATGAACATGTTAGCCTTGATGATGAGAAAACCAAAGAAACGAACATCAAAGATACGGGTAGAGAAGATAGTTGTTAATATATCACATCACCCACCCGAACAAAACATTCTTGTGTACAGCCTAACCTTCATATACGGTGAAAACTCGCATATGAATCATTGGCATATGTTGGATCAAAGTTCAAGTGAAACAACGTGAACGTCAAATGAATCCTTGCGGTTGTCTGTGGATAGTCAGGTGTAGAGGGAACTAGTTCGATTAAAAAAAAAAAAGACTTGAGATTTAGACACTAAGGGAAATAAATGTATATTTTGGGTCTTGAGTGAGGCTGTCCCATCACTCATATTGGAGAGGGCAAAGATTGACAGAAAAATGAATATTTCATCTACCGATGGAGCAAAAGCCATTACTTACGCTCCTCTTCAGGAGACCTTTTAAAAAAGAACTTCTAACGTCCTGAATAAACATGAACGTTTTCTTTTTGTAACAATGTGTTTGTCTAACTTTTCTTCGTCTCCTCAAAATTTTGTTCCACCTTCACTTCGACTAACTTCGTGAGAAAGCCTCAATGTAACACATCTCGAAAATAGCTTCAAAGAAAGTGAATCATTTTTTTATCATTCAGAGAATTCGGTTTGTTGACATCTTAAAAGTTATATTTTGGCTAATTCATCCATCGGCATCTACGGTAATTTTATGCCAAATACGAAGCTTACATGAACCTTTGAACCAAACCCTTCATTTAGTCCAGGTTGATAAATTGTTCTAATTCCATCAAACATAACCGGGAACAAGTATCAAACTAGAGTAAGTATTCCTGGTTAATTTTTCGCCTGTAGATTGAAACTACGAAATCCAAATTATTTCGTTTTGAAGCCCGTTAACCAAAATCATATATCTGTTATGACATGTGGCCTGCTGAACAAAGCAGAGAGAATTTCTAGGACTTATAAACCAAATGTTTGTATCAACATTATAAATTACTTCCTTTTATGATTATACTCGTTTTTTTTTGTTAACCTTAGCTCATATTACAATTAATTTTTTTTTTAATTGTGCTGTTGTCGTTTGATAAGGTTTAC
>OY757923.1:25465001-25535001 GCA_963585895.1 Sepioteuthis lessoniana
AAGTCAGCTTGAAAGTCAACACCATAGTGTACCTGGATGTGCTGAAGAGTGTGGTGATCCCCTGGTGCAATCAGGTGGTCGGTGGTAGATCCTGGGTGTGGCAGCAGGACTCGGCGCCGGCTGACAAGTCCAAAGAGACCCAGGCTTTGCTTCAGAAGGAGTGCTACGACTTCGTACCCTTCTCACACTGGCCCCCTCCTCCCTCGACCTGAACCCGCTGGACTACTTCGTTTGGTCATACGTCGAGAACATCACCAACATGACCTCCCCCAACACCAAAGTCAGCCTGGTCGCCGCCATCCGCCGAGCTCCCGCCGGCGCTTGTGGAAAAGGCATGCTTCTAGTTCCGGATCCGTATCGAGGCGGTGATTGAGGCTGAAGGCGGCTATATTGAATAGATGTCAGCTATACTACATAATCAAGTTACCTGAATTGATTTTTTCATTAAAGGTTTTAAAATAAAGCTGTAGTGTTGTTTTGCTTATGACGACAATTTCATCGTTCCACCCTATATATATATATATATATATATGAGTCAGTAATCAATTCAGTTAATTCATAGTTGGGAACAATTCCAAACAGGACAATTTAATTTTTAATATAGGATATTAAAAGTTAAATCATCCCGGTGAAGATCTCGATGCAGATAAAATCTACTGAGCAAATAATTTTTTCCTTATAAAAAAACAACAATCGGTCACATTAAGATAACAAGTCTATTTTCATCCTGTTAAAAAGTATTGATATTAATAAATGCTTTAAAAATTAATAGAACTTCTTCAGATCAACTGTTATTTCTATATCTATCTATATATATATTTAAGATGATTGCTTCAACTTAAAAGAGGATAATCATCTTTCTTCCCAAACATTTTGATTGATAACAAAGTCAGCTTGGAAAGATGAATAAAATGACACGGTTTTAGCACATAGATAATGTCGTTGGATTATAATGGTACGGTACTTATGTCACTGTCTGTGTTTTCATAACAAAAGCAAAGTGACAAGCATACCAAGGTAAGTATCTCTTAGACTTTTACAGTCGAAGTATACCACAGGAAGCGTTTTATACTGGAACTTCCATCGCTAGTTTAGATTTTGGAATTATTTTCTCCAAGAAGAGTTGCCTTCACCATGGCTTTGACATTAGATTTGAGCCCCTTTTAGACTTTCATCCTGCCCTGTTTTCTCAATGGATAACGCTCTCTGACGGAAGAGACTATTATCCTAGTCACACTAGCGTATCGCAATGGAAAACGTGGGGTGCAGCATGATATATATGAAGTAAGGCTAATGAATAAAGGTGTAGCAAAGGCGCGCTTTAACAGATACTTATGGGTCAAAGGCTAGGAACAAATAGTTCAATCAGGAAAGTATTATTGCTCATCTAGAACGGTAGCGTCTATTGATGACGAAAAGTCATTGAAAGATTTCCATGACTCCATCTGCGCGACTTGATATATATATATATATATATATAAGTGTGTATGCGGTTGGAAGCATCATCAGTGATGTTCTTTCGTTCATTGGAGGTTTGGGCTTTTTTCAGCATCATATTCCCCATCTAATTTGTCCAGGCAGAGATTGATCAGGACTTGTTTCAACATAGTTGTTCATCAGCACTTCGTAGGTCACTCTTGGTAACATGGTGAGAGAAAATCCAAACCATGCAACAAAAATAGTGCAAGAAAATCCAAAACATGGTGAAGGAACATGGTAAGAAAAAAATCAAAAACAGGTAACAAAAACAGTGCAAGAAAATATAAGACATGCAACAGTAACATGGGGAAAGAAAATCCAAAATATGCAACAGTAACACGCCGAGAAAAAATCCAAAACTTGCAACAAATATAGAGCAAGAAAATCCCTGGCGTTTAAATTAACATGGTGAGAGAAAATAAAACAAATATTCACGAAAAATACATCAAGTGAATCCTAAATATTCAGGAGTAATATGAATCTAAAACATGCCACTGTAACATGGTGAAAGAAAATCGAAAACAAGCAATAAAAATAGAGATAGAAAATCCAAAACATGCAGCAGAAACGTGAGAGAAAAATTAAAAAAATGAAACCAAAATAGTGCAAGAAAATCTATGACATGCAAGAGTAAAATGGCAGGAGAATATCAAAAATATGAAACAGTAATTTGGTGAAAGAAAATTCAAAACATGCAACAAAAATAGAGCAAGAAAATCCAAGACATGCAACAGTAAAATGGCGAGAGAAAATCCAAAACTTGGAAGAAAAACAAAATAATAAACAACAAAAAAACTCGCCAGAAAGCACTACATCCTCTGGAAATCTGCAGAAGAAAAATACCTTTCTTGCATATTTTTATTGATAAAGGAAATTTCATAGAAAATAGTCTGTCGAAAAAAAAACTGAGTGTAAATTACGAATAAGAAACCAACATATCTTCATAGAAGGAATTAAATAACCCAAGAAGCTTGATATGCCATTAAACAAACAAACCGAAGCTGATCAATAGCATAGATGTGACACAATGTAGGTGGTCAACCAAGCCGACGATCCCTTTGTCTGTTTTGGTGCTTAACCAGACAAAAGGTTTGGACTCGAGATCTCGATGCGATCGGAAGTAGGAAGAGAACGCCAGTCAGAGAGTTGGAAGAAGGAACCCGGAGGAAGCAGTTCACGACGGGAGACGCAGAGTGGCGGTTGGGAGTCAACACCGGACATCTGAGAGACCAGATGGCATGAGATAGAGTCCAGCAGCAGTGAGGGAAGACCGATCAAGATGAGTTGGCATTCCTAATAGCTTTGTAGAAATTTCGCTAGAAATCCACGCCTTGCGTTAGTCTGCATATGCACAAATGAATGCACAGTGTCACAGAATCACCCTTCTTACATTTGAGTTAACCCAAGCTCATATTGTTCGTTTGTTCTTTGTTTTTTCCTCCCACTCCTTTGATTGTATTTCTTTTAGCCGTAAAGAAATGTGCGATACCCCTATCGGAACCACTAAATGATCACCGGCCAAGATTGAAATGGTTTCGAAGAAGTTGATGTAACGTGGGGGCCATAGGGGTATTGTCACATAGATTAAACAGATGATCGATGCTATCATTGAGGTTTGAAACTGCAAACCGGGTTCAAATTCCAGCTGGGGCTGATTGCAGTCCTTTGTCACTTATGCCCCAAGGAAACGTATAGATCCATATTTTCTTCTAACTTTCTATTTTGGGTAAATATAGTTGAGTCGAAATGCTTTTCTCACCTTGATTAGACAATTAGTCACCAAGGACACATATGAAATGAAATCTGAGACCCATTAAGTTTGGCCCACTGCTCTGTGATGTATTTATAGTGAAAAAATGGCTCATTTTACTCGTTCATTTCTTCCCTATCAGCTGTTACAACTGGAACTCACCAGTTCCCATGTCACCCAGAATTATATAAATTCTAACACACTATGATTTATACGTAGATATTAATATAAAAAAATCAGAGGTCCAACATAAAATATTCTAACAAATGTACATAGGCATATATATATATATATATATATATGTATGTATGCGTGTGTGCGTGCCTGCTTGTACATGTATATATATATATATATATATATATGTGTGTGTGTGTGTGTGTGTGTTTAAGAAATACGCTTGTTTGCTTAATTCAAGAGCGATGTGTGGCGTCGTCCGTCAAATATTTTTGCTGGGTCATTGACATTATGCCCAACTCACCAACTCGACTCCACTCGTGATGATCACTTCCCCGTTCGCAACCCATGGTGCAACGTAGACAGCTTAATTCGCTTTTATAAAGACTTGCTAACGTAGACCTTCGTTTCTACGCACCTGATTGGCTATTGCTGTCGCAATGTAAGTTGTATGCTATTTGTTTGACTGGGTTTTATGGCATATCAATCTTTGAAGGTTATTTAATGCTAAATTCATTTTTATACAAATAATCAGTTCCCTTTCAAACAATTCAGTTGATCATCATCTCACAGTTTAATATCAAACAATTCAATTTAGCGTAAGTACTGTTTCAATGTCAACAACAGTTCCATTTCAAATAATTCTGTTTTGCATAAGTACGCAATTTAAATAAAAGTACACAGTCTAATTGTCAAAAATATTTTTTTCAAGCTATTCAGTTTAGCCAAACATTTCTATTTTAAACAATTCAATTTAGCATAAGTACGCAGTTTCGTTCGATCACGTGCTACCACTCCGGGTCGGAGTGGACCTGGGAGCGAAGGCAACGAATGGGGTATACTCCTCATTCCCCAAAGCTTCTGCATGACTGGAACCTCACTATCAGTGTGTTTAGTGTCATATAGAGGACACACGTTGGTGCGTGGTCTTACCCTTTTGCAGAAATGCCATCGGTGTATTCCATAGCCCCGGACTACTGGGCAAATACGTAATTATGTAATTATCTATTTACGTATGTTTATTTGTATCCGTCTAAACGTCTATATATTGTATTTATGTCCCTTACTTTCTCTCAGTCTTGTCATATCTATCTATCTATCTATCTATCTATCTACGAGGGTCGTTTAAAATATTCATAGGCTGAGCAAGATACCCTCATGGAATATGAATAAATGAGGTTTATTTTGCAACATAGTCCCACTTGCAGTCCATGCACTTCCTCCATTGGTCTTGCAATAATTGGATCCAACTGCTCAAATAAATCATCAACGCTAGAGTTGTTGACATAATACAAAGTTATCTGTCTATGAAATTTTTACCGCAATATCCTACAAACACACACGCACTCAGTGATATATATACTAGTTAGATCATCTTTCTATCTATCGATCGATCTATCTCTATCCAACAAAACACACACACACACACACACACACATAAATAAGTATATATATATATATATATATATATATATATATATATATAAGCGTCCTATGTGTCTAGCCACAATGAAGAGGTTGAGATACAACGAAACAGTCTGTCTGTGGATGATAATATATATATATATATATATATATATATATATATATATATGTATATATATATATATATATATATATATGTGTGTGTGTGTGTGTGTGTGTGTGTGTGTTTTGAGTCTGTGCGTGTTGGTTTCATTTATTGAACATAAGATCTGTAGAGGGCAGGTCTAATTGCATGCTTTCATGAATCCAAATCGATTATAATACGCTCATTAAATGCATTTTCCCTTTGTTTAAACATGGCAAATTACTTGTTCTTTCAGTTAATTGCCTTCTCTTCTTTTACATCACGACAGGCATTTTTTTTTTTTAGTGAACGAACTGAGTCACATTCATTATTTTTTCAACGTTCCATTTGACAAGTAGATACTAAATATTCACACGCAATGAATGAATTTCTAAATATTTTAAAGAACGCTTAAATGGTTATATTCTAACCAATTAACTATCGAGTCTTTTTTTAAAAATTCTATTTCCTCATAAAATAGCTTATGTCGACTAACAGTAATTCCAGTATTGTAATTTATGGAACGCTCCCGCGTTTAGCAAATTAATCTAATAAAATAGAGATCAGTCATAATTTAAGATTTTTAATATTTTGGATGTTTGAATTTTTATCTTGTGAATAATGAAGAGTTTGTCTTATGACTGCGTAAAATGATGTGACTCCATAAGCGTAAAAAATGCTGTGTATCGTTTTTTACTGCTAGTTTTCACATATGATAGAACCAAAATAACCACAAGTATTCAAAGTCTTATGTCACCTTCTATGTATGTATGTATGTATGTATGTATCTTTCTTTCTTTCTTTCTTTCTTTCTATCTCTGTCTTTCATTCACCCCACCATATATATATATATATATATATATATATATATATATATATACTTTAGAAAGTTGATTAAGTCCGTGCATCTGTGTGTCTGGAGCCTATGGACATCCAAATTGCTGTAAATAGAAAGCTTTGCACAAAATAACTCTTTTCAATCGATATTATCTTTTTTATCGTACCAACAATTTGTAGCCAAACAAAAATTGGACTCAAAAACAAAAATCGGTGAGGAGATTATTGTCCGTTGCTGTAATTTCAATGACAACTTTAAATAACATAAGCATTTTTTCCCTTTCGAAATCATTTCTTAGCAGCGATTTCGTTTAGATTTTTTTGTTTATTTTATCCATTTAATTCTTTATTGAAAATTAATTTTATAAAAATCCTGTTTTTTTTTGTATTTTTGCTGATTATTTTTCTTTAATGGCATATCAACCTTCTTTGGTTATTTAGTTCCAAAGCCGTTTTTATTAATCATATTTACCCAACCCCTCATCTCGGGAAGGATATGACACAAGGTCAATTTTTAAGCGGAGTTTAACAGGTTTGAATTCAGAGTTTTCATTCTCCTAGACTAGTTGCCTCACCAAGGCTGAAAAACCTAGTCTGCCCTACTATTTACCCATAGCTGGTGGGAGAATAATTGGATTCATAACTTTCCCAAGGGTATTAGTGCTATGTGAAATGCATTCAGTCCAGGATTTTAACTCGTGTCGCCGTGTCCAATTCCTGCGACGATAACCATTACACCAAGCCGTTTTTATTAATACTACAAAAACTATCAGTCTAAAAGGGATTGTTAGTTACCGACTGAAGTTCGAAAAGATGAACTACGAAATGGCAGATTTTTTTGTTTAATTTATCCATTTTGTTAGATATTACACTAGGAGGACTAAACCTGAAAGCTTAATTAATATTTCTGTGTAATTATTTTAACATTTAAAGAAATATTTTGTCAATAAATTCTATTCGTAGATACGTATTATTTTCGTTACAAAAATATCAACAAATCTCTTCACAAAATAAAAATAAAAAGCAACAAAAAAAAACCGCGAAAACTATTATCTTAAATTCATTTTTAAAGAAATCTTGTCAACAAATTTAATCAATTGGAATCATTTTAATATGAGGTTTCTTAATCTGAGAATTAATTTTTGTTTATTGCGGACTTTTTTGTCCTCATCTTGGTAGTTTTTGTGTTGTTTCTTCTTTCACTACGTTTCGTCCAAATTTCACCTCTGGCCTTCTTCAGATGATTTACCGCGACCTCGGATGGGAATGATGAGTCTTGTAACCGTATCCCCAGTAATTACTGCCTTCGGGGCCCGTGGCGCATGGGATAGAGGCGTTGAGACTCTACGGTCCCAGGTGAGCCTTTTCAGAAGATAGCGGTTTCAAATCCTACCCAAACCGGCCAGAGGTTTACTTGGTCAAAAACGTGGTGCAATAGACAACAACTATGGAAGGCAGTAATTACTGAGGATACAGTTACAAGACTCAGCATTCCTATCCGAGGTCGCGGTAAATCAACTGAAGAAGGCCAGTGGTGAAATTTGGCCGAAACGTAGTGAAAGAAGAAACAACACAAAAACTACCAAGATGAGGACAAAAAAGTCCGCAATGAATAAAAATTAATTCTCAAATTTAATCAAATAAAATTAATTAGATACAAATTAAAAAAGAATGAAATAAACAAAAGACCCCGAAAACTGTTATCTTAAATTCTTTTTTAAAGAAACCCACTCAAAAAATTCAATGAAATAAAAATAGAGATAAAACATAACAACATAAACAAAACAAAACAAAAATTAAAAAAATAGATAAATGAACTAAAAACTCCGAAAACTGTTATCTTAGATTCTTTTTTAAATATATCCAGGCAAAAAATCCAATCAAATAAATTTAGATGAATTCAAAAAAAAAAAAAATAATAATAAAAAACTAAATAAAAAACCATGAAAACTTTTATCTTAAATTATTTTTTAAATAAACCCAGTGAAAATATTCAATCAAATAAAATTAGAAAAACAGAAAAAAAAAAAAATTAAAAATTAAAACAACGACAACAAGAAAACAAAAAGAAAATCCCCGAAAACTATTATCTTAAATTATTTTTAAATAAACTCGGTCAAAAAATGCAATCAAATAAAATTAGATGAATTTCAAAAGACTAAAATATTAAAGAGCTACACAAAAAAACGCTAAAACTTTTATCTTAAATTCATATTTTAGATAAACCCGATCAAAAAATTTACTCAAATAAAATCAGAGATGAATGGAAAAATTGGGGGCAATAATTTATTGTAAAACAAAACGAAAACAGTTTTTCTGATTTTGAACATCATTGTCTCTTTAGTTTTAATACGCAGACAATAAATGATTCTTTTTTACTTTTAATTACAAACATTTATCTGTGAAATAATTTCTTTTCGTCTTTACTTAAAAAAACAAACAGATTTCTACTTTTTATTGATTTGAAGCGTAAAGTACTTTTATAAAAAATTGAAATTATAAAATGGAAAAAATCGACATAATGACATTATTATAAAAACATGGTACAAATTCAAATACGAAACTAAAACGAAGAAAACAAATATTGTCTCGTTTTTGTTTTTTATGAATAAATAGATATTTTGAAAGTTGTTTTATTCCTTTTTAAAGGTAATTTGTGATTGAAAATATTGAATCAATATCGATAAAAAAAACACGTAGTTAAACATAAATTATTTTTATACGTGAAATAGTTTTATGAAATTTTAAAAAAACGCTCAGGTTGAATATACAAAGTTAATGTTACAAATCAAATTGAAATAAATATTGTCGTTAATCCAATTATTTTCTTACATATATACAGTCATCCACAGACAGACTGTTTCGTTCTATCAGAACTCTTCAGTGTGGCTAGACACGCAGGACGTTCGAAGCAGGGATCGAAACCCGTCCAACTTAACGTTGCACTGTGTTTCAGACCACTCGTCCACCAAGAGGGCCACGTTGGCTCAGGGAATTTTAAGGTATTTTTATTTTTAGAAACAGCAGCAGCAGCCTTTGGTTACATTTTTTAATTTTGTTTTTTATATATACCCTATCGGCGATCAGATTGCTCAATTATTTGGAAGAGCTTTGCATTACGCTAGCGGCGGCCGGCAATTCCTTTGCTAGAGAGCTCAACCCCCATGGGAAGCATATATATATATATATATATATGTGTGTGTGTGTGTGTCTGTGAGTTTCTGTTTGTTTCTATCTCTCACGTTTTCTCTCTGTCTTTCTACCACTTCCTCTCTATTTTCTCTCTCTCTCTCTCTCTCTCTCTCTCTCTCTCTCACTCTCTCTGTATATATATATATATATATATGATGAACAAAAGTCATCAGATAAACAGGAATGTTTCATTTATATCATAAACTTTTTGATTGTGCTTAACTAGATTCGATCTTAGTTCACTTTCAGAGTAAAAGTTGTGGTAAAGAAATTTCTTTAAAGTAAGTTTTTATAAACACTGATATACTATAAAAGAAGCGAGGAAAAATAAACTACTGACGTAGCATGTATAATCGTTGAAAGAAAATTATTTTCTAATGGACAAGTGTCTTCAACTGAATTTCATTTGATCTCTTCTATCATAGAATTCTATCACTGAACTCTCTATTTGGGATATATATTATTAGTGTGTGTGGGGTTTGTTTCATGTCATCCGTACAACGTGGCAAGAAATTTATTTATACATGTGCTTATGTGTCATCCCACTTCTAACCTTTCTATTTCAAGGAAGTGCTTTGAGGACCTTTCAACATGATATTATAGCCATTAGAAGTTTGTTTTTTGTGATCCAATATCTATTTATGCTAGAGCGGTTCTATTATCGCTGCAATATTTCTAAATGCGTGTTTTCGATTCTTTCTATGAACTTTGATACACTGAGAAAATCGTTACCGTTTGAGCGGAAATGTTGTTATACATAGAGTAGTTTGTTGTAGTCTGTGGTTATTTAGTCTAAAGAAAAATGGACATTCTGACTTTCAAGTCTATTGCTTTTGGCAGCTTGTACAGACGAGTTAATAAATTACATTTTTGCTTCTGTAATTAGATTTGTTGCAAAACTGGTGAATAAGTTGCTGAACTTGAGGTGTTTGCAGTATAAGTTGTTCTTTATATTACATGAGATGGTGGCCAGTATATATATATATATATATATATATATATATATATATTACTGCAATATATATATATATATATATATATTACTGCAACATATAGACATATTTTAGTTAATAATACAAACAAATTTGAAGTTGTCGGTTGGAACGTTTTCTGGTGTGGTGTGGTTTGGTTTGTTAGGTTTTATGGCATATCAACATTTGTAGGTGATTTAGCGCCAAATCCATTTTTATGTAAATAATCCCTTCTATTTAAAAGCAATTAAGTTTAGCATAAGTACACAGTTTAATTGTTAAAAACATTTCTATTTCAAACTATGCAAGCAGTTATATGAAACAATTCAGTTAAGTGTAAATACTGTTTCAATGTCAGAAAACAGGTCTATTTCAAATAATTCAGTTCAGCATAAGCACACAATTTAAATGTATGTACGGTTTAATTGTGAAAAGCATTTCTATTTCAAGCTATTCAGTTTACTCAAACAATTCAGTTTAGCATAAATATACTGTTAGTTCTATTTAACCCAAATATAGGACCCTTATCAGGTGGTACCACTGCGGGCCAGAGTGGACCTGGGAGCGATGGCAATGAAGGGGTACTCCACATTCCCCAAAGCTCCAGGTGGAACCTCACCATCAGATTGTTTAGTATCATATCAGGACACTCGTTGCGGGGGAGTGTCTGTATTCTACAGCCCCAGCCGACTGGGCAAGGAACGTTTTCTGCGTTTTGTTGTAGTAATTTACGAAGCTCTTTGCTTCGATGTGGCACAAGGCCGAATGAATAGGGCACCCAATGAGACTCGAACTCACTCGTATAGGTTTGCTAGTCAAGGTTGCTAACCATTACACCACCAAAGGTGCCCATCTGCGTTTTGTTGTAAAACGTTTCAATTGAAAAGGTATATTAAGAGAGTTAGTCTTTAGTTATTAAACTGCATTTGATTGGTTTAGGAGTATTTTAGCAGAGTTTGTATTATATTTGACAATGAGTTTTGGTTTTTTAAATTCAAAACAAAACTGTACAAATAATTAGAATTATAAAAACTCAAACTGTCCACTCAAACTACATTGCTCTTGATGAGGACCAAAATATGGTTGAAAGTGGTTGGTCTGAATATATGGGACAATTGCCTTACCACCTGGATACCGACATAAGAAAAAATGACCAGATGAGTTAAAAAATTACAATTAAAAATTATAAAGTGTTCCATCGTCCTTAACACAACTTTCTTAAATAATAACTAGCTGCCAAAATATACACTTTTAAATAAGTATATATATATAAGGGAATTGTCCTGTATCTTAAATATATATACATACTATTTACCAACCCCTCCGCTCGGGCAGGATATGACACAAGGTCAATTTTTAAGCGGAGTTTTACATGTTTGAATTCAGAGTTTTTCCTTCTCCTAGACTAGTTGCCTCACCAAGGCTGAAGAACCTAGTCCGTCCTACTATTTACCCATAGCTGGAGGGAGAATAAAGGGGTTCATACCTTTCCCAAGGGTATTTGGCCGAAAGTGAACGTAATAGCGCGACTGGAGTACGAACTCGCGTACTACGATTCCGCAGTTCATCGCTTTAACCATTACACCACGAGGACAAATGACATAGATAGGTAGACACACCTATATATATATATATATATATAGGTGTGTCAATCTATCTATCTATCTATCGATGTCATTTGAATTAATATCGAAATATAAATCAGTAGATATTCCTGTTCATCGATTATTGATAATCCACATTATCCTTTATCATTTTTTCTTCCATTCTTAACGCTGTAAACATTTAATCGACACTTATAAATGTTCGATGCTTAGAAAATAAATTCTGCAAATATATTTGTCTAATCATTTTTCAAATATTTTTTTTTACTTGGCTGGGGCTGTAGTATACACTGGCTGCATCTCTGCAGAAGAATAAGACCCCCCACCTAACGAGTGTCTTGGGTATGACACTCAACAATTTTATGGTTAGGGTCTAGTTTTGCTGGAGCTTTCGGGAATGCGGATTACTCTTTCATTGCCATTACTCCCAGATCCACTATTATCCTGAGTGGTTGCAGATTATGGGGTCTTATCCATGGGTCAAATAGAACTTTTTTATATTTAAACTATGTCCAAAATAAGGACTTGAATTGAATAATTTGAAATAGAACTGTTTGATTATTAAACTGCGTGTACGAATGACTGATTGTATTTTTAGAGATACATAGTAATCATCATCATCATCAGCAGCAGCAGCATCATCATCATGTCGTACTGGTCGCACGGGTATCCCTGACCCTCTCTCGCCACCTTTCATTATCGTTCACCGCCTCAGGCATGTCTTCCGGACAACATCCCGTATCCTCACATAGTTGCTGAATGTATGTTCGTGCTGGTCGTCCTGCTTTTGCACGGCCATGTGTGGGAGTCCATAAGAATACATCACTTATGAGCTCGTCCCTGCTTCTCCAGCAGTGTCCTACATGTCTGGTTCGTCTAACTTGAATAGTTTTCGTGATAGGAGGCAGGTGGCCGTACAGTTGGTATCTTGTTTGGTGTTGCTGCCAGGACCTGTTCAAGATTGCTCGCAGCATTCTTGTGTAATTGCCGTCTAGTTTCTTCTCCAGGCGTTTTTTAGAGTCCATGTAGTGCATCCATATAGCAGTATCGATGCGACCGCTGCCTGGAAGAAACTGCGTTTCATTTTATCGGTTAGGTCTGATTTCCATATAATCGATAGCCTATTGATAGCTGTCCATGCTTTCGTTAACCTCGTGTCGATGTCCTTTTGTTTTTTTGTGCATATTTCAAGAGTTGCAGCAACTTATAACAGATAAAATAGGATAGATAAAGAACACTGAATGAATCAATATACTTAGATGACACAATTACACTATGCATAGTACCACAGACAGTCAAAAGTGTGTTTTCTTAGAAGATCTGGTGTATTTTGCTTCTGGGATGTCACGCAATAGCATCCAGAAGAAGTCCCCCATCATGCTGGGGTTCCATTTGCCTTGATAGTTGCTCCCCATCTTCGTAATGTCTTGGTGGAATCTTTCTCCATGCTCATCACTCACTACTCCAAGGCTTGGCGGGAAGAAGTTGCGGTGGAAATGGAGAAAATGAATCTTCAGGGACATTCGTCACCCCATATATTCGGAAGACTTTAGCAACTTCTCAATACAGGCTTGGTAATCTGGTACGTGTGTGTTATCAAGGAAGCCACAACAGACTGACTTGAATGCTTCCCATGCTCTCAGTTCCTTTAAGTTAAGAAGCTCCTCAAAATCAGTATCCTTCAGCACTTCTCGGATCTGGGAACGCACTAGCAGCACTAAGACCTGGGAACGCAGTAGACAAGTGTTGGAAGGCAGCACCATTTTTGTGCAACGCCTTCACGAAATTCTTTATCAAACCAAGCTTAATGTGAAGAGGAAGGAGGACCCACCTTATTCATGTCAACTAGAGGATTCTCCTTGAGGCTGTGTTCGTCAGGAACAAAAGTGCTTCTAGACCCCCAGTCTTACTGCTTTTAATGTGTGGATACAGCTCGACTATCCCAGAGACAGAGAAAACAACAGTACTTTGTGAAGCCCGCTTGCATACCCATAAGAAGACCAATGACCTTATTTGTTCTGATTCCTGAAACTGGTGATCCTTACATCTTCCTGGACTAGGTTCCACTGTTTAAGCCGAGAAGCCAAGAGCTTTGACTGCTGTTTTTGACAGATACAAATCCCAAGCAAGATCATTCAGGTCTTCTTGCGTGATCCAGTGTGGCTCATTGCCACTTGTTCCTGAATATGTAGACTCAATATCTTCCAAAGATATTGACTCGGCAAAATCGTCCCTGGAAGGCATTTCTTCATCTGATGAGGAAAGAAGATCCTTATTTACTGGAGGTGTGGGTACAGGAAGACATCTGAATGGGGAACGGGTCTCATAGCAGATCGAAGGTTGGGATATTTGATCTTTTTCCTAGAAGATGCATTGAAACCAGTTATATTAGTTAAACAAAAATAACAATCATCTGCGTGGTTTCGCGGCACTCTCCAAACCATCGGGACTGCAAAGTTGAAAGCCGCTTTGTTAGTCCATTGTAGCAGGGTTTACCACAGATGTGTGGAGCCCAAGACTTGTCCTGATCACCAATTTTACAGTCAAAATTGTGAAAGTAGGCGGTTCTGAGGAGGGAAGTGATGGTTCGACGCTGTGTAACCGTTGTGAAGTCGCCATGCACGTAGCAGAAAGAATTGGCCTTGTTGAGGCATCCTCGACATTTTGACGTGCTTGAAGCCATTGGAGAATCTGAAGATATAACAAAGTAAAACTAAATGTGCATTTGAAAATGTAATACTAATATTTAGTAACCCATAAGATAGTTGAGGGACACCAACCTCCTGCGCCGCCTGCGAGACAACCTCTTCCAATGACTGCCAGACTGCCAGGATTAAGACCTGCTGCCTTAACTGTAAAAATCCGTCTTGATATATATATATATATATATATATATATATATATAGCATTATATATGATAGCATTATATATATATATATATATAATGTAATGCTATCACATTTAGTGCATGATATATATATATATAATGTAATGCTATCACATTTAGTGCATGATAACTAAAGAATAAGCCATAAGTGTCACAATATTAGAATTAACCCTGAATTCATATACGCCTTTATGTTCTGTATATGCACAAAATTCACACTATGCATATCTAAAAAATAAGAGGTGATGAGTAAAAACGGATTTCAAATTTGAATTCAGCACCCTCAAATTAGGTAAAAGCGGGTATTTTTGTGCTTGCCTCAATTTCTTTGTAAACCAGTGTTATTTAAGACTAAAACGTTTTATAACTTCCTATAATTTTAAAAAAAAGTTGTAACGGATTCAATCTAAATGTATTTATTTGATATATGATAAACAGTAATCTTTTTAGGATCCTGATAAAAAATAGTAACGTATATATGACTGTATGAGAAATCTTGAGAGGGCCTATTAATAAAAAAAAGTTTTCATTCCACTGATATGAAATAAGAAGATAGACTATTCACTGATTGGCTAGATTGAGAAGAGTCCGAGGGACCCGAGAAGAAGTGTGGTCAAGCAGACTCCAGTGAAAGACCATCAGCTAACGCCGGAGCGAAAAACTCGCAAGAAATAATGAAGAAGAAGAAGAAGAAGAAGAAGAAGAAGAAGAAGAAGAAGAAGAAGAAGAAGGTTCTGCCAACAGAGTTTTGACTTTACAAGCAAGTGGTACCGTTGTTGATCACTTATTTCTGCAATTCTAATAAACTAGTCTCTGAGTTATAACCAATCAGCGAGATGGTAAGATCGTTTCAAGTCAGAACTTTTTTAAGCTCGAAGAAAGTGAAAGAAAAATTCACGCTATCTTTTGGAGAGATATTTTTAAAGGTTTTCTTATCCGTAACGGTCAGGTAAGCAAGAAAGATAACGATTGCTGATTTTTATCAACGTTTACTTAAAACAAAAAAAATGACTCAGCTCAATACAAGGGCTACAGCTGCAGATATGGAAGGAAATAACATACACACAAAAATGAAAAATATAAAAATAAAAACGTATAAAACCATTGAAGTTTGAAAAATTGAAATGCACAAGTGTCATTTTCCAACCAGTAAAAAAGTTGTTCGTATACTTTTTTCCATACGAGGCAAAAGGACTCTTTATTTGTTCGTTTAGTATTTTGAAAATAACAATTTTTCTGAATCTCACATGGAATACAGTATTACATAAAAGCTATTTGTATCATTTTTTCATAAACATACACACACACACACACACACACACACACACACACACACACACACACACACACACACACACACACCATTCAATCAATCAATCAATCAATATATATATATATATAATCTTAATTAGCTTCTATTCAATTTTCAGGTTCCTTATATATATATATATATATATATATATATATATATATATATATTGTTTTAGCCTTTGGTGTTGACACAAAGTAATCACATACCGGATTTTTTCAGCAAGAAGTGCGTGATTGTGACTATTTGGTTGTTTATTTGCCATATTTTGGGGGAATGTGAAAAGTCAAGAAATCGACAATGTAGACGTTATATTAGGTCATCCAAGAAAATACTTTTTTTGCCCATGTAATTTAAGTGTACGTCCCCTCAATTAGTTAAATATTACAACTTCTATGTTTCTTTGAGAATAGATTTGGCGTTAAATATTCCACGAAGGTTGATGTACCATTAGAACAAATGAAAACAACAATATATCAAATCAGATATAATCAAATATACGGATTCAGCGTTCAATACATATTGATACTATTAGCCGGGTTTTTTAAGGGTTGATCAGGACCTTGTAGAGAAGACGAACATGTTGAGTCCGTTCTCAAGCCCTTAAAAAAGGTACAAGAAAGACAAGCTAAGCAACTTCTTGGTGCAATTTCTAAACAGATAGTCATGGAAGAGAACCTTTTTTCTTCTGCACTCAGTTCCACACAGCAATACAAAATGCTAAGGAACTAACATTAACCATATTGAGCTGAGGACTAGGTTCTTTTGGCTTGGTCAGCGATTGTTTTAGGAAACAGATGATAATTATTCCAAAATAAAAACGAAGCCTCTCAAACAACTTGAGCCAAATCTTCTGGTGTGAAAAGTCAGTATTTGATCATTGCTGTCGGCACAGTGTAACACACAACAATCAGTCATGTTTCTTGAGTTGTGCTAATTAAATATGGTGAGAAATATCACTAACTGTAGTTGGTTGGGTTTCTTTGTTTAATGACGTATTAAATTATTTAATACCCGGTGAATCCTTCTTGAAGAACAGAATCGTTTCTATTTAGCCCAGTGCCGAAGGATAAACTATTTTGTATATTCCCACGGGTATTAGTCTAAAAATGAAGGTTATATCGTGACTTGATTTCAAACTTGATTACTAAGATGTCAAGGGGGTGTCCTCGTTGTGTAATGGCTAAAGCGATGGACTATGGAATCGTAGTATAGCGACTTCGAATTCCAGTTGTGCTATTACGTTCACTTTCGGGCAAATACCCTTAGGAACGGTATGAAGCCCCTTCTCCTCCCAGCAATGGGTTAAATAGTACCACTACTGTTCTAGAAGGATGGCTTTGGCAATAAATAACCTACAAAGGTTGATATGCCATTAAACAAAGAAACCAGACCTACTAAGATGTCACAATCTAATACAATAACGCGCGCCCATCAATCAAAAGTAATGATATATATATATATATATATATATATATATATATATATATATATATATATATATATATATATATATATATATATATATATATATATAATGTAGGTTAATCCGGAGACGGAACTTGTATTATTTGGTCATTTCAAGTTCCTTGTATAAAAGATTGAAATGAGGAATGGAATTAAAGATACCATATTTTGGATAGAAATTGTTGCCTTTGAGGTATTTCAATCTTTTATCAATTCATGCAAATTATTTTATTCAATTGATAAACTAAGTGAAAGCTTTGGTTTTCAAATAAATGAACGTTATACTCAGTATTACGAAATGTTTAACCTGTTTGAATTTAGCCAAGATTTTATTTTATTAATCTATGCTTTCATTTGTAAAATTCAATAAGGTTGGAGTAGCTATTTCCTATACATGATCCCAACCGAAAGAATTTAATAATCATTGCCTTTTAAAATGTAAAGTGAAACTATTTGAAACGACCATTGAACTTTTAGAGGATGGTTCTTAAGATCAATGGCCCTTGAATTAATATAGCTAAGTAGGGAGGCTATTTGAGAATCTAAGACACAATAAATACAAATAAAAGTCTGTCCCAATATTCTCAGTAACAAGCCAATTAACAATATATAGCTTTCCAAGTGACGATACCTTGATTCGTTATCGATTCAATAAGGTTTAATACTGTTTATTGAGGCTTACAAAGCCTATAGAGAAAAAGATTGCCGGTAACTGCACAAGAATGCTCTACTGAAGCAACATCACGCAACACAACAGCTGTACGAACACTTAAATCCCGTCGTTAAAAAAATCAAAATAAGACGAACTAGTCATGTGGGAAATTGCTGGGGTAGTAAGGACGAAGTCATAAGCGACGTTCTCCTATGGACCCCCTCACACGGACATGCGAGTATTGGCTGACCAACAAGATCTTATCTACAACACCTCAGTACGGTTGTAGAATGTTTTCCTGGCCAACTGGGCAGTAGAGATTAATAAATAGTTTGTTTTGGTTTGTTTGTTTTTTAACGGCATATCACCCTTTATAGGTTATTTCATGCGAAAGCCATCCTTTGAGAACAGTAGTGGTTGTTGGTTAGTTGCTTGGGTTTTATGGCATATAAACCTTTGTAGGTTATTTAATGCTTCATCCATTTTTTCTGTTTCAAAAGATTCAGTTTAGCATGGGTTCCCTGTTTAACTGCCAAAACCTTTCTATTTCAAGCTATTCATTTTATTAAGCATTTCTAATTCAGTTAATTCAGTTTAGTATAAATTCATATTTTCTTTATATGTAGTTAAACGTCAAAACAGTTCTATATTTAACAATTCAGTTTAGTGCAAGAAGAATTTCAATGTCAAAGAAAGTTCCATTTCAAACAACTCAGTTTAGCATAAGTAGGCAGTTTAAATGTCAGTAGAGTTTAATTGTCAAAAACATATCTATTTCAAATTATTCGATTTAGTCAAACAGTTCTAACTCAAACAATTCAGTTTAGCATAAGTATTCAGTTTATTTCTATTTAACTCATAGATAGGGCCTTATCAGCTGCTACCGTTCCCGGCCAGAGTGGACGTTGGAGCTATGGCAATGAAGGAGTGCTCCACATTCCCCAAAGCTCCAGCATCACATGAGATTGTTTAGTTGCCGACGGGGAAAAACGGTAATGGTAATATTTAACCGATAGGTGGGGGGATAAGGGGTTCGTACCTTACCAACCGTGTTTGTCCGATAGTAAAAATAATAGCGGGACTGGAATTCGAACTCGCTTACTACAATTCCGCAGTTCATTATTTTAATCATTAAACCACAAGGTCAAAGCGATAATTGTTGGATTTAGTAAGATAATTTTGATAACTATTGAGAGTGTTTTCGTTATTTATCGAGAGTTCGAGAACTTTTGTCAAAATTAGTTTCGTTCAGAAAAGGAGAGAGTAAGTATTGCAAGATGAGTTGACGAAAGTGATAACGAAGAATACGAAAAAAAAAAAAAAACTTTTTAGTTTCTGATTCGTGTGTTTTACGTATTTCCTCATCGGGTGCCTCCATTCATTCGGCCTTGTTCCACGTCTAAGCAAAAATGCTTAGTAAATTATAATGTATTTCCTCTTCTACAATACTGGTGTAAATTAATTTCTGTAATGTTTTTTTGTAAATAGAGGCAATTCTATAAGTTTTTGCTAAGGTATTAAAATTGCAGGATTTTCCACAATGGTTTTGAACACCTGGTTTCAATGCTGTCAATATCAGCGCCTTCAGCTTTCACGCAATAAATATTTTTTGTTGCTTTCGCGGCGTTAAAGCCCGTGTCGAGTCCGTAAACCGTAAGCTACCGAATTAGAATATTCGTCTACGGATTTCAAATGACATAGGGTGTGAAGCAATGCTCAACGTGTCAGCTCACTAAATACCACGAAGGTAACAACCACAGCAGATACCTACCTCGGCTTGATATGCTTCGGTAAGGTGATACACGCGCCGAACGTTCGGAAATATTGTGAAACTTTGGTCTAGTTTAAGCAGTTTGATTTTTATTTCAACATTTCAATTTCCCGACAAAAGAATGTATTTACCCAACCCCCCCAAACAAGTAGAATGTGACAAAAGTCAACATTTAATCGGAGTTTTATTTCATTGAATTTCGAGTTTCCTTCTCCTAGATAGGTTGCTATGCCAAAGTCAAAGAGTCCAGTCTACCCTACTATGTACGAAGATCTTGAACGAGAATAGTTGGTTGCATACCTTTTGCAAGGTAGTAGCGCTATATGAAATACAAACAGCCTTGTTTAGGGTTTGAACTCGCGTTGCTGTGTTTATTTCCAACGACGATAACCATTACACTAAACCACCTCCAGCCTAAGTATATTGCCATAAAACAGAAAAATCGCACGTCGTAGAATGGTTTTCTGTCAGAGCAATGTTTTAATTATAACTTAATGATGTTTTTCTAGTTTCCGTATATTTTAATGTTAAACCAATGGATATAAATCCGTTTTTTTTCTTAAGTAAAAAATTCATTTTAAGAGGAAAAATCAGATTTAACGTTGAATTCCAACTGTTTTTTTTTTGGAGTTAACAAATTGGTTAGTTAAAGTATTTGCATAGTCACCAATGACTGCTATATCGGTTAAAGCAAATAATTGGATAAGTCGGGTGGGTCGGAGAGAAATACAAAAACAAAACTTCTTTCAAGTGCTAGGATCTTTGTGGCTTGATTCTCTGCGTTCAGTTTTCGAGTCTGTGGAAGTGGGAAGAAATTGCTAACGTTCATTAATTTCGGGGTAGTTTCGTTCTAGTTGGAGTAGACAATTCCTGCATCTTTGAATGGTTGACCATCTCTACGTACACATGGACGCTTGTCTTTTGGGACACAAGTCATCGAAAGTGAATCGAGCAATCTGTCGCCTGATATTGGGGTTCATTGGACACCACGGACCGAATTCCGCCGCATGTGGGTAACATCATCTGGCCAGCGAAAATAAGTGACCGATCAAGCCCGCTGACCATGGGAAGTCTGTGTTAACTGACGTTTTCTGGGTTGGGTGTAAAATTTCGTATATATTCTTACACTTAGCATAACTGGACGAAAGGTTGATCTTAATCAAAATGTCTTTTTTTCTGGCTTCTATTAATTTTTTTAAAATAAATTATCAACAGGGTGTCTCAAAATAGATACAACCCATAATATGATAACGATTTATAATTGAGACAAGCAAAATAGTGGTCATTTGGAACACGTCCACTAAAAAATGCATTCTTTGAGCGAGAGATATTAAATCAATACTTTTTTAAATAGTTATTATATCAGCTTCCAAGAGATGCATTTTTTTTTGTTTACTTTTCTCAGAAATAAATCTTTATTATATTTATGGGCTGCATTATTTTGAGAGAGTTTTGAATGATTTTGTCGGTTGTGTCACAAAATGGTTTTTCCTCTCTTGTCTCAGGCATCGTTATCAAGGATTAATAGTTGTTATAATTTATTATTTTGAAATCTGAAGCAAAAAAGAACTCAGCATTATTAGTAGTAGAGTTATAAGCAGTCATATGGGTCCCATGTATATTGAGACACCCTATATAAACATGTATATTGAGACACCCTATATAACTATGAATATTGAGACACCCTATATAACCATATATATTGAGACACCCTATATTCCTATCCCAGTAATAATCGCTTCCAATATTAAAAAAAAAAAATGATACAAACATAAATAACACAAATTAATAATTCAACACTAAGAAACGCGATTACATAATTCAACACCGAGTAAAGTAAGTAAATCATCTTGTTATCAAATCATATAATTTCTCGCTGAAAAGGAAAACTATACAACATTGAAGAAATGAGAAGCAATTGCTTCTTAATATTGAGATTATTTTATAACATATTATTATTTCATATATATTTTTATTCACTTTTCTGTGACCAGTCGGCTGGGGCTGTAGAATACAACGACTACACCTCTGCTGAGGAGTAAGACATCCCCCAAACGAGTGTCCTGTATATGACACTAATCAATCTGATGCTGAGGATCAAGTGATGCTGGGACTTTGGGAATGCGGTTCAACTTTTCATTGCCATTGCTACCAGGTCCAATCTGGCCCGGAATGGTAGCACCTGATACGGCCCTATCTATGGGTTAAATAGAACTAACTGCATACTTATGCTAAACTGAATTGTATGAATTAGAACTGTTTGACTAAACTGAATAGCTTTAAATAGAAATGGTTTTGACAATGAAACTGTGTACTTACATTTAAACTGCGTATTTCTGTTAAACTGAATTGTTTGAAATGGAACTGGTTTTGACATTGAAACTCTACTTACGCTAAACTGAATTGTTACATGTAGAACTGTTTTGACATTTAACTGTGTGTAAACAAAATCTATACTTATACTAAACTGAATTGTTTGAATTAGAACTGTTTGAATAAACTGAATAGCTTGAAATAGAAATGTTTTTGACAATTAAACTGTGTACTTATGCTAAACTGAATTGTTTGAAATAGAACTGATTATTTGATTTCGCGTTAAATATCATACAAAGGTTGATATGCCATAAAACCCAATCATCCAACGAACCAACCAGCCAATCACTTTTCTTTTTCCTATGTCATTGTGTTTTTTCCAGGTTTTAATTGAATTTATTTGACAAAATTTTAAAATACAAAATATGTTGTTTAATAACCGTAGTATACTTACCTTCAAGCTAAAACAAACAAACAAACAAAAATGAGGCGTCAAAACGTTAAAAAAAAACTATTAGCTTTTTAGAATTATCTCCATTTTTACTCTGGTCAATGGATTTTAAAACTTTTTTTGGAAAGTGCTATGACGCTTCATCGCTATGATAATTTTTTATTAATTGTAAAATAAATTATATCATATTTACCAACCCCTCCGCTCGAGCAGGATATGACACAAGGTCAATTTTTAAGCGGAGTTTAACACGTTTGAATTCAGAGTTTTCCTTCTCCTAGACTAGTTGCCTCACCAAGGCTGAAGAACTTAGTCTGCCCTACTATTTACTCATAGCTGGAGGGAGAATAATTGGGTTCATAGCTTTCCCAAGGGTATTAGTGCTATGTGAAATGTAATCAGTCACGTCTAGGATTTGAACTCGTGTCGCCGTGTCCATTTCCTACGACGATAACCATCACACCACAGGCACCCCAAAAGTAAAATAAATTATATAAAGAATTGATTCTAGATCAAGTTTGATAACGGTCTTACTCAGATCATTTAATCTTCCAACTATATGTCTTTGTCGGTGTTCGTAGACTTCTGGTAAAATATTTATCCCTGTGCGAATTTTTCAAATCTATACCGCATAGAAAAGCGGTTTTTAATTAGAGGCGATCGTCTGGTGGTCTAATCTACGACAATCCCTGATAAGATCTATTTAGCAAAGAACTTGATCGATAGATTCAAAAATTAACTTCGAGCTGACAAAGAAAAGAAGCAGTAGGTACCCCGAAAAAACAATTACCGACGCCTACTACCCCGATGATATAGCGATACTGGAAAATACACCCAACCCAGCCGAAACACTACTGCATAGTTTGGAATGAGCCACCGCAGGCATTGGCCTCCATGCCAATGCACACAAAACTGAATATACGTGCTTTAATCAAGCAGGTGACATTTCCACACAGGAGGTAACCTCTCTGAAACTGGTAGACAAATCCACCTTCCTAGGAAGCAGTGTCTCATCAACCGAAAAAGACATGTACACGCGGCTAACGAAGGCATGGGCAGCTATCGATAAGCTATCGATCATATGAAAATCAGACCTGACCGATAAAATGAAACGCAGTTTCTTCCAAGCAGCGGCCGTATCGATACTGCTGTATGGATGCACTACTTGAACGCTAACAAAACGGCTGGAGAAGAAGCTAAACGGCAATTACACAAGAATGTTGCTGGCAGCAACACCCCACAAAGCACCATCCAAGTGAGACGAACCAGACATGCTGGACACTGCAGGAGAAGCAGGGACGAGCTCATACGTGATGTACTCCTATGGACCCCCACATATGACCGAGCAAGTGCAGGACGACCAGCTCGAAAATACATACAGCAGCTACGCGAGGATACGGGATGTAGCCCTGAGGACTTGCCAGAGGCGATGAACGATAGGGAGAAGTGGCGAGAGAGGGTCAAGGCTATCCGGGCTAGCGGCACGAAACGATGATGATGATGATGATTTCTTGATCAGAAAGCAGATTACTATATATAAGTCAATCAGAAAGTGATTTCACGTTTTACAAAAATACACGGTGGTATCCTTGTTGTATAATGTTTAAAGCGGTGGACTGCAGTAATCCTAGTAAGTGAGTTCGAACTCCAGTCGCGCTATTACGTTTACTTTTGGACAAGTACCTTCGGGAAAGGTATGAACCCTATAATCCTTCCAGCGATGGGTTAAATTGTAGCACTAGTGTTAATCTAGGATGGCTTTGGCATTATATAAACTATGAAGGTTGATATGCCATTAAACAGAGAAACCAAACCAAAATTACACAAAAAGTAGCAATAGTATAGAAAAAGGAATAATGAAATTAATATCTAAATGTTTTATCATAGTTACTCATACACATTACTTGCGTTTATTTCACGGAACATTAAAGAAATACGAAGCTGAAATTTATGTGAACAGACCTTTTAGTGCTGATTCTGTAGTTCTTTTAGAATATTCAATAATGATATATTTTGACAAGTTTATTGGACCGTATTATAATAAGTTGTTTTTATTTCCTATCGAAATGATACATTTTTGCAACTAACCGAAAGATTTGAGTTCAAAAACTCCTTCAAACCTCTAATTTGAGAAGAGTAAACATCATACATCAGAATGAAAAACACACAACTTGAACTCTACTCTACATGGGAACACTTAAATCACGGGGATCTACAGCATAACACAAAAAAAAATCCATACTCATGGCAATGAACACTCTGTCTTTAAATATATTCTATTTCCTGTGTTAATCTTTTCACTGATTTCTGATCAAGAAGCAGAGGAACTGTTATGAATGAATCAGAAAATGATTTGAACCTTTACAAAAATACTCAACACCAACATATAACAATACTTTATGACAAATGAATTATGAGACAGAGACTCAAAAATATTTTGAAATATTCGAAAATATTCAATTTTTTTTACATACAGAGTCAGAAACATAATTTTCTTGGTTAGTTGGTTGTTTCTATTGTTTTTCGGAACATCAGTTGTTTTTGGTTCATTTAACGCCGAATTAAGTAAGTTGGATAAAAGTTTGTACGTTTCAAGATCTTCATATCTTCAAACATGCATTAGAACAGTTTTTGTTTACACACAATGAAATGTGAAAGCAGTTCCATTTCAAACAATTCAGTTTAGCATAAGTACAGAATTAAACGCCAAAACAGTTCTATTTCAAGCAACTCAGTTTGATATAAGCACTCAGTTTAGTTCTATTTGACCCATAGATAGGACTCAGTCAGATGCTACCACTCCGGGCCAGAGTGAACCTGAGAGCGATTACAATAATGAGTTACTCCGCATTCCCCAAAGTTCCAGCATTACTGGAACATCATCATCAGATTGTTTGGTGCCATATCCAGGTGACTCGTTGTGGGGAGCCTTACCCATATACAGAGACTTAGTGTATTCTGCAGTCCTAGTTGAATGGACCAACAACTTATTTGCATTAATTCCTGGGAATGTTGATCCTTTAGTGCTGTATTTTTATCTGTTTGATAAACTTAAAATGAATAATAATTCTTGTAAGTAAAAGAAACAATAGACTACCAAACCCTCCGTTTGAATTAAACCAAAACATTTTGGAAATTAACATAACGATATCTGTTAAAGAATACCTGTAAACCTTTCATTTGTCACAATCAAACATTATAGAATAGAAAAATATCCATTTAAACCCTACTATCGAACAAAAAACTAAAATCTTCAATTTGTTTTAAAATAAAGATTATACACTCGACAATAAAAAATCACTCATTGTGAATATTTTTTTCTCGGACAATTTTATTGTGTAAAAAAGCCTTTTACATAAAATTGAGAAGTTAATGCAGTGACGGTTATCATCTTAAAAAGTGGGCTCAGACACCTGAGTTCAAACCCTGAATGCAGCTCTTTTCATTTAACATAGCACTAGAACTGGTAATAATCCAAATATTGACCCTCCAGTAATGGGTAAATAGAAGAAAAGATTGGGCCCTTTAACCTAGGTCTGGCAACTGATTTCAGAGAATTAAAACTGGTCAAGTATGGTCTCCAGCAGTCTATCTTTACCTAAGATGTTTTACATGGGTTGTCCCACCACGCCTAATACAGTTTATGAGACTAGTAAAGTCGATGAAATCATCAAATACTTACTATGCCACTTTATCGCATAAATATTCACATTTTGAGTGGGTAGAGTGTTCGCCAATGACTCGGGAGACAAGGGGTCAATCCCAGGTCGAGTCATAGCAAAGATTCACAAAATGGTACTTGATGCCACCTTGCTTAATACTCAGCACTTATAAGGTACGAATCATAGAGCAATCTAGGGAAAGGACTAGAGCCCTTCTCAACGCCTCGGTGTAGTAGCTAATGAAAAGAGAGCCTTCAGGTCGCTCTCAACAACGGACGCCAAATTTAATTTATGTTCAGGATCAAAGCGATATTCTCTATCATTATTTTTCGATTCAATAATTTAGTAAATAATATTTATATGAGCATACATTATCAAATATTGTATCCTCATATAAATATTGATGACATTCAACATGAGCACCCGTTCAAGTCAACTGGGGGAAAAAAACTTTTCTTGTAATCTTTTTCTACATTGCTAAGCAAGCTGAAAATTGACCTGGTTACCAATCTTTTCCAAAGCTAATGTACTATAGCCACAGTTAACGCCATGTGCGAAATAGACATGACATGTTGGTAACATCGAACATAGGAATCTCGAAATTCGAAAACACGTAACGACTTCTTGTTCAGGTACGAAACCTTTTTATTAACTTTGAGTTAAAGGTTTCGACATAAGAGGAGCGACACAATCTCGCTATGCCGTCTTATTCATTTGGCCCCTATCTTGTGCGGCACCCACGGCGCGCAAATTCGTCTCGCCTCAGCGAGCCCCAAAAGTCGAATCTCCTCATTCGGCGTCTAGTTTTCAACTCCCTAACTTTCTTCAGATTCTCACCAACCTCCGCGCGCTTCCGGTGCGTGACGTCACCCACACCCTGTCACCTCCTTTCGTCTCGGACTATTGTGACATTTCTGAGTGACACCTCTATCCGCCCGCGCGTGCCCGCGTTAACACCTGCATCAATGTTTGCACCTAACTAACCCATGTGCTGAGCCGAAAGGTTCTCAGCCTAATTAAACTCAATGGCATTAACCGAAATCCCTCGGCCATTATGTTACACTAACGGTTCTGGAAATGGCTGATCATTCGACATTGAATCGAAATATAAACACCGCTTATAAAAAGGTATTTGTAATTAAAAATATTTCAATGAGTTTGTGGATCTTATTTGTTCCAAAAACACAAACACTCAGAAACACACATACAAATTACTTGCAATTTTTTCAGTGAACTTGAACAGGTGTCCGTGTAGAATTTTACAGAAATTTTAAATGATCCCTTAAAATGTTAACATTATTCACACATATGTTGCATCAAACCATTCTCGACAAAATTAGAGCTCAACATTCCTGCTTCCAGGTCAAAACTAAAGTTACATAGCTTCCAAGCATTTTCTTTGACATATTCTTCATAGTGATAAACAAAAAGGGAAAGAAGATTTGATGTTTGGTTTCGTTTGGTTTGTTGGGTTTTATGGCATATCAGCCTTTGTAGGTTATTTAACGCCAAATCCATTTTTATGTAAATAATCTGTTCTATTTAAAACAATTCAGTTTAGCATAGGTACACAGTTTAATTGTCAAAAACATTTCTATTTCAAATTATTCAAGCAGTTATACCTAACAATTCAGTTAAGTGTAAATACAGTTTTAATGTCGAAAAACAGTTCTATTTCAAATAATTTAGTTAAGCATAAGCACGCAGTTTAAATGTAAGTACGGTTTGATTGTCAAAAACTTTTCTTTTTCAAGCTATTCAGTTTAATCAAATAATTCAGTTTAGCATAAGTATGCTGTTAGTTCTAATCAACCCATAGATAGAGTGGACCACGGAGCGACGGCAATGAAGGGGTACTCCGCATTTCCTAAAGCTCCAGCATTGCTGGAACCTCACCATCAGATTGTTTAGTGTCATATCCAGGACACTCGTTGGTGGGGTGTCTTACCCCTCTGCAGAGAAGCAGTCGGTGTATTCTACAGCCCCAGCCGACTGGGCAAAAGAAGATTTGACAAATTCGACTTGTATTCCAGCTAAGAAGCTTTAGCAGGTAGAAGTTGCGACCAATATTATTAACAAATATTGTATCCTTCTTTTTTCATATCAATATTGTATCCCATATCAATAGTGTATCTTCGTATTAATTATTGATCTTCATATCAATATTGTATCCTCATATCAATATTGTATCTTTAGATCAATATTGTATCCTCATATCAATATTTTATCCTCACATCAATATTTTATCCTCATATCAATAGTCTATCCCCATATCAATACTATATTTTTGTATCAATACTATGACCTCTTATCAATAGTGTATCCTCATATCAATATTGTATCTTCATATCAATATTACTACCATAAAAACGAAACCTACATTTACTTCAATAATCATATTATCATATTATTAGGAATGCTTCCTTTTATGCTTAGCTCAAAGCATATTAATTTTTTCAAACAGATCTCGTAAATTGATATTCCTTAATTAACTGCCAAAGCGTAATTAAAAGCAATTGATCGAGAAAGGGAATGACACGCAGACCAACAAGAAAAAATGAAGTCGCAAATCTTGTATTAAACATTGTGCAGACGACGAAAACGTAGTGATGAAAAGAAATTGCTTCCTTTTCAACTATAAGGAAATATACACATTTATTTAATATTTGTAGGCGTTCAATACAGAGGTTCTTGAAGCTCTCGAGAAATGAACGCTTGGGAAAAAGTCTCAATGTAATACTTTAAAATCATATGACCTATAACAACTAAAGTTAAGTCTATAGATGAAGCAGACGTGCAACTTTATTCCACATCTAAAACAAAAAAAAAAAAATAAAATAAAAATAAACAAACACACACACAACAACACCACTGCCTCCAATTTTTCCAAGCTACCCAAAACCACAAAGCAGTATGCTGTAGCAGTATCATTCCTATTTCGGCCTCTTTTATCTTCTAAACGACTTCAATCTCGCGTTGTTATTGTTGTATAGATCAGTCGGCCGCAGGTTTTGGTTGTAACTGTTTAAGCCACGGATCAATTCACAAAAAACAAAGAACAAATAAAACCGATAATTGACTGGTGATTTTAAGTTCGCTCTTCCAGTGCATTCTAGTGCTGGTGGCACGGTTGATCGTGAATATGCATTCTATGCTCTTCTTGTAACTCATTGCAAAAGAGAGTGTTTTGCGAAAGGACATCAGCCTAGCTCAACACTAGAATCCAACGCCTAGCTTAACTGTCCCTTTTCCTGAGCTGGTGCTGGTCTGTCTAAACCTTGATTGTCACCTTGAATATTTGAGATTCTGCTTTCCAGAATAGAAAACCGTCCATCTTAGGCGGGCATTTCCGAACTAAAGTACTAGAAACAATGTTAAACATGTCTATTTACCATACTACCTTCTTAAAATTCTATATTGCAAACGAGGAATTGACTAACCCTTTCATCATCATCTAGAAAATTGTCTCTTATTGTCTCGTCTATAATTATATGGTGCCATCCTCTCAAAAAAAAAAAAAATTGCCCAGTCGGCTGAAAGACCCCTGCCAACGAGTGAACTGGATATGACACTAAACAATCTGATGGTGAGGTACTAGCTTTGGGGAATACACAGTAACCCTTCATTGCTATAGCTCCCTGGTCAACACTGGACCGGAGTGGTAGAACCTGATAAGGGTCCTATCAATGGGTAAACTGGGGTTTCTTGAGTTTACAGTTTTTGGCCTTTAAACAGCGTATTTACACCAAACTGAATTGTTTAAAATGTAACTGTTTTGATATCTAAACTGCGCACTTGTGCTAAACTGAATTGCTTGAAATATAACTGTTTTGTCATCTAAACTATGTACTGTTGCTAAACTAAATTATCTGAAATAAAAGTGGTTAGACGTTAACTAAGTACTGCCCGGTCGGCTGGGACTATAGAATACAACGACTGCACCTCTGCAGAGGGTTAAAAAAACCATTGAGTGTCCTGATTATGACACTAAACAATCTGATGGTAAGGTTCTAGTGATGCTCGAGCCTTGGGAAATGCAGGGCACGCCTTCATTGCCGTTACTCCCAGTTCCACTCTGGCCCGGAATTGTTGCACTTGATAGGGTCCTATATGGGTTTTAAAAAGAACTAACTGCATACTTATGCTAAACTGAATTGTTCGAATTAGAACTGTTTGATTAAACGGAATAGCTTGAAATAGAAATGTTTTTGACAATCAAACTGTGCTCACATTTAAACTGCGTGCTAATGCTAAACCAAATTGCTCAGAATAGAGCTGTTTTGACATCTAAACAGTGTACTTCTGCTAAACTGAATTATCTGAAATAAAAGTATTTTGATGTTAACTGTGTATTGCCTAGTCGGCTGGGACTGTAGAATACATCGACTGCACCTCCGCAGAGGGGTAAAACCCCTTGCAACGAGTGATCTTGATATGACACTAAATAATCTAATGGTGAAGTTCCAGTGATGCTGGAGCTTTGAGGAATGCAGAGCACCCCTTAATTGCCATTGCTCCTAGGTCCAGCATCGCCCGAAATTGTAGCACCTGATACGGCCCTATCTAACTGCATGCTTATGCTAAACTGAATTGTTTGAATTGGAAGTGTTCGACTGAACTGAATAGCTTGAAATAGAAATGTTTCTGACAATTAAACTGCGTATTTATGCTAATTGTTTGAAATGGAACTGGTTTTGATATTGAAACTGTAATTATACTTAAAAATACACTTTAACATAATAGAATCATGGATAGATTAATTCACTTATATCATATTTGTAGCCTATCTACATCTTTTTAAAAAAGCGATAAAAATAGACAAACCTTCAATAAAGCCACCCAACACCCATCGCGAAAACCATCTAAATATTATGAATAAGACATGCGGAACACTGCTGAAGAAGTAAGGACGAACACATAAACGATATACTCCCATGGACCCCTTTACTTGGACGAACAAGTGTTGGTTGAGTGACCCGCTAAAACTTATCTTCAACCGTTATGTACGGAGACAAGATGTAGCCTCGAAGATGTAGCCGGAATTAATGGACGATAGAAATAAATAGCGAGCGAGTGTCAGAGAAATCCGTGCTAATGGATCACATGATATATATATATATATATAGTAAGTGATTAACTAAGTAAAGTTGGCGACCATAGTCGAGAGCGACCAGAAGGCTCTCTTTTCAATAGCTACTACACCGAGTTGGAGTGGAGGGTTCTACTTCTTTCCCTGGATTGCTCCACTTTACCCTCGATACGTACCTTATATCGCTGAGTGTTAAGCAAGGAGATATCAAGTACCGTTTTTAAAGTCTTCGGTATGACGCGACCTGGGATTGAACCCAGGTCTCCCGGGTGAATAGCGAACACTCTACCCACTGGACTAATGAGCCGGTGCTATATATATCATCCTTATATGCATACATACTTATATAAACACACTCGCAACTACACTTATATTTCTCAGTTCATCTGGATATATGCATCTGGGGACAAAAAATGCTTTTCTATCACAATAATGTTTCCTGGCGGGATCATAATTATTTAAAATTGAAATGCATCTTTCGTTGTCTTCATTTTCAGTTGTGTTAGACAGATGTGTTGCATTATTGATTCATCTCTCGTTTCTCTTGAATTATTTTCGTTGTTTTTTTTTTTTTTTCTTTTTTCTTTTTCCTATCATATTGTCTTTCTTTCTTTTTTCCTAATCATATTTTCTTTCTTTCTTTTTTTCTCATTGTATTTTCTTTTGTTCTTTCTTTTTTCTTTCTTTCTACTCATTCTCAGTTTTTAGATTTCTTTCTTGAACATTGATCATCTTGTCCTTTTCTTTGGTCTGGCCCCACGGAAAAAATACCACTCATTTTCATACCGTAATTTTTTTATACTAATTACAATATTGACCGAAAAAAAAGGAACAATAAATTTGTGACGGAAATAGTTTTTGCATATAAGTTAAAAAAATATCCAATAAACGCAATACTACCATTACTATCATTCACAATCCCTTTATTTAATTTTTTTTCTTTCTCTCTGTTAAAGTATGTTTGATAGATAAATCGATTTCAACACCCTATGTAACTTTTTTATACAAGGTCACATCCTTTGAAGTGCTAACCCTTATGCACGGCCATGCCCAAATGTTACTTTTTTCTACCCAATGAGTATTTCACAAATGCTATATTATCTAACATGCTATCGTGATGGAAATAGCCAATAAAATTCACTCGAACAGCCACTAATTTTGAGTACATATACGTGAATCATTAATCTAAAATTGTCACTTTGTTCTTAATGGGTGAAATTGATGCTCGAAAAATCAAAATTCCTGTAAATAGCGTGTAAAAACTTAATTTATCTTATATGTATATAGGATGTCTCAATATACATGGGCCCATGTGACTGCTTATAATTTTACTACTAATGATTATGTGTTCCTTTTTGTTTCAGATTTGAAAATACGATACTATAATAACTATTAATCTTCAATCACAATGCCTTTGACAAGAGAAGAAAAATATTGAGCGTCACAACTTATTTAGCGACAAACTCACTCACATCTCTCTCAAAATGAATCCAACCTATTAATATGATAATGTTTTTCTGTTGAGACAAGAAACTCAAAAAAAAAAAAAAAGATTGCATGTCCAGGAGCTGATATAATAGCAGTTAAAAACTATTGATTAATGTCCCTAGCCCAAAGGATGGATTTTTTACTAGACCTATTCAAAAGGAAGGTCGTTGCGCTTGTAATAAATCATTATCATATCAATGGGTTGCATCTATTTTGAGACACCCTATATATTAGAATTGCAGTAATTATGTTCAGTAAGGAATGTAGTATTGTCTCTATTTCGTTTTCTTTAATTGAAAATTATCACAAGAGTTCAAAATTATATCTCAAGTCGGAACATATCAAACTGTAAAAGTTTTACTTCATTTGGCAAAGTTTGTTAAATTATATTTTGTAATAAGATTTACCTAACTAAAGCACATTAAAATGACATTTTTTTATGAATGCAACTTGATAAATTCTAATTCCTACTCAGTTATAACTTTTCTGACTTATATATTGTCTAAGAATATTTAACTTCCCTAACTTCCTTACATTAAAGCTGGTGATAAAGATCTGATGAATCATCTCCATTAAAATATTCAACATATTTCACATAATAAAACCATTATGTTAACTTTACCCCTAATTATAAACGTATAGATATTTAACCATGGTTGATATTTTCTTTTGACAATAACAGCGTAAACATTAAAATACACTTCCAAAATAGTTATAAACCAATAAGACACCAATGAAATTATACAATACAAAACCATAGATTATAAATCTGAAAGTTTAAAGACATGAAAATTTAGGTAGATGCCGCCATTATACCATGCGGCCATTATGATAAACATACATCATGTCTTGCTAAGACTAATTAAAAAGAAAATTCAATTCTGGAGCCGATTTCTTTAGAAAAGCGATTTACACTCACATTTCCACTAAGGTCCTCATTAGTAGCAGCTGATATTTTAGACGTCATTCATTTTCGGACAGATCTATAGCCATATTGATTTATCTCTCTCCTCTCTTTAATGATTTTCGTTGTTTTTGCTTTTCTTTCCTTTTTTCTTTTTTCTTATCATATTTTCTTTCTTTCTTTCTTTCTTTTTTCATATCCTATTTTCTTTCGTTCTTTCTTTTTTCTGATCCTATTTTCTTTCTTTCTTTCTTTCTTTCTTTCTTTCTTTCTTTCTTTTTTTCTTTCTGAAGTATAACGCGTTCCTTTTCTTACCTTTCTAACCTTGCAATCAACACGAAACGGTTCGTCATTTATCTGAGATGAAGAGAGGGCGTTAAATTCCAACACGTCTTATTCTATTAATATTATACGTTCTCTCTTATTTAAATAGCTCTCGCTGAAGACAACATATTCAAGCAAGTTTGGCTGCTTCCTTACGCAATAAACTTACCATTTCCTCTTGGGCATAAGCAGCTTGTCAGTAAAACTGTTAAAACTTTTTCCCGGGTGGTTCAATCTATTTTGGATAATTATTTAGTCAAGATAGACATTTGTTATCCTACATCCGTTTCAACAACCATAAGATGGAACGGATAAAGATTCTGATTAATGGCGACCAAGGAAAGGAACATTTGTAACACACAGAATGTGTTTCTTTAAAAAAAGCACCTTTCTTTTTGACTAATGATAGTCATTTTTTTAACACAGTTGAAGCCGAATCTCTTTTAAGTGCATGCAAAATCTCATCGTTGGGAACTTTTGTGGTTAATAAAAGTAGATCGTTGAGGCGGTGGTTAATAAAAAATAGATTGTTGAGGCTTTTTCGATTCTGTGCGTCCCTCGTAAACTGAATTTTATCAGCTAAACTTAATTTGGTTAAATTTTGGGGAAGTGAAACCCAAGGAAATCTTATATTAAATCCCTCTCACCCACGTGGGTTGAATTAATAAAGGAAATACGTTCCTCCACATAAATCGTCATGACTTACATAAAAGAACGGAATGGATGCTCAATGATCTAGTGGGTAGAGTGTTACCCAATAGTCCAGAAGACCAGGGTTCAATCCCAGGTCGAGTCATATCAAAGACTTTAAAAAATGGTACTTGATGCCTCCTTGCTTAATACTCAGCAATATCAAGGGTGAAGATGAGCAATCCAGGAGAAGCACCCTACCCTACACCATGGTGTAGTAGCTTGTGAGAAAGGAGCCTTCGGTTCACCCTCGGCTACAGTCGCTAACTTTTTTTTCATATGATGCAATGTGACGTTACCCCCTCGGCCCACACGTTATATCAACTTCTTCGAACCATTTCACTTCTTTACAGCCGGTGATCAACTCGTGGTTCCGATAGGGGTAACGCACATTTCTTTACCGCTACATCAAATACAATCGAGAGAATAGGAGAAAAAAGAACAAACGAACAAACACTTGGGGTTAACACAAGTGCAGAAAGGGAGTAATGCAACACTGCATTTCCTGTGTACATATGTAGAAATAATAAAGATTATTTCTTTATCTGAAGATGCAGATCTAACATTTTAAAAATAAAGGTTCTGCTGAAATAAATATTATTACAAAAAAATGAGTAATTTTTAAAGGTTTTTCTTTTATATGGAATTATTTACCCGGCATTTTAATTTATTATTAATTTATATTGAGATCTCTTTTGGATTTTGAATAACATGGATATTGTAAAAAAAACAACAACAAACAAACTGTACCAACCTTCAGCTGACTTGGCTTTGGACATATATATATATATATATATATATATATATATATATATATATATAACGATAGTTGTTGTTGGTCCAAAGAAAGAATAAGGATATATTTCAAAATAGGAAGGTCCACGAAGAGAGTTGTATTTTTTTAATTCATTCATTTTGTTCTTACATAAGTATTATATATATATATATGTTTCCAGCTTGTTGCTTTCGTCTGAGAAAATGTGTGGCACAAGGCCTTTTTAATGGGGTAGTCAATGAGACTTCTGGAAACAAGAGTGAGTTCAAGTACCCCATTAAAGTTCAACAAGAGTGAGTTCAGGTGTTTATAAGGTACTACCACTCCAGGCAAGAATAGATCTGGGAGCGATTGCAATGAAGAAGTGCTTCGTATTCCCGAAAGGTCCAGCATCAATGCAGCCTCACCATCAGATTGTTGAGTGTCATATGCAGGACACTTTTTGGGGGTAAGATCTCACTCTTCTGCAGAGATGCAGTTGGTGTATTCCACAGCCCCAGCCGACTGGGCACTTCTAATCTTGAGTTATACTATGTTTTCCTCTACAAAAAGACAGAAAAAGCCCCCCCACCAATCATTAATAAGAATAATTTCATGCATTTTGGTTTCTGTAAATTTTATGAAGCTAGAATGTTCGGCTAATAAATAAAAGAAATATTTATGCGTTATCAGTGACTAGATTGTTTACTACAAAAATAAAACCAAGCTAATAAGCTAAGTCAATAATTTTGCCGAGTAATATATATATATATATATATATATATATATATATATATATATATTGTTGGAAATAGGGTTACAAACCTGAGCTTGGTATCAGCACGTTGTTTCTTCCTGGTAGAGAGAGAGAATTGTTCAACAAGCAGCCAACAGCAAGTCTTACATTGAATCATTGCAAAATTAAAAAAAAAAAACGCCACAGAATGTTACTATTCAATGGCTAAAAAACGTCACTCTGTCTGCAAAAGGGTTAATATTTTTTTTTTTTTTTGGTCTCAGTAACATTCCGTTCTTCATAATGTGAACTTTTTAAAGGACTACCAGAAAAGTTTACAAAACTTCCTTCCAAAAATGTCAGGGATGCACTCAGTCTTTTTCGCCATCTGTAAACGTATTGTGGCGTTTGGTGAATGTGCTGAGTCTTCAAGAGATTTTGAGAGACCTGTCGTGATTGAATTCTCTGAAATAACTTTTTTGAAATTTTCGTTATGATGATATCTATAAGAAAATCTTATTGTAGAAATGACGCTTTGTACATGGTGATGTTGATAAAACTTTAACATTAAAAAAAAAAATTAGATAACAAATTAAAATAAAATTCAAATCTAGTAAATATCTATGTAATATATCGCATTATCCAGTTAAACTGTATAAAACCAGAAAAGTTGCTAAATATATTTAAGTTGCATAATTCAATAATATCAGACATTTACTTTTGGCTTTGTTTGGTTTAATATCATATCAACCTTTATAGTTTTTTAAAGCTGTAGGAGTGTGTGAATTTATGGTCCCCGACAATTTGATGTTGATTGTATATTTAGAATAAGGTTTAGTATTTATGCTTCCCCACAAATTTAATGTTGAAGTTTTTGATATTTTGTGTTTAGAAAAAGGTAGAGTAGGCATATTATAGACATAATATTGGCACATGGATAAAGTAGTAAATGAAGGAAGCCAATGAAACAAAGGAGTAAAAGATATGAAACAAATGAAACGAGTAAAGGTTGTAAAACGGCGCGGGTAAAAAGAACATTTAAAACAAGGCGACGTACAAAACAAATTTATATACTATAATAATAAAACTTACATTGATACATAAAAGAAATTACTAAGTCTACGATCAAAATAATAGTATGTGTATATGTGTGAGTGTGTGTGTGTGTGTTTAACACAACTAAGCTACAAAGGAATTACATGTTTAAAATGTCCTTTTTTATGATTAGAAACGGGCAGTTTCTCTGAGACTGGAAAGAGTCTCATAGTCAATGTTTATGAATGTCTGCGAGGCCCATCCATGTTGTTGCTTTTCACTCCTGTTGATTCACACTGGAGGTGGTGTGTTGCTGCAGCAAAGAATTTGTGTAGAAGAGAAAAAGGGCGTTTGAAGACGACGTATTTATAGAAAATACGCGTCTTGTAGGTGGCTCAACGACGCAGGACTAGAATTTACGCGCGGACGTAGTTTTAAGTGTCACGTGGTTCTCCTGGCTAATGGTTTCCTGAGACTGAATATGTGAGCGTCCGCGATCTTTGTTGTGGGAACAAGTGGCACACCACCCATATTAAATTATAGGAGTGTAAAGTACTATAAAGCCAAAGCAATATATATATATATATATATATATATATATATATATATATATATATATTGTTGGAAATACTATGATCAAACCAGAAATCCTGTTTACAGTCGTTTTAATTTTCTTTGTAAGCTTTCACTCATAATATGAGCATTTTCAAACACAACAAATGGGTTTTGAAAATCAAATAGTAACCAATACTCTTCTTTTAGTTGTAATGTTGGAATACGTCATGCTTTTGTACGAATATGCTATATTAAAAGTTTTAAATATTTGTTTTCAAACATTTTTTGGACAAGCAACATTGTTACTTCTGTTATTCTGAAATCTATTTCCTATTCTTCTAAATTATCGATCTTTGTATACGGGAAGATGTCGTTAAAATTGAAGAATTAGAAAAAAAAAATTAAAACGAGAAAAGAAAATAAGTGAAAAAAAATTGTAGGTATAAAGTTTGTTGTTATAAAAGGTATTTGGATACATCAATAAAGACAAATGTTTATTGATTATAAATCATACAGATATACATGGTCGGCGAAAAGTAGGTATACAGTTGTTTATTTTCTAATGTAGTAGTAAGTAAAGTTGGCAACTGTAGTCGAGGGCGACCAGAAGGCTCCCTTTTCAATAGCTACTACAACAAGGTGCAGGGGAGGGCGCCACTCCTTTCCCTGGATTGTTCCACTTTGCCCTTGATATGTACCTTATATTGCTGAGTATTAAGCAAGGAGGTATCAAGTACCATTTTTAAAGTCTTTGGTATGACGCGACCTGGGATTGAACCCTGGTCTCCCAGACCACCCACTAGACCAATGAGCCGGCCATTTTCTAATGTAAGTATTGTTAATATAGACAAATCTTAGGAGTCAGGATCAAAAAAGTAGATTGTAAAGCAGCACGGGAAGGCTGAAAATGCCGTGTGGATGAGCACTAGTGACGTACTACTATGGACCCCCACATATGGCCAAGCAAATGCAGGACGACCAGCCCGAACTTACATATAGCAGCTATGTGAGGACACAGGATGTAACCCAGAAGACCTGCCGGAGGTGATGAACGATAGGGAAAAGTGGCGAGAGATGGTCAAGGATATCCGTGCTGGCGGCACGTCTTGATGATGATGATGATGATGATGACCATAGCCATGATATGGCTCTGTGTGAAACGTACATAGAATGCCCATAAAGATAGAACATAGGAATCTCGAAACACGAAAAACACTTGACTTCTTAGTTCAGGTACGAAACTTTTTATTACCTTTGAGTTTAAAGGTTCTTCGACATAAGGAGAGATATACACATTCTTTCTATTCAGGCTTTTTCATCTGCCCCCCCATCTCGTGCGACACCTGCCCAAGGCCTCCACAAGCAAGCGAAAGTTAACCCTTCTCGTTCGGTGTCCAGTCTCAACTAACTTTCTTCAAAATTCCCAATGTCCCCCGCGCGCTTCCGGTGCGTGACGTCATTCGCATTTGCTAGCCCCGTTTCCCATATGGGCTATTGTGACATCTCTGAGTGACACGTCCGCTCTGCCCGAACACACGCGTGAACACCTACGTTAATGTTGCACCTAAGTAATCCTTACTCTGAGCCGAAAGGTTCCCAGCCTAACTAAACCCAAAGGCATAAACTGAAATCCCTCGGTCATTATATTACACTCTACCATTAACATGGCTGACAAGTTTTAAAACATGTAGAGGGTATACCTACATTTGACTCCATATGTATATATATCAACGATTGGACGCGAGAATTAAACATGTGCCTACGAAAATATGGCTAAGAAACTACATTGCTGACCATATTAACAACACATACGGGTCTTCTAACATCTGATAAATAACCGTGATTGAGCCTCGTCCTACAGTGCGGACTTTTTCTCTATTCTATGCAGGTCTCACTCAGATTTCTATCTCAAAGTGCAAGAGACCATTTATATTGTAACCCATAAACCGTCCCTCTGTAAACAGAGGGAATGCTTATTGGGTCTTAATTTGATTTCCATTTAACATTCCCCTCCCTATCGTCGTTTTTTCCCTAATATTAGAGAGACTGTTTCCCCTTTTTTTCTAAATCGTTCTCCTAGTTCAAACCGTGATCGAAACCGGTTACTTGTTCATTTTTATTTTTTAACCATGAATAAATTTGGTCTTTTTGTCTGTATAATTACATTTTGTATCCCCATAGAATATATATATATATATATATATATATATATATATATGTGTGTGTGTGTGATAAATTGAAATCTATGCTTTATTTATTTTCTGGTACAAGGTAAATGGATATTTGATGCTCTATTTGATGTTTCATGTTCAATTAATTCTTTTCGGGATCAGTGTAGCCTTATTTGAATTTGTTTATTTTTTTAATGGAATTTCCCTCGATATTGTCACGCTTCTTTTTTGCATTAAACGAAACGCTAAGACGCATCAATTTTAAAAATACTCTTGATAAAAAAAATAGAAAAAGACACACGCAGACACACTCATAAACATACACATACACAGACACACACGCGCGCGTATGTGTGTGTGTGTGTGTGAGGAAGCATTTGTGTTGTAATAGTTACGGTCCTCAGAAATGTTTGAATTCTAAACAAGGATGTTTGCATTTCAGAAAACCCTAATATACCCTTAGGAAAAGTATGACTCCTATGAACTTCCTTTCAGCCCTGCATAAATAGTAAGGTGGATTGATCTGTAATTTCGTTTTTGATTTCGATTTTACTTACACACACACACACACACACACACACACACACACACACACACACACACACACACACATACACACATATATATATGGAAGTATATTAATGGAAAATGATTCCGATAGTATGGAGAAAATTGAAAAACAAAGTTATCCAAAAGTGATGATTTTTTTATGAAGGAATGTCGATGTCAAAACAATTCGGTTTTAATGAACCTTCATGAAGGTTCATTAAATAATTAAAAGATTTCACCATCTAAGGTAAGGCGTATGTACGTTTCAAATAGAAAAAAAATAGGGCAGGGAATAAATGACGTTATGGAAGGTTGGAGTTTAACATATGTATTACGGTAATTGATTAAATTGTTGTCTTTGCTTTTCATGTTTATTTGGAATAATTTTGTTTTGTTGTAATTCCTAATTTTATCGTTAAATCTAAAGAGTTACTTAAAAAAAGAAGTTTAGATTATTGTAAAAATCAAATTAAAATTTATGTTTCCTCAATATTTTGTTATTGTCTCAACCGTAAACGAGAGAATACCAGAAGTAATCTTTAATGGAAAAAGGTTCCTTCTCTCCCCTTCCCACCTGTGACCATTCACATTCTGGCTCTATTCATCTATTTAATGTGGGATCTGAAGAAGTCCTGTTAAATATTTTGGAGTTGTTGATTCATATCAATGCTCTTGGCAGGATGGAAATAAATTTATCATCCTAATGTGACCGAAATTTGTTTTTTCTTGAAAGCACACACACACACACACACACACACATATATATATATATATATATATATATATATATATATATATATATATATATATATATATAAACACAACTCAGAATTTTAAGTGTACTACTTTTTTCACAATTGATCAACAAGAGCATGAACTGCGGTCAAAGAAACTATATCTATTTAATAAATAGAATAAGATCAAACTAGCCATAAGTAGAAATCTATCAAAGCCATTTCGTTTCATTTAAGCTTATGCCCTCATATTTGATTACAAGTGTCCGTATATATGCTTATAACACAAATAACAGCACGGTGGACCAATATGCTATAGATTCTAGGGAAGAAAACATGTCAGATTTTGAATTACATGTCTTTCTTCCCATCTACCTGTTGCTCTAACATACCCAAAGAGAAACCAGTCTACCCTATAATTTCACTCATAGGTTTTGAGAAAAAGGGATGGATGTATCGCTTTCCATGAAGTAAATCGTTTAGAGAAGAAAAAGAAACAACCCTTCCATTCCCACCAATGAATCTTTTTTAAAAATCTTTTTAATTATCCTGCAAGCCTTTCCAACGATCTCCTTGCTTGGTAAATGCTACCGTTATCATTGCTTTTGGTTCATCTTTCATGTTATACGTATTTTGTCGGTCAACAGCGTCCCACACATTATAAAGAAAATTGCAATCTAGGGAGTTGGGCGGCCAGGTATTAGTGGTGATGTGGTCACAGAATTGTTTTTTTACAACTAAGAGTGAGTACTCAAGGTTTTCTGGCTTTAAATAATCCTGTTGCCTCTCGTAGGATCTTACCGATGCCACACTCTCGATCCTGAAGAGCACTACTTACTTTTGACTCCTAATGTAAGCCTGCGTGTTGGGTATCATGTCACGTGGAAGATAAATGGAGGTTTCACGTCATTATCGCAAGGGACCATACCAAGCATAAGGATGCTGACGGGAGATTTGGTTTTCAGGAATATTAATATGAATATTTTCTCACATTGACACAAAAACACCCTGAAATCTTCGTAAACACCTACAGTACAGCATGCCGTTTTCAATTTTCTTGACGAATGAATGGCGTCAAGACGCTGCTATTTTTACAGTCTACGTCCAACTAACCCAAGTTTGTGGCACAGTAAGCAAAACTTGAAACAAATAAAGTGCAGGGACAAAATTAATACACTGAAATGGTGGTAATTTATCTATGACACCTTATATATATACAATACGCTTAGACATAAATTTACACTTATAGATACGCACATATTTCTACGCATATAAAATATTACACCTAAATATTTTCAACAGCAAACGGAAGCGGCTATTTTGTAGTTTATTGCTCTCAGGATTTGTCAAAGACGGCATGCGGCATTTAGGCCTAGTTTCCATCCAGCTCTTTCTCTTTTTCTTTTGTTAGGGTCCATGTAGTGCATCCACATAGTAGTATGGACACAGCTATAGCAAGGAAGAAAACTTCATTTATTTAAAAAGATCGAGGAAATGGGATTGATAAACGATCAATAGCATTCTACGCCTTTGCAAGGGGTATATTGACAATGCTTTTTGTTAATGAGATGGTGCTGCCGAGGTATATGAACAAGTCTATTAATTTTAGAGGTTTTCTACTTAGAGTGGAGGTTGCTCGTTTTTGTTTTAAATGTAAGTACTCAAATAATTCCTGGTGCTTATCCTGACAATGCAAGGATTTGGCTTGCGCTTGTGCATTTGCGAGAAGTGCTCGATCATCTGTGTAGTTTGAGTCTGTCACAGTTTCAGTGGGATATCGTCTGCTTTTCATCTCACAAACCATTCAACATGAGGGGCACAACAGGAGAAGAAAAGATGGACTCATTAGTGACGTTCGTTTATGTATTTCAGCTCATAAACGTGCCAATGTTTGGCGACCAGCAAAGACTTACCAGCGAACAAAAGATGAAGCCTAAAAGTCAAGCTGGAAGCGATGGATGACAGGGATCTCCTTGCCGTCAGAACGACTTGACGCTGCTACTGATGAAAGTCATAAAATCGTAATGCCACTAACTTCTTGAAAACTATGAGTACTTTTGGTGGTGCGATGATTAAAAAGGTAAACTTGCAAACCTACACGAATCTAATTGGGTGCCCTATTCATGTGACCTTATGCTGTATCTAAGCAAAAAAGCCAAGGAAATTACCTATTTCCCGAAAGCTTTTTTTTATGTCAATGATTTATGACAAGTTTGGTTTGGCTTGGTTATATGGCATATCAACCATTGTAGGTTATTTAATCCCATAGATATTAAATATATGATTTCTAACAACGTTTTGTAGATAACCTTTTCAAACAAGTCTGAGCTTATTTTTTCACTCAGTTAAATGGTTTCACTTATTTCTACCTAATACGAATAATTCTATTTGCTGTTATCATTTGTTTGCATACAGTTAAATGTTATCGTCTTTTGCTATGTATCACTTACAATTCAATCAAACATCAGTCATTTGTTTACAGACAGTCAAATGATTAAACAGTTTTATTTCAAGCAATTTAGTTTAACCTCAGCCATTTGTAATCATAGAGTTTAAATGTCAGGCAGTTCTATTTGACCTATATATAGGTCCCTATCAGGTGCTAACATTCCGGGTCAAAGTGGACCTGGGCACAATGACAATGACAAGGTACTCTGCTTTTCCCAAAGCCGAATTATGACAGGAAGAACATGACTAAAGATAAGAATTAAACATAGACGTAATTTATGGATCTTTCTACAATGTATAAGCTGATAGATTTCAATCACCCCACCAAATAAAAATAATTTAAGTAATTTTAATCTGTAAAAGAATAAAAAAAAAACAAGAAAACGACAAATAACTATAAAAACACCACCAACAAAAGTAAACAAGCAATGAATTGGGGTAGTTTAATCACACAATTCACACACACACACACACGCGCGCACGCACGTTCGCATATATATATATATATATATATATAAGCTAGACGAACCAGACATGCCGGACACTGCTGGAGAAGCAAGGACGAGCTCGTAAGTGATGTACTCCTGTGGACCCCCGCATATGGCCAATCAAAAGTAGGATGACCAGCTCGAACATACAGACAGCAGCTATGTGATGATACGGGATGTAACCCTGAAGACCTGCCAGAGGCGATGAATGATAGGGAGACGTGGAGAGAGAGGGTCAGGGATATTTGGACGCACGACATGATGATGAGATTTCATTATAGAAAATAGATTAGCATGCCTTAATACAAACTGCCAAAAAAGGGAGGGCAAACTATGGACATACACGTACGCAAACAATACTAAAGCTCAGATAGACTACGTCCTTATAAACAAGAAAGGGAAAAATAGTGCAATGAATTGCGAGGCATACTCCTCTTTTGAGGGTTTGTCCACCGATCACCGAATAGTCACGGCGAAAATACGGTTAAGCCTACAAAAAAACGCCAAACGAACAGCGACCACCAAACACTATGACTGGGCCCTATTGAACAACAGAGATATAAGAGATAATTAAACAGATTCGAAACACTACAAGAAAAGACGGAAAAAAGTACACCAAACGATGAATATGAAAATTTCGTCAATGCACACCTCGAGGCAGCAGCGAAATACATTCCAACAAAACTCAAAACTAAATATAGAGTCCCTTGGGAAACATTAGCGGTGAGAGAAAAACGTGCGCTAGTGAAAACAGCCTCCAAAAACTATCGAAAAAACCCAACAGACACAAATGCCTTAAAACTAAAAACGGCACAATCTCAATCAGCAGGCATATATATAAAGGAACAGACAGAATACATTCAAAATCAGATAGATAAGATAAGAGACTCGGTGGAAGATAGAAAATCTAGGATAGCCTGACAAACAATAAACGAAGTGAGTAGAAGAAAGAACACAGCCAAAGCAAAACTGAAAGCAGCAAACCAACAAGAAAGAATAAAACTGTGGAAAAAGCACTTCGAAAACTTTCTAGGAAACCCACCGAAAATAACACATGAACCAATCACCAGAATAATTAGCAAACAATTAGACATTAAACTAGGACCGTTCACACAAGAAGAACTCGACTCGGTTCTCAGAAAAATTAAAAATAGGAAAGCTGCAGGGCTAGACGAAATCCCCCCGGAAGTATGGAAGACCAGACAATTCGACGACATACTGCTCCGACACTGCAACGCAGTATACAATCAAAATCCGATTGATAGATGGATGAAAGGATGCATACTCCCCTTCCCTAAAAAGGGGGACCTCGGATTAGCCAAAAACTACCGAGGCATAACACTTACATCCATAGCTGCCAAAATATACAATGCCCTACTACGAAACCGCATAGAACCCGAAATCGACAACATACTTAGAAAAAACCAAAATGGCTTCCTAAAGAAATAGATCCACGACCTCACAAATATTAACCATCCGTAGAATCCTTGAAGGTGTACGGGCAAAAAACCTACAAGCGACATTAATTTTTGTTAGCTTTACCAAGGCTTTCGATTCCATTCACAGGGAAAGATGGAACAAATCCTACTAGCGTCCGGCATACCTAAAGAATCCGTAGCGGCAATAACGATTCTCTATAGAAACACTAAAGTAAAAGTTCGATCACCAGATGGAGACACAGAATACTTCGACATTGTAGCAGAAGTACTACAAAGGGACACGCTGGCCCCGTACCTCTTTATCATTTGTCTAGACTACGTACTTAGAACATCGATTGACAAAATCAAAGAGAATGGCTTCGAACTGACGAAGAAAAGAAGCAGAAGGTACCCCGCAACAACAATTACCGACGCCGACTACGCCGATGACATAGCGATACTGGCAAATACACCCGACCAAGCCGAAACACTACTGCATAGTCTGGAACGAGCAGCAGCAAACATAGGCCTCTATGTTAATGCACACAAAACGGAGTATATGTGCTATAACCAAACGGTGGACATCTCCACTCTAGAAGGAATCTCTCTTAAACTAGTAGACAAATTCACTTACCTAGGAAGCAGCGTCGAATCAACCGAAAAGGACATCGAAACGAGGTTAACGAAAGCATGGACACCTATCAATAGGATATCTATTTTTTGGAAATCAGACCTAACCGATAAAATGAAACGCAGTTTCTTCCAGGCAGCGGTCACATCGATACTGCTATATGGCTGCACTACATAGACGCTAACAAAACGGCTGCAGAAGAAGCGAGACGGAAATTACACAAGATTGCTACGTGCAATCTTAAACAAGTCCTGGCGACAACACCCCACAAGACACCAACTGTACGGCCACCTACCACCTATCACGAAAACTATTCAAGTTAGACGAGCCAGACATGCAGGACACTGCTGGAGAAGCAGGGACGAACTCATAAGTGATGTACTCTTATGGACCCCCACACATGGCCGTGCAAAAGCAGGACGACCAGCACGAACATACATTCAGCAGCTATGTGAGGATACGGGATGTTGTCCTGAAGACCTACCTAGGGCGATGAACGATAGGGAGGAGTGGCGAGAGAGGGTCAGGGATATCCGTGCTACTAGCGCGATAAGATGATGATGATGATATATAACTCATATTGCGTGAAACTGCAGAAATTCTTGAATAAAATTGGTTTCGCATGCGCTGTTCCCTCCATTTAAATGGCGGTTTGTCACACTTAGCAGTTGAGTTCACTCAGAAAAAGAGTTACAATTTTTATCTGAGGAATCGAAAATCTTATGGAGCCGATAAATACTACGGAAAATTCCTGTCTGTGTTGGTGAATACAACGAATGTCTGTCAAGAAATACAGCAGAGGATGTTTAGTAAGTTTATTTATCTAATAAACAGTAAGCCAAACTGCAGACAGTTCAGATTTACATCCCCTTCCATTATTAAACATTTTTTTTCCTTTTCTCTTGCAAGACTCTATTGTCATTTTTTTTTTCTGTCTTCTTTTCATACATTCTTTCTTTTCCGTAAATGTCTATTCTTTTTCTTTCTAAATATTCATCTTCTTTATTTTTAAATTATCCTTCTTGTTAACGTTATTACTTCGTTTTTTTTTCTCTTGGGTCAGCTTTGTCTTTCATTGCTTACATTCTGGCTGTTCTTTTTTTTATCTATTGGATACTTAAGATAAGTATACTTAAGCTGAATATTCGACATCGATGCCAAGTTAAATAACAATTTCGGCCAAAGATTGATAGAAAAACAATCAAAGAGAGAGGTGAAAGGATACTTTTAACTCACCGCCAAGAAATCCTATCAATAATTATCTAAAATATTGTAGTTCAACGTCTTATTTTGTGTTTAGCCACCAGCTGGAACTAAAGGCTAGATCTCATCATAAAAAAAAAAAAAACGTGTGGTAGTTACTGACAAGTTTCTACTAAACGAATATCGGAAATAAAATAAAACTGTTGTCTGACCTTTTAGGAAAGATTACAATGAAAATAACCGAGTTTATCCTGACATTAACTTAGATGATTTGTTTGTCGATATATGTTAGATATTGTCAAAAAAAAAAAAAAATTGCAAGGAAGCACCAATTAAAAAGAAAAAAAAATCAGTTAAACCATTATATCTCATTGTATTTATTTGTGTATAACGCGCTAACATGTCTAGCACACGTCCCTGAATTTGGACGACGAAATTCTGGGAAAAAATTCTTGTGGGGCGCCAATATACTTAGCCCTGCTCAGCAGGTAATCCCTAAGTGAAGGCCCACAGGGGCAAGGTGATCGACACATAATCGCCCTACGGTACGCAAACAACGGACGACACCACCCGTGGATAGGTAGGGAAGTCTGCAGTTTAAATCTTTTAAAAGGGAAAATAACCCTCTTTAATCGGCAATTAGATTATATAGGTTGATCCTTTTTACCCAACCCCTCTGCTCGAGCAGGATATGACACAAGGTCAGTTTTTAGGCGGAGTTTAACAGGTTTGAATTCAGAGTTTTCCTTCTCCTAGACTAGTAGCTGAAGAACCCAGTCTGTCCTACTATTTACCCATAGCTGGAGGGAGAATAATTGGATTCATACCTTTCCCAAGGGTATTAGTGCTATGTGAAATGCAATCGGTCTCGTCCAGGATTCGAACTCAAGTCGCCGTGTCCATTTCCTACGACGATAACCATTACACCACAGTCACTTCCATTATATAGATTATTTAGGTTGATAGGATATTTTCCTTTTTGAAAATTAATTCAAAATTTATACTACTTAGCCGGCTTAATCCTAAATTAAAAGACTCTAAATGCAAAGGAGAAGTCCTTGTAGTGTAGAGGCTAACGTGCAGGACGGCGATATGGTAGTTAGCAAGTTCGAACCTCAGTCGCGCTATTACATTCACTTTCGGACTAAAACCTTTTGAAAAGGTATTTGATCCTCTTATCCTCCTACCTATGTGTTAAATTGTACCACTAGCGTTCTCCTAGAAAGATGGATTTGGCATTAAATGCCACAAAAAGTTGATATACCATTAAACAACCTGACCTGAAACCAGTACTATTGTTCTTCTACAAGGATGGTTTTGGCTTTAAATAAACCTGGAAGGATAAACATTAAACAAAGATACCATATCATATTCAAACGTAAGCAAAACAGAAATTTACTAATTGACAAGACAGCTGAGATTATTATGAATGAAAGTAATTATATTATCTATTTTAAGATTGAACTTTGTGATTATGTCTTGAAAAAACAAATTTAGTATTTTTACAATTTTTATTCATGATCGTATTCACGCCTCCAAAAATGTTTTTTTTTTCACTCGTATGATATTGTGTGTGAAATTTGCTGAATATAACTATATTGTTCTGTTTACATCGAAAAAGCATTCGATCTGATAAAACCAATTTCTTATTTGTTGCACTTGCTTCGAAAATATCACTATCTGTTTCAGCCCTGCATTCTGATTAGTCACTGAAGGAAAAATATCTTCTTTTTTTTCGGGCCAAAATGTTATTTGTGTGAGTGACATTATGGATAGGCGACACTCCTTCTGAAAATAGACATGATTAATAGAGTCAGTTTGGTTTGGTTTGGTGTGGTGGGTTTTATGGCATATCAACCCTTGTAGGATATTTAACGCCAAATCCATTTTTATGTAAATAATCTGTTCTATTTAAAACAGTTTAAATACAGTTTTAATGTCGAAAAACAGTTTTATTTCAAATAATTTAGTTAAGTATAAGCACGCAGTTTAAATGTAAGTACGGTTTAATTGTGAAAAACATTTCTATTTTAAGATATTTAGTTTAGTCAAACAATTCAGTTTAGCATAAATATGCTGTTCCTTCTCTTTAACCCATAGATAGGGCCCTATCAGGTGCTACCACGCAGGGCCAGAGTGGACCTGGGAGCGATGGTAATGAAGGGGTACTCCTCATTCCCTAAAGCTCCAGCACTGCTGGAACCTCACCATAACATTGTTTAGTGTCATATACAGGATACTCTTTGGGGGGAGGTCTTACCCGTCTGCAGAGAAGCAGTCAGTGTATTCTACAGCCCCAAAATAGAGTCAGTGATTAATGACTTATTCAGGAACAAATCAACCAACGACGATTTGCTTCTCAAGTAAAACAAGTCTATCAATGTAAAGTTTTAATAAGAGATTTCACCATCCCTTCTTTCCAGAAAACTTTTTAAAGGAAATAAACGTTAACAAAAAATAGAACATAAAACTTCTTATGCCTACATAAAGTTTACTGCTTAAAGCTGCCAAATTGAGCACTCTGGCAAAGGAATTTACGGCTGCCGCTCGCATAATGCAAAGCTCTTCGAACAAATTGAGCACTCTGGTATCCAGTAAGATATAGAATGTAAACAAACGAACGCTGCTGCTGCTGCTACCTAATACCTTATAATTCCCTAGCTGACGTGGAACGCTTGTTGGCCGAGCGGTCTGATACTAAGTCTAACGAAAAGTTGGGCAGGTTTCGATCCCAGCTTCAAGCGTCCTACGTGTCTAGCCACACTGGAGAGTTGTGATACAACGAAACAGCTTGTCGGTGGATGACAATATATATATATATATATATATATATATATATATATAAGGTGCGGAAGCAAAGTTAGGAATATTATATGATGATAAGTAAATAAGTTAGCCGAACATAGTGGATAGCGACCCAAAGACTTTCTTTTCGAGCGACTACACCAACGTAAAGGGAAAGGCGCAACTCTTTTGCGTGAATTGCTTCACTTACCCTTGATCCATACTTTAAAATTGGAGATTAAGCAAGGATACAATAAGTTTCATTTTTTGCGTCTTTGGTATGACTTGACCTAAGATTGAAACCCGGTCTTCCCGATCATCAGTGAACATTCTATTACTGTACCAATACGAATTTATCATCATGCATAATTAATTTCAGTTTTAAAAAATAAACACCAAATTAAGAATATAAAGACAAAATAGTAAATTTAGTCAATATGGTCGCAATTATTTTTCAGTTATAGTATCAGCAAACCTTCCAAATGATTTTCATGCCTTCAAAATAAATTCTTCAGATATTTTAATCCATTCCTTCTTAGCAGCAATCTTAAGCGAACCAATATTTGGATAGAAAGTAGCATTTGTTTTGTTTTCTAAAATGCCCCATCTGGCCTAATTAAGGGGCTTAAGGTCTGGGCTTGATAGATGCCATAAAGAAACTCTATTTATTTCTGAATTTTTTTTGCTTGATTTCAGAGTTAAGCAAATCATTGATCCTTTGCCGTTGCTTTCTTTGCGCACTCATATTGGGCAGAATTTTTATGTAAAAGTGCTTGAATAATAGAGCTAATCATGAAAATTTAGATTTATCTCGTTTATTTTTTTCAAAAATTTGTCTATTCAGTCTGAAAAGAACGTTTTAAAATGATTCCATATTTCGAATCCATTCCATATATATATCATCATCATCATCATCATATCGTGCTGGTAGCACGGATATCCCTGACCCTCTCTCGCAACTCCTCCCTATCGTTCATCGCCCTAGGTAGGTCTTCAGGACAACACTCCGTATCCTCACATAGCTGCTGAATGTACGTTCGCGCTGGTCGCCCTGCTTTTGCGCGGCCATGTGTGCGGATCCATAAGAGTACATCTCTTATGAATTCATCTCTGCTTCTCCAGCAGTGTCCTGCATGTTTGGTTCGTCTAACTTGAATAGTTTTCGTGATAGGGGGCAGGTGGCCGTACAGTTGGTGTCTTGTGGGGTGTTGCTTCCAGGACTTGTTCAGGATTGCACTTGCTAACAAAACGGCTGGAGAAGAAACTATATATATATATATATATATATATATATAACTCCTCCGTATGAGCAGCATGTGACAGAAGGTCAATATTTAAGCGCAGTTTAAACAGATTTGAATTCACCATTTTCCTTCTAGACTGATTGACATACCAAGGTTTAAGGCTTGGTCTGTCCTGCTATTTATCCATAGATGGAGCGAGAATTGTAAAATTCATACCTTTCCCAAGGGTATTTACACTATATGAAATGCAAACAGCCTGATGCAAGATTTAAACTCTGGTCACCGAATCCATTCCATGCGAAGATGACCATTACACCACGAAGGCCACCAAAATGTCCATATACATACGCACACACATATATACATATACATACATATGTACATATATATGTAAATAAAATAAGAAACAGAAGAAGGATGGTGTTCGTAAATTTAGAGGATTTGTTTATTTATCCTTTATATATAAACTTACGCGTTTCGATTTCTTATGTTAGGGAGCACACGTTTTGTTAAGAAGTCAGTATCAAAGCTTGTTTATATGGTTTAAATGTTGAAACAGAAAATACAGCGTGGTATTTTTGAGTTGTTAGGTAATGGGATTGAATATTTTTTTTAAATTAAAAAACGTATTTTGATAGTTTGAATGTTTATAAGAAAAAATCCTCAGAATCCGCTCCACCCATTATTTAAATGAGGAATTTGAGCTCATTAAAAGCTCTTTTTCTAAATTACAATATCCCGATTAATTTATTCACAGTCCCAAATCAAAAGCCATAGACATTCACAAAAGCACCGCCCAGTATAATATAAATAACAATAGAAACAACAAAGCCAACTTTAAAATCAACCAAGAAATAGACACGTACGAGGATCATTAAATAAGTTTCCAGACTTTTTTCGTATGGGCACTTTTATTGATAGTACACACATGAAACTCTAGCCCCCTTCGAAGTAATCTCATCCGGCTACAATGCACTTATTGTATCATTCCAACAACTTCTTGAAGGCCTCGTGGAATTTCTCTTGTGTGAGCGTGTCAATGACCTTCGTCACAACCTCTTTCATCTCCTCAATTGTCTCATAACGACAACCTCTGAGCTTAGGGAATAAGCAAATGTCACAGGGAGCAAGGTCTGGACTATAATGAGGGTGAGGAACTGTCAAGATGCCAATCTTGGTCAAATAGTCTATGACAAGGATGGAGTTGTAGACTGGTGCATTGTCCTGGTGGAAATGCCACTGGCCCGATTTGAACAGTGCTGGCCTCTTCCGACGGAATCTCTTCCTGAATTCCCTTAAAACCTCAACATAGTAACCCTAACCCTAACCCTTTGGTCAAACAACTTTGGGGTATTGACTTCTTTACTCCTCACATACCTCTCATCATCCCTCACAGACTCCCTGCCTTCCTTGAATCTCTGATGCCCTTCAAAAACTGATGCTCGTTTCATACAAGATGGTTCAAAAGCAGTCTGAAGCATTCCATCAATTTCTGTGGCATTTTTCCAAGTTTAAAACCGAATTATCATTCTTCCTCACGTCCAGATTGCATTTTTGAAATTCACCAGCTGTGACAATCAGACTTTAGTAGGGTGTATTCCAATTCACGCTGTAGCTGTTCAATTAAACCTGAAATCATAAAACTAGGTCAGTCATCTCATAAGATGGATAGCAATAACATAGTGAATTTTCAATGCCTGTACAAAAGAAAGTCTAGAAACTTTTTGAAGGCCCCATGTAATATTATCCCAACTCTCCACTACCACATACATTGAAAATAACTTAAATTATTTAGGTATGAAATCCACCAAATTCACGACAAAAATAATAAAACAGATACTTATGAACCACTCGAAAAACCTCATATCCAATGCCTGTGTTTATAAAATCCCTGGTCAGATTTTAAAAATACTATATAGGAGAAAAAAGTAGAAATCTAAACGTAAGAATTTATGAATGGTTTTAAAAATGGCAATACAACAATCTCCTTAGTCAACCATAATATTTCAACAAACCACACTTTGGATTAAAAAAAAAACCTCTTCTATTTTCACTTTCATCCACGAAGGAGACAAATGCAGGATTTTAGAAGCATACTCTATAACTCATTTTGACTCAATACCACGAAGCGAGGGCTTTTATAAAATATCACCATCCCCGGGAAAAATAATTTTGAAAGATGTTAAAATCAATATATAATTAAAAAATAATTATTTCCTTTACATGGCGTCCTCCATAAAGCTGTTCTCTGCGGCTCGAGATGCCTTGCTTACTATTGAAAAAGATTATTTCATCATTTCCTCTTTCTTCCTCTAAACATTTAAACTTTCAAAATACGTTCTTTAATTTAAAAACATTCTATATTACATAACAATACCAAAAACATCACACTGTATTTTCCGCTTCAATATCAAAACCATATAAACAAAATCTGATGATAACTTTTTTAACAATATCTCTGCTCTCTAACTTACGAAGTCGAAATGCTTAAGCTTATATAGAAAGGATAAATAAACAAATCATCTGAATTTACCAACACCATCTACTCCAATCTCTCTCACATGCATGTGCATATATATATATATATATATATATATGTACACACACGCATACATATATGCACGCACACACACACACACAAACATATATGTTTGTGTTTACTGAGCTTTTTATGTCAGTTACAACTAGTTTCGTGAACATTCATTAATCATCATCATCATCATATCGTGCCATCAAGCGTGGCTATCCCTGACCCTTTCTCACCAACCCTCCCAATCGTGCCCTGCTTCCGGTAGGTCTTTAGGGCTTTGTGTTGGACCATGTAAAGGGGTCCACAGGAGTACATTCTTCTCCAATAGTGTCGAGCATGTCTGGTTCGTCTAATTTTGATTGTTATAGTGATGGATGGTTGGTGGCCGTAAAGCTGCTGCTTTGTGGGGTGCTGCATCCATGACTTGTTCAATATTGCTTGCAGCATTCTGGTGTAGTTGCGGTCTAGCTTTTTTTTTCGTACGTTTTGTTTGCGTCCATGTAGTGCACCCATATAGCAGTATCTACTCGACCGCTGCATGGAAGAAGCTGTGTTTTATTTTATCGGTCATGTCTGACTTCCATATGACCTATAGGCTATAGGAGGACTGATTTGTTTGCTATCACAGAAAAAAAAGTATTTGAAAATATATATATATCCTTTTCGTAAATTTGTCTAGTATAGTTTTGTTGTAACACAAGAAAAGGTCGCTGAATGAAAAATTACGAAAACAATTGTTGGAAATGAAATATAAATATTTAAAACATTAACAAAATGTAATACTTGCCAGGGGCTTGGAGAAGGTAAACCACTGCTAGTGGTGAACTGCTTAATCGGCATATTGACTCTACTCTACAATAGTGTCCAGCGTATATATGAGGAATCGAACATACCCATTAATATTCACAAGTACGGTATATATATATATATATATATAAACAAGATTTCAGTTTTATTTACAAGTCGTAGGAATTCGGAAAAGGAATAGTCTAAGGACTGAAAACGTAATTCAGCCGTCAAATATCGTTTCAACATCGTAATTGTATTGTAAAAAGACTTCTATTCTTAAATCAATAAAAATCAATATTTTTCGAAACAGATAAAGCTCAGATCATATGTATGCAAAAAGATTAAAAATATTTTCGGAAAGAGTTTTTGCGATATTTTAAAATGGTTTGACAACCTATCTTCATTTGTACCTATTTGATAGATATTCATTTCACTCTTTATTATTGCTATCTTTAAACAAGCTGAAAATGAATACAGTTGGCTGTGGCAGTAGAATACGGCGACTACATCTCTGCAGAGGGGTAATCTTTCCTCAATGCGTGTCTGAGATATAACGCTAAACAATCTGATGGTGATGTTCTATCCTTGGGGATTTGGAGAATGTAGATAACCCCTTCATTACCATTGCCTCCAAGTTCACTCTCACTTGGGATGGTAGCACCTGATAGGGTCCTATCTATGGGTCAAATAAAACAGTGTGAAAAAAATGGCCTGATATTAAATTCTGACTTTTGTATAGCAATACTTGAAACCACATAACTGTGTGCAAAGAAAAGAGCAGACTCGTGTAAGAATGTTATCAGTAAAATATTTTTACAAATCGTGTATATGTATATTTAACATATATGTATAAAGAGGATTTGGCATTAACAAACCTACAATGATTGATATTCTATAAAACCCAACCAAACCAAACCTTTTAAATCTAATATATATGTATAAAGAGGATTTGGCATTAAAAAACCTACAATGGTTTATATGCTATAAAACCCAACCAAACCAAATCTTTTATATCCAATATATATGTATAAAGAGGATATGGCATTAACAAACCTACAATGATTGATATTCTATAAAACCCAACCAAACCAAACCTTTTAAATCTAATATATATGTATAAAGAGGATTTGGCATTAAATAACCTACAATGGTTTATATGCTATAAAACCCAACCAAATCAAATCTTTTATATCTAATATATATGTATAAATAGAATTTGGCATTAAATAACCTATATGCCTGATATGCTGATATGCTATAAAACCCACAAAAATGGCTGATCATTAGTCTCAAACATTATATCCAGTTTACAAGTGACAAAGACGGAATTCTTTTTTATAAATATTTTATATTAGTAATCAAGTTAATTCTTCGACAAATTTTATAAGTGGGCCTTTCTTTAAAACTGAGTTAAACTTGAATATTAAGTAACACAAATAATTTCGAGTTTTAGTCTGAAATATGTTTATTTGTGTATAACTGCATATAAATAAGATCTTCAGACTAACGCTCACAATTTTCATTCTGACGGTTGTGTTTTCTGTAAAAGTACAAAAACTCTTAGTAATGAGACTGTCATGAAGCTGTGAGTAAACATTGATTAATTTTTGGACTTATCCTCCTCACCATACTAACACACATACATAAAAATGTCTATATATATATAAAAAGTTGGCGACTGTAGTCAAGGGTGACCCAAAGGCTCCCTTTTCGATAGCTACTACACCAAAGTGTAGGGGAGGGCATTATTCCTTTCGTTGGATTACTCTACTTTACCCTTGAGTCTCACTTTATAATGCTGATTGTTAAGCAAGGTAGCATCAAGTTCTTTGAACCTTTGGTATGAATTGACCAAGGATTGAACTCCGGTCTTCCGGGCCATCGGCGAACACTCTAACCATTATGCCAATATACAGTATATATATATACATGGGGGTTGAGCACTCTGGCGAAGGAATTGTCGGCCGCCCCTAGCGTAATGCAAAGCTCTTCGTAAGAATTGAGCACTCTGGTAGCCGATAAGGTATAAAAAATGTAAACAAAGGCTGCTGCTGCTGTTGCTAAAAATAAAATACCTTAAAATTCCCTTAGCCAACGTAGTCCGTTGGTGGCCGACAGGTCCGAAGCTTAGTCTAACGTAAAGTTAGACGGGTTTTGATCCCGGCTTCGAGCGTCATGCGTGTCTAGCCACACTGAAGAGTTCTGATAGAACGAAACAATCTGTCTGTGGATGACAATATATATATATATATATATATATATATATATATATATATATAATCCGATAAAAATATTCTAGAAAACAGGAAGAAATTTTGAGCAGATTGTTACAAAATTCTTAAAAAACGAATTTGCGATTAAAATTTTAAAAAAATTCTATCAAGACTATGAAACCAATAAAATATCTAGTGATAACAAAATAAAACTAAAAATGAAAAGAGATACAAAAAATTGAAATGAAAGAAGAAAGGAAATCGCTCATTACATATCGAAGATATTTTGTGCATTGAAGGATCTTCTTAACAAACACATATAACGAAGTTGCTTTTTACAAATATCTAAAAGAGGACACGTGAATCTTTACATAAGATTAAAATATTCCCCGAATATAACGGTTAGAGAATTTTTAAAATCCCATCTGAAGAGCCCACCAAACGGTTGAAATAAATTTAAAATGGAATATACTTTTTGATTTTTTTGTTTCTTTATGATTATATATATATATATATATATATATATAAGTTTTACTTGTTATCACGTGGAATGACTAAACAAAATCAATGACACTCCTTCAGAATATGCTCTCAGCCTAGCCCTAACGTGTCAAAGTGTTGAGAACTGTATATGAATATATATTATTTTTCTAGTCGTATAAAGATTAAGTTTTATCTATACAGTAAATGGTTAAAAAAAGCTTTAAATCCTCTTGGAGACAATAATGCAAATGCATTTGATTAAAAGGGACTTATGAATTTTAAGTAGTATTTCAATGATATCATATAATTTTGCTAACTGGAATTATTGATAAAGAAAGATCCCTAGAACGAATGCAGACACTATAAAATTAGCATTCATTTGAAAATTGGACTAAGAATTACATTATTCGCCAATATTCACGGTTAATTTGAAACTCATCTTCCCATTGTTACCATTTACTTCCCCAATAATTAGCTCATTTGCCAGGTGTCCTTACGAAAGATATATAAAAGTCAGTTGAAGACATTTAGAAACGAGAAAATAATTTTGATTCCAAAAACGAATCAGCTGAGGAGGCAGATTACACAGACTGCATATCTGTAGTGGAGTGGTGGTGTCTCTCTCACGTGTCCGGACGATATTTTCGATATTTTGATATTCCTTGTCCCCGGACACGTCGTCGAAGAAGTACGAAAACGAATAACAATTTATAATTCATCCTATTTACCCTGATGGGTCCGCAGGGATATCTAACGGTTAATGCTAATCAAAAAAAGGTATTGACATCAGGTTTAGGAATCAATGTATCAGAATGACTAGCAAAATAAAATTAAACACATCGGTGATTTCAACAACAAATAAAATACATTTATTCCGTTCGCATTCAAGTAACAAAATATTATAAACATATAATGCAGTTTAAGAGATATATGGATTGGAATTATATAAGGAGTAATTGTTGACCTAACAGTTCAATATAGATATGATAGAAAATGATGTTCTGTCAGGCTTCTTCTTTGCTCATTTTTCTCGCACGTGGTTCTACCTTTTCTTTCCAACAGACCACACCATTTTTTAAAAAATTAATCATGTTATATTTCTGTTTCCAGCCATTCACGCTGCACGTCTCTGCTCAACTGTGCCGTTTCAAACTAAACCGCTTCGCCTTCCAATTCACTCCGTCAGACAAAAGAGATTCATTCTTTTTATTCTAAGTACTTCCGGTCTACTAACTCCCACTACTCCTCTACGAGGGTATGCTGGTTGTTGCTCTGTGATTCGTTAAAGAATGTCACGGATAAGACTCCCCCAAAGAATGTCTTGCATATGACACTAAACAATCTAATGGTGAGGCTGAAGTAATGCGGGTGTTTGGTGATTTCGGAGTACCCCTTTATTGCCATCTTTTTTAGGTCCACTCTGATCAGGAGAGTTAGTACCTAATAGGGTCTTATCTATGGGTCAAATAGAACTAAACTGTGTACTTATGCCAAACAGAGTCATTTGATATAGAACTGTTTATATGTATAAAAATGGAATCAGCAATAAATAACCTGAAATGGTTGATGTGCTATAAAACAAAACAGCACCTGGATATGATAAGTATGGAAACTAATTTTCATTGCATCTCTAATTGCATCATCTACTCTTTTAAAGACAAAAATAAGTAACCTTTCAAAAAATTTTCAGCAAAGTTTATTGAAGACGAAGACCTAAGATCGAACCTGGTTAAAAGTAAATAGGAAAATAAATATCAAAAAAGAAATATTCCGATACGTCTTATCACTTTTGCTTACACATACCCATATGTAATATACTAGCTTAGCTAGCGACAGTGTCGTGAATGAACTTAGCAGGTTCAATGCGGTCGTAAGATAACAGCAACAAGGTGGGTCACAGGAAAGGAGGATGGCGAAGAATATAATTTATTGCTTATGGATAGAGTGACAGATATTTCCGTTCGCAGATGAGATCAACAAATTACCAGAAAAAAACGAAAGTATGTAAGTTCCGATAACCAGTCATAAACAGTAAATACGTGAAACAAAGAGAATGTTCATATTTCCGCTTGGGACTTGAGAGAGAATATAAGGTCAGTGATTTTGGACTGAAGGCAGAGACCCGCTGGTCACTCGAGCAGACCTGTCCAATCCTCGTGTGTGTTCCCCGGGCGTCGCACTACTTCGCAAAAAGGGTCCCCGCCACTGAAGAAAGATATGTGCGAACTCCCTCTGACTGTGTTCCTGTTAAACACAATCGTCGTCTTCGAAGAATAAAAATATAAATTATATTTTCATATTTCAACGAGTACTTCGTTGTTTGTCCAGCGGTCCAGTATACAACATATATATATATATATATATATATATATATATATATATATATATATATATAATTAGAATTTTATTACTTTCACCAACTTTTAGCTCAATTATCTGGGGCTGTAGAATACACCGACTTCATCTCTGCAAAAGGCTTAGATCCCCAACGAGTGTCTTGGAAAAGACATTGAACAATCAGATGTTTAGGCTTCCGCAATGCTGGCGCTTTGGGGAATGCGAGGTATGTCTTTATTGTCATCGTTTCCTGGTTAGTTCCCTCTGGCCCAGCGTGGTAGCAACTGATGGGCTCGTACCTCTGTGTCAAATATAGCTGTTTGATATTTAAATTGCGTACAAACAAACGTCTCATTAGAAATAGAAATGTTTGACCATTTCACTGTGAGTAAATTTAACTTTGTGTAAATATCACTAATGTTTAATTGAATTGTTTATGATACATAGCAAGACTTGGAACCATTTAACTTTGATTCATCTTAAATATAATTGTTAGAAATAGAATTGTTTTATCATTATACTGCGTGTATCTGCAATATGCATATGCAAATAATACATTTAATATATATTTGAAAGTAGGATATAGTATTAAATAAATAGCAATGGTTGATGTGTCATAAAACCAAGGAAACAAATTTCAGCAACTTTCTTTTTCATTTAAATTTTCTTTGCGCCTAAAACTTTTCAGTCGCGTCAAAATCAAAACATCTATAGACATTTGATTATCTGAATGTGGTTCCTATTTACCTTCGCAAAAAAAGATGTTTTCATACAAAATAAAATCAAATCAAACTAGGAAAACGACTCTTGACCAATTGATCCAATAATAAGGTGCTAGAGGGCACCTGAATTCATTTTTAACTTAATTCCATTAATCGAATGTATTAATAGTAAATGAATTCTACCTTAGCAGATGTGGCCCTGTTATATTTGATTTACTTTTATTGAAGCATATAGGTTAATATATAAAACACACACACACACACACACACACACACACACACACACACACACACACACACACACAAACACACACACATATATATATATATATATAGTGCAATTAGAAGGAAACTTAAACCTTATTAAATTGTCACTGACTCGATACTGCTGATATATATATATATATATATATATATATATATATATATATATATATATATATATATATATATATATATATCCAAAGAAAGGTTTAGCACCTTCTCCGACACCTAGATTTAGTAGCCTTCGGGTCACCCTCAACTACAGACACCAAATTTACTTACATATACCGAGTGTCTCAAAATAGATGCAACCCGTTAATATGATAATGACTTTTTTTTTAGACAAGGGCAATGAGGGTCATTTGGAAAAGGTCCTGTAAAAAATGTATCCTTTGAGCTAAATACATCAAATCAATGTTTCTTTTTAATTTATTAAATCTGTTTCGAGGACACGCAAATTCTTTGAGTGTCTTGTTTCAGTCATATTAATGGGTTACATCTATTTTGAGACAGTTTTGAATGATTCTGTCTCCAAAAAATTTAGTGACGTAAATATTTTTCCTCTCTTGTTCGAAGTATTTTGATTGAGGATTAATAGTTGTTTTAGTATACTATTTTCAAATCTGAACCAAAAATAACACACAATAACACAATATTATTATTAGTAGAGTTGTTGGAATTGTCATTGTTCCCATGTATATCGAGACACCACACACACACACACACACACATATATATATATATATATATATATATATATATATATATGAGAAAAAATAGATGACACAATTTGTATAAAAAAATATTACACCAACTAATATCTGGGGAAAAAATTCAATGAAAATGAATGAAAAATTGGAAAGACTTAAAACATCCATACTGCTTGAAAATAATCAACCAACACCGCAATGATTAGCTAAAAGAAAAAAAAATACATCGACTGTGTTGCTTAAGCTGAATCGTAAAAATTCTCAAGAGACTAAGTAGAAAGAAATTAGAATGCGTAAAGAGCCAAAATCATTCTAACAAGGTTTCACCTTTCATCGGTTAATATATATATATATGTATATTCTCAAGTGTATTTATCCGAAAGTGAATGTAATAGCAAAATCAAAGTCGCTTATATATATATATATATATATATATATTCACTTTCGGATAAATACACTTGAGAAAAATTTGAAACGCCTTATCTTTCCTGCTATGGATTAATAATGCTACAACAGTCTTTTTCTAAGGATGGCTAGGGCATTAAATAACCCACAAAGGTTGTGTTGTATTTCGTTCTGGCCAACAAACGACAACACAATAATAACGACGACACAATAAAGACGACGCGCGACACAGTCTTTTTGAAAAATATACCTCTCACTTTATTTGAAAGTGTTGTGTGTGAGAGGGAGTTGGAGACCGAACAGAACTGCAACATAATGACCCTCACTCTTATGGCCATCAGCGTTGTGTCTTTCTCGTTCTCCAGGTTTGCTCAACCGGAGGTCCGGGGGCCCAGCTCTCTGCTGGATGCTGGCTTTCTCTACCGCATCTTGTCTCCAACTGGTCTAGTCTCTATCTTTCTCCAAACTCTCCGATTTTCGAACTAACTGACTTCCTGTCTTCACCGAGTTATATAATAGTTCAATTGCCCGCTCAATATCTCCCTATAATTAGCCATCGGAATGTGTCACTTCCGCCATCTTTGGAATGGCATGTTTGATCGTCATTGAGCTGAAATAAGTGTCATGCAGTTCACAGATCAGTCTCTTCCGGTGCATCAGTTTGTGGCTGTACCGTGGGATTTTAACCCTGTCCCGTATTGTTAGACAAACTAGCCGATGCCAATGGAATATGCACTTCCACTGTCTTTGGAATGGCATGGTTCGCCGTGTCAGAGGTCAATATACAGCAGTTGATATGTCATTGAACAATAAAAATAACAATATATATGTGCGTGTGTGTGTGTGTAAAAGAAGCGGAAAAATATTTGAAAATTGAGTAAACGTGTTTCGCTAGAAGGATCGATTTTTTTCTACACACACACACACACATATATATATATATATATATATATATATAAATAATTTGATTTTGCAAAAACAGTGTTGCAGGAGAGAGAAAAGAGTGTTGGCTATTTTTTCTTCTTTTTTTCAAGAATCTAGACTTAGCTGATACGGAATGAAAAAAAAATGGCAGGCTTCTTTCTTCTTTGTTATTTATTGACTTCATTTTTGATAAATGCAATTTCTTTTCCGAAATATTTATCCTTGTATTGACACATACCAATTTAATTTATAGTTGTGTCTAGCTTTATTCCAAACATTACCCATCATCATCATCAAAGCGTGTCAACAGAAAGGATTTCCTTGATTGTCTTTCTTTCTCTATCTCTCCTTCTCTTTCTCTCACATACACACCCACACACAATCCGTCTCTATCGGTCATCGCTTTGTAGTCCTAAGACTACATTCAGAGTCTACCCGGAACTGATGATAGTAAGTTTTTACTGGTCGGTCTTAGTTGTGTTCAGTTATATATATATATATATATATATAGTCATCCACAGATAGACTGTTTCCTTGTATCATAACTCTTCAGTGTGGCATGACACGTAGGACACATGAAGCTGGGATCGACACCCACCAAACATTACGTAGACTTAGAATCATACCGGTCAGCCAACAAGCAAACCAAGCCAGCCCGGGAATTATAAGGTATTATGTAGTAGCCTTCGTTTGTTAATACATATACCAGTACATGTCGTATAGCTGTCATGAATGAAGAGGTATATAAAAAGAATGATGAGACCGTAACAGACTACTTTATAAAATGTACGTCTCTCTTCAATTCTCGAAAGGGTCTAATCTTCTGTAAGTGTGTGTGTGAGAGAGAGAGAGAGACGAAGGATACGGACACAGACTGATGGAGGACTGCTATATTGACCCTTTCTTAACCCATGTTGTCATTCCATATTCAGGGCCTTACGTATTTGCCTCCTTTGCAAAAGGTTCTCAAGCAGAGTAAGCTAGGGCCGTTGTCCCTCCTTCTACGAGTAGTGTCCAGCACGGCTGACCGTAACTTTCCGTTCATCTGTATGGCTGACTGGCCGTCGGGGGTACCTGTGTAACTATAATTTCATAACACCTACAACTTCTTTCGGTTCGTGATTCAAATAATCTGCTTAAAGCCATGGGAATTGTCTTCCTATTTATACAGCTGAAACATCCTGTCTCTGAATCCCTGATTGACGGCTCTGTCAAAAGTCACTATGCAGCATCTATATATATATATTTATCTATCTCTGAAAGAGAAGTTGAAATAAATCTGACGGTACGTTGATATAGAAAGTGAAAGAAAAATATACAGAGGATGTATTTTTATTTTATTTTGGCTATATGCAGCATTTATTTTTTACACTGTCATGGCGATGTAATAGATTGTTTAACTTCGTAGATCCTGTGAAAAATATTTTCCAATAAAAAATGAAATGAAACAATGAAAAGTTAACGTTCTTCGTTGTCAATAACGTTCCATTTCAAACTAGACATATTCAACTGTGGTGTTCGAATTCCCCACGGCCCACCTCCCAAAAAATAACGTCTTCGTGGCTTTAAGTAAGACGACCATAGACGAGGGTAACCCGAAGGCTCCCTTTTCGATAGCTACTACACCAAGGTGTAGGGGAGGGCGCTACTCCTTCCAGGGCTTTAAGTATTTCTAAATATTTTTAAGAATTTTCATTTTTTTTATGCTCAAAAGTAATGTCTATATTTGTAATTTGCAAATTAAGTTTATAAACAGCAAAAAAACTTTCAAAACAAACTAGGAATAGAAACAGGGATAATTTTGATAAGTCTAATGAAAAATTAATTCTAAAAGGAGAGAAATTCTAGTCTACATTAATTTCTATGCTCTATTTCCTTAGATGTAATTTACATGTACACAACACACACACACACACACACACACACACACACGCATATATATATATATATATATATATATATGAAAACGAGGAGGAGGAAGACAGAGAAAGAGATAGATAGACAGGCGTATTCAAGTTGTGATTAAATAATGACGTTCTTATTGTAAGATCGTAGCGAAGGCCATCATCATCATCATGTCGTGCCGCCAGCACGGATATCCCTGACCCTCTCTCGCCTCTTCTCCCTATCATTCATCGCCTCTGGCAGGTCTTCGGGGTTACATCCTGTGTCTTCACATAGCTGCTGTATGTAAATTCGAGCTGGTCGTCCTGCTTTTGCTTGGCCATATGTGGGGGTCCATAGGAGTACATCACTTATGAGCTTTTCCTTGCTTCTCCAGCAGTGTCCTGCGTGTCTGGTTCGTCTAACTTGTATAGTTTTCGTCATGGGAGGCAAGTGGCAGTATAGTTGGTGTCTTGTGGGGTGTTGTCGCCATGGACTTGTTCAATATTGCTCTCAGCATTCTTGTATAATTGTCGTTTAGCTTCTTTTCGAGCCGTTTAGTTAGCGTCCATGTAGTGCATCCATATAGTAGTATCGATGCGACCGCTGCCTGGAAGAAACTGCATTTCATTTTATCGGTCAGGTCTGATTTCCATATGATCGAGAGCCTATCGATAGCTTTCCATGCTTTCGTTAGGCGTGTGTCGATGTCTTTTTTCGGTTGATGAGACGCTACTTCCTAAGTAGGTGAATTTGTCTACTCGTCAAATAATTTTTTTATCGTTAAATCTATTGCAATAGAAAGGTTTGGTTTCATGCAATATCAACCATTGTAGGTTAATTAATGCCAAATCCATTTTATACATACATTGAATTAATAAATAATGTTTTTTTTTAATTAACCGGGGTTAATTTTTTTAATCAGTCAAATGGTCTTACTTATATCTAATACAAATACATAGTTAGATATCAAAATAATTCTATTTGTAACAAAGCAGTTCAACGTAAATATACGGTTTTGCTCAATTTGAACTATTGATATGACGCTATCAGGTGCTACAAGTCCAGGCCAGAGCGGACCTGGGAGCAATGCTCATGAAGGAGTACGCTGCATTCCCCAAAGTTCCAGTATTACTGAAGACTCACTATCAGACTGTTTAGTGTCATATCCAGGACACGCATTTGGAGAGTCTTACCCTTCTTCAGAGATACAATCGGTGTATTCTACAGCTCCAGTCGACTGGGCCATTACAATGGAGAGTAAGACTATATTCAAAGATATTTCTTGGTAAACTTTTATAATAAAATCGTTTGCAATATATTATATAATAAAATGATTTTCAAGGTACTTTTATGGTAAAATTATTCACAATGCATTTTTATTGTGAATCATTTCTAATATATTTGTTGTGCAAAATCATTGCAGTCCAAAGTAATTTCCAGTATATCTTTATTGTCGAATCATATTCTAGTGCATTTTTATTGTAAAATAATTTCCAGTACTTTTTATTGTAAAATTATTCACAATGCATTTTTATTGTAAATCATTTCCAATTAATTTATATTGTACGTTCATTTATGTTAACAATTGGAAAGTATTTGTCTATATGTGGACGGCCTATCAGTTTGAATTAGGGATCCCAATACAGATTTCAGAGTTCTGTTAAACAGTCTTTCCTATTGGTACAATATAACTCAGTAAAACGTGCTGCATCGTGTAGAGGAGATTAACCCTTCAAGCTAACCTCATTACTCTGAGAAGTGCTATGTTTAATATAATTATTCATCATGGTACCACAATGACCTTAAATATTCTGAAACAAGTTGAACGAAGGCGTTTAGTTATGAATCAATTAACAGCATGGTTATAGACTACTTCAGAGACGGGAGTGTCTTCGTGGTGTAATAGTTAAAGCGATGGACTGCGGAATCGTAGTACGCGAGTTCGTACTCCAGTCGCGCTATTACGTTCACTTTCGGGCAAATACCCTTGTGAAAGGTATGAGCCCCCTTATCCTCCCAGCTATGGGTTAAATAGTACCACTACTGTTCTTCTATGAGAATTACCCTTGATATGTACCTTATATTGCTGAGTATTAAGCAACGAGGTATCAAGTACCATTTTTAAAGTCTTTGATATGACATGATCTGGGATTGAACCCAGGTCTTCCGGATCATCGGCGAACTCTCTACCCACTAGGCCAGAGCAAAGATAATAATCAAGAGTTGAGCTGAGAAAAATCATTTGAAACTGGTAAAATATATAGCGAGGGAATAATATTCCTTTACACTAAGATAAAAAAATTGAACTAATTATTCCTAAAAGACTTAACGAATGAGACAACAAAATAGGGGCTTGTTGTTCGGAAAACACTGATGTGTCCATGTATAGTAGTCCATAAGAAAATATCGCTCATGATTTCGTCCTTACATCTCCAGCAGAGCTCAGCGTGATCTGCACTTCTTTCTCAGATGTTTTTTGTGATGGGAGGTCAGTGGCCATACAACATCTATCTAGTGGTGGTCGGGGGCCCTGATTCAAATCTTTTTTTCGAAACTGCATTCAGCATACTTGTATCATTCCTATCTAGCTTTTTCAGAGATGGTATTATCTCTTCATCAAATGGCAAGCTTCTTAAATTAGTTGACCAGTGTATGTACATCAGTAGCAATATCTCATTAACGGAAAAAAAGTTCTGCATACGCATATGTAAAGCGTTACTGATAGGTTTTCAACCATATGGAAGTCAGATCTTTGTGATGAAATAAAACAAGGATTCTTCCAAGCTATAGGAGTGTCAGGACTACTGTATGTTTTCACCAATTGGACTGAAACAAATCTCTTTCGAGAAAAATATTAGAAAGGATATTAAAAGAAAAAGATACTGACGCAAACAAGTGAAAGAGATTTCTGATGAATTTTTTTTTTTTTGAAAGTTGGGAGAAGGATACGTAAAAAAAATGCTTCGATGTTTGTCTTTTTCCACACAAAAAAACAACATTTTACAAAGGAATGAACTACTGTATATACTCGTGTAAGGAACAACATTTTTAAGACTAATGTCTCACAAACAAACAAAAAAAAAAAAACATCGACGGTCATTGTATTTGAGATGTTTTTAAAATGTCTAACTTTACCTTCTTTTAATGAATAACCTAATAATACCGACCTTAAATGTCCCTGCAGAGTCTATACTTAAATATAAGCTATTAGTTATGATAGATTTTTTATATTTAACATAAAAAAAGGTTTCATACTTAATATTAATAATAATATTATAAATGCAAATGTGTACAAGTAATGGAGTTTCAGTATGTTTGGAATATCAAAGTAAACACGACAGATTACGCCAACGTCCAGACTACATTGTGTACGCTATTGCATTGATTTTGATTGTATCATAGAAGCTTTTTTGTTACCGGTCTATTTGTCTAATGTGTAGAGTGCTCGCCAATAGTCCGGGAGACCGGGTTTCAATCCCAGATCGAGTTATACCAAAGACTCAAAAGTGGTGCGGGATTCTACCACGCTTAACACTCAGCATTATAACCTAAGGTAAAATGGATCAATCTAAGAAATGGAATTGCGCCTTTCCCTACTCCTCGATAGCTATTGAAAATGGAGCCGTCAGGTCACCCTCGCCAACTTTACTTACTTAAAGAGGTTTTGAAAGTATGTTTGAATGTTTTCTGTTTATGTCATTATTAAAAATATGTTTGTCGTCTTGCATACCCGATACTTATGGGATCACTCATTACACGCAATATATATAAAAACATTTTTGTGACTACAAATTACTCTATTCATTATACGAAGACATTCATTACTCAGGAATATATATATATATATATGTTTGTGTGGTTTGGTTTATTTGTTTAATTACATATCAACCTTTCAAGGTTATTTAATGCCAAAGTCATCCTTTTAGAAGAACGGCAGTGATGCTATTTAATCCTTAGCTGCTTGGATAAGAGGTTCATACCTTTCCCAAAGGTATTTGTTCAAAAGTGAGCGTCATACTACAACTGCAATTCGAACTCCCTTACTAGGATTCCGCAGGCCAGTGCTTTAACCATTACACCACGCGGGCGTGTGAGGTGAGATTTGATGAAACGAAGTCTATATTCACCACAGGTAATACGTTCTAGGCCACCCTTCGTTACTAAAATAAATGAAAAACAAAAACAAAAAAAGAAACATAAAATGAGACATATATATATATATCATAATCGTGTCACTCCACCAGCACGGATATCCCTGACCCTTTCTCGCCACTCCTCTGGTAGGTCCTCAGGGCTACACTCCGAATCCTTACAGAGCTGCTGTATGTAGGTTCGAGCTGGTCGTCCTGCTTTTGCTTGGCCATATGAGGGTGTCCATGGGAGTACATCACTTATGAGCTCGTCTCTGCTTCTCCAGCAGTGTCCTGCATGTCTGGTTCGTCTAACTTTGATTGTTTTCGTGATGGGAGGTAGGCGGCCGTACAGTTAGTGCTCTTTGGGGTGTTGCCTCCAGGACTTATTCAATATTGCTCCCAGCATTCTTGTATAGTTACCGTCTAGCCTTTTCTCCAGCCGTTTGGTTAACGTCCAAGTAGTGCATCCATATAGCAGTATCGAGACGACTGCTGCTTGGAAGAAACTACGTTTCATTTTATCGGGTCAGGTCTGACTTCTGTATGACCGATAGCTATTCGATAGCTGGTAGGTGAACTTGTCTACTAGTTTTAGCGAGCTACCGCCTAATGTGGAAATGTCGCCTGTTTGATTAAAATATGTAAAAGATAAAATTTCAGTAGCAACGGATTATTCATTTTTCAGTCTTCTCAATGCTTTACTTACACATACACCCATCTCTTACAAACAAAATTCAAATTTGGACTTGTCAATCCACAGTACATTTTGCCCATTTATGAATATTTATATAAAACATTACTTTTTGTTTTTACTGTTAGCGGGTGCCCGTGGTGTAATGGTTATCGTCGTAGGAAATGAACACGGCGACACGTGTTCAAATACTCGACGAGACTGATTGCATTTCACATAGCACTAATATCCTTGGGAAAGCTATGAATCCAATTTTTCTCCCTCCAGCTATGGGTAAATAGTAGGACAGACTAGGTTCTTCAGCTTTGGTGAGGCAACTAGTTTAGGAGAAGGAAAACTCTAAATTCAAACCTGTTAAACTCCGCTTAAAAATTGACCTTGTGTCATATCCTGCCCGAGCGGAGGGGTTGGTAAATATGGTTATATCAACTGTAGAGTTTTTGAGATAATGTTGAGCCAGTTTATTAATTTTAATTTAGCTCTGACTAAGATAGTAACAGTGGTTTGCTGTGTACAATGAACACATTTTGGTTAAAACAGCTGTCACTGTTTAAAAAAAATAATCTGCAATTATTACGGCATTTCCAAAGGTTTTATTT
>OY757923.1:25537501-25627501 GCA_963585895.1 Sepioteuthis lessoniana
CAGTTAAAGCTTCACATCTTGGTGGGCTCTGGTTTGCCAACGCTATTTGATATTACAGATATCACCAACTCCCTAGCTAAACAACATTTTAAAGCCACTAGTTGGGTTGTAGGTGAGTTATTAAAATTCAACACAGATAACTAGCTAGCTTTTCCCCTCAAATACAAGGTCTTCAACAAATACAATACTTTGACAGTAAAAAGACTCTGAACTGCTGCGTTTGGGTCATCAAGATTAAAATAACAATATTCTTTTATTGAACGAAAAGAAAGAAAGAAGAAACAATTCAGGTAAAAGCCAGGAGCGAGAAAGTTTTCTTTTAAGGGGCAGAAGGTAAAGGCGCAGTTCTTCAGCACGTTAGATACAGTCTAGTTTCCTTCAGAATTTGGATTGATGGCAGAGCACGAGTTCAAAACCTCAAGTTCGGCGAATATTCACTCTTCTTTTCTTCTTTATCTGATCAGAGATATTCTTTACTTCTGTAATTTATCTTTTATTCACGTCAGCATGAATATAACAAGAGAAACTTAAATGTACTTCAATTGTATTTTCACTTACTTGGGATTTTGCAGAGTCTTTTCTTTTCTCTCCTTCCTTTCGTTATGGACTCTCATAACGCGTCGATTTGAAAGATGCACGTCTTATTTCAGACAAGACCAAGATTAATTATTATCTCTTTCCTCATAGACAAGTCTCCTCTTTTGGGTGTTTCACTTGATGAGGTTCCCAGACTGCGGAGTACAAATTCATTCAAAGGAGAAGCTTTTTCCTCTCTGTGATCTCTGCGCGGCATGACTTTGGAATCTGGATTTCTTCCGTATCCAAACTACGTGTCTTCTCTCTCCAACAAACAAACGGCAACTGGTTATTATCCATAGTTTGAAAAATGACCACGTGTTGGTTTTTGTTGGTTTATCCCTTCGTCCCAATCACTGTCGCTGTCTGCCTCTTTCTGCTGACGCATACATAGATAATAGTGAGTGGGATTCTCTCACAACTATGTCTCCTAATGATCATAGTAAGGATGGAAGAGAAACAGTGTTTCTCCTGACTCCACTTTCTTGGTTACTATTACAGACGGCTAACGGCCAGTGTGTTGCCTCCTTTCCCCACAACCCAGCGAATGTATGAAGGTGTCGTATATTCTCATCATAAAGGGGGTGAATAACCCCTTAATAAGTTTAAATCATATTATAAAATGTTATATTGTATATTAATACTATTTTCTAAAAAAACAAGAAAATTGTCATACCAATATTTATATACAATCCAATATAATTGATCTCATTAAAAGTAGAATGAAAATTATACCAGTGACTTTTAAGACTATTATTTAAAATTATAAAAAATACAATATTATACATCCTCATAAGAATTTTATCTAACAGAAAGTAAGAAAAGTAAAGTTGGCGACCGTAGTCGAGGGTGACCAGAAGGTCCCCTTTCAATAGCTACTAAACCGAAGTGTAGTGGAAGGTGCTACTCCTTTCCTTGGATTGCTCTTCTTTACTCTTGATACGTACCTTATAATAATTAACTTTTATTAATTGATTCCAATAACAAATCATTCTAATTAATATTATTAACTATTACTATGTACTATTTTATAACAAAAATATCATTCATGAAATGCACTCTATAATCAATACAAAACTATACCGTATATCTCTTATTACATAATTTTCTTAAATAAAACCAGCTGTTTAAAATATAAGAATTAATTTATATCATATCTTGAAATATGTATATTCAAATCCAAAATACATTAACTTTAATTGTTTTTATGTATCTAAAAACCTATAGTAATTTCACATTAGCTTATATCTATTTTTATAGCGACTTTTAAATATCGATTCATTTTTTAGAATTATAAAGTATAGATTTACCAGTAAATTACTTATACTGGTATTTCTATATCTTATAATACTATATTTTTCCAGACAGAAATTACATCTACTTCTGAAATTACTGGGATGGTTGATCTTTTCAAAAAATCATAATTTCTAACTTATTTTCTTCATTTGGATTTAAGAGTATGTTTGCAATTAAATAAAAAAAAGGGGTGCGAAAAAGAAAGAGAAGTCAAAAATTTATACATCTTGATACAGGAACTGAAATTCATTTACCAAGTAGACAGGAAAAACAAATTGTCTGATCTTTGTTTAAAAAGATGAAATTTGGGTTTGGGAGATAGAGTGACCAGAATTTTGTGGGTTTATCTAAACCTTCATTAGAAATTTCTCATAATTTCTTAGTCTGAAGATGCAAATATTTTTAAAAATATTTTGTCCGCTGAAATAAATATTATTACAAAAAATATGAGAATTTTTTAAAGGTTTTTCTTTTATTTTGAATTATTTATTCTGTACTTTAATTTATCATTATTTTTGACTTACAGAGATATTGTAGAAAGAAAATCTAAAATTACAATCGTTCCCACCATCGGCGTTGGATAATATATATATATATATATATATATATATATATATATATATACGAAGGTAATTCAAGAAATAAGGGAATTTATAGATTTATTTTAGGAAAAGCATCTTTTTGTTTTCAGAATTTTTCCCCATATACGAAAATTGTCGGTAAATGGTTTGGAGCAAAAATTATTTTAATCTCACAAAATATTTGTTTTTGTTTTTTGCTACTCAGACTGAAGGAGAATCCATCAAAGTGTTCTAAGTTTAGTCATCAAATTTTTGCGTCGATAAGTAAAACTATTTGAAATTTACGGAATAATGTACTATATGTTCGGAAAAATATTTTAGTAAAAAGTAATGTTTACAAATGGCCTAAATGTGAGGTTTATTCCTACAAGCCTGAGTCCAAAAGAGGGTCGATGGAGTGAGAATATACTGATACTAAGGTAAAAAGAAATCAGCGGGTTCAAGGGTCGGTAAAAAGGGTCGGGCTGAAAGTCTTACCGAACGGGAAAAGACCCATCACAATTGACTTTTTGAAAAAAGATGGAGTTATAAATAACACTTCTCATAGCCAACTCAATAGGTAATATTCACCTTATTTTTAAATCATCCTCTTATATATATATATATATATATATATATATATATATATATGAAAGTAAACTTGGCGACCGTAGTCGAGGATGACCCGAAGGGTCCCTTTTCAATAGCTACTAGACCAAGGTGTAGAGAAGGGCGCTACGCCTTTCCCAGGATTGACCCACTTTACCCTTGCTCCATACCTTATAATGCTGAGAGTCAAGCAAGGAGGCATCAAGTACCATTTTTTGAGTCTTTGGTATGACTAGACATGTGATTGAAGCCAGGTCTCTCGGGCCATTGGTGAACACTCTAACCATTATGCCAATGTGTGGTTAATATATTAAGAAAGCTTATTGCATGCGCACGAATTACATTTCGACTTATGCCTATTCCAGAGTCATACGTAAATTGTTTGTTAATGCTTCTAAAAATTTCTTAAAAATTGAGTCGATAAAATTCTTATTGGGGTAGTTTTAACACTTAATGCATAGGAACAACTTAAAATTAATTTTCTCTTCGTTTTTTTTTTTCTTGAAATTTGTCTTATTCGTAAAAGCAAATTCATGGAAGCAGTAAATCAATTTTAGTTGAGCTAATAGACCTTAAGTTTCAGTCTGGTGGTTTTCACTTATTTTATATGATTTATGATACCTTCGCCTCTTCGTATTTTTCATATTATTTCTATTCGATAGTTTTATGCACTTCTTTTTTAAATGCACGTTACTCTTATATAGTTCTTTTGCTATCAATGACATACGATAAATTCATATGGTTATCATTTTTTTATTTAGCGAAGAATCGTTAAGTGTGTATCTGTAAATGGATTTACTCAGCATGTGGCCTAATTTTCTCATTGAAATCATTTATGGTCTTTACAAATTATCAAAACACTTATGTACTTGTTTAATGGCGAACAGAAGTATAGTTATAAAATAATCAGTCTTTTTTGGGAGAAAATTTAGTAGGAAATTTTTTTATTTATTGCGGACTTTTTGTCCTCATCTTGGTACTATTTACCCAACCCTTCCGCACGAGCAGGATATGACACAAGGTCAATTTTGAAGCGGAGTTTAACAGGTTTGAATTTAGAGTTTTCCTTCTCCTAGACTAGTTGCCTCACCAAAGCTGAAGAACCTAGTCTATCCTACTATTTACCCATAGCTGGAGGGAGAATATTTTGGATTCATACCTTTCCCAAGGGTATTAGTGCTATGTGAAATGCAATCAGTCTCGTCCAGGATTTGAACTCGAGTCGCTGTGTTCATTTCCTACGACGATAACGACTACACCACGGGCACCTCATCTTGGTAGTTTTTGTGTTGTATCTTCTTTCACTACGTTTCGGCCAAATTTTCACCTCTGGCCTTCTTCCGGTGATTTACTCCAACCTCGGATAGGAATGCTGAGTCTTGTAACCGTATCCACGGTAATTACTGCCTTCCATATTTGTTGTCTATCGTCGCTGATAGAAGTGTTGAGTCTCTACGGTTCCAGGTGAGCATTGTCAGAAGATAGCGGTTTCAAATCCTACCCAAGCCGGCCAGAGGTTTACTTGGTCAAAAACGTGGTGCGATAGACAACAACTATGGAAGGCAGTAATTACTGGGGATACAGTTACAAGACTCAGCATTCCTATCCGAGGTCGTGGTAAATCACCTGAAGAAGGCCAGAGGTGAAAATTGGGCCGGAACGTAGTGAAAGAAGAAACAACGCAAAAACTACAAGGATGAGGGCAAAAAGTCCGCAATAAATAAAAAATTAATTCTCAGATTAAGAAGCCTCATCTCAAAAATGTTCCAAATAAAGACAATTAGGAAAATCTTATTGGGTCAGCGTTCCTTATCGAAGAAAAGTTGTAAAAGAAGCTGTAGAATATTAATATTTTTTCTTTATTCTACGTCCTTCAGGAATCCATACATATAATTAATATTGACCTGCTTAAAGAGATATTTGAAAAGTCTTGCCGGATTTAATTGAAATCAATATATATTCACCAATATATGTTCCACTGTAAATGGCAAGTGACAGCCAATACAAAATAAAGGTAGTTCCCCTTTAAGCAGAAATGAGTGTGTTACGTGTATGTGATCAACGTGGAGTCGTGTAAGACTTAATTCCTCTTTCTCACTTTTCTGTAACTTTGGTAGTTCTCGATGATTTTTAGAGTTTTTTCAAGTTTATGTTCGTCCAAATAATCTAAAGAAAAAGCAATTTATTCTTTATGAAATTGGTACATGGAATTTTGGTCTTTGTTTTGATAATGTGTACCGATTTATACTTCTTTATCCACTTTTTCCATAAATACCAACGTGACTCGATATCCAAAAAAGTGATTGTTTTCACATTTCAGAGTTTATGGATTCTGTTGTAAAGATGAACAATTAGTGGATTGTTCTTTCTTACATTTTTTAGTGCCTCAAGTAAGAATTTTAAGTCGGTACAGACCATGAACTTGCTTGACCAGCTATTTTTGATTATGCTCAATGCCACATCAATGGCTGTTGGCTCAGCAGTGTAAATTGATGCTGCCCTCGGCAGTTTATTTTGTGCATTTTTGGATGCCATAGGTAGAAGCACTTCTCACCGCATCTTTATCTTTAGATCCATCTTTGTATTTGTTGTTGGAATGGTTGTCTTTTATGTTTTGAAATTCCTCTTGAAATATAATTAGGTTTGTTCTGTTCTTTGAACATATTGCCCAATCAAATATAAAACCCGGATGTAATTTTGGAGATGATTAATTGGTGCATGTAACTAGAATCCGTTTCCACTTCACTGGCGAGCTCTCCAATATGGGGACCAAATAGTCTAATGGTGTTGAACCTTTCTTTAAAAAGGTTATTATACTGAGTTTTAAATACGGTCATACGCAGTGTTTATTGGACAAGATAATTTGGTAACATATTTAGGTGTTAGCTTTTGCCTTCTCAGTGACACAAAGGGGTTCACTTGCTTCTATATATAGGCTTACCACTGGAGACGTGCTTAAGTTATCCCGTATGACTCTCAGTTCTTGATGAGGAATTGTTAATGTTTTGGGGTATGAAGGTTTTGTAGCACCATATATTAACTCACCATAGTCACATTTTGATCTCACAATTATTCAGTAATGTTTGAGTAGTTTACCCTTTTTTAAATACATAAGTCATAGGCAGGGTTTAATGGATATCATGATAATTCTGTTATATATTGGAGTGCTAGCTTTTGTTGTTTCACTGATGGAGAGGCTACATTTGCCTATATATATATAGTAATAAAGACTACAAAGTCAGACCAATTTACCTAGGTCTCACCTATTGGATCTACAGAAAAAAACCTCTCTCTATCTCTCTATCACATACCAAAGGCCCACATTTTGCGAGCCTCAATCCTTGATGGTGAACTATTTTTAAATTTTTGAGGAATGTAATTCTAATGACGCCAGAGATGAAACACACCATAGTCAAATTCTGATCTCGCAACTGTTCTGTGAAATTTGCGTGGTGATTTCTTATTAGTCCCCAATCAATGTAGGTTATCAATCTAAGTTGATTTCTTTGTTACTTTTTTGTCTTAAGTAGTTTATATAAAGGATGAAAGACAATTTATCATCAAATATAATTCCAAGAAATTTATGTTGATCAGTTATTGGTATTTCTTTTCATTCAGCTTTAAACTCGAATCACTGTGCATTCTGCCAAGGTTGCAGAAATGCATATATTTCGTCTTGGATTGGGTAAATTTTAATTAATTTTCCTCGCTTCGTCTACTAATCTTTTTTAAAAGACAGTTGCAATCTCTGCCTTGTGTGATGCAAATATTTTAATCTGCAGATTATAAAGAAATCCTGCACGTACAGTTAGATATCTATTACAGGATTGGTGTTTTTAAGAAGTTAATTAATTTTTCATATTAAGAAGGGTAACTGACAGAACGCTCCCTCGGATCACACTGCTTTCTAGCTCTTTTAAGTCAGAGAGGGTACCGTAAATACCTGTTTTCTAGAAATCTTTGAATGAAGAGTGTCATTTTGATTTTAATCCAACTTCTTGAAGACCTCTCACAATTCCCTACATCCATCTGATATCATTAGGTTTTTCCAAGTCAAAGAAGATGGCAATTCAGGGCTTTTTGAATGAATGAAACTTTTTCGACTGATAAAATGGCAGTCAGTTCTACTTTTTTTTTTCCTGAAACCTGATTGTTATTTTGATATTAAATTTTCCGACTCAAAGTAGCACGTTAGCCAGGAATTAATTATTTCCTTTTGTACTTTTCACATCGAGCTTGTTAAGACTCTTGGTCAATTAATTTATAGATTTCATGGATCAGTTTTAGGTGTATGGGTGCTTGTTTGATCATTAGATTTTTCTCGGTGTTTAGGTATAGGTACAATTGTAGCTTGTTTCCACTGGGTTGGGATTTTTCCGTAGAACCATATTTTGATGAAGATCTCGATAGTTTACGGCGAGGACACTTAGGGTTGATGCTTTAAGAAACTTTGAGACAAATCGTCGGGACCAATTGCAGTCCTGATTGTTTTCCTAACCGAATCAGTGAGCTTTGCTCTTCTAAAGGTCTAGTAATAGCTTTCTGAGTTTTTTTTTGTTGTTAAAATCGAGTTTTATATCTTTATCGGGTTCTTTTTTTTTTTGAGGGAAATTTTTTAAGTATAATTTTTCGAAACGGAATACAGTACGAAATTGTTTACTAATAAGTTAGCTATAATTTTTCTATTTGGAATCTGTCAGTAGTTTTTAGTAAGATGTTTTATTCGAGTATTTTATTTGTGCCAGACATCTTTTTCCATATAGTTTAGGACTTTGTGTTGAATTTATTTTGATGATTAGTTTTTCCGTGTGGTAATTTTTGATTCTTTGCTAGTTAATCAAACCTTATCTCTACAGTTTTTAAACCCGTCTAGGTATTCTTCAGTTGGATTGAAATTTTCAAAGTGTCACACAGCGTGTCCTGATAACCTTTAAGCATTCCTTTTCAATATCAGAGGTTGAAGAATTTAGTTGTATCCTCCCCTCAGCTATAGATATGAGTGTTTTGGTGAATATATCTGCATTATTATTTGATTCCGGAGGCATTGTTTGTTGAAATTGTACTTAGCATTTTGTAGATTTCACTGTGGTATTTTCTAATCAAGTGCAGGGCCTGTATTTTCCAAGATGATCAGAAAGTGATCGCTTCCACCTGAGTCCTCATGCACCTCTCCATTTATAATCCATGTATGTGTAAGGATCACATAGTCAGACTTATCACTGAATACGATTCTATTGTTAGATGAAAGTATGTTTGTTTTATTGTTATACAGGCAAAGTTTTTTTTATTGACCTCAGACCCGGCCGGGCTTTCAAAATAGGAAATGCTCCTGTGTAAATAACAGGTGCATCCGGTCGAGGAATATCAGGATATTATAACCTTGACCGAGGACAGGTTGAATGAGTGCAAAATTGTGACGCCCACAAGAAGAAGCTGGATTTCTTCTTGTGGGCGTCACATAACCGCCTTTCTTTCCCGTTCTCCTGGGCTGCTCAACTGGGTGCCTGGGGGCCTAGCCTCTCTGGGACATGTTCCTCAATCCAGCATCTTCTCTCCAATTCGTCTGATCTCCAAGTGATTGAATTTCCTGTGCACTTCTATATAACTCAGTGCACAGGAAATTCAATCACTTGGAGATCAGACGAATTGGAGAGAAGATGCTGGATTGAGGAACATGTCCCAGAGAGGCTAGGCCCCCAGGCACCCAGTTGAGCAGCCCAGAAGAGTTGGGGTCAATATGTTGCAGTTCTGTTCGGTCTCCAACTCCCTCTCACACACAACCCTTTCAAATAAAGTGAGAGGTATATTTTTCTAAGAACTGTGTCGCTTGTCTTTATTGTGCCGTCGTTATGATTCTGCATGTAGATGTATATGTATTATGTGTTTGTATAGTTGGTCATGGATATACTATATAGGGTTTTCTATGAATTGGCATTTTTTGTTTGTCTCTTTGCTTACCCATATTTCATTTTTGCAATTAAAATCTCCGAAGGAAACAAAAGGTATTGAGAGTTATTTTATTAAATGGTCTATTTCTGATCGGATGATGATGTGATGTGGTGATATATAAAAGGAAAAAATGGTTATTGCTTTTGTCATGTTGCTGAAACTAAAAATGCTTGGATAACTGTGTCCAGAGGGATCTGGCTTTTGTCACTAACAATTATCAGGAGGTGTCCTCGTGGTGTAATGGTTAAAGCGGTGGACTGCGGAATCGTAGTACGCGAGTTCGCACTCCAGTCGCGCTATTACGTTCACTTTCGGGCAAATACACTTGGGAAAGGTATGAACCCCCTTATCCTCTCAGCTATGGGTAAAATAGTACCACTACCGATGGCTTTCGCATATCAACCTACAACGGTTGATATGCCATTAAACAAAGAAACCGAACCGAACCTATCAATGATCTCCTTGATGATCTGTCAATATTTCTGCTTATCTAGTTGGATGAAGTATGTTTTATACTTATGTCAATGTTTTCTTTAAAAAATGTTTCTTATAAGCATATGACAGCTAAGTATATTCTCATATGGAGAATCAGTTCATTGAGATTTGTTTTTGCAGCGATGATATTCTATTGGATTATTTCATTATGCATAGTTTAGTTTTATTTTGTTTTATGTTGTGGCTTATATTTTAAGTCCAGTTCATCCAGCGCTTCAAATCTGTTTATTGTTTCAGTGAGAGTAGTTGGAGTGTCCTTTTTTCACTGTTCTTGTTTCTTAGGAATCGTTCCTTTCGCAGTTTTTATTTTGTGGGTATTCTCCATTGATCTCGGTGGAAGTGATTTGCTATTTGGTGGTATAGTTTTGGTCGGACAATTTAGGATTTTTTGCTGGTTTAGTTTCGCTACGGTTTCCGTTTTTACAATTTATTTTTGCTTTTTCTTGACCTCCCTAATAGGTTTTATCAGGCGTTCTAGGAAGTTTGACAATTTGTTTGCCCTTAACTGTAATTTATTTTTTCTTTTAGCTCAAGGTACGTTTTGTTTTTGTTTGGGTTGTCTGATTTGTCTTTTGAGCACCACTCGCATACGGTTGTGTTCTTATACAGGAATCAACAACCATTCTGGTCTCTGGGAGGAAGACATTTCTCTTGAGTTTTACTTGCATTATTTCGTTTTCTTCCGGTATATTGAAAATTGACCTAGTGAGTAGAATGTTCGCTAATGGTCCAGGAGACCAGGGTTCAATCCAAGGTCGTGTTATATCAAAGATCTGAAAAAGGTACTTGATACCACCTTGCTTACCACTTAACAATTAAAAGGTATGGATCAAGGGTAAAATGGAGAAATCCAGGGAAAGGACTAGAACCCTCGTCTTCACCTTCGTGCTGTAGATAATGAAAATGGAGTCTTTGGGCCACCGTCGACTAAGGTCGCCCACTTTACTACTTTATATTTAATATATTTTTGTGACCACAAAATGTTTGTCTGTTTGGGTTTCGCAGCATGTCAATCTTTGAAGGTTATTTAATGCCAAATCAGTGTTTACAGAATTAAACAGTTCTATTTCAAACAATTTAATTTAGCATAAGTACTCAGTTTAATTCTCAAAAAAATTTCTATTGTATCATACCCATGATACGGATATGCGAAACGTACATAGAATGTTCATAACATATATACATACAACATAGGAGTCCCGAAACACGAAAAACACGTAACGACTTTTTAGTTCAGGTGCGAAACCTTTTATTGCCTTTGAGTTAAAGGTTTTGACATAAGGAAGAGAGAGGGACAATCTTTCTATGATGACTTTTCCATCTGCCCGCCCCCCAAAACGTGTGGCACCCGCCACTTGGCCACTGGCCTGGCTTCGGCGAGCAAGATAAAGCCAACCGTCTTCTCCCGAGGCAGAACTCAACTAGCTGACTTTTTCCAAAATCCTACGCGCGCTCCCTGTGCGCGACGTCACCCGCACTCTCTAGCCCCGTTTCCCATCTGGGCTATTGTGACATCTGAGTGACATGTCCGCTCCGCCTGCGTGAACACCTGCGTTAATGTTGCACCTAAGTAACCCATGCACTGAGCCGAAAGGTTCTCAGCCTAACTAAACCCAAAGGTATAAAACGAAATCCCTCGGCCATTATATTACACTATTTCAAACTATTCAATTTATTCATACAGTTTTAATTCAAGCAATTTAGTTTAGAATAAATATAGATTTTACTCATTGTTAAATGTCAAAACAGTTCTATTTCAAACAATTCAGTTTAGCGTAAACATCTCTATTTAAAAAAAATTCACATTAGCATAAGTAAGCAATTTAGTTATATTTTAACAATAGATAGGAACCTATCAGGTTCTACCACTCCAGGTCAAAGTGGACCTGGGAGTGATGGCAATGAAGGGGTACTCCTCATTCACCAAAGGTCCAACATCACCTCACCATCAAATGGTTTAGTGTCATATCTGGTTGGCGGGAGAGGTCTTACCTCTCTGCACAGTCGGTGTATTGTACAGCTCCTGCCAATTAGGCAAAGAAAGCCCGGTGGATCTCATGAAAATTTACACATCTCTTTTCATTTTAGTAGTCGTCTTCAGTATGGGGTGGGTTTTTTCTTCACCCCACCTGTTTCGAAACCCATGTCACCATCTGTAAGTGTGTCTGAGGGACCAGAATTTCTAGCATTTAAGCAATGTAATGGAACTTATCCATCAAATTCCACTTTTTCAAGAGTGAGACCAATTTTCATTACCTGAAGAATCTTGAGCGAGGTGAAAGTAAGTATATAGGCGTTTCTGATTATGGTCAAACCATTCCTTCTCGTGAAGATTATTTTATGTTTAGTGACACTTTGCTAATGCACTGCCATTTTGATCTCTTCTGTGGCCAGACTCAGTTCATGGCTTCTCATTACACCATGACAAGTTTTTAACTAATATGGGTAAGTTTTACATTTATAATTATGAAACATCTCCCTGGTTTCCGGCCTGTTTTTTCTACTTCCCCTAAGAGCTACACAAGAATGCTGCGTGCAATCCTGAACAAGTCCTGGCAGCAACACCCCACAAGACACCAACTGTACGGCCACCTGCCCCCTATCACGAAAACTATTCAAGTTAGACGAACCAGACATGCAGGACACTGCTGGAGAAGCAGAGATGAACTCATAAGAGATGTACTCTTATGGATCCCCACACATGGCCACGCAAAAGCAGGGCGACCAGCTCAAACGTACATTCAGCAGCTATGTGAGGATACAGGATGTTGTCTTGAAGACCTACCTAGGGCGATGAACGATAGGGAGGAGTGGTGAGAGAGGGTCTGGGATATCCGTGCTACCAGCACGATATGATGATGATGATGATGATAATATTTATCTATTATTAACCTTTTAATGTGAACAAATAACAATTTACAGAGAAATGTATTTTCCAGTGATTTTATATATGCATATTTTATGTATTCTGTATCAGTTTCTGTATCAGAACCTGACAATTTAGAAAATTTCGTTTTTTGAGTGAACCATAAGTAGAGTTTATTTTCATACTGGTCCTGGGCTTCACCACGACCAACCTCAGATTGACCAGTCCAACGAGTGTCCTGCATATGACACTAAACAATCTGACGGTCAGGTTCCAGTGATGCTGGTTCTTTGAGGAATGCGGAGTACCCCTTTATGGTCATTGCTCCCAGGTCCACTCTGGCCCGGTGTGGTAGCACCTGATAGGGTCCTATATATGGGTTAAATAGAACAGACGGCATATTTATGCTACACTGAATTGTTTGCTAAAGGGAATTGCTTGAAATAGACATGTTTTTGACAATTAAACCTACTTACATTAAAACTGTGAGCTTATGCTAAACTGACTTATTTGAAATGGAACTGTTTTTGACATTTAAACTGTACTTACACTAAACTGATTTGTTTATTATAGAACTGTTTTGACATTTAACTGTGGTTAATAAAATCTGTACTTATACTAAACTGAATTGTTTGAATTAGAACTGCTTGACTAAACTGTATAGCTTGAAATAGACATGTTTTTCACAATTAAACTGTACTTGGATTAAAACTGCGTACTTATGCTAAACTGAATTGTTTGAAATAGAACTACTTTCATAAAAATGGATTTGGCATTAAATGACATACAAAGGTTGATATCCCATAAAATCCTACCAATCAACCAACCAAACAACCAAATAACCTCAGTCAACTTGGCGGCAACACCCCACAAGACACCAACTGTACGGCCACCTGCCTCCCATCTCGAAAACTATTCAAGTTAGACGAACCAGACATGCAGGACACTGCTTGAGAAGCAGGGGCGAACTCATAAGAGATGTACTCTTATGGACCCCCACACATGGCCGTGCAAAAGCAGGACGACCAGCACGAACCTACATTCAGCAGCTATGTGAGGATACGGGATGTTGTCCTGAAGACCTACCTAGTGCGATGAACGATAGGGAGGAGTGGCGAGAGAAGGTCAGGGATACCAGCGTAACATGATGATGATGATGACCTTGTGGGTACCAAGTGGTGAGCTCATTTACCTTAGTTGAGACGGGGTATACTCTACCGGTATGCTGGTGTCGGGAGTAGGATACCGAGCTTCTGTCAGTTAAAGGTTTTTGATAATACTTGAGTCAAATAATCTAACCATGGTCAAAATTCTATCCTCTCATAGGAATTGATCCTCAGCTACGGCTTTCTACCACATTTAGGATAAAATAAGTTCGGGTATTAGTTTGCCACAAGAGCAATTGAAGATTACGGTTGGCACTATCATATTAATGGTAGGGCTAGACGCAAACAAACAATTGATCGTATCAGGCATGTCCGACCGTTTGCCCAGTTCAGTAAAGGCCAAAGGGGAGTGTTACAAGTCAATCTATCACTTAGTCTGCGGGTCAAGGACTGCTCAGCCATCAGGATCCCATTCTCAAACTTTACAGGTCACGAACCAAAGCTAAAAGGGTTGCGTCATTAGAAGGGTCTTACCCTTATGCAGAGGTGCAATCGGATTATTCTACAGTCTCACTCGATAGAGCGTAACATCTCCAGACAAATTGAGATAAATATTTACTTATTAGGTGTTTTCACGTTTTCGTTTTGCGGATAGCTATGGGATTTCCCCATTTTAATTCTATTGATCGATTTCTGAATAAAATATTTGAAGGAGTAAATGACGTGTTCTATTTAAATGTATTAAAAAATTTCCAGAAAGCAATAAAAGATATCAGCACCGAATAGAATACATTTAAAAAGGGGATTGGGGGTATTGGCAAGAGTCAAGGATTGCAGCCTCAAAGTAAGCGAGTTCAAACTCCAGTCACTATTTCTTTCACTTCCGTCCTAAAAACCTTGAAAAATGTACGAACATCCTTATTCAACCAGACAGTTGTTAAATTGTATTACTGTTGTTCTGGCATTAAATAACCCACGAAGATTGAAATTTCATTAAACAAAACTACCCTAATCCAAAATGAATCCTTACCTTCACTTTGTCTTGCGTACAAGACTTAGTCTACATAGACTATCTGCTGTTCCAAGTCGATAACAATCTCTCGCTATACGCTGGCAACTGTTTTCAGTCTGACTTGCCTTGATAGGAAGTCACATTTTTTTTATTTACGGGTCTCATATTATATACAGTCATCATCATGTCGTACCGCAGTCACGAATATCCCTGACTCTCTCTCTCGCCACTTCTCCCCATCGTTCATCGCTTCTGGTAGGTCTTCCCGGCCACATCCCGTATCCTCACGTAGCTGCTGAATGTATATTCGAGCTGGTCGTTCTGCTTTTGCCCGGTCATATGTGGGGGGGGCATAGGAGTACATCACTTATGAGCTCGTCCCTGCTTCTCCAGCAGTGTCCTGTATGTCTGGTATTAACTGGTCACCCATTCATATAGTAAAGAAGTCTATCGCAACTCAACTTTATACATATGACAAGAACAGGTGCTTTCTGTGTTAACATTCATAATTAAGCATATTAGCAGCGAACTATGTGCTTGTCCATATAATTTTCAGAACCACTTTATACTTTCTTTAATTCATAAATATTTTTGAAGGTTGCAATAATATATCTCTTTTTGAGTTACTTCAAAGAAACTCTATTCAAAGAGCATTAATATGTTTTAAGCGACTATATACCTTTTACCAATTCGTTATTTGCCACTCCCAACATTCACTCGTCTATTTTTTCTCTACCAAAATTTATAATCTGGACTAATAAAATAAATGAAGAAAAAATAAAGAATGCCAGCCATTTTTTTATTTCCCAGACTAATGCAAATTGAATGTCTTACCAAATCAATAAAATGTTGACTGTGTCCTTCATTCCAGGGCCCCTACAGCAATGAATCACAGCCAGGTTCGCAGACAAAATAAAATAAGTCCGTGTCCTTGTTTCAAAGAAAAAGATTCGTTTGATAAAATAGCTAAATTATATTTACCTACAAAAGCAGAAACATAGATACTGTTAATTGCTGAAGGAAGTTTATTACATCTCCACTGGTTCAGTGACTACTTTTACAAAGTTCTTCTTGATTAGTGAGCCCAGAATAGAAACTCCTTGGCTTTTTGCTTCAATCTTGCTTGGTTTGGCACAAGGCTGTACATTGTGACCACATAATGAATTGATTGGTCGGTAATAATCTTTGAGAGCAGATAAGTAACTTGAAAGGTTTCAAGTTGCTTTTTCACACGCATACACATACACACACATTCCCACACACAAACATATATATATATACATACATATATATATATATATATATATATATATATATATATATATATATATATATATATCACAACCCATCAAATGAGACGAACGAGACATACTGTGCACTGATGAAGAAGTGATGCTGAGCTCATGAGTGACGTTCTCTCATGGAAATTAACAAATGAATACACTTGTGCTGGCTGATCCGAAAATACTTACATAAAACTACTCTGTGCGGATACCAGTATATTTCAAACCACACTACCACAAGACATTCACACACAGAGAGAAAAAATGACTGTAAGTGAAATCCGAAAACCACACACACACACACACACACACACACACACACACACACACACACACACACACACACACACACACACGTATCAAAAACGTATCAAATATCGAAGGCAAATGTGGGGTAAAGCAGACTAAGGTAGACACATTCTAAGAAAAATAAAGGAGTGACCTCCCTGTGAACCCCTAACTGAAAATTATTATACTGCAAAAACGAGTAAGTTGAAGTCTCATTGAGTACCCCGTAAACCAGTCCTTGTGCCATGAAAGCAACAATCTGGAAACATACGCGTTTATAAGAACAAAATTTAAAAAATTCAAAGAAAAAAAAGTCTCTTCGTGGAACAACTCATTTTAATACACACACACACACACACACACACACACACACACACACACACACACACACACATATATATATATATATATATATATACATTTTCAAGTTTAAAGAATGGTCCACAATTGCATCGTGCTTCAATTACATAGAGTTTCACGGGGTTTTTTTTTCTCTCACGATAAATTAAAATAGAGACTATACAGATCATGGCTGTGTTTAGTTTGTCTACATAAGTCTGCAGAGTAATGATACCAGAGAGAAAACTTCCTGTCACTCGGCCTCCAGTGAAAACTGACAAGGAATGAAGTAATGATAATATAGTGCATTCACTAATGGCCAACTCTGCATACATGGAAAAAAATAGGACTAGTTTGTAAATAAAGAAAAATGGTCACGATGAATCCGCACATAGACTCGCATATGCACACACACACACACACACACACACACACACACACACACACACACACACATATATATATATATACATGTATGTATCTAACCCAGCCCACCCACGAATAGGGTTGATTGTTTAGGTTTTATGACGAATCAACCTTTGTCGGTTATTTAATGCCGAATTCGTTTTTATAAAAATAAACAATTCTATTTCAGGAGTGGACCTGTGAGCGATGACAATGAAGGGATGCTTCACATCTGCCAAAGCTCCAGCATTACTGGAATTTCAACATCAAATTTTTAGAGTCATATCAAGAACACACATTGGAAAGGGGTCTTACTCCACTGCAGAGATACTGTCGGTGTATTCTACAGCCCCAGCCAACAGGGCAAGCAGAAGCGACACAAGATAAGTTTGAAGCAGAATAAGACAGGTTTCTTTCTCCTCGACCGTTTGGCATACGAAGATTAAAGAGCCCAGCCTCCCCTTATATTTACCTATACCTGGAGGGAGAACAGTTGCTCAAAGTTTTAAGTGTTCTGAGAAATGCAAACAGCTTCGTCCAGAATTTGAACTCGGCTCACCATATTCATTTCCTACGGTGATAATTATTACAACACTATATATATATATATATATATGCGTATGATTAAATAATGAAGACACATTTTGTCTGTATATAACAAAGATATTTTCAAGGAAACTTGAAAGGATCTTAATGAAATTATATATATATATATATATATATATATATATATATATATATACAATTGTAAAGTTACTGATAACTTTGGATATCGATACGAAATAAGCTTTCGAGTAAAATTGATGTATACGATAATATATATATATATATATATATATATATTATGTATACAATAAAAATCACACACACACACACACACACATATATATATATATATATATATATATATATATATATATATATATATGTAATACAATGGAGTTACTTTTTCGTTCTGGATATGAAATTAACTTTGGAATAATGGTTTGTAACAGAGATCAATGTTTTAATACACTCTAACCTATATAGAAGATCAACATTATAGCAGAATCATATTGTTTCGATGTCTCCATGAATTAAGAGTAAGTGGCCATGAAAAAAACAGAAATGCATTTGATTCATCCTAATTGAGATGGTATTTATAACTAACGCCTATAAATCCTTATTAAATGGCTTCTATTGTGAAAGGATACATTTGTTTAGGCTGCTTTCTTTGGCTTTTGCCATTACCGATGCTGATTTGCTAGAATGTTTATGTCCTTTGACTTAAAATATAGGTTTTCACTCATTTCAAAAAGAAAGAAGAAAACAACTACTAATGTCTGGAAACAACTATTGATAAACACGAACCTACAATATTACTTCAAAGATTTATAATATAGACTATTAAGCAATAAAAATATCTACATCCTTTATATAGTGAAATGTTAAAAGACCGTACGTTTGGTTTGGTTAGGTTTGGTTTTATAGCACATCAACTCATGTAGATTATATTATTTTATACCTATAAATAGTTTTATTTAAAAAATTCAGTTTAATATAAGTATACTTATTTTCATTACACGCAGTTAAATGTCAAAACAAATCTATTTCAAACAATTCAGTTTAGTATAAGTATGCCGTTTAAATGTCAAAACAATTCTATATCAAACAATTCTGTTTAACACAAGTATGCAGTTTAAATGTCAAAACAGTCCCATCTTAAACAATTCAGTTTAGCACAAGCACACAGTTTAGTTCTATTTGACCCATAGATAATACTATGTAAGCTGCTACCATTCCGAGCCAGAGTGGACCTGGGAGCGATAGCAATGAAGGGGTACTCTGCATTCTCTAAAATTCCATTATTACTGGAACCTCGCCATCAGATTCTTTCGTGACATATCCAGGACACTTGCAGGGGGTTCTTCCCCCTCTGCAGAGAAGCTGTCAGTGTAATCTACAGTCCCAGTCGACTGGGTCACACATTTAGTTGATAACATTTTTCAATGATCCTAAGCTCATTTATTGGTACATAGTTAAATGGTCAAGTAGTTCTATCTAAAACCAATAATCTAGTATTAATCATTTGTTTGCACACAGTTAAACGGTTTTCTGTATTGCTAGTTGCTCTAACAATTTAACATCAATCATTTGTGTAAGAAGATTTAAATGGACATCAGAATGATTTGTAAATGAATACTTTATTGGTTATTTCATTTTTGAATCAATTAAAACCCATTTGTTTGCACACTTGTATTGATATACATTTTACAAAATCAAATGATTTCACTTCTTTTTATCTTACCCGAATTCTATTCACTATCAGTCCTTTGTTTGTACACAGTGAAATGGTTATATGTATTAACTTCTTTTTATGTAACCCGAAATTTATTCACTATTAGTCATTGGTTTGTAGATAGTGAAGTGGTTACAAGTATTTCACTTCTTTTTATGTAACCCGAATTCGATTCACTATTAGTCCTTTGTTTGTAGACAGTGACGTGGTTACAAGTATTTCACTTCTTTTTATGTAACCCGAATTCGATTCACTATTGGTCCTTTGTTTGTAGACAGTGAAATGGTTATAAGTATTTCACTTCTTTTTATGTAACCCGAATTCGATTCACTATTAGTCATTGGTTTGTAGACAGTGAAGTGGTTACAAGTATTTCACTTCTTTTTATCTAACCCGAATTCAATTCTGTTGAGTATCACCTACTTTTTCAGCATAATGATCTGATCCATCTGCCATATATGGCAGTAACGGAGATAAGTCTGGGAAGAATAAGCCTACGAGTCAGACCAGAAGAGCCATTCCAATTGTTGAAGTATATCCTTACTCTATCACTAATCCTATTTTCTTATAACTAATAGTCTCTCACTTGTAAATACTCTTACTTGTAAATATAACTATTTCTTTCACATATCGTGGTTTGTTTTATTATTATTACTACTTGTGTTCACAAACCAGAACACAACAAATTCACTATTAGACATTTGTTTGTAGACAGTGAAGTGGTTACAAGTATTTTACTTCATTTTAACTAACCCGAATTCTATTCACTTAGTCATTTGTTTGTAGACAATGAAATGGTTACAAGTATTTGACTTTTTATCTAACCCAAATTCTATTCACTATTAGTCATTTGTTGACAGTTAACTGGTTACAAGTATTACTATTCCTGACAAATTATTCTATTCATTCATGTGTATTCCTCTGAATGGTATCAATAACAATTCAATTAAATATCAGTCTTTTGTTCAAGCTCAGTTAAATGATTAAACAAATCTTTTTCAAACAATTCATTTTAGCAATAGTCCTTTTATGGTTTGGTTTGGTTTCTTCGTTTAGTGGCATATCAACCTTTGTAGGTTATTTAATGGCAAAGCCATTCTCCTAGAAGAACAGAAGTGGTACTATTTAACCCATAGCTGTGAGGATAAGGGGGTTGAAACCTTTCCCAAAGGTATTTGTCCGAAAGTGAACATAATAGCGCGACTTGAATTCGAACTTGCTTACTAAGACTATGCAGTCCATCGCTTTAACCATTACACAACGAGGACACACCCCGAGTCATTTTTTGCAGAGAGTTTAAATGTCAAGCACTTCTATTTGTCCCATAGATAGGACCCTATCAGGTGTATCCATTCGGAGCAATGAAGGGGTACTACGCATTGTTCAAACTCCACCATCACTGAAGCCTCACTATTATATTGTTTGGTGTCATATACAGGACACTCATAAGTGGAGGGATCTTAACTCACTCCAGAGATGCAGTCGGTGTATTCTTCGGGCCCAGCTATCTCTAACCTTTATCGTTTCTAACCTCTATATTGACTTGAAGACGTACCACTTGTTCACTCAAACACACACACACACACACATATATATATATATATATATATATATATATATATATATATATATATATACTCCCTACCCTCGTAGGGTCGAGTTCTCTAGCGAAGAAGTAATCGTGTTGCCATTAACGTCTATTGCAAGTCTCTTCGTATTTGAATTGAGATCTCGGCGGCCGTTGAACGGATGTATGTAAACAAGAGTAATTGTGATTCATAACCGTTTAAAATTTACTTCGCAGCTAATATCTCCTCGTGGCTAAATGGTTAGAAGCTTTGGCTTGGCGTTTGAGTCAACTGGGTTTCGATCCCAGCTACGGGGAGATACTGTCTAGCCACACTGATGAATTCTGATGGAACGAAACAGATCTGTCTGTGGATGACTATATATATATATAATACATGATAACGTTTCTCCAACAATAAAACTCATCGTTAATAATATAAAATTCAGTACTACACATCTTGTTATCAATAACAAATTGACTCCTTCGAGTAATTGCCTCATTACCACACGTTTCAGTGCAAACGCTTAAATGTCCACTTGGAAATGCTACCCCAGTAAAGTAAATACCGATATTGGCCTGATTTCTACAACTTTGTCCAGATGTCTAACCTTTCACCTATACGACACTCGTTCCATCTCTCAACACGACAGAATTCATTTGTGTTTCTCCTTCAAATGTAGAAACAAATCTAACTAAAACACCTCCATATTACCCAAAGAAAAAGCAAGCAAAAAGGAACAAGGTAAACTCCAAATATCGCAGCCAAGTTCTAAAATGCCTTTAGCACTTGTCTCACCAATTATATTCTTTCGTAAGTTCCACTCTTTCTTAATCTTCCTTAACTCCTTCTATGAATATGTGTAATTGTTAGCGTCCATGTAGTGCAGCCATATAGCAGTATCGAAGTGACCGCTGCCTGGAAGAAACTGCGTTTCATTTTATCTGTTAGGTCTGATTTCCATATAATCGATAGCCTATTGATAGCTACCCATGCTTTTGTTAGCCTCGTTTCGATGTCCTTTTCGGTTGATTCGACGCTGCTTCCTAGGTATGTGAATTTATCTACTAGTTTAAGAGGGGTTCCTTCTAGAGTGGAGATGTCCCCCGTTTGATTATAGCACATATATTCCGTTTTGTGTGCATTAACATAGAGGCCTATGCTTGTTGCTGCTCGTTCCAAACTATGCAGTAGTGTTTCGACTTGGTCAGGTGTATTTGCCAGTATCACTATGTCATCAGCGTAGTCAGCGTCGGTAATTGTTGTTGCGGGGTACCTTCTGCTTCTTTTCTTCGTCAGTTCGGCAATTACACAAGAATGCTACGTGCAATCTTAAACAAATCCTGGCGGCAACACCCAACAAGACACCAACTGTACGGCCACCTGCCCCCTATCACGAAAACTATTCAAATTAGACGAACCAGACATGCAGGACACTGCTGGAGAAGCAGGGACGAACTCATAAGAGATGTACTCTTATGGACCCCCACACAGGGCCGTGCAAAAGCAGGACGACCAGCACGAACCTACATTCAGCAGCTATGTGAGGATACGGGATGCTGTCCTGATGACCTACCTAGGGCGATGAACGATAGGGAGGAGTGGCGAGAGAGGATCAGGGATATCCATGCTACCAGCGCGAGATGATGATGATGATGATGATGATGAATATGTATGACCCGTCATTGAGTTTGTCATTTAATTATTCTCTCTCCAAGTGTAACTTCTGTTGGGGCCGATATTACCAGAGAAAAATAGTGCGCTTTCCTAAATTCTTTCCACCCAGAAGTCATATGACTCATACGAAGGTTTCAACGGATCAAAGATAGAATAGGCGGATACTAAGCAGCTTTTGATTAATCAATCATGCTTAAAAGAGAAAATGCTGCATATATGTATATATATATATGTGTGTGTGTGTGTGTAAGTACGCAAATAAATTTCACTGTGATTCTTTCGGGTTTATTATAATTTCTCGACTCGTGTTTTAGAGGGAGGTCGTGGTTCTTTTCACGATATGAAAAAAATGTCTTCGTTTAGACCTGGGTGTGATTCTTTTTAATACATTTTTTAACAAGTATATATAAGCAGTAAGAAATGAATTAAAAAGAAGTACACCCTGCGAGACCAGGGTATAATCCCAAGTCGAATCATACCAAAGACTTAAAAAATCGCGCTAGATGCCTCCTTGCATTCAGCATTATATTGATCAAGTATATATAGAGAAATTAAGAGAAAGGAGTAGTACCCTTCCCAACACCTCGGTGTAGTAGCTATTAAAAAGAAGCCTTCAGTTCGACATCGAATACTGTCGGCCAACTTTATATATATATATATATATATATATATATATATATATATATATCGATTGATGGATAGATTACCTAAAATATAGACTAGTTAACTCATCTCTCTGTTCTCATCTGACGATGATATTTTTCTCTCTAACCCCTCACCCCCAAAAGTACATGAAACTAACTGCTAAAGAAGGGTAAGTGAAGAAATTATCCTAGTATCCAGTCTGGTACGGCCGTAAAATAGCACGATTACATTTCTGCGGTGAGGTAAGGCCTCCGCAACAGGCGTCCTGAATATTACGCTACACCATCTGACAGTAAGGCTCGGGTCCTGTAATGTTTGTGAATCTGAAGTACACTCCTATTTCCTTTACTCCCATGTCCACTCTCATCTGGAATAGTTGTACCTGGAAGAAAAAAAGAACTGTTTAATTATTGACTATGATTGAAACCATTTCATTGTGTTCAAGCAAATGATTAATATTTGATTATTAGTATTCAATATCAATGCTTAAAACCATTTAACGGTTGCAAATATATGAGCTCTAGCTCGTTTCAAAATGTTACCTACGAACTCAGCTCTTACAAATCATTTATATATAATATAGACGAATGAATAAAATTTGGCATAAAATAACCATCAAGGGTTGATCAGCCATAAAACACTACCCATCCTTAAATAACCTGTTTTACTGGTGGATTTTAGGCACTTTTAGGATTTTTTAAAACATTCTTATTCACACACACACACACACACACACACACACACACACACACACACACACACACACACACACACACTTCTTCTCCTCCCTCGCTCTCTCTCTCTCTCTCTCGATATATATATATATATATATAATTATTTCAAGAAAAAAACAATATTCGGTCACATTAGGATAATAAATTTATTTCCATCCTGTTAAGAGCATTGATATGAATCAAAGACTCTAAAATAGTTTTTAACTGGACTCCATCAGATCATATAAGAAAATAAAGTCTCTCTCTCTCTCTCTCTCTCTCTATATATATATATATATATATATATATATGTGTGTGTGTGTGTGTGTGTGTGTGTGTGTGTGTGTGTGTGTGTGTGTGTGAGTGTGTGTGTGTGTGAACCTGAAGTCGGTGTCCATATAATTTTATTTTTTCTCTAAGATTTCGCTTTTCATCATATGGTTGCCTTTGAACACAACTGAAAATGCTTTTTAAAAGATATTCACATTGACAGTTTCTTTATCGTATATCAACGTGTAACATTTTTCGGTGAATATATCATGACATTTACAGTAGTAAGGATATCTTTAATCAAAATTAAATTTAATTAATTATCATAAAGTTGATTTTTTTTAATTAGCTTTATTATGAAGTCTATTTGACAGAGTTCCTCTATTCATCATGCTCTATGTACGTAATGATAAAGAATAGAATTTTTAAAAAATATATTTCAAACCTTGTATATCGATAAATATAAATGTCTGATATTATTAAAGCATAAAAAATATAAAACGAAACTTTTATATATTTATATAAATTCGTTTTTATTAAAACAAAACCACCAGATTTTTGTTAATTCAAGTACAGTGATTTCTTTCAAGATACAAAGTTAATTCTTTCTAGAGGCGATTTCTTATCTTAAAATTTTCATATAGTGGGACATGATTTACCCTGTAAATAGCGTAATTCACTCCAGCCCCAAAGCAGTGGTAAAAAGTGTAAATATTATACCCACCCGAAGGAATGACAGCATAATTAATTATTTACATAAATGTTAAAAAGCATTAAGAAAATAATAAAATCACTGAAAAATTAATAACAGATATTGTAACGAATAATGACGCTTTGACTTTCAGTTTTCGTTTACGTATCTTGAATATTTTTTCGTCTAATGGGACGGAAATTTCTTCAAAGTCCGTTTAATATTCTGAATTTTTCATTCAATGGGGGTTTTGTAAGTCGAAGTTCGACTGTAGTTATTTTGCAGAAACCATCATACTAACAGACTGTAAAATGAAGTCATTACTGACTCCTCTAATAATAAAAAAAGCAGCTGAATTTTATGCAGCCAATACTGATTACTGAAATATGAATTTACCCAACCCTTTCGGCAGGATGGAACTCCACTAAAATGATGGCTTAACCACGGCTAAAAAAATCCTACTATTTACTCATAGCTGATTGAAGAAGTGGATTCATGCCTTTTCAAAAGAGTGTTAGCGAGATTTCGATTCGGGTCATGTCAAAATAACCATGTCGCTAAATGCATCTCATTAGTAAAATAGGCTTAGCTTAGACGCTTGGACCAAACAGAGGAACACCGATTACTGTTCTTACACATATAATGACTTGCCTAATGAACATGCTCAAAATCTCTTAATGAAAAGCAACCCAGGTGGACTCGATATCAGTTGAGTCTTACATGAGGCTCGAATAAAGTGACGCCTGGTGTTGGCCAACAGAATGAGTTCGTTAACCATCGTGTATGATATGATGTTTTACAAGATTTATTAGACGATCTATTATCTGTTAAATTAAGTATTAATCTATACTTGGGTTGAGAGTATCCAGTCAAAATGAGCCTGCAGAATATGTTTAAATCAATATTATACATACACTAAAGTGTAGTCGCTGTTAAATTCCGATCTGGAGACTTGCATCAGTGAAATGACGAGAATAACAGAAGATGCGAGAAATTTGATGGTTTCAGGTAACTGTTCCCAATGAAGAAAAATAATTATTATTACTTTTAATGTAGTTTCTAATATTCCTTCCTAAAACCTGTTTTACAATTAGCTATATTGTTTCAGGTAATTATACTTAATTAATAATAATAATCATTATTTGAATATAGTCATATAGTTTCAAGTATTCCTATCTAATACCAATTATTCAAAATAAATTTTAGCGTATAAAGTAACTATATTTATTTAACAACAGCAACAACAACAACAACAACACCCACAGCAGCAATAATAATAATAATAGTGAACTTTGAATGCTCCATAAAGGTTTCGGAAGGGTGATGGAAAAGATGGAAAGCGGAAGACAAATCGAAACAATCCAAACAACAACATTGTCGGAATTGGCCAGGATGCTGAGAAGATTCCTGGGACCTGAGGGGACTTGCTGTCACTCAGACTCTAGTAAAAGACCAACAGTTAACGCTTATGAGAGAAAATGATCACATCCCCATGGACAGGAAAACGAGACAGAAAAATCTTGCTATGGGATAGATTGACTACAAGAAAGCATATGATATCGTCACTCAAAGCTGGATTATAGACTGTCTAAAAATGTACAAGATATCCGACTCGGTCATAAAGTTAATCGAAAATAAGATGGAAAACTAGAGAGTCGAACTAACAGCGGGAGACAAAACCTAAAGTGGGGTGAAAATCCAGACAAGGATCAACCTGGCAGATGCGCTATCCCCGTTACTATTTGTGATAGAGATGATGCCGCTCAATCTCATATTAAGGGTACGCACAGATGAATACAAGCTTCATAAATCGTTGGAAAAAATCAACCACTTCATGTACATAGACGATATCAAATATTTTGTAAAAATAAAAAAAAAGAATGGGAAACCCTAATACAGGCAGTGTGGAAATACAATCAATATATAGGGATTGGATTTGGGGTAAAAAACGGGCCGTACTATGAAAAGCAGAAAACGACAAATAACAGAAAGAATAGGACTACCAAATCAAGACAAAATCAGAGCGATTGGAGAAAAGGAAGCTCACAAATACAACGGAATATAGGAAACAGGCACCATCAAATATGTGGAAATGAAAGAAAAGATAAAAAATAATACCTCAGAAGAACGAGAAACCTACTTGAAATTAATCTACGAGGATCATTAAATAATTTTCCAGACTTGTTTCGTATGTGCCCTTTTATTGATATTACACACATGAAACTCTCGTCCCCTTGGAAGTAATCTCCTCCAGCTACAATGCACTTGTTGTACCATTCCAACAACATCTAGAAAGCCCCATGGAGGTCCTCTTGTGTGAGCGTGTCAATGACCTTCGTCACAGCCTCTTTCATCTCCTCAATTGTCTCATCATGACAGCCTCTAAGCTTAGGGAATAAGCAAAAGTCACAAGGAGCAAGGTCTAGACTATAGGGAGGCTGAGGAACTGTCTTGATGCCCATCTTGGACAAATAGTCTGTGACAAGGATGGAGTTGTGGACTGGTGCATTGTTCTGCTGGAAATGCCACTGACCCGATTTGAAGAGTGCAGGACTTTTCCGACGGAATCTCGTCCTGAACTCACTTAAAACCTCTTTTGCCAATCAACTCTGGTGTATTGACTTCCTTACTCCTCCCATACCTCTCATCATCCCTCACAGACTCTCTGCCCTCCTTGAATCTCTTATGCCACTCCAAAACTGATGCTCGATTCATGCAAGATGCTCCAAAAGCAGTCTGAAACATTCCATACGTTTCTGTGGCATTTTTTCCAAGTTTAAAACACAATTTTATTGCATATTATTCTTCTAAAGTGTCCTCACGTCCTGATTGCATTTTTGAAATTCATTAGCCGTGACAATCAGGTTTTAGTAAGGTGTATTCCAATTCCTGCTGTAACTGTTCATTTGAACCTGAAAAGTGGTCAGTCATCTCATAACATGTATAGCAATAACGTACTGAAATGTTCAAGAGTCTACAACAATTTTAAATGCCTGTACAAAAAAAGGTTGGAAACTTATTGAAAGCACCACGTACATAGCTGAAATTGTATCAAAGGAATAAATACCTGTTATGCGCCCCCTCCTTATATATTTTGGGGTCATTCTTAAGGTGGACAAGAGAAGATATTCAATCAATGGACCAGAGGATAAGGAAACTCACGATGATATATAAATCCTTACATTCTAGATTCCACACAGACAGATGAGGAAAATGGGGGGAAGAGTTGTCGCCAGCATAAAAGATTGCGTTGATGCATCGATACAACGACTCAAAGATTACATAAACAAGCGCGGAGTAAGACTGATGACAGTAACCAGAACGGAACAGAAATAACCAGAAAACAAAAATGGGAAGAAAAACTCTAAGGACACTTCAAGCGACAAACAAACGAAATCTCCCACGAGAAAGCTTGGACATGCCTAAGAAAGGGAAACCTTAAGAGAGAAACTGAATCTGTTCTGAGAGTAATATAAAACAATGCTATAAGGACAATACCAAAGCTAGAAAAAATAAGACGAAACAAAATAGTAAAGGTAGGTTATATGATAATAGAGACGAAACAACCAATCACGTAATAAGCGAATGCAGCAAATTAGCGCAAAGAAAGTAAATGACTTGACACGACTGCGGCGGGAAGTTGATCCACCGGGAATTGTGCAAGAAGTTTAAATTTGAATTTCTTGGGGATTTTAATGTACTGACAGATCACCTAATCACGACCAGACGACCAGACCTTGAGATAGTAAAAAAAACAACAACCCAAAAACAAACAAAAAAAACCCCCTGAGAATTTGCCAATTAGGGAACATTGTTTTCTCGGCAGACCAACGAGTAAAATTGAAGGATGTGCAATAAGAGATACGTTCCTGGACCTTACTAGGAACTGAATAAACTCTGAAACTTGAATGTGACGGTAATACCAATAGTAATTGGTTTGCTCGGTACAGTCATCAATGGATTGGTTGTGGGACTAGAAGACTTATGAATTAAAACACGTTCAGAGACCATTCGAACGACAGAGCTGCTGAGATCGGCCAGAATACTGGGAAGAGTCTTGGGTAATTGAGGAGATGTGATGTCACTCAAACTCCAGTGGAAGACCATCAGCTGATGTTGGTGGTAAATACTCTCAAAGGATTAAAATAATGATAGTAATTTTTGGTTCACTCTTATCTTTTCAAGTATTCTTATCGGACTTCTATAATTTGCACATACTTATGTGGTTTCAAATATTTTGATCTAATAGAAATAATTTCCGAATATCATATATCTACGCCATTGATGGACTCCATATAGGTATTATTTCTCTGGTTCAGGGTTGCTGTGGGATTAATGGCCCTAAAGGATTACTCCCTGCACCAAGAGATTAAGAACTGCTGCTCTTACACTAGATGCAGTTTAATATTTAATTTCAATATTAACTTAATATTTTTGATATTATTCAGTAAATATCTTATGAACATTTTGGTAGAGTAAATGATATTTAAAGACATTATATCCTTTGAAACATTTTCGTTTTTTGTCCGGGTTGTAAAACTTACCAAAATAACGTCGTTATTGCACACCTCTAGGGTGATTAAATTCTTTTGAAAATCAATTTTAACATATGACTTTGTAAGTGCTTCCCTCTCTCTATTCCCAACTTCATATACAATATTTCATATTCAACTACGTATGAGCGTATCTGTGTCAGTACGTACTCATATAGACGTAATATATATATATATATATATATATATATATATATATATATATATATATATATATATATATATATATTCACATGGATATCTTACGCGTACAATGGGTTGAACAGTATTAATTAGTGGCTAAGCGTTTTGAATTCTTCATCATAATCATTATCAAGTCACATCGACATCACGGATTTTCTTAGTTCTTTCTCATCATTCGTCCCTATCATCCTTCACTCCTGGCAGGTCTTCCACTTTACACCCTGGATCCTTAGAGAGTTGTTCTAAATAAACTCTTGCTGGTCAGCCAATACTGGCAGGTCAATGTGTAGAGTTCCATAGAAGAACGTCACTTATGAGTTCGTCCTTGCTTCTTCAGCAAGTAGGTTTTTATGAGTTGATTATAAAAAGAATTTTTTTTTATTTGTACATTCGACTGAAGTTTTTCAGCACCCGTAAGGCCATACATAGGTTAAAAGAAAATAATTCTATTTTTTAATGCCTCTTGAAGTTAGGTGGCAAAACTCACTTTGCTAGAAGATCAGACATTCGTTTTGAAACCATATGGTTATTTTATACTCAGCAATTGAGGCTTAATCTATACTTAATCAGTAGTTAATCAGAGAGACTCGGATAGTAAGGAAGAAGGAAGATGAGTATTCGAATCGGGATATGTTGGTATAGTTGGGTTCCCTACGTTAAAAACTAAGCGCCACTCACACCTTCACAACATTCGTCCAAGGTAAGTCATGTGACTTTATTCTCGTCTCATTGTCATCGTTTGTTACTTTGGAATTCAGCAGGTGCCTTTTGCGCTTCAGCATAAGAAAAGCAACGGTCTTTTAGAAAAATCAGCACAGGCTGTGGGTAAGTCAACAAAAGAGAGTGTATTAGCCACCGGCAGGGAATAACTTGTTATCATATGAGTAAGAAACATCTGGTTAAATTTGTTAACCAAATGTTTGATTATTATGATTTTGTTGGATTATTTCGATTGAACTCTTGTTGATTATAATGTGGTGCTCAAGTCTTTTTTCCCGATCAGGATCTAACTTTTCCCGGGGGTAACATTTTCTTTTAGATTAAATCTTTCTCCTAGGTAATATTTTGGCCTGAAGATTGCATAGGCGAGAAACTAACAGTTACCAAGCGCCGTTGATGCTGTGTCGATCCTATCCTGACACTGATATATTGATCATTCTTTATTTATAAATATAGTAAACTTCATTTTATATATATATATATATATATATATATATATATATATATATATATGTGTGTGTGTGTGTGTGTGTGTGTGTGTTTTAACTTGGGTTGTCGAACGAATTCCAACGAGGATTACCATGCTACTTATCTATGAAGTACCTCTCTAGATAAGGAACATTCTTTACCCGTAAAATTGACCATGAACATATGGGACTTATCTACCGATCGTACCCTTACCATGGCATTTATAGCACAATAAAATATCAGTAATTGTCAAGAAAGCATACGCTCATAACAAATTTTAAATCTATGCGTAACCAAGACTCGATGTTTACCTACTCTCGTCTAAAATTCATCAAAACACAAACATGCTTCTCATGAAGATTGTGAGTTTAGCACGTAGAGATAGCAGGGAAGACTAATAACATCGACACTGGGCCCTTTCTTTGAAACTCATTCCTGAAAATTTATATCGGAATCAATAGACTTCCTTATTGAAATAAAATCAAATACTGTTGAACTGCAAGTTTTATAAGCCTGACGTGTCAAATCTACCATTAGATCCGACGAAAATTATCGAATTAACAAACTTAGAGAATGTACAATTTTATTTTGCAGTAAATAATTTAATAACTTATGAGATGCAAAGTATTTTTAGTTTTGTCTTGATTAAATACCCCTAAAAAAGAACAGGAATAAATTATTTGAGTTAATGAATTGATTTTCTCCAAGCAACGCCGATAGAAATATCATCATCATCATCATCCTCAAGTCGCACAGTTAGCACGGATTTCCTTACTCTCTTTCACCAATCGTCATTTCCTGTGTTCATGGACACCCCTGCTGGTGAAATGGTAATACTAACAAACCTACACGAGTGTGTTCGTGTTTTATTGGCTGTCCCATTCATTTGGCCTTGTGTCACATCAAAGCAAAGAGATTCGGAAAGTACAAAATCCTATGTCCATACTGAGCTATTCTTGGTCGTCTAACACTGGCAGGTCCATGTGAAGGAGTCCACTGGAAAGGGTCACTGATGATTTCGTTCTTGCTTCTCCGGCAATGTCCCGCTTATCTTGTTCGTTTTATTTGGATGGATTTTGAGACAGGAGGTTGGTAGCCGAGTAACATTTGAAAAAAAAAAAATAGGAATTCTCGACCAATTTTTAAACACATTCTTCACCCTCCTCAAGCTTTTTATTACAGGCTTATGTTGTTGAGACATTTTTTCTCTTTTTATATACTGCTAAATAAAAAGAAAAACATGGTTGACATCTTGTAAGTGTATTATTTCCATAAATTTACGCGTGAATTGGAATATAAACCTGTGTTACGATCACTTTGTGACAAATACCCTTGGGAAAGGTATGAACCCCCTTATCCTTCCTGCTATGGGTTAATAGTACCACTTCTGTTCTTCTAGAATGATGGCCTTGGCATTAAATAACCTCCAAAAGTTGATATAGCATTAAGCAAAGAAACCAAACCAATCCTAGTAATTAGGCTCTGTACAAGAATTATTTGTTTTTAGATTTTCGCTTCCTCTCAGTTTAAATTCTTGTTCCACCAGAAAAGCGTTATCCAGTTTATGTCAGGTTCCTTATCTGCATGATGACCTGTCCTCGTGGATTTAATTCCGAAATATAGCTAAATCTTCTCAGGCGAACGGAAAATATATTTCCATTCTTTGGGAAATCTTCTGTTTGATTGATTAATATTGTTCTGCGAGGTCAAATTCCTGTTGTTTGCACAATTCCCTGTGGTCTAACTCTTTTACCCAATCACGTCTATTTTTTTAGAATTTATTCTCAGATAAGTTGCTGCATTCGCTTATCACATGATTGATGGCTCCGTCTGCGTAAAGACAATATTTACTATTCTGTTTCTCTTATCTGTCTCAGCTTTACCATAATTTGTTCCAATACACTTGTTTTCTGTGAATATTAATAGGCCTTATTATTTCGGGACGTAAATAGCTTTAATTCTTGTCAAGGTGACATTAACTGTTTATTTTACTTTCTAACAAGGGCGAATCAAGGTAAAAAAAAATACGAGGGTCTCTCAAAAAAATTAAATAAATTTTGCCTAAGAGGTGTAAAATTGCAAGCACTGCTTTCAGTTGATGCTTTTTATGTACATCAATATTGATTGGGTCTTTTCATATTCACTTAATATTCTTTACTGGCCACTACGCCGGGGACTTTTTCTTCACTGGAGAGTGAGTGTATTTCCTTTCAATTGACTGTCTTTTCGTCTAAGGCTTCTAGTGGTGAACCCATGTATAAGATTTATTTAATAAAACAAAAAAAAACATGTATAAGATTTATTTATCTAAAACCTGCTTCTTCGAACACATCACAATTTCTTCCCTAAATTTCACATGGTTTGCACTTCTCAGCTGGCATAAATATGATAACAGACCTCTGTTTAAACCTAGAACAATATATTTGATTTACCACCATTTCAAATAGTCTAAAAACCAATACATTAGCGTAATTAGAATGATATTTGCTCTAAAATAATTCCAAACATGCTGAGTTTATATTTTGGGGGAAAATCTTTTAAAACACACACATCCACACACACACACAGAGCGTTTTTGCTTCTTTTTTTTTTAAAGACTCCACATATTTATGGAGTTACCTTCTCTTAAAAACGAAAAATTTTAAAAGTGAGTCTTAAATATTACTTTGCCAATTTTTTGGTCGACGAGGATGCATAAAAGACCGAAGGAACGCAAGTGAATTGCTTGCTATTTTAATCATGAGCCAGCACAATTTTCAAAAGACGTTGTATCTAGTTCGAGTATCCATTCAGACGTGTCTGCGATATCGTTTCCTGAGTACATGCAATTTTTCGTTGCTATAAACTTTCGAATATGAATATCACATAAATTTGGATGCTTGCTGAAACATCTGCGTCCAGGTTAATGGAAACCACTTTAAACATGGAAAAGGTAAACACTTTTCGATTAAAACCTTTTTCTCAGTTTTTGAAAAAAAATTTCAAGTCAAATTATTTTAAATACAATACAGTCTGTATACAAAATTAAGATCAGTAAATAACGAGAGAGAGAGAACGAGAAAGTGAAGTATATACAAGGTACGACTGAAATATTTCCTACATTGGATAGGATAATTAAAAATTTGATGATGTGGCTTCACTAATGATGGGGCTTTGGGGAATGCGGAGTACCTCTTCATTGTCTTCGTTCGTAGGTCCAAACTGACCCGAAGTGGTAGCACCTGAGAGGGTCAATGGGTCAAATAGAAATGTTTGAGATTGTAGTTACGTGCTATTTGCGTAGAATAAGGAAGACCAGTACGCTGTAGTAAGTATCATTTTACTGCTCGACTTCGAGCTGTGCCGACCTTGATTGTTGCTCCTAGGTTTACTGTTGATTCGATGCTCACTGCCCACTCACGGCTACCTGGTGAAGTATTCACTCTCTAACTCTGGTGAAGGCCCTCTGTATATGTAGTGCACCCCACCAAACAGGCAAGTGCAGCATAAGGGCTTTTAAAGAGAGACCGGGCTCAGGGCTGAAGCCCAGCGCCTACCCGGCGGCTCCTAAAATAGCTCGGGCCCAAAAGGCATCCCTAAAAGGGCGCCTCAGACACCAGGCTATAAACCTAGCCCCTTCAGAGAGAGTAAGAACCTAGGAGACAGCCCCCTGAGTCTCGAGGAGAGCGAATCAAAGCGCGTGTGACAGGAATACCGGCTTCCAGGCACCCATGTCAGGAGGCCTGGATCGAAGTAGCAAAATTCACGTGACCAAGCCACACGAACCGATCCGTGCAGCGATCAACACAGCTAGCATGTGACCCGAATCACAAGGCTCGCTTAAGTCAAAGCCGTTTAACGCTTACTTTTCGAACGTGGTAACATTCCACCTTATATTAAGGGTGGACGAGTCCAACCCAACAGACTAAAACGGTGTACTTATGCTAAATAGAATTGTTTGAAATAGAACTGTTTTTATATTTAATTGTGTAAACAAAGAACTGTGTAATAATTTGCGATATACCGCAAAACCTGAAAACATTTAATTTTGTGGACATGCTAAACAGAATTGTTTGAAATAGAACTGTTTTTTTGCATTTAACAGTGTGTAAACAAATTACTGTTTAATTGAATTGTTTGTTAAATAACAATACTTGTGAATATTATACTGTGTGCAGACAAATGGGCCACAGCTCATTTAAAAATGTTATCTATAAAAATGTTTAGAAATCATACATTTAACATGTAGTCATAAAAAAAGATTTGGCATTAAATTACCTAAAGGGTTGATATGCCATAAAACAAAACAAAACCAAAGCTCCAACTAGCTAATGTCTGTTCATTTCTTTCAAATATAATCAAATACAAACCAGTGCACATCCTATTTTTGTTGTTAAAATCTTTTTAGACTGGAAAACCTGTAATTTCTACATAGGGAATTGTTCGTGCTTATATCATGTTACGTAGGAATTATGCTTTTCCGGATAGAATTTTCAATCAACAGCAGTATTGATTTTTTTCTCCTGTAGGGCATCGATCCAAAGGAGAATTCACCAGTTTTAAAAAAATCAGTAACAAATGAATTGTTGAAGTTATGATCTAACCTGATCCTATCGATATAAACGCGGAGCTAACATTAGCACCTGCCTAAATTCATGTGCACTATACAGGTGACAATTATACACACACACACACATACATACATACATACATATATATATATATATATATATATATATATATATGTATATATATATATATATATGCAATCCTGAAGAGCCATTTGATAAAATCTAGGTTAACTCGCTGTTGGTCATGTAGCAATTATTGAGCACTTTATTACGTTTTCGCTAAGGCAATTCCGTCGGTGTTTTTTCTTTAGACTAGACATATGTGCTACTTGATTATTTTCTAGTAGCACGCGTGTTTTTCGTCTTTTTCTAAAACTTTTTTTTAATCCCAGATATCACTTTGTAGATATTTCGAATTGAACAATCTAGGTCTTTTTTTTTCACACCATCAGAATTATTGATTAGATATAGAAATTAAAATACATCTATTTAACTATTTCAAGCATGATGATAAATTGTAATCTGAATATTTCAAAAAGGAAAATAACACAGACGCATCTCTTTATCAGACATGTTTACCAAAATTACCAGAAATTATGTTCAAATAACGTAGATTAAATGTGTTCAAAGAAATCGTATTGACTTCAACCATAACTTCCCAAACTTTTTCTTATCTGTGAGAGACTGAAGCATAATCGGTTGGAGGGGAAGCTTGAGTTTGTTGAAAACATTTGCAGCGCGGACTTTCTTCTTGCTCTTCATGGATTGTGATCAAAATTTGCTCTTTTTCGCCTCGTATGAGAAATACAAGGTGTCTTCCTATAATATCAGCCTGTGAAATAATTTTCATACTCTTGTATCCTTGTCTATAGAGCAGATTGTCTCGCTAAAATTGTTATCAATCTTGCTTTGGATCTCACAAACATAATCAGGAGTTCTTTTCTAATCAGAATGATCACAGCGAGACTCCAAATCTTTTCAAATCGTCTGCATGTTCCTGTGATTGGCACATGAATACTGAAACTTCCGTGCTGAATGCGCTGCAGTACAGTGCTGCGTTTTGTAATTTCTGGGAGAATAAATTGCGCCATGTTGCTTGTTTCATCACAAACAGTACGTAATTGACTCTAGCTTTCTGCATAGTAGACAGAACCTGAAAGATACAAGACGGATGCGCACAATTAATAATTCAAAATTCCGATAATTTACCCATCACGTCATATTTATAATGATCAACACACACACACACACACACACACACACACACACACACATACACATCTACCTTTTGGGCCAGATAGATAGATATCTTTGGTGGATCTGGCAAGATGATGAAAAATAAATCGAACAGTGGATATGATAAAAATATAAACAACGTATTCAGTTCAGAACATTTCGTTCTTATTTATTGAAAATAACTTTTTCAGCTGAGAAAAATAATTTTATTTTCTTAAGTTTAGCAAAACGAGGAAAAAGATAATAATGCTTAAATAGGAATATGAAAAGGGTTGGGTCTAAAGACAAAAAACAGAAAAGGGAAAGGAGGGAATAGGTCTAGAACTGAGCGGTGTTGTTAGAGGTTGTTGGTTTTGACTAGATTTCAGTGAGAAAAAGAACGAGATAATATGAGGAAGAGGGAGGGCTTGAAGAAATAAAAGGGGAGTGAAAGAAGAAATGGCGACATTTAGCTGGGGTGGTGGACGCAGAGGCCCAACCAAATCCTGTACTTCTCTTAAACCGCAAAACAGCCTTGTCAAGAATTTGAACTCACGTCACTGTGTCTATTGGCTACGATGATAATCGTAACGCCTCGCACCTCCATCTTTCTCGGTTAGCGTGTCGTCAAACTCGTTTAAACCCGTGCATAACAAAGCAATATTGTCACTGAGTCATATTGCATGGAAGTTTAATCAAGGGGATTATTATTACTAGTAGTAGTAGTAGTAGTAGTAGAAGTAGCAGTAGTTGTAGTAGAAGTAATAGCAGCAGTAGCATTAGTAGAATTAGTAGTAGTCGTAGTAGTAAATTAATCGAATTAATTTCTTGTTTCACTTTCGGTTTCCCCCCCTTGTCTTTTGGGTCTATAGAATACGGTGACTGACCCCCTGTAGGTAGATGAGACAACTATCCAGCAATTGTCCTAAACCATATTTGATGGTGAGGTTCCAGTCCCAGAGTTTGATAAATATGGAGTAGCCCTTCACTGCCATTATTCTCTGTTTCTTTCTGGTGGAATTATACACTCATTTCCAAAGGATTATTATCATTAGTAATAATTTAAAACCATACGACTGCAATACACACACATACACACACACACACACACACACATATATATATATATATATATATATATATATATATATATATATATATATATATATATCAAAGCTCTTTGAACGAATTGAGCGCCATGGTATCCGGTAAGGAATAAAATGTAAACAAACTAACGCTGCCACTGCTATTGCTACATAATACCTTATAATTCCCTTGCTGACGTGGTACGCTTGTTGGCCGAGCGGTCTGATACTAACTCTAACGTATAGTTGGGATGATTTTAATCCCAGCTTCAAGCATCCTTCGTGTCTAGCCAAACTAAAGAGTTGTGAGACAACGAAACAGTCTGTCTGTAGATGATTATATATATATATATATATATATATATAACAAGGTCATCAACATCATCATCATATCGCGCTGGTAGCACGGATATCCCTGACCCTCTCTCGCCACTCCTCCCTATCGTTCATCACCCTAGGTAGGTCTTCAGGACAACATCCCGTATCCTCACATAGCTGCTGAATGTACGTTCGTGCTGGTCGTCCTGCTTTTGCGTGGCCATGTGTGGGGATCCATAAGAGTACATCTCTTATGAGTTCATCTCTGCTTCTCCAGCAGTGTCCTGCATGTCTGGTTCGTCTAACCTGAATAGTTTTCGTGATAGGGCGCAGGTAGCCGTACAGTTGGTGTCTTGTGGGGTGTTGCTGCCAGGACTTGTTCAGGATTGCACGCAGCATTCTTGTGTAATTGCCATCTAGCTTCTTCTCCAGCCGTTTTGTTAGCGTCCATGTAGTGCAGGTATATAGCAGTATCGATGTGACCGCTGCCTGGAAGAAACTGCGTTTCATTTTATTGGTTAGGTCTGATTTCCATATAATCGATAGACTATTGATACCTGTCCATGCTTTTGTTAACCTCGTTTCGATGTCCTTTTCGGTTGATTCGACGCTGCTTCCTAGGTAAGTGAATTTGTCTACTAGTTTAAGAGGGGTTCCTTCTAGAGTGGAGATGTCCCCCGTTTGGTTATAGCACATATATTCCGTTTTGTGTGCATTAACATAGAGGCCTATGCTTGCTGCTGCTCGTTCCAAACTATGCAGAAGTGTTTCGGCTTGGTCAGGTGTATTTGCCAGCATCGCTATGTCATCGGCATAGTGGTCAAATATTGACCATCCGTAGAATCCTTGAAGACGTACGGGAAAAAAAAACTACAGCCGACATTACTATTTGTAGATTTCACCAAGGCCTTCGAATATGGAACAAATCCTACTAGCATACAGCCTACCAAAAGAAACCGAAGAAGCAATAACGATTCTCTATAGAAACACCAAAATGAAAGTACGTTCACCGGATGGAGACACAGATACTTCGACATTGTAGCAGGAGTACAATTAAGTAGTGACAGCTAAATTCTCCTCATTACTGATCCTTGTGACCGACGCCAAACGTTCAATCACTAGAACAGACGATGTCGACAGGAGATGCAGTTTTACACAAAATGCCTTTATTTTTATTAGGGGCAGTAAGTTAGTTCCCAGAACTCAGAAAAGTTAAGATCACGAATTCCGTGCTCAGCAAACCCCCTTTTATTTGATATTAGCTACAATATATAAAATAATGAAACAAGTGTTAATCAACTGAATAAGACGCCACTTTACATATTCCTGTTCATGAAACCCGTCAAAAAGCAAAACAAAACAAAAACAAAAAAATCATAATATCAAAAACGAAAGTGGGATTCTGCTTAACTCCGTGTCTGACTTTTCCTTCCTTGATTTCGGGAACCTCTTCATCTTGTCGGGAAAGTTTCTTTAGTTTAAAGGTTAATCATATTTACCAACCCCTCCGCTCGGGCAGGATATGACACAAGGTCAATTTTTAAGCGGAGTTTAACAGGTTTGAATTCAGAGTTTCCTTCTCCTAGACTAGTTGCCTCACCAAGGCTGAAGAACCTAGTCTTTCCTTCTATTTACCCATAGCTGGAGGGAGAATAATTGGATTTATACCTTTCCCAAGGGTATTAGTGCTATGTGAAATGCAATCAGTCTTGTCAGCGTGACTTGATGATAATGATTAAATCAATACTATCCCCTTACTTAAAAATACAATGTATATATTTAATTACTAAGCCCTCTGTATAAGCAGAATATAATACAAGGTAAATTTTTAGCAGAGTTTAACAGATTTGAATTCTAGACTGGTTGCCGCACCAAGGCTGAAGAACCTAGTCTACCCTACAATTTACCAATAGGTGGAGGGAAAATTATTGGATTCATGTTTCCCAAACGTTTTAACACTATGTGAAATGCAATCAACCTCGTCTAGGATTTGAACCTATTTGCCCATTTCCAACGACGATATCCATTACACCACAGGAACCTCATTTCCTGGTCAGATATCATTTAGTGTAAAACTAAGACGTACAGCACTGAACTATGTCCAACTTTTTTAATGTTTTAACTTTAACGCGATCTATGTCAAGCTTTTTATAGCAGATTTATACCTGCTACCCAAAGAAAACTATAAACTCAACGCGCGCGGGCTCTCTCTCTCTCCCCCCCCACACACATATTTATATATAGCCTGGTAGCGCAGGGAGTTGCAGTACCATCTTAGCCACCGAAATTAGCATCAACCCTGGTTGGTGGCTGATGATGATAGGGTATATCACGTGTTCTCATACGTTGCACGAGAAAATATAAAAATGCAAATATCCATGGCAGGAATTGGATGTGTATAATGTCTTAGTTATATTATTCATACGAACTTTTAAAAAATCACATCTCCCAATTTTCTTCTTCTTCTTCTTCTTCTTCTTCTTCTTCTTCTTCTTATTATTATTATTATTATTATTATTGTTTACTTCTTGAGAGTTTTCCACGTCAGCGTTAGCTGATGGTCTTTCACTGAAGTTTGATTGACAGCACGTCTTCTCAAATCTCCATGACTCTTTTCAGTATTCTGGCCGTTCTCAATAAAGCTGTGGTTTAGATGGTTTCCACACGTCCTTTTATTTCTAATTCTTCCAGTCCCTTTAATAATCCTTTTCTTACTGTACCAAGGACACCTATCACAATTGTCATTTTCATGTTCCACAGTTTTTTCTATTTCCTATAAAGGTTGAGGTACTTATCCTTCTCTACATTTTCTTTCAATTTTACTCTGTGGTCAGCCGGGACAGCAAATTTGCCAGTTTTTACCTTTTTTATTATTATAATATATTGTCGTCTGGCCGGGATTAGGTGATCTGTTAGTATATTAAAATCACCTAGGAGTTATTATTATTATTATTTACTCTTTTAGAGTTTTTCACATCAGTTTTAGCTGATGGTTTTTCCTTGGAGTTTGAGTGACAGCAAATCTCCTCAAGTTTCCAGGACTTTATTCAGTATTCTAGCCGTTCTTAGTAATACTATAATTTGGATAGTCTCTTCCCGTCCGCCAACTTCCAAGTTCTCTAGGCCTTTTAATAACCCTTTAGTTATTGTGCCAAAAGCATCAATTACAATTGTTACAATTATCACTTTCATGTTCCACAGATTTTTCAATCCTCTAGGAAGGTCGAGGTTATCATTATTATTCCCTCATTAGAGCTTTTCACATCAGCGTAAGCCGATGTTTTTTCACTGGAGTCTGAGTGACAGCAAGTCTCCTCAAGTCTCCAGGACTCTTCTCAGTATTCTGGCCGTTCTCAATAATGCTGTCGTTTGGATGGTCTCCACTCGACTGCCAACTTCCAAGTCCTCTAGTCCCTTTAGTAATCCTTTCGTTACTATTCCAAACGCACCAATTACAATAGGTATAATTGTCACCTGCATGTTCCACAGTTTTTTCAATTCCCTAGCTAAGTCGAGGTACTTATCCCTCTTTTCATATTCTTTCAGTTTAATTCTGTGGTCAGCCGGGATAGCAAAGTCGACTATTTTGTAAGTTCTCTTTTTTTTGTTGATTATTATTAAATCTGGTCTTGTGGCCGGGATTAGGTGATCCGTTTGTATTTTAAAGTGCCATAGGAGTTTATGCGTGGGATTTTCTAGGACAGGTGCTGGGTTGTGCATATACCATTTGATAGTATGGTCGAATTTAAGTTTCTTACACATTTCCCAATGAATCATCTTGCCGACCCAGTCGTGTCTCGCCTTATACTCCCGCTATGCTAATTTGCTGCATTCACTTATTATATGATTGATGGTTTCATCTCTGTCACCACATAGCCTGCATTTGCTATTTTGTTGAGTCTTATTTATTCTCACTTTGATATGATTGGTTCTTATGGCGCTGTATGTGCTGCTATTAGGAGAGATTCTGTTTCTCTCTTAAAGTTTCCTTTGCTTAGCCATGTCCAAGTTTTGTCATGTGAAATATTGCTTATTAGTCGTTTAAAGCGCTCACAAAGATGTTTTCCTTCCCATTTTTGTTTCCTAGTTATTGTCATTGTGTTGTTTATCGTGTTCTCAGTTTCGTTTCTGGTGGCTCTTATGAGTCTTCCTTCGTGTTTTTGTATATAGTCTTTGAGTCGTTGTATGGATGCGTCAACGCTGTCTTCAATACTGGCAAGTACTCTTCCTCCCTCTTTTCTTGAAACATATAGTCTGTCAACGTCGTCTCTGGGATGTAATCTCTTACTACGACTACTACTACTATTACTACTAACTCTACTCCTACTGTTTCAACGAGTACCAGACTTTTACTACTTATAATTTAAGATAGATAAATGCAGTATGAGAATATTTTATAAGATTGGTCTATCTTATATTTATATTTTGGAATATCAGTATAGATATATCTAAATACATATTTTCTAATTATTTTTACCTTATATTTCCGTTTTATATTTTCTTTCTGATGATGCACGAAATTATTCGAATGTGATAATTTTAGAGGAAGAGTCCAGCTAGTTCTCAAAATACAAGCTTACAAAAATACACATATGCACACATTTTTGCTGAGATTTGTTATCATATTCCTTTTAGCTACAACCAGTCATCTTTTTGTGTGTTTTACTTTCCTTTCTATCTGTCACTAACACGTCGACGTATATTCGCAAATCATCAACAGCATAAACAAAAACTATCGAACCTCGGAGAAGGTTTCTCTACAATACACAATGGACACTATCCATATTTCAGATTCGAGCGAACAGTATAAAAAAACATATCACTGGTTATCGTTTGCTTCTACGCATTAATCATTACAAACAAAAGAGCCTCGCTTTAAATTCTTAGCTGCCATATTTTAGCAACCCGTGTGTATTCATGAGTCAACATTACTTCCCTTTTTATTCCGACTGTTCTTTTCGTAATTTTTTTTCCTGCAAAAATGATTCGTTCCTTTAGGGGAAGCATTTGTTCGGCTTTTTGTAAATTTTCTATAAGTTTTGTGTGAGTCTTCTGTGAAAGTAAATTTCCCTTTGCTTCCTATGAAATAAAGTATATCAATTCCGATTTCATATTTATGTCATGATTCCCATTAAAACGCCTCAGGAGCTGAGTGACCGTGAATAATACGCAATCGTATATGATATGTATTTCTAATTTCGACACTGGAAAATATCTCGTGTATAATACGCATTAAGGTTTTGGAATTTATTGCGGCTTAATTTAAACTAAATCTAACATTTTGTTCAGCTTTTTATGAGGTTTTTATCGATTAAAAATTAAATTTATATAGTTTGAATAATGTTTCGATGTACAAAATTTAAACAGGATTGAGGGAAAAAAAAACAAGGACAAGTTCACAGAAAAATGTAGCTAACTTTCAGCAAAAATGAGTTAAAAACAAAGATGTAAAAAATATAAACAAACATCCAATAGACTATTTCTTTGTTTCAGTATTGAACTGAAGTGTTTTTGTACATATCAGTTAGTTTGGAACATATATTAAAATTACCACCGTTCAGGCTGTCTCAGATATGATGAGGAACGTGGTCAGAAAAAAAGTAAATATTTATTTCTTATGCGTGACACACACTCCTAACTTTGGGGCTAAAAAGTCTAGAAAAAAGATCCATGTAATACGTAGATAATTCCAATACTCGAACAGTTAAAAACTGTAACGGTTATCACTGAATACAAAAGGGAATATTTAAGTATAGATTTGCTTGTTTTATTTGTTAAGTGGTTCCTTGCAGTGTAATAATGCTTGGAAAAAATCCATTAAATTTTAATTTACGAGCGTGTGATTTAAGATCGATTTAAGGATATTAGTTTCTTTTCAGGGTGTCATTCCGAACGAAACAACAATACTAATCAATTATTTTACGCTATCAACTTGCATAAATGACGGCAAATACAACATATATGTAATTAGATAGGTATCGACTGGTAAAAGATTTTTTTCTCACGAGTAAAAAATGGATATTTTTCGATAATTTCAAAATTATGATTTCAGGTCATCAGGGAGAGTTATTCTAGAAGTTCCAAATTATGTGAGAATAAATTCTAATTATTGTATGCAAGTATAATGGCCTGGGCAGCTTTGGTTTGGTTTCTTTTGTTTAAAGGCATATCAACCTTCGTGTGTCATAAAATGCCAAAACAATCCTTGTAGAAGGACAGTAGTTTGTTTGGTTTTGGTTTCTTTGTTTAAAGGCATGTCAACCTACGTGTGTAATTAAATGCCAAATCAATCCTTGTGGAAGGACCATAGTGGTAATAGATAGGTGGGATACATGTACCATACCCATGATACGGATATGTGTGAAACGTACATAGAATGTTCATAACATATATACATAGAACATAAGAGTCCCGAAACACGAAAAACACGTAACGACTTCTGAGTTCAGGTACGAAACCTTTTATTAGCTTTGAGTTAAAGGTTTCGACATAAGGAAGAGAGATGAACAATCTTTCTATGATGACTTTTCCATCTGCCCCCTCCCAACACGTATGGCACCCGCCACAAGGCCACTGGTCTGGCTTCGGCGAGCAAGTGAAAGCCAACCGTCTTCTCCCCAGGCAGAAATCAATTCAACGACTTTTTCCAAAATCCCCGAAATCCTCCGCGCGCTTCCGGTGCGTGACGTCACCCGCACTCTCTAGCCCCGTTTCCCATCTGGGCTATTGTGTCATCTCTGATTGACACGTTCGCCCCGCACGCACGCGTGAATACCTGCGTTAAAGTTGCACCTAAGTAACCCATGCATTGAGCCGAAAGGTTCTCAGCCTAACTAAACCCAAAGGCATAAAACGAAATCCCTCGGCCATTATATTACATAAAGAGATTCATATCGTTCTCAAGGATATTAGTCTAAAAGTGAATGTAATAGCATGATTGGAATTCGAACTCGCTTAGTAAGATTTGGAAGTCCATAATGTTTGTCACTACACCATCCAGAGTATTCTGAGTATAGCAGGACAGACACCTACATAATATATTGAGAAATATTACGTTATATATGAATTGGCTGAGCCTTAAAAGTTCTCTGGGAAGATGAAATTGCGGCAATCACGAGTTGATTGTAATGAAAGATATGAAGGCATGTTTTGCTTTTAGGACTTTTTTGGTTCGTCTCAGATTCAAATATAGTTTAGAATCTTTGCACTATTTTTGTGTGCAAATTCAAGTTTGATTTGTAAATGATAAAAAATTTGCTGTGCCATGTTTATTAACCTTTTTATCTAAAACTACCGCGTACACTCAAGTAAAGAGACATCACAAATTTTTGGCATTGCCACCCGACAAAAATTTTCTTTCAGTATTCAAAGAAATAAAGAGAAACCATTCAAACGCTTATTTTACTTAAAGCACTACTGCAATACATTAAAAATAAATGCAATATCGTAAATATTGTAGTCTACACCTTGATGTAGCAAACTGTATTAACATGGATATTACAAAAAAAAAAAAAAGGGTTAAACAATAGCATTGATAATATAATAATTACATATGTTATTGATTCATTGTGTTTGGATAGCATAATTTACTAATTTTGATAACTAAAGTCACATGACATTATAATCTTTAATAAGAGCCTGTTCTTAGATAAAGGGTATGCAAGGAAATATCAGGTCGGAATTATAGTAAGGTTAGGCCTAAAAACAAAGTAAACATCGACGTTTTAAAAACATGTTTTCTATGTGGAATGACCTCTTGTTTTTGAGGGAAAAATAGTCTTAAAAAAACGTTTATTACACAAGTATATACGGTATCTTCAGAACTTGACCATATGAAATTTTTGGTTTGAGAAGTTGACACCATCCATATTCGTCGACATATAGCATCCGTATAAAATGCGTTTGAAATAATCAATTCCCCTATTGATCATTTTATTTCGGTTTGGAAGTATTACAAAAACCCAAGAAACTGCTAGTTTCTCTCATTTCGCGAAATGTTCAGGAAATTGGTAAGTGCTGAATACACCTGCAATCTCAACATTCTCCAATAGAAAAGAAAGTTGTTTATAAAGAAAAGTTTAAGCCGTAGCAAATAATCATGGTGATTCAAATGTAACGGCTCATATTTATTTACTCTAGAACAACACCAAATACAATGGGTACAATAACACCGATAACTGGTGAATTTCTATCCCTAATGCCTATTTTATTTCATTAAGCATCCATTAATATCTATTGGTTTTAGTTTGGATTCTACTTTATATATATATATATTTTTTATTTTTTTTATTTTCGTCGACAACACCCCACGAGACATCAACTATACGGACACTTGCTCCCCATCACGAAAACTATACAAGTCAGACGAACCAGACACGCGGGACACTGCTGGAGAAGCAAGGACGAGCTCATAAGTGATGTACTTCTATGGACCACCACATATGGCCGTGCAAAAGCAGGACGACCAGCTCGAACTTACATACAGCAACTATGTGAGGACACAGGATGTAACCCTGAAGACCTGCCGGAGGCGATGAATGATAGGGAGAAGAGGCGAGAGAGGGCCAGGGATATCCGTGCTGGCGGCACGACATGACGATGATATATATATATATATATATATATATATATATATATATATATATATATATTTGGAGGTTCCTCTGGTGTAATGGTTATCGTCGTAGGAAATGGACACGGTGACACGAGTTCAAATCGTGGAGGAGACTGATTGCATTTCTTATAGCACTAATACCCTTGGGAAAGATATGAATCCAATTTTCCTCCCTACAACTATGGGTAAATAGTAAAACAGACTGTGTTCTTCAGCCTAGTCTAGGAGAAGGAAAACTCTGAATTCAAACTTGCTAAACTCCGCTTAAAAAATTGACCTTGTGTCATATCCTGCCCGAGCGGAGAGGTTGGGTATATATATATATATATTTATAATTCTATTCAAAGTAGAATATATATATATATATATATATATATATTTACCTGACTGATAAAATGAAAAGCAGTTTCTTCCAAGCAGCGGTCGTGTCGATGCTGCTATATGGATACACTACATGGACGCTAACAGAACGGATCGAGAAAAGGCATGACGCAACTATACAAGAATGCTTCGAGATATATTGAACAAGTCCTGGAGGCAACACCCTACAATGCTGCTGCTGTACGACCAACTACCACACATCACAAAAACTACCAAAATTAGACGAACCTGACATGCAGGACACTGCTGGAGAAGTAGGGACCAGCTCATAAGTGATGTATTCTTGTGGACCCCTTCACATCGTCGAGCAAAAGCAGGGCGACCTGCTCGAACATACATACAGCAGCTCTGGGTAGATACGGGATGTAGCCCTGAGGACCTGCCGGAAGTGATGGACGATAGGGTGGGGTGTCGAGAGTCGACATGATGATATATATGTCTCACGAATGCATAAACCCAGGGTAACAGACTTGTTATACTTTTTATTGTATACTATTTTCATACCGGCTCATTGTCAAGTTGTTAGAGTGTTCGCAAATGGTCTGGGAGACTTGGGTTCAATCCCAGGTCACGTCATACAAAAGACTTTAAAAATGGTACTTGATACCGCCTTGCTTAACACTCAGCAATATATGGTACGCTTCAACAAGTTACTTTTTTCAAATATAGCACTAAAAAACTCAAAATTATTATTAGTAGAGTTATTTGTTGTCATGTGCGTCCAGTGTATTTTGAGACACCCTATATTCATGCTAAGAAGATAGCGAATAGCGTCCATTATACGTTGATATCAACCGGTTCATTGGTCTTGTGGGTTGAGTGTTCACTAATGAGCCGGGATACCGGGGTTCAATCCCAGGTCGAGTCATACCAAAGACTCAAAAATGGTACTTGATGCCTCCTTGCTTAACACTCTGCATTGTAAGGTAAGGATCAAGGGTAAAGTCGAGCAATCCAGGGAAAGGAGTAGTGTCCTCCCTACACCTCGATATTGTAGGTAATGAAGACTGAGTCTTCGGGTCGCCTTCGACTAAAGGGAGACAACTTTACTTTTCCTTTACTTCTACGTTAGTATCAACATTTTTGTGTTGTTGATTTTGTAATATTACGGACGGGCGCTGTCGTCAATCAGTGAAGGTGTCACGAGACTAGCCTATGCAGGCAGAATAACCTGCAAAGTTAGACGTGATTTTAAAATAATCACAGATGTATTATCACGTGTTTCACTGGTGACATCAAACATTCGCAGATCTTCGATTTGTTCTCCAAAATCTCTATATAACAAAATATAGTAACGAGATTTTGGCAGAGCTGAAGGCAATTGTCAAAACGGGTGCGTTTAAAGTTTCGATGTCCTGACCTGTCTTACCCAAGTCAGCTACGACCTATCTGTCAGGCGTGTGTCAAGCAGCCAGCTCTCACCTACACCCCGTCACCGCCGAGGGAGAAGAAGGACGAAACTAAAATGAACTTTTCGAGTTGCAGCGATTATTGCTGAATAATAAAGACTGCTATATTTTCTTCCCTTACCTTCGAGTTTGAGTATGTTTTTTCTTTACAGCACAAAATGTTGGTCCTATGGTACAATTTTAGGAGTTTTTTTTTTAATAAACTGTCCTATCTGATACAAATATTTTCTAAACGTGTTTATTTAACCCATAGAGCAGAGTGAATTTGGGAATAATAGCAAGGAAGGGTTGACTCCTCACTACCCAAATCTTCAGAACTGGAGTTTCATTATCAAATGTCGTTCAATGCCATACTCAAGAATCTTTTTTATTGGAGGGAGTTGTGTCGTTCTGCAGGGGTCAGTCAACTTCTCTTAGCCTCACTGACGAGATATGATTTAGCTTTGGAGTAAAATTCATGTTTGATGGGAATTGTAATTTGATTCAACGAAGTTCTCAAACAGCTAATGCATTAATAGTAATTTAGTTATTCACTTTGTGAGAAACAGAGCAAATAAACGAGGATAGGGATGAATGTAAGGTTGGAAAATTGAATTGTGCTTATCTATCAAGCACATTCTGTGTCTTTACCAGCCTAATAAGTTGTTATCTCGATTAATGTCATGCAATAAACTTTGTAGAGAGTTTCTGCGTATTACCGCTGTATTTTTGGGAACATACCAAAACCGCTCTTAGTGTAACGATTATCGTTGTCGGAATTTAAACGGGTGACCCGAGTATGAATCTTGGACGACACGTTTTACATCTCGCTTCGTCTTGGGGAAAAGGCAGGACTTCGTTGTTTTTTTTTATCCAGATTTGAGTAAATAGATGGACAGAGGGAGTTCATTAGCCTTAGTTCGAGAACCAGCATAGAAGGAAAACTCTGAATTTAAACCAGTAATAAGTAAAGTTGGCGACCATAGTCAAGGGCGACCCGAAGTCTCCCTTTTCAATAGCTACAACAGTGAGGTGGAGGAGAGGGCACTACTCCATTAACTGGATTGATCCACTACACTTGATCCTTACCTTATAGTACTGAGCACTAAACAAGGCGGCATCAAGTACCATTTTTGAGTCTTTGGTATTACGCAACCTGGGGTTGAAAAAAGTATTCTAGATCATTGCGAACACTACTCATTAGGCCCCCGTTTAAGATTTAACTCTGTGTCACATTCGGCGTGAGACAGAATGGTTAGGTTAATAAAAACCATATCTGCTGACCAAGATATTGCAAGTAGGCAGTTAGTTGTACAAGAATGTGTAACAATGGCTAGTTTGATTCGGTAAAATGTGTTTTATTCATTTAACGGCAATTCAACTTTCATTGCTTATTTGAAGCCAATACGTTGGGTCATATGTGATAACTTTAGAAAGCTTAAGACTAAAATACCTCTTTTTATGTTATGTTTAGTCGGTTAGTCTCTCGTATCAATCAATAAAGAATAGAGAGTTCGTCCCATACCAGTGGTTTTTATCACTTAGAATATTTGGACTATTGTCTTCCTCTTTATCTCATTGCCAGACACATAGCGCTGTGGATAAAACGTTTGGTTGAAAGGTGCTTTTGATGAACGGTTGCAGGTTCAATCCCAACAACAGGTAAGAATAACAAAGAATTCTTACTATATCTTATCACTTTTACCCAGTCACTGTAAACGAAATTAGAACTATCTAATCCTAAGAATATTTAAAAATCTTCAAGTCGAGGTTCTGTGTGGGCTCCCGTATTTGTCATGAAACTGCAATAGAAGGCCGAAGTACATATCGGCCAAAATATTCCGAGCATACCAATAACAATGAAGACGAAAGCAATAATCCGAATATTCTAAGGGATAGAAATTACCAGGCTTCATCTGAGAAATTTAGACAAAAAAGCTAGACGGCAATAACACAAGAATGCTGCGAGCAATATTGGACAAATCCTAGCGGCAACACCCCACAAGGCACCAATTATACGGCCACCTGTCTCCCATCACGAAAACTATCCAAGTTAGACGAACCAGACATGCAGGACAGTGCTGGAGAAGCAGGGACGAGCTCATAAGGGATGTACTCCTATGGACCCCCACATATGGCCGGGATAAAGCAGGATGACCTGTTCGAACATACATACAGTAGTTATGTGAGAATACGGGATATAGCCCTGAAGACCAGTCAGAGGCGATGAACGATATGGAGAAGTGGCGAGAGAGAGTCAGGGATATCCGTGCTAGCGACACGACATGATGATGATGATGATGATTTTCAAATCTAAACTCTTTTTAGATTTTTAACAGCATTGCATCTTGGTGTAACAAGCTAGTTACTAGTTTGCAATGAGGATTCCTCATTAAGTGCTGTATGCTTGTATCCTTATCCAAAATCCAGACTACACTATTGTTATGGGTGTAATAGTTAACAAGCTCCTCTTGTCCTTCAGTTACTAAAGAGTAACGATTCCGATCTATACTGAGTACCACATAGACATCGTTCAGACGTTGAATATAAAATTACAGTTTTACTAAATTAATTTTATCATAGTGTAATGTTTAACGAGCTCAATTTGCTGATTAAATACTAAGTAAGGAATTCGATTCTCACTAGGTGCACTTTACATGCGACCTTTTGTCGAATCTAAGCCATGCTAAAAATGACAACGTCCTCAAGGAGGATATCGGCTCTGCGTACAGTTTAACAATCGCATTTAATTAAAAAGAAAAAAAATTATTAAATCTTTATTCCATATAGCGGAAAAACGTTGCCTTTTAAGGTCTTCCTTAAAATTGCTTGGTCTACACAAATGTTTTGCACGATGTACATGATTATGTTTTGGAATAAGATCTGAAGGAAAATAATAGGAAAAATTAAACTGTCTTGTTTTCTATGAGAATCTTCTGAAAGTCGGTTCATTATCTATGGGGAAAGTACCCGTAGCGTAATGGCTAATGTAAGTGAGTTCGAAACCCAGTCATGGCATTACGTTTAATTTTTGGACTAGTACCCCCAGGAAAGGTATTGAATCTCTCTATCTATTCTGGTATGTGTTAGACAGTTCCACTGATATTTTTCTCCTAGGATTTTTTTTTTTGCAGTAGATAACCCACGAAGGTTGATTTGCCGTTGAACAAAGAAATTAAACTAAACCAAACAATATCAACAAAACCATTTTACTTCTTCAAAATGATTTCCTAGAGCAAAAATAACTCTCATTTTTTTTAGTGACGCCCTTCTAATGGTAAAGTTGATCAAATATTTCTGATGTACACTTATTTGATCCATGCCATTCGAACGAAGTCACATCTGTCTGCATTGATCCAAGATTCTTCTCCTCTTTAGCACAAGAACCATTCATATCACTATAAGAAATGGTAATTGCATCATTGACAGCAGCCGATCCGGAAGGACCAGTAGAATAGGATGACTGAATCTCATCTGAGGGGCAAGATCATTCAACATGTCATGGATACGATCCTAAACAGTGAGGCTAGTGTTGCAGGAAATTAGGGAATGTGGATTATCTCTTCATTGGCATTGATGTCCGGTCCAATCGGTCCCGGATTGGTAGTATTCGTTGGGCTCTCATCTATGAGTCAAACAACTGTTGAAACGTTTAACTGCGCAAACAAATAGCTTATGATGAAATATTGGTGTTACGTAGCAATAGTTTAAACCGTTTTACTGTGTGAAAATAGAATATCAGTTCTAGATAGCAATAATGGAAAACATTTAACTGTGTTAAAAAAAGATTAATTCTAAACTGAATTATTAGTATTACATAGCAATACTGGAAAACATTTTACTGTGTACGAACAAGTAACTTTGGCTTGTATAAAATATTACCTCCAAGGTGTTTGTTTACAGATTATATATATATATATATATATATATATGTGTGTGTGTGTGTGTGTGTGTGTGTGTGTGTGTGTGTGTGTGTATTATTACTTAGGAGTAATTATTACTTAGGAGTAATTCCACCAGGAAAAAAAAAAATTCAACAGTGAACATTTAAATTTTTCTGGTAAAGAGCTCAATGCAACTGATATTACAGAGCAATAATTTCTTTAAGAAAAAACATAACCGTTCACATTAGGATTATAAATTTATTTCCATCCTGTTATGTGTTTTTGATATAAATCAAAAACACCGAAACAATTAACAGGACTTCTTCAGATGTTATGGATAAAATAATTCAGAATAGACACTGGAAAGAAGGGTGAGAGGGGATAGAAGAGGGGTGAAGAGTTTTCTCCTCATTTAGCCCACTTCTGATTTTTTTTTTTTTTTTTTGCTTGTTGAAATTATAGTAATTTAATTTTTCTATTTCTTTTTTTTAAATTCTAAATACTTTTCGACTTAAAACTCCAGAATTAATACTAATTTAGATAAAATAACTATTTTTAATAACTTTACATATGGATACAATAATAGTTATATTAAATTAAATTTAAAATTAAAATTAATTTTTAAAAAAATTTCAATTTTATTTTCGTACCAATTAATTCAGTTACCCCTTCATTGAAGAGTACGCATACATGATATGGTTTCTTCTAATTTGTTTTATTTTATTTTATTCATTTACCTTGAATCTCAAATTAATCCTATTTTTTTTTTCATTTAAGCATTATCTATGATGATTTTTCAATAGTTTATAATCCTAATGTGACCAGTTTTCTTTTTTCTTAAAGAAATATATATATATATATATATATATATATATATATATATATATATATATATATATATAGTGGGCTCCTTCAGTGTCAGTTGTCTACAGTCTTAGTTTAAAGGCTTGAGCCTTCATTTATTTCCAGACGAAAGAATTACAAAAGAATAGATCTAGCCTGCAAGTCAGGCATCTGATGTCACCGCCTTGGGAGTTGAGATGGGATGACGTGGAAACTTTGATCAAAAATTTTCCAAGAATTCTGGTTACAATAGAAATGACTATTGCTGGTGGTGCTCAAAATCACTCTGTTCACCCGGTTTTTAACCCCTACGCGGTGGCAGTTTTAAATCCTGGTGATCATTCTATCCGATAAAACTTGCTGCCAGAAAAAATAAAAAAAACAAAAACATAATCCACGCTGTTGTGGAAAATTCTTGAGGAGTAATGTACATAAACCTTGCTAGAGAACTGAAAAAATCTATGCAAGATAAAAATGACGGTGAAACCAATTGTAAATAGCGCGCTTGGTACTGTCACCAAAGATTAGTACTCCGACTAAAGGACTTGGAGATAAAAGGACGAGAGAATACCATCCAAACTATAACATTGCTGAGATCGGCCAGAATACTAAGACCTGGAGACATGAAGACATGAGGAGAATTACTGTCACTCAGAATACAGCTGAAATTTATCAACTAATGCTGGTGTGAAAAATTCTCAAAGCTTGTTTGTTTGTTTGTTTGTTTGGGTTTTATGGTATATCAACCTTTTATGGTTATTTAATGCCATTTCTATTTTTATACAAAAATGTTCTATTTCAAGCAATTCAATTTAACATTAGTACACAGTTTAGTTCTATTTGACCCATAGATAGAACCATATCAGGTGCAACAACTCAGAGCCAGAGTGAACCTGGGAGCGATGGCAATAAAGGTGTACTCCGTATTCCTCAAAGCTGCAGCAGCAGTGGAACCTCACCATTAGATTGTTTAGTGACATATCCAAGACTCTCGTTGGGGGAGTTTTAACCATCTGCAGAGAATTAGTCAGTGTATTCTACAGCCCCAGCTGACTGAGCAACTCTCAAAAGAGTAAAGTAATGATAAGAATTAAAAATCGTAGGACAAACCGTGACCATTCAAATTACAAGATCGTTGAGGTAAGTCAGTATACTGTGAAGGGTTCTGGATACATGAGTAGACTTGCTCTCAGTCAGACTCCAGTAAAAGACCATAAGCTAACCCCAGTTTGAAAAAGTCGCAGGTAGTAAAATAATACAGTTAATGCAGGAAGTCATAGTAAAATAAATACAAGAGTAGTTACAAATGATTGGCGAAGTTTACCTACTGAGATTCGAGTAAGAAATTTAAATTTAACTATTCTAAAATATGGTATAAGTACAAACAAAATATGGTGTATGGTATAACCGTTCTTAAATATTTCATATCCACAAACAAGATATGATGTATGCTATAACCATTCTAAAATATGCTATATGCACAAACTGAGGTGTATGGTATAACCATTAAAATATGCTATATGCACAAACAAAATATGGTGTATGCTATAACTGTTCTAAAATATTTCATATACACAAGCAAAATATGGTGTATGCAATAACCGTTCTAAAATATTTTATATGCACAAATAAAATGTGGTATGTTACAACCATTCTAAAATATTGTACATACACAAACAAGATATGGTGTATGCTATAATCATTCTAAAATATGGCATATGCTCAAACGTGAAAGGTGACCTTCAAAATGAAAGGTATAACATTTCCCGGGATTTTAAGATCCAAATGCATCTCCTTATCCAAACCAGACGACCAGACCTACTTTTAATTAACAAGAAAAAAATAACTTATAATTTTGTATATTTTCATGTTTCAGAGGACCACAGATTAAAAATAAGAGAATGAGAAAAAATAGACAGAGAGAAGAAAAAGCAGTGGAACTTGAAGGTGACATCGATACCATTTATAATTAGAGCCCTTGTAACTGTACCATAGCGACACTAAAGAAACTTTAGACCCCCGTAGTGACTTTGCCGTGGACACATGGTGACAAATGTGAAATTGTCAAACACACACCAAATATTTATTTATTACTCTGCAGCTTGCAGTTGCAGAGAGAAAGAAAGACGGTACAGAATCATGAGTCGACTGTCAACTAGACAATAATAAGCAACAAATCCTAGTGAGAAAAAATGAGCAGACACGGACCTTAAATTTTTCCCTCTTTTTAACACGCTTGTCCACGGGGGTCTAACATCCTCTGTGGGGTGGCCCAGTATTTGGAGCTCGTAAACTTTCTTCTCCTTACATATTCGTGGCTCATTTATTTTACTGACATCTTCACCTTATCACGTCCTGCTGAAAAAGACAAAAGCTCTACCCTCACTTCCGCCTGTCATGTCGAGAGCAGAAACATCGACATTCGTTTCCGGTCGCTCAGCGCATGCGTAGAAGATTTTGGACCTCCAGTTTTCCTTAGTCTGTCTTAACTGCTATAAGTGTCTCTGCCTTGTCATTCAGCGACTACTGTCTGTTTTATCTATTCATCTATTCATTCAATTTCCTATAAGTAGTTCAATTAAGTTACTATAACAGTTCCAAAAAAAAAACTGGAAAAGAAACAGGGTGAACTGGTGTTTAGGGGAATAATTGAATCCATTCAGATCACAGCAATTTTTAAATCTACAAGGATATTTAGAAAAATCAAGAACATCAGAGAACACTGCCTGTTCAATAGACAACATTGTTTAATGATGGCGGAAAAAAAAAACTCGCTCGTACGAAAATAATAAGAATAATGATTAAATACTAACGGAAGCTACGGCCAAGTAATATGAAATACTAATAATGAAGAAGAGGGAAAATAACGTTCAAAATCAGGGAATAATTTATACACTTGGAAGGAAGGATAGCAACAAATGTTTAGGTATCTTGGAAGCAGATTGCATGAAAGAAACCGAAATTGAATAACATAATCAACAAATATTACCCCAGGAGATCAAATTATAAAAAATGGAAAACACACTTTGCAACAGTATTTTAATCAAATGAATAAATACTTTGGAAGTCATCGTAGTTATAAGATCCTGATGTCATCTTAAAATGGACGTGAGCGGAGGCAAGAAACCTGGACTGGGGGACAAGAACATTGACGGGAAAGATGACGCTGAGAAAAATGCGAGAGATGTTAAAAAAGAGGAGGAATGTCCACTGCATTGCGTATTATGACGATACGTTAACCTATAGCCTTGGATTCATTTATACATTTATTTATCCCTGACTACCACCCGGTAGGATTTGACACAAGGTCTTTTTATAGTTGAGATTTAAGATAGAGGGAAGTCGAACACGATTTTATGCTCGTTCCCAGCTGGACAATGCTGGTCATAGAATCAATTGAAGCAATGTGAACTCTGCTACGCTATGCTAAATCTCCGGACACATATACCAGGTGATCTTGCTGGTCGAAGATTCACTCGACCAGAAGGTCTGGTGCAATGTGAATATATGCTTGTCATTGATACTCCGCCTGTTACGAATGCTAGGTGTCCCATTCGAAGTTGGGTTAATATCAAACCAAGGCGTTGAGAAAACATATGATATAGTAATGTGGTATTTCTTTCAACAACGGAAAACTGCAACAAAATCAACCCAAAACCGAGAAGGAAAAAAACAATAATATTTATGAAATTGAGAAATCGCAAATAGCAGTAAAAACGACTAAATGGATACTTCGGAAGACAACAAAAAAATTATTCGTATGACTATCGGCTTAGGCTTTACGGATATATATGGATCGCTTTTTACTCCAGTCTAGAATTAAACTCTGGGAACAAAAGACATAAATGAAAGAATGAATCAAACTCGAGGAAATACAAAGAAAGAGAGAGAGAGAGAGAGAGAGAGAGAGAGAGAGAGAGAGAGAGAATTAATTGCGTAACAAGAGAATGAACAATTCCAGATGAATATTACTAAACTGACATTGTAATACGACGACTGCAGAGAGGTAAGACTCTCGTAAATTCGAGAGGTCCGAGGAGTGTAGAGTTCCTCTCTGGGTTAAATAGACCTGTTAAAATATAATTTCTATAAAATAGGAATAACTTGAACCATATAACTCTATTTGAACAAATGATTATTATTAAACAGAAATATTAATGTTTCAATCGGAATTCTTGATATTTAATCGTATGCCAATGATTTAAATAAAGAATACTTACGTGAAACTACCAAAGACTCAAAAAATGGTACTTGATACTTCCTTATTTAACACTCAGCATTATAAGGTACATATCAAGGGCAAAGTAGATCAATTCAGAAAAAAGGAGTAGCACTCTCGCCAATACCTTGGTGTAGTAGCTACCGAAAAGAGAGCCTTCTGGTCGCTCTCGGCTATGGTCGCCATATTTCTTTTTACATTCGTTTACTAAGGATTATTACTTAATTTCGTTTTAGAGTTTTTCGTTCCAGTATTAGCTGAAGGTTTTCCACTAGAGTTTGAGTGATATTAAATCTCTTCAAGTCTCCAGGACTCTTTTCAATATTCTGACCGATCCTAATTTTGCTTTACACTTGTCTTCTGATATCTAAGTCTCCCAATCATTTTACCAAAGCATCGGTGAATGTTCCGAGCTCATCAGTCACGCCTGGAATCCTCGTCACTTTCATATTGCTTAGCTTTTTTAGTTCTCAGCAAGGTTTAGGCTTTTATCTCTCTTTTCACTCACTTTTATTTTTACACTGTAATCCGTTGGGACGTCAAAGTCCACTATTTGGCAGGTTCTCTTTTTTTGGTGTTGTTGACTGTCTGGTCGTCTCGCAGCGTGTTTTTTTCTTTCTATTTACTCCAGCGTTAACCGGTCGTATTTCACTGATGTCAGAGTGATTACAACACTCCTCAAGTTTTCAGAACTCGTCAGAATATTCTTGGTGATCTTAACACGGCTTTAGTCTTGATGGTCTCAATTTTTCTCCTGATTTTATATTCCTCTAGTGTTTTTGCAAGCTGTTATGGAACGCTCCAAGCGCGCCATTTACAACTGTCACCACCATCACCGTCATATTCTATTGATTTATTTAGTTCTCTGGTGAGATCTATGTATTCATCTATCTTTTTACTTTTTTTTCTTTTCTTTTTTTTTTTTTGTGGTCCAGAAGAACGACAAAATCTATTAAGTGGTAAGTTTATTTTTCTTTTTGATTAATTCTAGGTCTGGTCTTCCGGTTGGGATTAATTGATTCGTTTGCATCTCAAAATCTTAAAGATTTTTTGTGTCTTGTTCTGAAGGACGGTTTCTAGTTTGTGCACCGACCATTTAATAATATGGTAACATTTTAATCTCTTGCACAATTCTCAGTCGATTACCTTTTCCACCCATGTTGTGCTTAGTATTGTATTTCTTTTAGGCTTATAAATAAGAATGTCTTTCAAAAGTTCGTCCTGATTTCTCCAGTAGTGCCCTGCATTCCCTGTTCGTCTTACTTCGATAGTTTGTGAGATAGGAGATCCATGGCTGTACAACTGCTTTTTGTAGGGTGATACTTGCAGTGAATATGTAGACCGCTATTGACCCGTTGTCAATCATATAGTAATCTAATCTCCGTGATAAAATAAAATCGAGATTAATCCGAAACTGTGAATATGTTTGTACTAATGTATGGATGCACTATCTTGATACTAACGAAACGCATGGAGATGGAGCTAGATGGGATCTACACTGTTTTTTATTCGTTATTCATTTACAGATGAAATGGTAATTTTCTCTTATGTATTAATATTATTTATTATTTAGTAGAATACTTTTTATTATTATCAAGTAAAATAGTAAAAAATAGAGTTGAACAAGCTTAGTCAGATGGGGCTGCATCTCTGTAAAGGAATGAGATATACCACCACTGAGTGTCCTCGATATGACACAAAACTGCATCTGATGATGAGGCTCCAGTTCTGGAATTCAGGGGAATATCGAGTACCCCTTCATTGCTATTTCTCCCAGGTTCACACAAACACAGAGTCATGATATCTAGTAGGGTCCCATCTAAGCCTTAGAGAGATAGAACTGGTTAACTATTTAAATGTTTGCAAGCAAATGTCTCATTTCAAATTGGGGGAGTCCTCGTGGTGTAATGGTTAAAGTGATGGACTGCGGAATCGTAGTAAGCGAGTTCGAACTCCAGTCGCGCTATTACGTTCACTTTCGGGCATATACCCTTGGGAAAGGTATGGACCCCCTTATCCTCCCCGCTATGGGGTAAATAGAACCACTACTGTTCTTCTATGAGAATGGCTTTGGCATTATATAACCTACAAAGGTTGATATGCGATTAAACAAAGAAACCAACCAACCAATCATTTTAAATTGAATTGTTGTTACATAGAAATAGTAGAGACCATTTAACAACGAGCAACTAAAACTATCAGAATAAGATAGTAATAGTTGAAAAACCCCCCAAAAAACTCCAAAATTAATGCTGAATCGAATCATTCCCGTTAGATATGAATACATTAAGTCATTTTATTGTATCAAAGATGAATTATTGGTATTACATAACAATGCTTGGAACAAACCGACTGTGTTTATACGAATGAATATCGTTGAATAGAATCATTAGTGTTGAATAACAATACTTGTAGACATTTAACTGCGTGCAAATAAGACTATTAGCGTGTGCAATTCTAGAAACCATTAACATTAAATATAATTTTTAGTATTAGATAGCAATATTTCAAACCATTTAACAGTATGCAAACAATAGCTATACTTAATTGCGTAAAAAATAGCGCAAACTCATTCAGGAAAAAAATTACCTACACATTATTCACTTAGAAATCATGCAAATATAGTTTTGATCATTTAACTGTGTTCTAACAAATAATCAATACTAAATAGAATTATTGTTGTTTGATGGGAATACAGGAAACTTCTTAACTGCGTGTAAACAACTGATTATTATCAGATAAAATTATTAGTGCTAGATAGGAATACTTGGAGCCATTTAACTATGAGCAAAAAAATGATAAATATTAGGTAGAAATATTAGTGTTAGATATGAGTACTTGAAACCATTTAACTATGTCAAACAAATGATTAATATTAAATAGAATAATTAGTGTTTGATAGGAGTACTGGAAACCCTTTAACTATGTGCAAACAAATGATTAATATCAAATAGAATTATTTGTGTTAGTAGGAATACTTAAAATCTTTTATCTCACGCCAAACAACTGAGCTATGTTTTTTTAAATGTTACATGTAAACATTTTTAAAAAAATCATATTTCTTTAATATATGTTAATAAAAATCATTCTTTTTTAAATATATCTATATATACGTCATATCCATGCCGATAGCACGACAAGAAGATGATGATATATAGGTTTTAGCATCAAATAAGCTATTAGTGTTAATATGCCATAAAACACAATGAAACCACCGACCAGATGTACAGTAATTTATTATTATCAGGGAAAATAGTTTCTATTTATTGTTCATTATAGTTCTTTATCAGGTTTTATTTCAATTTTTTTTTATTCATTATAATTTTTTGACAAGAAAAATAATGATTTTATTATTTTTTAGAAAAATAGTAAGAACTCTACAGTACGACCATTTATTATTATCAAATATCAAATAAAATAAAAATTATTCGTAAATGACCCTCGATCGAGCCGTCAATCAAGAGATGCACCTGTGTAAATAAGCCGAAGAACAGCGGAAGCAGGTGGATGTTAGACAAGAATATACACAGGGTGCCTGCAGCCGTCGAGTTCAGTTGAGACAGGAATGCCAAAGTGAGAACCAGCTTGCAGACTGAGGGCTTTATGCCCTCTGTGACCCACGGTTGAGCAACCCCTGCCAAGATGGGGAAGAAATGCTGCTACGGTCAAGAGAAGAATCTGGGTTAATATAGCAGTCCGTCCCTGCCTCCACGCATCTCTCACACACAACAGAACATCACCCTTTCGAAAATAAAGTGTGAGATATCTATATTTTTGTAAAGAAGTGTATTCGTTCATTATTGAAGTCGTCATAATCAGTTGATGATGTTTCCACATATATTTTTATATGTACACCTATAGTTGTATATGGTTATACAACAATTCATTATCAGGTACATATTAGACTGCTAAATCCCGTATATACTAAATGTTTATTATTATCAGGTAGAATATAATAGTAAATAATTTTCAGGTAAGATAGTAATAATAGGTTTTTACAATGGTTTATTTTTTAAGTAAAATAGTAAGAATATTGTTGACGGCCTTTTATGATTATCAAGTAAGTTTTAGCCAAAGCATAAGCTGTTGACCCTTCTGGTTTGTTAATGTGGACTAAATTATCATCTTCAAAGTATTTTACAAAATCATAGATCCATATCTATATAGTAGAATGGTCAATTTTGTTCGTCTTACCAAATTTTACTGAAAAGTTGCATGCTAATTTTGTTTCTATTATTAGGCAGTATAAGGGTCATTATTTTTTTTTGCTTTGGATGGAAATGCATGTCACAAAATTGGTTTCATTGTCAGAATGTATGTGAATGTATTACGTATAGCTATTTACGGAGCTTGTCTTTGATACGGCACAAGGCTAAAAGGATGTGGAGTCCACTAAGATGTGAACTCACTATGAATGGCTTGCTAACCAAGCTTGTCAACCATTGCACCGCGTGAGATTCGCACACACACACACACACACACGCACATATATATATATATATATATATATATATATATATATATATATATATATATATATATAAACAATCTAATTGTGAGGCTCCAGTAATGACAGAGCTTTGGGGAATGGGGAGTATCCCATCATTGCCATCGCTACCAAGTCCACTCTGGCCCGGAATGGTATCAACAGGAAGAGCTCTAAATTGAATTGTTTAAGAATAACGGTTTTTACCTTTAACTGTGTAAATAAACAACTGTCCTTATGCTAATCTTAATTGTTTGAAATAGAACCGTTTCATCATTTAACTCTGTGTTACTAAAAAACTATATTTAAACCAATGACGAATTGTGCAAACAAAAGACTGTCCTTATACTAAACTGAATTGTTTGAAATTAAGCAAACCATTAAAAAATATATAAAATATTAGAAAAATATATAAAAAAAACAAGCACAGTCTTATTTAAAATGTTATCTTCAAAATGTTTTTAGAAATCATATATTTGATATATGTATAAGAAGCATTTGGCTTTAAATGACCAACAATGATCGATATCCTATAAAACCAAACTAAACTTGTGGAGGTGCCCGTGGTGTAATTGTTATCGTCGTAGAAAATGAACACGGTGACACGAGTTCAAATCCTGGACGAGACTGATTGCATTTCACATAGCACTAATACCCTTGGGAAAGGCATGAATCCAATTATTCTCCGTCCAACTATGGGTAAATAGTAGGACAGACTATGTTCTTCAGCCTTGGTGAGGCAACTAGTCTAGGAGAAGGAAAACTCTGAATTAAAACCTGTTAAACTCCGCTTAAAAATTGACCTTGTGTCATATCCTTCCCGAGCGGAGGGGTTGGTAAATAGGATAAAACCAAACTAAACTAAACCACATATCGTTCGGTTTTTTGTCCAAAACTTAACCATATTTATCTAGCGAAACTTTTGATTCAACCAATTTTTAACGAATACGTTAAAAGGAAACCTTTGTATACCATACCGGATTAAGTTTTCATAGAATTTTTCTTTTTGAATAAACACGACTGTTAAACAGCGCACAGAACCAAGATAGGCCGATGAAGGATGAAATAATTTTCTTTCACGAAAAACATTTGCTTGTTCATCATCAAATCAATGAGAACAAGAGATTTCAAAGAAATCAGTTTCGGATTTGTAAAAGTCCGCGAAAGCCCATAACAAATATAAACAAAATAGTTTTTTTCTGTTTAACCCAAAGGCATAAAGACAGCTAAATAGTATTGCAATCTTTACATAAAGACGTGTCATTGAAAGTTTTGAAACTATAATATTGTGGTTGGAAACTTATTACCCTTTTAGCAGTGTTGCAAAGGCTCAATTTTCTATCAAAGTCACCGTAGCGCAGTAGCTAATATGTACGACAGCGTAAATGCTGACAAAACGTATAGAGAAAAGGCTCGACGGAAACTGCACCAGAATGCTACGAGTTATATTGAACAAATCTTAAATGCAACATCCCGCGAAAAAACAGCTGCACGGCCACTTACATCCCGTCTCTAAAACCATCCAAATAAGATGAACATGATATGCGACACATTGCTGGAGAGGTAGGATGAAATCAAAAGTGACATTCTCTAATGGAAACCTTCATATGAACGTGCCAACCAACAAGAACTTACCAACAACAGAGAGAGAGAGACAGAGAGACAGAGAGAGAGAGAGAGAGAGTTGAGGAAATTTCTGCTAGCAGCACGACTTGATGAAGATACCTATCACAGAAGAATTAAAAAGTAGAGTACGAAGCGCAGGTTCTCTTACACACACTGGACGTGCCCGTGATGTAATGGTTGTCGTCGTAGGAAATAGACACGGCGACACGAGTTCAAATCTGATTGCATTTCACATAGCACTAATACCCTTGGGAAAGTATGGATGCAATTATCTCCCTCCAGCTATGGGTAAATAGTAGAACAGATTATGTTCTGCAGCTTTGGTGAGGAAACTAGTCTAGGAGAAGGAAAACTCTTAATTCAAACCTGCTAAACTCCGCTCAAAATTAACCTTGTGTCATATCCTGCCCGAGCGGAGGGGTTGGGTAAATACATATACACACTGGACGTATCTAAAATAAAGGACTTGATCAGCAATGCTTCACTCTAAAATATCTTCTCCTTGGGAAAGATGACCCTAAACTTCTTTGGGCCATATTTATTTAAAAATGGTATTCCAATTCATACAGCAAACAGAAAACAACTCTGGAGCACCATGTTTTTGAACCATGATCTAGAACAGAATATCTCCAGTAATTTACTGGTTGTTATTATCGAGAAACAGCCAAAGTGACCCTATTGTCGTGTTGTACTCGAGGACTGCTATATAGCTGAAGGCTATCTATCGACTGGAGAGGGGAAAAACACACAAAAAAACATAACTTGAACTTTAATGCTTCGACTTTTACTCCTTTTTTTTATTTCTCTTCAGTCTCTGGTACCGTGGGATCTGTTATAAATGGACAACGAATACCTCGTGTGTTGTAAGACATTTTCGTTCTCCTCGGAACAAGATTCTTCTTGCATCTTTGATTCTCTCCTCGTTTACCGCTCATGTGAACGCTTGTGTCCTCACGTTGAAGTCATCAGAAGAGAAAAAAGACACCAAATCAGTAAATATCTTATATATATATATATATATATATATGTGTGCACACACACACATATATATATATATATATATATATATCTCCAAAGAAAATTAGTTGGCAAAGTTCCAATTTGAGAATATACAAGCGGTTTCTAATACATTTCCCAAAGTGCTAAATGTATGTTAATTGATATATAAATTCAGAAATTTCATAAATTAACAATATATATATATATACATAATGTTGGCGACCGTAGTCGAGGGCGACCAGAAGGCCTCTTTTCAAGAGCTACTACACCGAGGTATCGGTGGTGGGGGGCGCTACTCCTTTCCATTGATTGCTCCACTTTACCCTCGATACTTACTTTATATTGCTGAGTGTTAAGCAAGGAGTTATCAAGTATCATTTTTAAAGTCTTTGGTATGGCGCGACGTGGGATTGAACCCCGGTGTCCCGGATCATTGGGGAACATTCTACTCACTAGGTCAATGAAAAATATATTTACATAATATTATATAAATAGCAGCCAGTTGCTCTAGTGGGTAGAGTATTCGCCAATGGCTCAATATACCGTTGTTCAATCCAAGGTTGACTTATGCTAAAGACTCAATAAATGGTACTTGATATCTCCTTTTTTAGGTACGTAGGTTGAGGGAAGCAATCTAGGAAAAGGAGTTGCGCCCTATCCTACAGCTCGGTGTAGTAGCTTTAAAAAAAGGAGTCTTCAGGTCACTATCGAACAGGGTCACCACCCATTCAACAGTGACGTCGTCTTGTGTGAGCCTCTTTCATCTCCTCAATTGTCTCATAACGACAGCTTCTGAGCTTACGGAATAAGCAAAAGTCACAGGGACCAAGGTCTGGACTATCAGGAGGCTGAGGAACTGTCTCGATGACCATCTTGGTCAAATAGTCTGTAACAAGGATGGAATTGTGGACTGGTGCATTGTCCTCGTGGAAATACCACTGACCCGATTTGAAGAGTGCTGGCCTCTTCCCTAGGAATCTCTTCCTGAAATCCCTTAAAACCTCAACATAGTAACCCTAACCGTTTGGCCAATCAACTCTGGTGTATTGACTTCCTTACTCCTCCCACACCTCTCATTATCCCTCACAAACTCCCTGCCTTCCTTAAATCTCTTATACCACTCAAAAACTGATGCGCGATTCATGCAACATGGTCGCATTCCATACGTTTCTGTGGCTTTTTTTCCAAGTTTAAAGCAGAATTTTATTGCATATCGTTCTTCTAAAGTGTACTCACGTCCAGATTGCATTTTTGAAATTCACCAGTTGTGACGATCAGGCTTTAGTAGGGTGTATTCCAATAGCTGCTGTAGCTGTTCATTTGAATCTAAAATCATAAAAATTAGTATGTCATCTCATAAGATGTATAGCAATAACATACTGAATTTTCAAGCGTCTACGACATTTAAATGCCTGTACAAAAAAGTCTGGAAACTTATTGAAGGCACAACGTATATATATATTGTGTATATATATAATATTATACTTATATACATATTCATAAATATGTATATAAATTTCAGAACTTCATAATATATATATATATATATATATATATATATATATGGAGAGAGAGTGATGTTCACAAAACCACCCACGGACGTGGGTATCTTCGGGTGACTGTAATGACTTAGGCTAGGCTCTTAAGGGTACTTTAGTATATTGTGTTGCGACTAGATTAGTTGAAGAATCATCTTCTTTCTAACGGACGCTGAATTTTTGTTTATAGCCTATCTATCTATCTATCTATCTATAAAAAATCTGATACAGAGTAAATCTTACAAGTCGATCTCAAGTATCGTATCATTTGAGGTTTTTCTGCCTCTCCCAAAGTGCCGTATTGCATTAGGTTTTCTCTGCCTTTTAACCGTAAGCAGTGCCCAGGAAGACGTTATTTCTAGTTGCTGCCTTCCGTCGGTCTCCATGATTCTCTCATGAGGAACGAAATCAACTGCTTCTATTATTTATTTTCTATCGTGGCTTTTTTTTCGGATTTATTGATAATATGAATTTTCTCGAAATTTGGATTTCAATAATTAATTCCAGTCCTTCTCGTTTCTCCGCCTTCAATACTCGATTTCTTCCTACACCTTTCCAAGAGGGCCGGTCTTTCCTTCTTTCACCTCTATCCATAAAGGGACAGTTTTTTTTTTTAAATTTTCTCCTGGTTTTCTACTTGCTTGATATCCCCGCAGTGAACGTTAAAATCATAACAGCAAACTAAAATTCTCCACGATTGGAACCTAGGGAAGCATTTTTTCAGAATTTTTCGTTTTTAATTATAGTTGTCATCGTTGTTAAATCCACTGACGATTTCCAAAATTGGAAAAAGGTTAAAATAAACAACGTACGCTTGACATTATTTTTCTTTTGTCAGCTAAAAAATAAACATAATATTTTCCTAAGCTTTTTCTTCTCAAATATAACATGTTTTCGACTTGTTGTAAAAGTAAAACTGGCGGCCGTAGCCGAGGGCGACGAGAAAAATACATATGCTGTTGTATATTGCCATTTGACAAAGCTGTCAATCAAAAATTTCACAGACTGGATTTTTCCCAAAGGGATTACCGGAAAAAAGCGTTACGTAGGTTGACAGCCGGAAGTGAGTCCCATTGGTTGACAACCGGGAGAATGATTCGGCAATATGGAATTATATATACACCGTTAGAACGGACAATCTCGCAGTCATGCAGACACGGCCAGTCTCAGGCAGTCACGACTGGCGATTGACCGGTGGTCGTCCAGAGGTCTTCCGGAGGTTAACGACCTCCAGCTGAGTACCTCTCGTTAACAAAGTAATGATATTGAATATGGAAGCACATCGTGCGTTAAGAAATTGTCAGTATAGTATTCCTTCGAATCTTCCGCCAGTCTGTATCCGCCACGGTCTTCGTCTCCCTGCCTATGTCTCTCTTTCAAGCTTACTGCAGTTTCGACCTTTTCGAGAAATAAAAAAGAGAGTTATATTTCTATAATAAAGTGTTGGGGTCATTTAATACACTGCTATAGAAGATATACTGCGATTTGGTGCGGTGACCTGAATTTCGTCAATTATTTAGTTTCCTCATGGAATTGCAGAGAAGGGCTCTAGGGTGTTTTCATAAAGGACATATATAATTGCATTGTATTTCTTATGTATGCATGTGGGATAGCCAACCGTGCCAAGAATGAATTACAAAATGATTTATGTAATAACTAGAATGGGCAGGTATTACATAATGAAAAAGTCACCTTCTAAGACGTGTAATGATAGTTTTATTTTTGCGGTTGTTGACCGCTATGCATTTTTGTAAGATGGGGGTGGGGAGAGAGATGGAGGGAGATTTGAGAAAAATATCTACAGGTAGACATTTTGAAAAATAAAGTAAGGAAGTGTGTTGCATATTGACCTTTGAGAGAGCTATTAATCAGATTTCTTCAGACAGTGATTCCAGAAAAAAACAAAACAAAAAAACAAAAAAACAAATGATGCACGGTTTGACAGCCGGAAGAATAGGTTGACAAACAGAAGAATGCATGGAGTTATGAAATTATATATCCACGGGTACCCACATCAGAATGGTCAGTCTCGAAGTCTCTCATAGACGATTAGTCTCTGACAATCAGGGCCTGCATATGACCTGCAGGTGACCGGTGGGTAGTGTCCCACCGTGGCCTCTTGTTGAGTACTTCCAGTCAAGAAAGCAGACATGTTAGGCCTTGAATATGGAAACACAACTAGGATAAAAAAAAGGTCAATATAGCAGTCTTCCACCAGTCTGTGTCTGCATCTGTCATCGTCACCCCGCTTCTCCCTCTTTCTCATGCTTACAGAAGTATCGACTGTTTCAAGGAATAAAAAAAGAGTTATATTTCTATAAACAAGTGTCATGGTCATTTGTTATGCCGCTTAACAACAATATTCGATATATTCTTTGGTGATGTTTTTCTTCTAATTTTTTTCTGTTCATTTTTGATATTTGTAATGTACTGATGTTATTCTTCGAAAATCCATTTTGGTTAATTCCCATATATCTGGCTAATAAATTTATTCGGTTATCTTCTCTAACCTATTAAGTGACATCCATTTTGTTACACACACACACACACACACACACACACACACACACACACACACACACACACACACACACACACACACACACACACATATATATATATATATATATATATATAAACGCTCTGCTGTTGTTATTTACTAAGCTTTATCCAGAAAACATCTTAGATTACAGAGAGTACCTGCAGCTACTAAGTCGTCCTTTACTTGTATAAAAACAAGCTCATTTTTGCTTAACTTATGGAAAATCTTTGGATTCAGTTTGGTTTACTTATATGGCATATCGACCATTGTAGATTATTTAATGCCAAATCTTGTTTATTCATATATATTAGCTATATATGGTTTATCAAGGTAGGTCATCAAATTTAAATAGTTCCAAGTAATGCTATCTGTTACAAACACTAGTAATGTGTGTACACACATTTTAATAATCCAAATATCATATTTCTCACTATTCAATATAGCATGAGTCAAGAAAGGTAAATTGTTCCAAGTATTGCTATGTAGCACTTACTATTCAATTAAACATCAGTCATTTATTTTCACTGAGTGATATGAACAGTTCTATTTCTAACAATTCACTTTAGCATAAGACATTATTTGGACCCAGCTTAAATGCCAAGCAATTCTATATAACCCATGGATAGAACCCTATCAGGTGTTACCACTCCGGGTCTAAAGGGATCTGGGAGCGATGGCAATGAAGGAATACTCTGCATTCTCCAAATATCCCGCATAATTTGCGCCTCATAATCAAATTGTTAATAGTCATACCCAGGACACTCGTTGTGGAGGGTCTTACCTCTATGAAGAGATGCAGTTGACTGGACTAGGTTTGATGGTAAGTTGTGCTTTCAATATAGTTTGACTCATTGTCAAATGGACGCATATATTGATGAAAAACAAAACAAACCATTATCATTTCCTTTGTCATACCAAATATTCTTTTGATAAAAATATTCTAAAGAAATTGTCTTGTAAAACTAAAGAAAGAAACAAAAAAAAAAAAGAAACCAAAAAAAGAAAAATAGAATAAGCTATAGCAACAAATAATTGTCCCTAAGATAAAAACAACACTACTTTTTTTCTCTCATTGTAACAGAATTCTATGGTTATAGATGTACACCTATTTATTGAACAAGGAAATGATTCTAATTAGCTGTTTACTGATGACTTTCAAAATATTCTCTGTTTCAGTGATGCATTTTTTTCATGAATATGTTTATTACAAGCTGATTTTCCAGGCGTTGCCTGGTTGTATAATATGTTGAGCATGATAAACAATATTATTTATTTCCAATTTATACCACGTATGTTGCCAATTACGTGGATTTCTATAACATGGTACAATGTAAATAATTCACCCTTAGCCAATAGATAACTCCATCAAGGCAGTTTTTATTTACATTTACCTAAAACAACACTAAACAATATTTGATCAGTGGGCCATGATGGCAAGAAACGAACTTGAGGGTCGATTTTCATGAAAACATATGCTTTCTCTAAAGATATTGCCTAAATTGATACTTTTAGAAAAGTTATAATTGCTACTTTATCAATTACTTTTGAGGAAAAACAAACAAATTAACTTTTATATTCCAAGAATCAGCTACAAAAGTAGTTAATATCATTTTCAGTTACATCGCGTGTTTGACATCATGCAATCACAGTATTTGAAATTCATGGAAATATTTTTAACACAGATTTTAAAATAAAAAAAAACAAACAAACTCATTTCTGCATCACAAATTTCAAAATGTAGGGTCAAAGAAACAGCCAAAAAAGTATTTTATAGCATTAGTAATTTCATTAGATGTTGAAATATCACATTTATAATAAAAAAAATGAAACGCTGTTATTTTTAAAAGGCTTTGCAGTTAAAGAAATAAACAACTCCTTTCTGCATTGCAAATTCAAAAACCAAGAATGTCACAAAGGCATTTTTTTCGCCTTGCGTTTTATCAAAATGTTTAAATCTCATTATCACATTATTTCAATTTAATGAAACCACAGTCATATATTAAAAAATGCCCTTTCTGTATTGCTAATTAAAAAAAGTATTGCGCGAGAAACTGCCCAAAATAGTATTCAATACCGATTTGAGTATTATGAAAAGTTGAAATTTTAAAATCATGATATTTAATGGTAAGACTTATTTTGATTAGTGTTTACTTACTAATGATACATTCTATTTTTTGACTAGTCAGCTGGAGCTATAGATTACGCCGACTTCTTCTCTGGTTTGGTTTGGTTTCTTTGTTTAATGGCATATCAGCCTTTGTAGGTTATTTAATGCCAAAGCCATTCTCATAGAAAAACAGCAGTGGTACAATTTAACCCATAGCTAGGAGGTTAAGGGGGTTCATACCTTCACCAAGGTTATTTGACCGAAAATGAACGTAATAGCGCGTCAAGAGTACGAACTAGCTTATCATATTTACCCAACCCCTCCGCTCGGGCAGGATATGACACAAGGTCAATTTTTTTAAGCGGAGTTTAACAGGTTTGAATTCAGAGTTTTCCTTCTCCGAGACTAGTTGCCTCACCAAGGCTAAAGAACCTAGTCTGCCCTACTATTTTACCCATAGCTGGAGGGAGAATAATTGGATTCATACCTTTCCCAAGGGTATTAGTGCTATGTGAAATGCAATCAGTCCAGGATTTGAACTCGTGTCGCCGTGTCCAATTCCTGCGACGATAACCATTACACCACGGGCACCTCCCTAGTACGAACTAGCTTATGACGATTCCGCAGTCCATCGCTTTCACCATTACACCATGAGGACACCCCCGACTGCTTCTCTGTAGAGGGGTAAGACCCAATCTAAAGAGTGTCCTGCTTATGACACTAAACAATCTGATGGTGAGGTTTCAGTAATGCTGGAGCTTTGGGGAATGCGGAGCATCACTTCTTGCCATCTCCCACCTGTCGACTCTGGCCCGGAGAAGTAGCACCTGATAGGGTCCTATCTATGGTTCAAATAGAATTAAACTGCGTACTTGAATTGTTTGAGATGTGACTGTTTTGGCATTAAAACTGCGCACTTAAGCTAAAATGAATTTTTTTAAATAGAAGCCTTTTGACATTCAAACTGTGTACTTATGCTCAACTGAATTGTTTGAAATAGAACTGTTTTGAAATTTAACTGTATGTAAACAAAAAACTATAATTATACTCAACTGAATTGTTTGAAATATAAATGTTTATATGCATAAAAATGGATTTTGCATTAATAACCAACAATTTTTGATTTGCCTTAAAACCAAACCAAACCAAATCAAACCAAACCTAACCAAACCAAATCAAACCAAACCAAATCAAATCAAACCAAACCAAACCAAACCAAATCAAATCAAACCAAACCAAACCAAAGAATATGATGAAATAAAATAATTTAATCGTGTTAAAGCCAATGGAATCTTTCTTGTATAATTTTTTTTCTAGAAAGTATTTATTTAGAAATATTTGTTTTAATATATGTAAAACAGAATTTGGCATTAGATAACCAAAAAAAGCTTGATATGTCATAAAACCCAAACAAACAATTAAACTAATAATAAATTCCTTTTGCATTACCATTTTTATAATTTAAAGTTGCCACTGATGTGTGTCTGATCATCTGGAATTTCATGAAAATCTTGCAATCACAAACTTTCAATTTAATGTAAACTTTATCATTTGGAATGAAATTCTAGAATTAAATAATAATTTTTCTTTTCCTCTTTCATTGGAACAAATTATACTTTAAGCAACACCGAAAACGAATTTCCTATAATATTGGGTTTCATTAAAATTTTGGCATTTTAAACTCACAATATTTAATGGGAACAATTTTAATCAAACAGTTATTTTGCAATGAAATAATACGTCTGAAATGATTCATATATATATATATATATATATATATATATATATATATATATATATATATATATATATATATATATATATATATATATATATATATATATATATCAATGACGGATTTGATTAATGCTAACTCCCAATTTAAAAAACTTTTCGATTCGACATGTTGGACATATTAAAGTTGTTGGCGCCTAATAACCCAAGTCACATGCAAAGGCAGCTAGCTAAGAACAAAATAAATTGACTCACCTCCTGATCCTTATATGGTGGAGGAAAAGAAAAATATATCTCTTCTTACCTACTAATTTCCTTCGGGATTTTGAAAGAGGACGCTGGATGTAACGGCCAGGGAGAAGAGTCGGGTAGTAGCAGAGCCGCAGTCGTTAGGAACACATGGTCGAAAGGTATACCGTTTTTAAAGGCTTATCACACCTTTATTGCCTTTAAGATAATAGTATATATATGTATATATGAAAGACAATTTTATTGAGCTTAAACTTCTTGTTTCCTGCTTTTGATGCTTTATTCACTTGTGTGGACTCTTCTTTTTTCTTAAAAATTTTCGTTCACCACCTTCCAGTACTGACTTGGAAGACTACTCACTGACAAATACAAGACTACCCAAATAACACGTCTATTCTGCATCGCCCAGCTTAAAATGGAATCTCTGTTATTTTTCATTGATTTTCAAATTGAATAAAACCTCATTTTTGCATTGTCGAATTAAAAAAATGCGTTGTTGATGGAACTGTCACATAAGTATTTCATAGAATCATAAATTTCTTCACAATGTTGGGGTTTAACAATCACAATATGTTGTATATTCACAACCATAACCAACTATACAAACACATAATACATCTACATCTACATATGCATACAAATCTGTATGCAGAACATAACGACGACACAATAATTGACGATGGGCGACACAGTTCTTTTAGAAAAATATACCTCTCACTTTATTTGAAAGGGTTGTGTGTTTGAGGGAGTTGGAGACCGAACAGAACTGCAACATATTGACCCTCACTCTATTAACCATAACCGAGTTTCTTTCCCGTTCTCCTAGGCTGCTCAACCGGGGCCCACTCTGCTGGGTGCTGGCTTTCTTTACTGCATCTTGTTAATAACGGGTCTGGTCTCCAGTCCTCACCAAGTTAAATAATAGTTCAACGCACCCTTCTTCTTGTGGGCGTCACAATTGCACTCATTCAACCCATCCACGGTCAAGGTTATAATTCTGATATTCCTCGACCGGATGCACCTGTTATTTACATAGGTGCATTTCCTATTTTGACTGCCCGGCCGGGTAGTAGGTCAATATGCAACAAATATTTGAATTTTATGATAACAACTTATTTGATTAATGTTTTTCAATTTAAATATTATGTCATCTCTTCACTGCCAATTGTAAATATATAGACCAAGAAACTGCCACAGAATCACTACACTTTTTCAATGTCGAAACTTTACTGGAGTTAGATAATCCCATAACAAGTGCTACCAATTTAAAAATGATAAAAAAATAGAAAAGGCAGCATGATTTGTAAATTTTCCTAACATGTAAAACATGGAACAAAGAGAGAGAAAACAATTTTTCACACTATTTTTGTACTCCAGTGTAAACCACATTCTTTCTTTTTCCAGGGAGTGCATAAATAAAAGATAATTGAAACTGCCAATTCTGGAGAAACCCACATTTCATGGTCGATGAGAAAAACACTCTTCTTCTAAATGCAATTCCCCTACAGACAGTGTTTGACCGCGTGAATTATTAATAAACAGTAAACCTAAGTCAGGTGGGAAATTGCAGTCACTTAAACTGAAATGGTATTACTAATGGTGTCAGGGGAATTCTCAGAACAAAAACATCTCCCTTGTCACCATCTTTAAGAATAATGGCTTCAATAACCTGTGGCATCAGACTCTTAATCACAAGCTTGGTACCACTAGAAAGTCAAGGCTTATCCGAATTTGGCAGAAAGATTATTAAACACCAGCTTTGTATTGAAATCTATATGGACATAGTCCTGGTGATTCCGATGAATTTAGAAACGCAATAAGATAGTTCATAACTTCATCTTGATCAGCGAGGGGACAATGGGATTTCAAATACCAGTATTTGATAGCATAGCCTTCAGAAAATTATAATTCACGTCATTTAGAGTAAGATTTTGGGTGTTAAGTCTTTCACATGATAATTGTAAGGATGAAGAAAATTAGGAAATCCTGATGATTCCAAATTTTGAATTGATGTAATCAATGTGCTAATTTGAACTAGATCAAATATATCTTCGAAATCATGTGGTATACATGGTGCCTTCAATAAGTTTCCAGACTTTTTCGTACAGGCCTTTAAAATTGTCGTAGACTCTTGAAAATTCAAGATATATTTTTGCTATACATCTTATGAGCTGACTGACCAATCTTTATGATTTCAGCTTCAAATGAACAGCTTCAAATGAATAGCAATTGGAATACATCCTACACACCCAGATTACCACAGCTTGTGAATTTCAAAAATGCAATTTCGACGTGAGGACACTTTAGAAAACGATATGCAATAAAATTATGTTTTAAACTTGGAAAAAAGGCCACAGAAACGTATGGAATGCTTCATACTGCTTTTCGACCATCTTGCATGAATCGAGCATCAGTTTTAGAGATTCAAGGAAGGCAGGGAGTCTGTGAGGGATGATGAGAGGTGTGGGAGGCATAAAAAAGTCAGTACATCACAGTTGATTTGCCAAACGGTTAGGGTTACTATGTTGAGGTTTTAAGGGAGTTCAGGAAGAGATTACGTCGGAAGAGGCCTGCACTCTTCAAATCGGGTCAGTGGCATTTCCAGCAGGACAATGCACCAGTCTACAACTCCATCCTTGTCTCAGACTTGTCACAGACTATTAGAACAAGATAGCCATCAAGACATTTCCTCACCGTCCCTATAGTCCAGACCTTGCTCCCTGTGACTTTTAGTTATTCCTTAAACTCAGAGGCTGTCGTTATAAGACAATTGAGGAGATGGCAGAGGCTGTGACGAAAGTGATTGACACGCTCACGCAAGAGGACGTCCATGGGGCCTTCTAGAAGTTGTTGGAACGTTACAAGTCCATTGCCGCTTGACGAGATTACTTCGAAGGGGACTAGAGTTTCATGTGTCTACTCTCAATAAAAGGGGCCCATACGAAAAAAAATCTGACAACTTCTTTAATGATCCTTGTATGTCATTGATTAATTTATTACAGATTTTGTGTAAACTATTGTCATAGTGTATCTCCATAAAGCTTGGTTTTCATGTCTGAAGAAAAAAGTCACTATTGAAACATGTTTACACAGAGCTGATGAGTTGATGCGTGCATTAAAATTCAGGCCTTGTGGTTGGGCAGTTGTAAATTTCCAGATCTATGAATTATTTTTTATTTTAAATAATATTTAATATTTTTATTCGTAATTTTGTTTTTATTAGATATCAAAAAATTAATGAATATCAACATATGGATATAATTATCCATGACAAGAAAATTAGAAAATAACATTCTGAAACTTTGGCTTTTATAAAGTAATGTAGCATAGGTGGTGCCCGTGGTGTAATGGTTATCGTCGTAGGAAATGGACACGGTGATACGAGTTCAAATCCTGGACTAGACCGATTGCATTTCACATCGCGCTAATACCCTTGGGAAAGGTATGAATCCAATTATTCTCCCTCCAACTATGGGTTAATAGTAGGGCAGACTAGGTTCTATCCAGAATTTAATTATGACATCTGTAATTGCCACATCCTCCCCGTGCGATCGTAAACACCTGCGCTCAATGTGTGCCTCTACCCGTGCACTAAGCCGAATAGTTCTAAGCCTAACTAAACCGAAAGATAAGATATAACCAACGAAAAATGATAATATAAAAAAATCCTTCTGCAATTACATAACAGTAATTGATGATGTATCAATTTATATTTAAAAATATTTTGTGGAAATATTTGAAACTAACATGCATAATTTTGCTAAAAAGTGTATTCCTTTTCGTCAATCGTTTTAACTTGTCTAATGCACCGTGTCTTCAGTGGGACAAACAGTGGATAAGGTTTTTGGTTAAAAAGTGCTTTAAGTAAAATCATCTGGAGTTTGGTGGTTCCATTCCAACTAGGGTGAAATAACAATACTTACTAAAACTTAACATTATTACTCGGTCAGGATTAGAAAAAAAAATTACCCTGCTGATTAAAGGTTCAGTGTCGGCTCCCGAGTTCGACATGGATCTGCTGAAAAAGGCCGAAGAACATATTGGCCGAAATGTTTTGAGTATAAAATAAAGGTAATAATCAGAATATTTTAAGGGATAAAACTGCTTGAATTTTTTACTTAAGGAAAAGAAAAATATTTTTTAATACTTTTTATCGTATTTATTTAATGACTAAATTAGGAAAAAAATATACCCTATTCTTGTCATGATTTTTTAAAATTGATATTAGATTATATAAATGATGAAGTTTTTTTAATTAAATCAATTAAAAAAGATAAAAAAAATCCTAAGATATCCAATATAAACAGATGAGAGGTACACGAAGTAGGAAGGGATAACATTTTTGTCATACACAATTCTAATTTAAAATTTAAATTATTCAATTACGAATATCAGTCATTTGGTGAGTTATTGTGTTTTTTTTCAAATTCTTTAATATAATGGCTAAAGTAATATAATCGTTAAAGTACTGGAGCTAATGAGTAGAGTGTTCGCTAATGGTCTGGGAGATGGGAGTTCAATCCCAGGTCGAGTCATACCAAAGACTCAAAAAATAGTACTTGAAGTTGCCATGCTTAGCACTCAGCATTATAAGGTTAGGATCAAGGGTAAAGTGGAGCAATCCAGGGAAAGGAGTAGCGCCCTCTCCTACACATCCGTGTAGTAGCTATTGAAAAGGAAGTCTCCGGGTTGCCCTCGACTTAGGTCGCTAACTTTACTAGACTGCGGCCTCGTAGTAAGCGAGTTTGAAATTTAATTACGTTCACTTTCAGACTAATACCCTTGAGAAAGGCATGAACAATTTTATCCTTGCAGCTATTGGTTAAATAGAAGCAATACTGCTTTTCTGCAAGGATGGTTTTGGTATTAAATAATTCTCGAAAATTGATATACCATTTAACAAAAATTACCTTGTAAATACATACCCGCAATACCTTTGCTTATTTATACTCTTACATGCATATGCATACCATTACAGAACGCGAATACACACACATACTGATATATATATATATATATATATATATATATATATATATATATATATATATATATATATATATATATATACGCTCGTACATTCATGCATATGCATTAGTGCACCTAAATATGCGCACAGAGCGACAGAAGAACTATGGCATCAAAGTTATATAAGTTGTGCACGAATCAACAAGATTTTTTTTTAATGTTCACATTATAGAGATTTTGTGTAGATATTTTTTGATTGCAAGTAATGTGTGTATAAATATTAACATTCGACAGATAGGCTGAGACAGTAGAATACATCGACTGTACCTTCGCATAGGCGTATGATCTATCAACGAGTTTTCTGGGTAAGACACTACACTTTATTTGATGATGAGGTTCCAGTTCTAGAACTTTGGGATATTTAAAAGTACTCCTTCATTGCTATTATTCTCAGATCCACTTAAAATTTGATTTCTAATATCTGATTTAGTCCAATCTCTTGGTCAAATAGAATGGTTCAATCTGTTGCTATTACTACTGATTATTATTATTAATTCACTTTTTGAGAGTTTTTAACTCCAGCGTTAGCTGATGGCTTTCCCTAGAGTTTGAGGGACCGCAAGTCTCATCAAGTCACCAGGACTCTTCTCAGTATTCTGGTCGATCTTAATAATATGGTAGTCAAGATAATCTCAATTCCACCTCTTCCAATCCTCTTTTCATTCATATGGGGACCGCTGCAGGTACTCCTATCACAACATGTATCACCGTCATCCTCATGTTTTTCCGTTTTCTCAGTTCTCTTCCACGGTCTGAATCCCCGTTTATATTTCCTTTTTTTTCACTTTCTTGAAAATTCTGTATGTTATTGCTATACATCGTATGAGATGACTGACCAATCTTTCTGATTTCAGGTTCAAATGAATAGCTTCAGCGGCAATTGGAATACATCCTACTAAAGTCTTATTTTCACAGCTGGTGAATTTCACAAATGCAATCTGGACGTGAGGACACTTTAGAAGAACCATATGCGATAAAATTCTGTTTTAAACTTGGAAGAAATACCACAGAAACATATGGAATGCTTCAGACTGCTTTTCGACCATCTTGCATGAATCGGGCATCAGTTTTTGAGTGGCATCAGAGACTCAAGGAAGACAGGGAGTCTGTGAGGGAAGATGAGAGGTGTGGGAGGAGTAAGGAAGTCAATACGCCAGAGTTTATTGGCCAAACGGTTTGGGTTAGGGTTACTATGTTGAGGTTTTAAGTGAGTTCAGGAAGAGACTCCGTCGGAAGAGGCCAGCACTCTTCAAATCGCGTCAGTGGCATTTCCTCCAGGTCAATGCACCAGTCCTCAACTCCATCCTTGTCATAGACTATTTAACCAAGATGGCCATCAAGACAATTCCTCACCCAAACTATAGTCCAGACTTTGGCCCCTGTGACTTTTGGTTATTCCCTAAACTCAGAGGCTGTCGTTATGAGACAATTGAGGAGATGAAAGAGGCTGTGTCGAAGGTCATTGACACGCTCACACAAGAGGACGTCCATTGGGCCTTCCAGAGGTTTTTGGAACGACACAACTAGTGCATTGCAGCCGGTGGAGATTACTTCAAAGGGGACTAGAATTTCATATGTGTACTATCAATAAAAGTGCCCATATGAAAAAAGTCTGGAAAATTATTTGATGATCCTCGTACTTTTCCTTCTCTTCGCTTTCTTTCAATTTTAATCTGCGGTCAGCTGGGACAGCAAAGTTCTTAGTTCGGCAAGTTCTCTTTTTTTTTTGCTGTTGATTATTACAAAGCCTAGTCGTATGACCGAGATTAGGTGATCCGTTTGTATCTCCCTAGAGCATATTATGTATATTACATTGAAATACTTGGAATACAAGGAATTACTAATGTTAAATCACTATACTTGAATCCATTTAACAGTAAACAAAAATGATTAATGTTAGATAGAATTTTCGTTTTTAGATAAGAATTTTTGAAACAATTAACTATTTGCAAAAAATCTGTTCTAACAGTTAGTTTAAAAATGAATTTATGTACAAAATATTTGCTTACAAATTATATATATATATATATATAGACAAAGAGAGAGAGAGAGAGTGAGAGAGAGAGAGGGGGGGAGAGCGTGAGACTGAGAATTAGTGGAAGAAAGAGAGGGAGGTGAGTGCATTACTATATAGGCATGAAAAAATGCCAAATCTAAAAATTCATAAAAATCAGCTAATTTTTGGAATTTAATAAAAATTTTAGCTCTTATGAAGGAAATGACGGATATACTCTTAAAAGAAAGGAAACAAAGAGACCAAATAATTAAGTAAATAAATGAAAACGAGATCATAGTCTTCGTCTTGCAATTTTTTACATAGCAGCTGTATGAATTGCATGGTACCCATCCAATGCTTTTTGGGGATCTATCTTCAGTTTTTAGTAATCAATATAATAATTTCTATGAATGATTATGAATTCATTGGAGTCGAGTGAGTAAAGTAGAATAAAACAAAACAACATCTAAATAAAAAAAAAAAAACAAACTCGACAATCCTCGCCAAAAAGAAAAGCAAAACAAAAAAAACAAAAGAAAACAAAAAACAAAAGAAAACACCCCCCTCAGAAAAAAACCCCAAGAAACAAAAAAAAAAAAAAGAACAAATAAAATATTAAGCTTTTGATGATAACAAGACAGGAGGGGTTGACTTTGAATTTTATGTAACTCATTCAAGTCTTTATATTTCTTTCATGTGTCAACCCCGCCCTTAATTAAAGTTAACATTTTTTATCTCTGTATTTTCGCAGCTTATTGATTAACATGCTGAGTTGAGGAATTGTTGCAAGCCAGTTCGATTTCAGAAAGGAATAAAGCCCTTTTATCCCTACTGCTATGGATTAAACATTACAAGTAGACTTCCCCAAAGATTGCTGTGGTATCAAACAACCAACCAAGCTAGACATGCAATTAACAAAGAAAGCTGAATATCCAGAGGGAATTCTTTCTAATTTTTGGCATATTATTTAATGGAAAAAGAGCATTTCCCTTATTCTTGTTACATTAAGATAACAGGGGGATAGTTATGTTTGATATAGATAAATAATTTAAATAACCAGTTGGCCTACACCAAGAGAGAAAAAAACAAATTCCAGACATCGTTAATGCTGAAGGGTTTGTGAATTTAAACAAAGGTTTTTGAGTCTGAGATATCTCTTGTATGAGATGTCAGAGGGTATTCGATCGTCGGAGAGCTTATGCGACCGGATATAGTGTGGGTTTTGAGCGAATTGTCAGAGGATTTGACTGTCAGAGAGGGTAGGCAGTTTGGATTTTCATGTGTTTGTGTAAAGAAACGTGTATCTGATTTATCCAGATGTAAAGCAATGAACCATGTTGAATATTATGATTAAAAAATAACAAGTGACTCTACTGATTAGATATGAAAAAGGCTTTATTCAGTCTGTATCTAATTCTTTCAGTCCGACGCTAACCAGAGAGAGAGAGAGAGAGAGAGAGAGAGAGAGAGTGTGAGAGAGAGAGAGAGAGAGAAGGAGACGTCATAAGGGTATATGAGCAACAGTCGCTTCCAGCTACAAAGAGGTACAACCAACCAACGTCTAACCCAATTCATCTCTCCGGGTTTCAAAACTTAGCTCTCTTCAACGGTCTTCGGCCTGAATTCAACATTTTCTTTTCTTTTATTATTTATCAATTATCCCATTTAGCTAATGTTATAAATACACGTGTTTTAAACTTTTCAATGCGACGTCATCTTCTTAATTATTGCATCAATCAATCATAAGCTTGTATTTCTTACCCCGATGACAAGCACTTATTTTTTTTATGTTCCATATCCTGTCTAGAGCTATTTTGACATGGATCATCCGGTACACGAGCAAGCCTATAACCCTTTGTGAATAAGTACATTTACACTCAAAGATTTCTAACCAGTCCACAACCTCACCAGACTAAATACTGAAATAGTTGATATACTCAATTATCAATAAAATAATTAATATAATGAATTACTAATTCAATTACATTACACCAGATAACCTGAAAGTTTTTATCTTCCAAATCAAAGAGTCTAAACTGTGTCACAAGTAGATACGAAAAATACTTAACTGTCAGCCTATCTCTATTTTCTCCCTCTTGCTAAAAAATTGTATTTTTGACTAATTATCTACTGACAAATAATTAAAGTAAAATTGAAATTCTTGGTATTGGTGCTGGTTAGTATTAAAGTGACCACAGAAATACCGTTAAAGAATCTAGAATTGACTCCCTTCTCAGGAAACCAAATAGCGAACAAAAATTCGACCACCCTTTGCAGAAAGGACTAGTAAACAGCAGAGCAGAGCAGTGCTGAGTATGTCATTGTAGCCACTCTCCAAAAACCACTCACGAAACACAACCATCAAAAGCGGCTATTCATCCCACACTCTTCTGAACACAAGGCACACATCCATCAGTTTTTGTGGCTACTATTGTACAGAAATAGTTTGGTGAATACGAAACATTATTCCTTTTTGCGCAGACACGGTAAACTCTTCCATGGTACTAGTTCTAAAACATAAGATTTATTTGGGGGCATAAATCGGGAATATTAAAGTAAATATTGCTTCTCTCAAGGCAGATTTTCACTTGTCCTTTCTTTCCTCAAATGTTGTTATTAAAAAAAAAACATATTTATAAAGAGGCAACGACCATGTCATAGTAGCATTTACACTGAGTTACTTAATTCAGTATCAATAAAAAAAAGCGATGTTTTGTCTTTAAATAGTGAACTCTTTTATATAATCGAAGTGGGTAACTTCTGAAGCTCAATGCTTCCATATGGAATCACCCATCATTTACTGGTATGTTCGATTTTTACTGTACATTATTCTTGTGAATTGTTGATTTATGTGTTCAAAAACGATAATTTAATAAAAAAAAACCTTTCGTACTTCGTAAGATACTAAGCTTTTGTAATTTTTTAAAACTTCGATGTTGCCCTGATACTTTGCTGTAAATCTCCATTCCAAAAAAGATGCAAGTAATTCTTTGGGAATACTGAAGGAAAAGCGCAAGAAGACGTTAGCAAATTTCATTCGCGCATAAAATGCCGTGGTGTTCAAGGCAAACTGACCAGAGCTATTAGTCTGAGGTGGTACGGACATTATAGTAATCAAGCACAAATAGGCTTTCATTCGATGAGATAGTTTCAATGGATCTTCACATCGAATATGTTTTTGTCTTTGCGTTGCATATTGACCCTTGACAGAGTTGTCAATCAGGGATATATGAGACAGGATGTTCCTGCTGTGTAAGCAGGAGCAGAGCTCGGGTTAACTGACAAGTGGAAGTAGATCACGTAAATCACAACCGGAACGTATAGGTCTTATGAAAGTATATATACACGGGTACCCACGTTAGAGGGCCAAACAGTCAGGGCCAGTGCTTACCCAGAGGGGCTATAGCTAAGTGGTACCCTGGCAGTCCCCGGTTGAGAACCTTTCGTCAAGGAAGCAAAGACGTAAGGCTCGGAAAAAGGAATCATAGCGTGGGTTTAGAAAAGGTCAATATAGCAGTCCCCCGCCAGTCCGTATTCGCGTCCTTCATCGCCCTGTGTCCCTCTCACACATACAGAATTATTACCTTTCGAGAACTAATAAAGATATACATATTTTTGTAAAGAATCTGTTCCGGTCATTCATTCCTTCATCATGGTATACAACATTCGGAAGATGTGAGTTTATCGGTGCATGCATAGAGTAACAGCTATCATTATAAGTAAAGAACGAGATTGTGGACGAATTTGTGTGTGTTTCACTTGATTGGGGAGTCGGTCAAACATAAAGGAGAATACTGAATATAAAAGCTCAAGTATGTTGTTCAGGAGAATGGCACATCAACATATCATTATTTTGTTATTAACTCTAAATCTATAAGATGTGGCTGGTTCTATACAGGCCATCCCTACTATGAACATGTCCCCCTACATTTGTTGCGAAACAATTCTCATAGACGTCCAGATCCATACCTAACACACACACACACACACAGACACACACGCACACACACATATATATATATATATATATATATGCATCTTGCCTTCAGTTAAACCTTTATAAAAAAATCATAAGTGATAAGTGCTTTTCCTATCAGAGAAGTCTGTGACCGTTAGTTTCTTATTGACCGCTGAGCCTGGATCTTTTCTTTATCGGAAAGTCAGTGTGCTTCCAATCCAAGCACGATCTTTTCGACTCAGATTTAGTATTGCAAACATATCCAAAGCTCTCTTGTTAATATGTTCAGCAAAAATGGACCTGGGAGAAATTGTAAGAAAGTGATTCTCGAAATTTTCCAAAGCTCCAGGACTGGAGCTTCGTCATCAGAGAATTTAGTGCCATATCCAGGACACTCATTCTGGTGGAGCTCTTGCCTTTCCGTGGTGTCAGCTGACTGGGTTGGTATAAGAATAAGGTTTAGTAATTTGGTTTAAGTGGATATCAACACTTAGGGGTTATTTCATGCCAAATCTTGTTTAAACTTTAAATTTTTAAAAAGTTGCTCTAATTTGTTTGCACACTGTCAAGTGGTTTCAAGTATTGCTATCTAACATTAACTGTTGTATTTGCACGCAGTTAAATGGTTTCAAGTATTGCATAAATCTTTAAATGTATTTTTCTTCAATCGCTATAAAAGAATATATATATTTACCAACCCCTCCTCACGGGTAGGATGTGACACAAGGTCAATTTTTAAGTTGTGTTTCACAGATCTGAATTCAGAGTTTTCTTCTCCTAGACTGGTTGCCTAACCAGGGCTAAAGAATCCAGTCTGCACAACTTTTTTATCCATATGTGAAAGGAAAACTATTGCGTTCATTTTTTTCTCAAAGTTCTAGTATTTCGTGGAATGCAATCAGCCTCGTGCAAGATTTGAACTCAGTTCGCTATGTCTATTCCCACGGTCGATAACCATTACGCCACGGTTTCCTCGCACATAGGTTTATATTTTATATAATATATATTCATGTCTCAATTCAGATTGTTTTCCCATATACGTTATCTATATATGACTGGGATAAAAATAACAAGATTGCTGGCATATACAATGTACTGAGTACCACAGTTCATTCTTCTACCCACCATATATATATATATATACATATATATATATATATATATATATATATATATATATATATATATATATATAAGAATAATCTATTGTACTTAATACATTATATATGCTTGCAATCTAGTCAATTTTATTCCAGTTTTATAACGACATACTACGATAATCGTAAGATGCAAATGTTATTACCGACCAGAAGTCTGTCACAGGAAGTAATTTCTGCAAAGCACCTATGTGGATAAGAAAAGAGTGAAAGTAATTTTCTTATTTTCCTCTACTTATTTGTGTTATCTGTCTTGATAGAAAACAATAAGTTTTTCTGAGAGCTGAAAATGAATTTGTTTTATTTTATTTTATTTGTCATTTCCTGTGAATAGTTCTTCTTTGTTTCTCTTAATTCAGATTTATCGAATTCAACGTCCTGAAAAAGAAAAGATATTTAAGAACCCGTGTAGGAAATATTTACCGTACTGAAGGATTTCGTAGATAAGAAATTATTAACTTTTACGTGGATAGTTGAATTTACCGATCTGTCCGTTTTAATAATAGATTTATTAGAGATCGTCGTTAAAAGTAAAAAAAGAAAGTTACTGTCTTTTTCCCTCTATGTAATGTAAGTGTGGATATGAATAATAAATGGAATGACTGTGAATAAAGTTTTAAATACTGTAATGTATAAAACTTTGTAAATGGTGTATAGAATACGCCAACAACTTTCACTGCCAATTGATTGGCCATATGCGGGGGTCCACAGGAGTACATCACTTACGATCTCGTCCTTGCTTCTCCAGCAGTGTCCGGCATGTCTGGTTCGTCTAGCTCTATGTAATGTAAGTGAATAATAAATGGAATGACTGTGAATAAAGTTTCAAATACTGTAATGTATAAAACTTTGTAAATGGTGTATAGAATACGCCAACAACTTTCACTGCCAATTGATTGGCCATATGCGGGGGTCCACAGGAGTACATCACTTACGATCTCGTCCTTGCTTCTCCAGCAGTGTCCGGCATGTCTGGTTCGTCTAGCTCTATGTAATGTAAGTGAATAATAAATGGAATGACTGTGAATAAAGTTTCAAATACTGTAATGTATAAAACTTTGTAAATGGTGTATAGAATACGCCAACAACTTTCACTGCCAATTGATTGGCCATATGCGGGGGTCCACAGGAGTACATCACTTACGATCTCGTCCTTGCTTCTCCAGCAGTGTCCGGCATGTCTGGTTCGTCTAGCTCTATGTAATGTAAGTGAATAATAAATGGAATGACTGTGAATAAAGTTTCAAATACTGTAATGTATAAAACTTTGTAAATGGTGTATAGAATACGCCAACAACTTTCACTGCCAATTGATTGGCCATATGCGGGGGTCCACAGGAGTACATCACTTACGATCTCGTCCTTGCTTCTCCAGCAGTGTCCGGCATGTCTGGTTCGTCTAGCTTTTATAGTTTTCGTAATAGGTGGTAGGTGACCGTATAGTTGGTGCCTTGTTGGGTTTTGCTGCCTGGACTTGTTTAATATTGCTCGCAAAATTCTTGTATAATTGCCATCTAGCTTCTTCTCTAACCGTTTAGTCAGCGTCCAAGTAGTGCATCCATATAGCATTATCGACACGACCGCAGCCTGGAAAAAACTGCGTTTCATTTTATCGGTTAGGTTTGATTTCCATAGGCTTTGGACTCCATGTTAATGCACACAAAACTGAATTTATGTGCTTTAATCAGAAAGGTGACATCTCCACACTATTTAATGCTAAATCCTGTTTATTCATGTAGATGGTGTCTCAAAATAGATTCACCTTATTATTATCAAGATGATTTATTTCTGAGACAAGCGCAATGGCGGTCATTTGAAACACATCCTGTAAAATGTATCATCTGAGCTAGACTTAAAATCAATGTTTTATTTTTTCAAATTTTTATTATATCAGCTTCTACGACATGCAATCTTTTTTTGAGCTTCTTGTCTCAGTAATAAATTATCATCATATTAATGGGTTACATCTATTTTGAGATAGTTTTCAATGATTTTGTGTCCGAATAAGTTGTGAGACAAAATATTCTTCGCTCTCTTGTCCAAGGCATAATAGTTGTTATTTCATACTATTTTCAAAAATCAAACAAAAAGAACATAAGATTATAATTTGTTGGGCTTTTAGTAGTCAGATTAGTCCAATATATCGTGAGGCAACTGTAATATAATGGCCGAGGGATTTCGTTATATATATATTGCCTTTGGGTTTAGTTAGGCTGGGAACCTTTCGGCTCAGCACATGGGTTTGTTAGGTGCAAACTTGAGCGCAAGTGTTAACGCGCTCGCAGGGAGGATGTACCATTCAGATATGTCATTATAAAAATCCCAGATAGAGGATGTGACCAGAGATGTGAATGACGTTGCACGGGAAGCCTGCGTGGAGGATTTTGTGAGATTTGAAAAAGTCAGTTAGTTGAGTCTTGCGGTCCGAAGAAGAAGGGTGACTTTCGCTAGCTTGCAGTGGCTTTGTGGCGGGTGCCACACGTGTTAGCGGGGCAGATGGAAAAGCCAGCATAGAAAGATTGTACCTCTCTCTTTAGGTCAAAAGGCCTTTAAACTCAAAGGTAATAATAGTTTCGTACCTGAACTAAGAAGTCGTAAGTGTTCTTTGTGTTTCGGGATTCCTATGTTCAGTGTATATATGTTATGAACATTCTATGTACGTTTTACACATATTCATGTACGGTATGATACACAACCTGTATATAGATATATATGATTTGTAAACGCAATAGAACAAAATTAAATAGTCTACACAAAGTTAAATGATCAAACAGTTCTAGTTGAAACAATTCGTTTTAGCATGTCAAAAAGTTAAATGGTTCCAAATATTGCTATGTATCACTAAACTCTATTCATGTTTACCAACCCCTCCACTCGGGTAGGATATGACACAAGGTGAATTTTTCGGCGTAATTTATCTTATATGCTATCTTAAATGCAGGTGTGTCCTCTTCCTACTTCTTTCCTTGACACATACACTCATGACAATGTATAAGGCTCTGCAGTATATATATATATATATATATATATATATATATATGTGTGTGTGTGTGTGTGTGTGTGCGCGTGTGTGTTTGCTAAGTAGGGGGAATCTGATGGAACCCGGGAGGTTACTTTATGTGATTTGTTCTGGAAATAACTGCAGATTCTAACAATCTGCCGGCTGGAAATAATTTAAAATAGAAAATGGATAATATATATTTTCATTTTTTTGTGAAAACTAAGACATATATATATATATATATATATGTGTGTGTGTGTGTGTGTGTGTGTGTGTGTGTGTGTGTGTCTTAGTTTTCGCAAAAAATAAAAAAAATATATTTATATATTTTTATTTTTAGCAGACATTATGTTACATAAAAGTATTTATTAGAGTAGAGAATGGATTATTTTAAAAATTAGCAAAGATTAAGACAATTCTACATTCAATATTACCATACTATGAACACACACACACACACTTTAGCAAGAGGGAGAAAATAGAGATAGGTTGACAGTTAAGTATTTTCGTATCTACTTGTGACACAGTTTAGACTCTTTGATTTGGAAGACAGATGGTAACCTGAGTTGAAACTACAGAGGAGGCTGTATCCAGTTCCTTGAGAAAGGAATAAATACCATTGTTCTTCCTTCAATAATGGGAATATCGTAGGGGAAACAAGACTGTTCAACCTCGATATGCCAACCAGGCTAGGAAAATTGTGTCTCCTAATTCAAACCTCTTAAAATCCGTTAAAAACTGACATTGTGTCGCGTCTTGCGAAAATGTTGGGTATTGATAGATAGGTTTATTGATAGATAGATAGATATATATAATGAAAAAAAAAACATAACAGAATGATAATTATCTTCAAACTTGTGCCTATTTTTAGTGTTGTGCCTCTGAAAACCTGTTCAAGGAAAATAAGTTGGTCTTCAGAATTAAGAATGAACTTTTTAATTGTCTCTGTCGTGAATATTGGCTCAGAATTAGAGTCGGAGTTTGATTTCCATGTCTTTAAGTATACTCACTTGTAACATCTCGGATTTCACTTTTGGAGTTCTAAGAAGCAAACATGAACAGGATGTTTTCTTACATACAAATAACCAAAATTTATCAACTAGTCTATCAGGTTTCTCAGCCGAACACCAACAAATTAATCTTAGAGATTTATTCAATGACTCCACATATGTGTGTGTGTGTGTTGAGGAAGGGTGTAATGGATACTATCGTAGAAAATGGGCCCAGTGATTGCGTTCAAATACAGGACGACACTTTTAGGCATTTTCACATTGTGATAATATTCTTGGGAAAGATATGCATCCAAACATTCTCCCTTCAGCTATAGTCAGGAAAACTGGGCTCTTTAACCTTGGTATGGCAATCAGTGTAACAGAATAAAAACTCTGAATTAAAAACTTGTTAAACACAAAAAATTGATGTAGAGTCACACCCTTCTCGGTCGGAGGGGTTGAGATATATATATATATATATATATATATATATATATATATATATATATATATATAGTGGTTATCTTAAACCATCTCACAGCTTCAGTTATGTCTGACAAAAGGATATTGTGTTTACAGCAACAAATACGATAACATTAGATTTAAAACGTATCCTGGATCTGCTTCAAGAAGACCATAGAGAGAAATCGGTAAGTGATATATTTTAACTTTAACGAAGACAGAATAATTGATATTCAAGTTTTCTGGAATGAAGAGGCATTCCCAAAAAGACAAAGGAATCTTGGAGACTGTAGAAATATTGAGGAATGAAGTAAAATAAAAGGGACGTTCTCAGTGGTTGATGAAGAAAATAAGAAACTGAAAACTTTATACAAATCTAAAGAGAGAAAAGTTCCATGCCATACGTCACAGTCTGAAGAAGACAGAAACGTTTCGCCAGATAATCAAGAAGCCCTCGTCAAAACTATTAGAATCATCATCATTACGATATGATAAATCACTCTTGAATCTCACCACCCGTCCCTATCGGCGATTGCCCTCATTACGTCTTCTAGACGATGGAAAGGGCTGATGGATATAGAGTTTGGCTGGTTAGCCTACAATAGTCTGTCCACGTGGAGTAGTCCATTGAAGAACATCTCTTATAAATTCGTCCTTACTACAAAACAGTGCCCAGCATGTCTTAATTGGATTGTTTGCGAGATGGGAGGAAAATGGCCGTGCAGATGCTGTTTGTTTGGGTACTGCTTCCAGGATTTGATCAAAATAGCATCCTTGAGTAGTTCCCATGCAGCTTTTTCTCCAATCGCTTCGTTTGAGTCAAAGTGGTGCAACCATACAGTTGTACTTATACTGCTACAGCTTCGAAAATCGTTTGAAGTAAAAAAAGAAAAAGCGTTGTTTGAAAACATCATGAAATAGTAAACGAATTTCTTTCTGTTTTCGATCGTCCACTGTATTTGTACCCGTATGTTGAAATTTTATTCACATTTGGGTTCTCGTAAAATTCAATTAAAATTACTGGATGGCCTTGTAAGTGATTACTAATCATTATATATATATATATATATATATATAT